>CM060939.1:398220044-399470044 GCA_030765085.1 Allium cepa | reverse complement strand
CGTAGTATATGGTTTAATAAATGTTTTAGGATACTAGTGAGGGGAAAACCCGTTCCACTAAGGCAGCGTGGTCTCACTAGATATCTAAATGGTTTGAGATGGTAACTTATTATTCATACCAGGATTATGACTGACTTGAGGTTTTTGGTTTCCCCTTAAACTCTCAGGTACTCAATTGATTTTGAATAGGTTGAGAGTTAAGGTTTCCAAGTGTTCTTTTAGATGAATAATGTGTCCGAAGACGTGCATGAGGCAAGCTTGTTATTAGAGTTATTTTATTTTTTCTATGTTTAGTTGTAAAGACAAACTTGTTTTATTGCCATATTATATACTCTGATTACCCAAGGGGGCATCTTCATATGTCTCTCTTGGCTTATTTTGTAATATGTATATTTTGTATGAACGTGGTCTGCGCTTGGGGATTATGTAATGAATTTGAAATATTTTGAAATGGAATGTGGACTTTGTTTGCTGTTTTAAATTTTTTCCATATTCATGTGTTTCTGGTATCAATGTATCTAACATTGCGTATTTGATCGTCGTGGATTAATAACTATGGATGACTGCAACATCCGTAGCCATTACTTTTGGACCTCCAAGTAGAGAGATGTTTATAATCGCCTTGGATGATATGTGTGATAACCCGGATTTTTGAACAGTTGTTAATTGGATAATTAACTGATTTTTAACTATTGAGATACTAATTTTATTTGGATTAAACAAATAAATTTGATAATTAAAGACGTCTGGATATATATAAGTGGATTTGAAACTATAATTATAATGGTTGAATTAAATAGTGAATCTTATAGTAAACTATAAATTATAGAAATAGATATGTGTAAAACTTTATAATGATGAAAATCTTAAGTGTATACACATTAATATATTTAATTGGGCAAATTTATCTTTTCAGAAACAAATAAATTAGGTGTTGTTTTTATGTGTGTGTGTGTGTATAATTATTTATAAGTAAAATTGGGTTTTTCTTCCATTTTCTTTTAAAAAATGTAAAGATAAATAAAAGAAATGTTAAACATAAAGACATGAATATATTCATATAAACTAAATTATAGATATTATATAAATATATATAACATATTAATACATTCTAAGTAAACTTGTAAACAAATTCTCTATGTAAGTGTAAATTCATTTTAACATGCTTATGATAAATGTAAGGAAATCAACAAGTGGCATTATTGCTAAAAATAATAATACATAAGATAAATATTATATGTACATCTTCATTTTCAAACAAGAAAATCTGAAGAAAAAAAAGCTGGTAAACAAATCCTCTAACCAGAAATCAAACATATCAAACCTTGTAACATTTGTTTTTCAAAAGCAAGGATTATCAAGCAATTAAGCTCCCAACAAATTCAAGCCTGAAAGAAAAAGACAAGATTATCTCAGATTTTAAACAAGACCATTTCAATAACTAAATCAAGCTTCAGACCATAAGGCGATTTCCAGTTTCAAGTCTTCTTTCTAGATTCCAGGCCCCCGTTTTAAATAAGGTGAGTAAACATTTTTAAAACAAAAATCTTTGGTGTTAATGTATCTGTGTGATGATGATGATGAATACATGTTTGCACGAATGTTTCAATTTGAATTTAGTTTGAATTATGATATTTAAAAGCATGCCTGTATATATATAGTCACTATTTTAATCTCAGGTTCAAGATTTGCTTTAAAAAAAATCATATCTTCCCAATGAATCATTATTAAACCTTGATTATTGAAAAGAAACTGGTTGTAACAATGTAATCTAGGTTTTAAAATAAATCTTAAGTGTTTATATTTACTAAATATTCTACAAAATTAAGATTATAGTTAAAAGCTAAAATAAGTTAAAAATCAATGTCAATGATTTCAGCTTTAGGTTATAGAATACGATTCGTATAAACAAAACATGAATTTTAGTATGAATTTAGTAATTTTTAAGATGGTATATCACGAGATATAGTGGAATGCACGGAATTTTATTTCTTGTCAAATTCCCACGAACGATGTTTTGGTAAGCGTCGAGATTACTGCTGGAGGAGGCTGGGGTATGTAGGATTTCGGGAAAATTGGAGGAAGGATTTTTAGAGGGCTGTGGAGATCAGGGATTGACGATCTAGGGTATGTGAACCTGTTTTTGTTTGAGTTGATATCGAGGTGATCTCGATGACTACGGTGAATCGGGTCAAATCCATGCTGGGGAATGGATTCGAGGGTTCGTGTCGCGACTGAGGTCAAGGTGGCAGGCCTTCTAATGGTAGTGTTCACCATCGGTAGGGATTTGTGTTGATCAAGTCTTTGAGGGACCGAGGGTTCATTAGCTCGATTTTGTTCCACTGGCGATTTCAACGAGCTGAGTGGCCGTAAGGGACGGTGGGAGTGTCGGCGTCATGCCGAGGGTCATAGCGATGGTCGGAGATGCGCCGGCCATCTGTGTACGTGCACGCGATAGGTTGTTGTATCTGGAAACAAATGTTTATTTAGGAAGAAGGGTTTCCAGGGGAATGTCTCGAGGAAATTTTAGTTTGACTCGAAGGAAGGGTAGTGTGGTTTATCCTGAAGATTAGCTCGGAATTTTCAGAAGAAACTCAGGTTGAAGAAAGCAGTTTTTAACTTTTTAAAACAATGTATATTAATGTATCGATGATGATCCAGATTTTGTTGTGTTACCAGATTTGTGATTTTAAAGGAAGCTTTGATCCAAGTTTCCAAAATTTATATAAAAATAAATAAATTGTTTTTTACAAAGGTTTGAAATTAAATGTGTTTGAATTAGGATAATTACTTAAAGTAATTGATTAAAGAATGATTAGTTAATTTATATTTTCTTCATTGAAGATCAATTAATTGACTTAAGTAATTAAATGATAATTAATTAAAGGATCATTAATTAGTGTGATAAACTAAAGAGTCTTTAATTATTTAGTGCAATTTATTAAAGTTTAATTAATCATTGAATGTGATTTAATAAAGTTAATTTATGAATATGATTGATTAAAGATTAATTAATTGATGCAAATAATTAAGGTAATTAATTATAGTTAATTAATGAGAGTAATTAATGGTTTATCTTAAGGTTAATTAAAACCTTGGATGATTAAGGATTAATCTGTTGAAGGTTAATTAATTTAAATAAAAAAAAGGTTAAATTAATAAATGATTAAGGTTAATTAATTAAGGATAATTAACATATGGGATAATTAGGATAATTAATCGATAAAAGTGATTAAAGGTAATTTACTTAAGGGAAATAATTAAGGTTTAATTACTTAGTGTAATTAATTAAAGGGTTGATTAATTAAGTAAGGGAATTTATTAAGGGTTAATAAATTAATATGTGTGATTAATTAAAGGTTAATTAATCAAGGTAAGTGATTAAAGAATAATTAATTTGAGTAAGTAATTAAGGACCAATGCGATTAATGTGAATGGGTGAAGGTTAATTAATTTGTATAATTAATTAAAGGGAAATTACTTAATGTAATTAAGGAATGATTAATCAAGGATGATTAATCAAGATGAATAATTAAGGGATGATAAATTAATTGAATATAATTAATTAATGTTAAATAGGTAAGATTTATTAGATTACAAAGTAATTAATTTAATTCATTGGTAGATAATTAAATTAATTGGAAATGGTTTGACCAATTTATCTTTCTTATTGATGATTGAATGATATTTGAATGCCTTGGATTAATTGTTATCCCTGGTATGTGATTGTGATGCTTTGTGTTATGAAATGTTTTTGTAATATGGTATGTTGGATTGAACAGTGATAATGTGGTTATCTATGATAAAATGCTGTGTAAGGGTGACATACAATATTTAAAATTATATTCACTTGAATATTTTGGGTTAAGATTACATTGGATTCGAAGAGACCAGGGTCGGGTATTAGTACATATCTGAAACCACTTCAATTCGTAATATAATAATTCGTTATAGATTTGGTATGTGAAATCAATAGGATGGAATAGAATGATTTAAGTGAATTGGACCATTTAATCTAAGTTTGGTACTTAGAAATTAATGTGTGAAATAAGTGTTATCTATGACAAATTGTGAATTTGTAAAAATTGATATGAGTTACCCCAGGTTTTAAATAAGCTCTATGTATTGAAATTTCATGTTGGATGAGTTTGCTCATGCTGGTTTCCAGCCTGATCCGGGTGTTACTTTAATGTAATGCTTGGGTCAGACCGAGTAGTACAGATTTCCAAGTAAGGATGTTTTGGAGCTTAGGAGGCGAGCTGGATGGCAGGAACGTATGGAATGTATTCCGCCATGATGTATTGTTTGTATTTTTGGGAAAAATTATTTTAATTGTCCAGTGGTTGTGAAATATTGTAAATCTGATGTACTAAAATGTAATTGACTGATTCATCTTTCTTTGTGTAAAGAATATTATTTGATATTATATTTTATCCGCTGCGAAAGTGAGATGTTGGTTTTTCTGTTTCTTCTTTTCTTCTCTCTTTTTTCTTCTTTTCCTAACTATCTGGAATTTCGGGAACGAAAATTTCAGGTCATTACATTTTGGTATCAGAGCTGAAGGTTAAGAGAGAACCTTGGCTCCGGTGGATGTACTCCTTAAGGATATGGTCAATGGTACCCTTGGATGAGTTGAGTTTGTGTATACATATGAGAGCGTACTTGTTATTTTCTCGTATAAAGATTTTAAATGATTTTATATTAGAATATATTTTGATATATAAAGCAATATTTGTTTCTAATAAATATTAAGGTAATTGGTTGTTAAATTATTGGAATTAAATTAAGTGGTAATAGAGATATCACCAAATTGAAATTGAATGAAGATAAATTTGGAATGGATTCAAACTAAAATTAAAATCTTGAATTGGAAGAAGAATTTTCAGAATAAGATGATAATGAATTAGTTTCCAGATATGATAAACTTGCTTATTATCATAAATGATTGTTGTATTTAATAATGAAATGTTATAGGGAAGTAAAACATTTAGGCAAGTATGACTTATATATCAGAACTGAAGATGACCTAAATTGTGAAGTTTTAAATCTAGGTCCAGAAATTTGTTTTGAATTAAAACCAAAGGTGATCTAAAATTTAAGGATAACTTGGTGTGTAAAGGAAATAATATGTATAAGGAATATACATAATATCAAAGATGGTTTAAAATAAACTCTAAATGTTGAGTTTTAAATTTGGAATGAGATGTGATACCCAAAGTGATAAGTTTTTGAACTTATAAGTGGAAAAATTATTAATGTGATGTTTAGAATTTGAAAGCGGAATTCAAATTTGGTAAGGTTCGCTAGATTAAGTAAATTGAATTCAACTTTGGGAAAGTTAAGTAATTTAACAAGTAACCCGAATAAGAAATTTCAAGATGAAATTAGGATTTAACTTGAAAAGTTAAATGGTTAATTTGAAATGGGAGTTACGAGTGATCTCAAAATGGGTTTGAGATCTGGAAATTGAAATTGATGTTGTAAATTGGTGTTTGGATAAATTTAGATGTTTATTTATCCGAATATTATAAATAATCTATGAAATTGAGAATTAGTTTGGAAGTTAAATTTCAGTAATAAAATTGGATTCCGAAGATAAAATTGTTTTTGAATTCTTATTTGAACTTTGAAAGAAGTTAAGTAAAGATAATTTAAAATGGAATTTTGTAATTCTGACTCAAAAATAAATTATATAAAGATCTTGATTGTTGATTTAAAAATAAAAGTTAATTTGATTTAAGGGATTAAATCAACATTTAAAATTTAACTGAATTTATATAATTCGGGATGGTTTAAATTTGAAATTTGAATTGAATTAGTTCAAATTGAATTTAATATGAATTAATTGGAATTGTGATTGAAGATGGATAAGTTTAAAAATTCAAATGGAAAATTTGAATTGGATTAATTTGAAATGAAATTGAAGTTGAATGAGTTCAAATTCAAATAGGAAGTTGATTTGAATTTGGGATGAGAATGGAAGTTAACTTAATTTGAAATTTGGCAATTGATTGGAATTGGGATCAATTCAAATTGGAATTGAATCAATTTAAATAAAAATGGAATTTAAATTGAATTTGTAACGATCCTAATTTTGAATTAAATTTAAATTAGTAATTAATGTAAATTTTGGAATAAATTTTGGAATTAATTTGAATTTAAATATGTATGTGTATATATAAAAGTAAATTTGAATTTGAATTTGAATATTGAATTTGTATTTGAATTTAAAATTTAAATAAATGACTTAGCAAAATGATTTAGATTTATAAATATTATTTAGGCACATTATTGAATGTATAGTAGTTTTGAAAGATTTTCTTTAATTAATAGTAGATAATAATATAAAAGGAATATATTTATATAAATAAGAAAAATGTAATATAAATTTAATTAAAACCTTTAATGCATGCATAATACAGGTGTAATGGTTTTATGGTGGAATTAATCAAATGTAGTGATCTTATCAATATTTTAACAAGTGTCATTTTGTTGTGTTTATTTTTGAGAAAATTTAATTAAAATAGAAACAAGCTATAAAAACACAACATCTTCCTCCTTTGTATTCTTTTATCTTCATTTGAAAAGTCCTGTAAAAACAAATCAAATTCTTAAACCAGATCATCAAGCAAGTTTTTAAAACAAATATTCAAACTCAAGTCTGTAAACAAAAGCTCAAGCCTGTAAAACAGAGCAAAGATTCAATTCAACAAATTAAAGAATAGTTACAAAATCAAGCCCAGATCAAAGAGTCAGCAATCAAACTTGTCCCAGTTTTTCAGATTCAAGAATCCATCTTTTCAGAATATAACAAGCTTTCAGATTTTCAAAAGCAAATCAACTTCCAGGTTTCAAGATCACTGTTTTCTTCTTTTAAAGGTGAGTAAACTCATTTTTAAACCTGAATTTTTTTAAATCACTGGTTTGCATGTGATGACATGGAAAGTTATGAATTAAATGTGCTGAAATGGATACATATTCATGCCTGTATGTATGTACAATGGTGTGCAAAAGAAGATGATGTCTCTGTTAAAAATTACAGTGTCTAATTAAGTTCAAAATTCAATTCTATCTTCCTCAATCTCTTCCACCTTGTAATATTAAAACAAAACATGTTTATAATCATCATAACTTAATTTTAAAAATATGTTTTCAATATAATATGGAATGGTTTTGTCTAAAAGAAGAGATACAGTGAAAAATCCAAGATTTACCCAAATTTTGATTTGCTTGAATTCCAGATTAGATTATATCATCTAAACCCATTTCGAAAACAATGGTTTTTAAAATAAAAACTAGAATTTTTAGTTGCGTATTAATAATTATGGGATGAACGGGAAAAGGGTTATAGCAATTTTCTGGTGATCGAGCAAGAATTGGACTTCGGGATCGTGGCAATGGGTGCTGGGATGATCAATAATCATAGGAAAAATATGAAAGGAATTTTTAATTTGTTGTGGATGATGGTTTGAATCGAATTAGGGTTTAAGCCCTGTGTTTGGATGGTTGTAGTCGAGAGGAAATCTCACCGTCGACACTACGATGCAGGCGATCGCACCTGGGGGTCGAATTCGCGGTGGGTTGAAGCACCTTCGGCCAGAATGGCGTGGTTTCTGGTGGTGTGTAGCGGCAAGGCGAAGGGGTTTTTAGACGAGCATGTGGTTCTAAGAAGTAATATTTGGTTCGAACTTGGCTCGATTTTGATTTCATAGCAGTTTCGTGTTTGTGGGTGTCTGAATCGACGCTGGAGGTCATTGTGGGTATTTGGGTGGCGTCGTCGTCGATCGGCGATGGTCGACGTGCTTGTGCATGTATATGTGCAAACGTACATATCTGGGTCCGAAGATTTTAGGGAAGAAGGTAAGAATCTCAGAGGGGAGCATGTGATTTTGTTCGATTTTCTCGAAGCAGGGTGAAGCAGGGGTTTGCCCGGGTTTCAAACTCGAGTAGATAAGGGATTTTCTCGGGTTTGTTGTTGTTTGGCCAAAATAATTTTAAGTTTTAAAGAAAAATCAAGTTTTTGAAAATAAAATTTTGTTAAAATCGATTTTCTTTCAATATTAAAGGTTATCTAAGTTTTTAAACTAGTTAAGAAGGATTTTGAATAAATTGTTTTAATTAACCTAGTTTAAAATTAATGTAACCTTTATTTTGAAAAGTTTATTTTAACTTAATAATAATTAAGGTTAGATAATTAATGATTTTGTTAATATATTTACTTAAGAAGTATTACTTAATTAATTACTTGATATTCAGATTAATTTAATAAATAATTAAGGTTAATTAATTTGTAATTAATTATTAATTAACCGAGGAATAATTAATTTATTAAAGTAATTAAGATTTAATTAATTAACAATTAAGGGTTAATTAAATTAAGAAATTAATTAAGAAATGATTAATTAATGAAGGTGATTAAGACTTAATCAATTGTAATTAATGATAATTAATCATTAATTTAAGATTACTAATGAAAGTAATTATGTGGTTAATAAATTTAATACTACACAATTTATTCATCTTAATTGAAGATGTTTGATCGTTATTGAGTGTTATGTGTTGGATTGATATTTCTGATATATGATATGATGCTATGTAATGTGAATTGCTTTATTCTGAGCTGTGATATCTGTTCATGTGATATGTGTACGCATAAATGTGAAAATCCCTTGGCCCGTAAAATGGCATTTGAATTTCGACGCGACAGGAAGTCGGATTCCAGTTAGTTATCCAAAACCAACATCGAATCGTAATCGTGAATCATTGTGATTGATAAATTTACTTTATCTGTGAATCAATGAATAAAGATAAGCGTTATTGATTATACCGCTTATCGATATTGATATGATTGAATCTGTGGTGATTAATGTTGTGCACTATTGTGTAAAAACCCCTGGACCACACTCATACACACACAAATATGGACTGCATGAGGAAGTTGGTTAAGTCACAGATTTTTGAAAATGATTTTTAAATTGAGTTTTGAATCCAAATGGTTTTGGAAATGGGATTGGGTTAAATATGGAAAGTTTTGAAAAGGAGTTTTAAAGATAAAAGTTATTTTGAATAACTTGATTAAGTTTTGAAAAATTTAAATGGGTTGATTTAAATGTGAATTCAAGATTTGAATTATGGTCCAACAAGTTATATAATGTATTTATGTGGGTTTTTAACCATTTTTTAAAAGTATTATTTTGGGAATTTAAATTTAAACCCAAGTTTTATACTTGAAAGGCTTTAACTTTTGTAAATGTAATTGGTTTTTTTCCGAAACGAAAATTATTTATTTTCAAATAATAATAGCTTTTATATAAAGAAAGGGTTTCCAATTTATGTTGAAAAGATTTCAAATTTGAAATGAAATTGTTTTGAAAGCTATGAATTAATCTTTGTGAAAGATGGTTGAACCTTGTTTTGAAATTGAAGAGGATTTTAAATGGTGTATCTTTTATATAAAAGATTTGAGATGAGAATTGTTTTGAAAAATATGAATGTATCTTTGTTAATGATTGGTATATTTTGTTTCAAATTGAAAAGGGATCTTAAAAGTGTAACCTTTCTATAAAAGATTTGAAAGGGAAATTGTTTTGAAAAAAACTATGAATGAATCTGTGTGAAAGATTGGTGAACTTTGTGAAGTGAATATTTTTGTTTAAAAGATTTGGAAATGGTAATTTGTTTAAACCATTTGAAAGAAAGGTTTTGGATAATAAGTTGTGACTTAACTGAGATCCCAATATCCATATATTTTTAAATATTACGCTTACTATTCGGTTTTGCCGGGAGAGGACCTTTGTGTCATATAACCCATTCTGAATAGTGATACGATGAAATGGATAGCATTCGAAGACGATGGTGAAGACTGGGTGTCTTCGAGAACGATAGGATAACCTGTCGAATGACTCCGCACTGGATAGCTACGGTATAGAGATCTCCATATGTGATGGGGAGTCCGATCGGGATTGGGGATACCCGGATTTGGAAGGGCTTCTTTTGAAGTGCCTTCGGTTTTGTTCGAACTCGGAACAGACTTGAATGGATGTATGTCTGACGTTACACTTTGAGATGTAAAGTCAGTTTCTATCAAATACATTTCTGTTTGGTGGCGGAGAATTTATTCTCTTAGCTTAACACCTTTCTCTGAGACGTATGAGCTCGAAGGTTATGTAGTTGATGGTTACTAGTGATACATTCCCAATTTGGTAATGTGGCATACGAAGTGCTGCTGATCATTTGTTGATCGAAGCATGGCTTTTGCGAAAAGTGTATCTTTGTGGACATGACTTCGTCAAGCTCACAACCCGGAAATGGTCGAAACAGGAATGTTGCAGCATGGTTTTTAGATGTCGCGTCCCTAGGGCATGTCCATTTTCTTTTGGATAAGAGGTGGTATCATGGTATGAAGCCTAGATATTTAACCTATGCGGTTGCACTTATTACTTTGTGATTGTTGGTGTTGAGAGATCTCGGATAAAGGTCGGTAATGACCGGGAATGGCATACTTGTGTGGTAGTTACCTATGTTATAGCTTGGTTAAAGTGTGAGGTAGCGTCAGCCTTGTGTTAGCCGAGATCCGGTTAGGTTCTCGGGGGCGTCCTTCTAGAGGCGTACCCATTCGGTGTAGGAAGTTCCTTTGCCTGACCATTTGTTGGAATCCAAAGAAACAATACGCGCCCTGTACGGTTTTAGTTGTGTAACCTGCCATGGAATATGGCAGTAACCTGCTATTGAACATGGCAGCTGTAGTAAGCATGCGACGAAATGTGGTATGTTGGTTAAGATTAATATTATACTTTCGAAAGGTTTTCTGCACTTTGCACTAATAATAATATCAAATGGTTTTCGCGCATCAAGCATTTTTTAACTATCATAAGGAGAAATCTCCTCCAAGTGTGCGCTTACATTATGTGTGTGGCGGGAGGCCTTATGGCTGTTTCATTTCAAAAAAAAGCATGAACGGATTTCCTTTTTATAAATTGTTTTATGCAAACAACTGTTTTTTTTCGTTTACTCATACCAGTCCCATGACTCACCCCGAGTTTATTATTCCCTTCTAAACTCTGGATGCCCATAATTTTTCACACGGGCAGCCTAGAAGCAGGTTATCCGCGTTTTGGAGCTAGCTTGGATTTGGAAGTCTTTTGGAAGCTGTTAGTTTTGGAAGGCTTTTGGATTTGGAAATCTTTCGAAGTGCTTGAAGTTTTGGAGTTTTTGAAGACCTTATCGAAGTTGAAGTATGTTGGAAACTTTTTGAAGTCTCTATTGTTCCGCTGTATAGTGGTCAATTTGTTGTAGTATCTTTTGTGTATCACTCTGATATTAGTGATCAATGTTGTTATGGATATTGTATCAAATTTGTATCTATGTTTTGATCAATGATATTCATCTTGTGTTTCCACTGTGTTGTTTATCATCTAATGTTGTTATAAGCTCCGGGGATACGAATTTCGATGTCGTTTGTCGGGCATCGAGTTCGAGTCGTCACAAGTGGTATCAGAGCTAAAGGTTGAGTTAGAACTTTAGCTACGGAGTATAACACATTAGATGGATCATTAAAGATAGGGTAATGTATACCCTAGAGTGAGTACAACCCGTGAACCAAAAACCCAAATTACTCAGTCTATTTATTTTAACTACTGATATCCCTAAGATATCTTGTCCATGTGCCTAAATCAAGTTTTCTTACTATTTACAGATAATGAGATTGAGCGGAAAAAGAGGACAAGGTAGGGGACGGGGAAATACCACTACATCTGGTCAAGTCCCTATAACGGCAGCTATTCTCACTCAACCTCAGCCGGATCTGACTGATTTGTATCGAAGTTTTTCTAGACTGGGTGGAAAGCCGTTCACTGGCAAAGAATCCATTATCGAAGCCCAAGCCTAGATCCGATCACATGAAAGGATTTTTAGGGTACCAAAATTGGAAGATAATCAAATGCGACTAATAGCTTCTTGGCAACTCCAAGAAGAAGCCCTAGCCTGGTGGGAGATAGTTACTATGGTGAGCCAGAAGAAGAATTTACTTGGAGTCGATTTAAGGAGGTGTTTGAGAAGCGCTATGTGCAGTCGGCTAGTATCTCTCGAATGTACCAAGAATTCATGGACTTGAAGCAGGGGAGTTTGTCATTTGAGGAGTACTTAAACAAATTTAACGAATTATCTCATTTCGGCCTAGAATTGGTGAACACGCCTCTAAAGAAAAATGAAAGATTCATTCGTGGGATGAATAAGAAGTGCCACGAAAGGATGACAGCACACGTCAAAGAATCTTTTTCAGATTTGATAGATATGGGGTATAGGTATGCTATCCTAGATATGCAGGAAGTGCCAAGGGAAGGAGGAAATACGAGCAATCAAAATTGGAAAAAAAGAAAGTTCGAGGACAAGAAACCATACCAAGGCAAGGAAAAGAAGGACAATCAGGGAAACCCGACGAAAGATATAACTTGTTACAATTGCCAAGAAAAGGGCCACTATTCAAACAACTGCAAGAATTCGAAGAAACAAGTTAAGAAAGAACAACCTATGGAGACTGGTCAGGAGTTAAGAAATTCTATTACTGTCACAAGCTAGGTCATGATGTTAAAGATTGCCCGAAGAAGAAGCAAGCTCATGTAGCAAAGGTGTATGCAATCAAAGATGATCCTTCAACCTCAAAGGCTGATAAGGAATTTTAGAAGGTAACCTTCTCATTTACGATAAAAAAAATTCAAGTTTTGTTCGATACATGAACTACACATAGTTTTATTTCTTAGCAAATCGTAAGTGAGTTAAATCTTGAATCTGAGATCGTAGACGAACTATCTCATTGGTTTTCGATATATTCTACGAACGGTTAGTTATTCCTTCGGACTAACCAATGCCCCAATGTCCCTGCATATTTCGTAGATCAGATGACCCAAATATTCTGAAGAGTGCTAAGTGAGTTTATTCTCATATTTGTGGATATTTCGGCTTGATCTGATAAGCCATTTCTCTATCTTTTTCTGTGGTCTTGTATTCTTTGTTTCTCTTTCTCTCTCTTTCAAATTTCGAGGATGAAATTTTCTTAAAGGGGGAATCAGTAACGATCCCAATTTTGAATTAAATTTAAATTAGTAATTAATGTAATTTTTGGAATAAATTTTGAAACTAATTTGAATTTAAATATGTATGTGTGTGTGTGTGTGTATGAGTAAATTTGAATTTCACTTTAAAATTTGAATTTGAATATTGAATTTGAATTTGAATATTGAATTTGTATTTGAATTTAAAATTTAAATATATGACTTAGCAAATGATTTGGATTTAAAAATATTATTTATGTACATTATTTAATGTATAGTAGTTTTAAAAGCATTTTCTTTAATTAATAGTATATAATAATATAAAAGGAATGTATTTATATAAATAAGAAAAATGTAATATAAATTTAATTAAAAACTTTAATGCATGCATAATACAAGTGTAGTGGTATTATGGTGGAATTAAACAAGTGTAGTGATCTTATCAATATTTTAACAAGTGTCATTGTTATCCCACCCTTTGGTCAAGGCTGGAATATCAACAAATTGGCAAGAAAGAATGGATATCAGTATTGGAAATCGATTGGGAAACAAGGCTACAATCGATGTCATTAAAATTTGGCCGAGCTCCGATCAGGACGAAATCGATTGGAGATGATGATCAAGGTTAAGGGAAGCTACATTTCAAATTTTAGGTCAATCGGAGTTCGTATGCTCGAGATATGGATGGATTAAGATGCGCAAGGACTGGTTCGTATCGATGCATTTCGCATCGATCAGCAGATGGTGTGTCAAATCGATATGATTTGTGTCGATCCACATGGATGCGAACAGTGCGTTCGTATCGATCAGACGGGAAGGCCAGAGGGATATCGACTTGATAGCAGTAGACCCAGATTGGTAGGCAAGCGTGTGATGGTTTGTTCGAATCGATGATGTTCGTGTCGATCAGGTTGGAGGCAGGCGGCACATTTCGAATCCATGCTCTCGTATCGAGCATAGGTAAGTTTGGTTCGTATCCATCCACTCTACAACCCTCCTTAGTATCCAAGCGGTTCATGGTTGTTCGAATCGATTGCATTCGCAAACGATCATGGGATGAATGCTACTCGTATCCATACGCATATGGCCCTTGTTCGTATCCACCTCAAAACAAATCACTTCGTATCGATCGTATTGCAGCGATCGATAGGGAAGACATCTCATCAAGGCGAACATGGACTGGGTCAAATGGGTACGAATAGAAGGTTACAGTTGGGTGCGAAAGAAGGGATGAAGCCTCGGTCAACACGGTGAACAATATGGATCTCCCCCGGTTTATCGCTCCACGTCACGAGCAAACACATGATGTTGATCGACGCGAAGCAGATGGATACGAAACCATGGACACAAACTTGGCAGCCTTCGAAGAACACCAGATTGCATCGATCATATCTCCTAAACCACAGATCCAAATGCTATGAACTTTCCACAAGAGCTTACGTACATGCTAAAGAATGTCTCTGCCAAGTTTCAGCGCGATTGGACAATTTCTTGATCGATACGAAATCAATTCGTATCGATCACAGATCGAGTCGAAACTTGGTGGGACCGGTCGCGTGGGCCCAATCACGTGCCAGAAGGAGTCTCCCGAAGTTTGAGCACGATATCAGCCTCCTACGCCTATAAATAGCCCCCTGAAGCCTACAGAAAAAGGATCTTTTTGCTATTTAACGTCCAGACTCTGCCGGATTCAATTCTACACCTTACCATCGCTGTTGTACTCAAATTACTTCATTGTAATCGCTGTAATCGTCTGTAACCAGCAAGGATAGTCAATAAAAGATAAAACTTTGAAGTGGACATAGGCTGGAGATAGCCGAACCACTATAAATCTTGTGTTTCTGATTGTAATTTCTGAATTGTTGTACTTGTTATTGCTTAGATCTGAGATTTGTGTTTGAATATTGCTGATTTGTATTCATACACCGGTGCTTTCACGATACTTGGGGTTTGTGACCATTTTTGGCACAAACACTTTGGTGCTTTCACTGAGAATTGAACTCAGGAGTTCTATCATTTGAGAGTTGAATCAGAAGATTTAGAGATTTAGATCAGAAGAGTCATGACGAGACAATCAAGTAGAAGACAAAGGGCTGATAGGAGTCAGCATGAAGGAAGTCAAGAAGCATCCTTCGGAGCTGGAGAAGGACAAGCTTCGACCTACATTACCAAAGATGAAATGGAAGCTATGGCCAATTCATTGCAAGAGAGATTGTTGAAAAGTTAACAGGACATGATGCAGACTTTTTTTGAACAAATGAGAGCTACGGGAACACAAAATCTTAGACCGACTACAATGACTGCAGATGTGGAAGAAGGAACTAGGGTCGCGGAACCCAATGGAGGACGGAATACGGAACCAAATGGCAATCAACAAAGGCTTGGGGGCAGGCCCGTAGGATCTGACACTGGAAGGCCTATGGATGGAGCTCAACAGGCTAGAGCGAGCGCTAACATTAGCGAACCGCATGAGGAGTATGTACCGAAATTCCCTCGGGGGCATGGGGCAACCTTTGACAGATAATGCTGGATTAGCTGAGATTATTAGGAGGACTATGTGTGGAGGCCTGACCAATAGAGATTTGGAAGGAGTGAACAAGAGTCCGTTTACATGGGAAATCAGGATAGCTTGAAATCCGCCTGATTTCAAACTACCTAGTGTAGAAGTATACAATGGCAAGGCTGATCCGACAGATCATCTGATGAGATACACTAGACACATGGAAGTGCTAGGGGCATCGGAGGAAGTTATGGCCTGATGTTTCCCCCCATATTTGACAAATATAGTTGCAATGTGGTTTAGGCAATTGGAGGAAGGATCTATCAGAACATGGACGGAGTTGGTGGATAGGTTTCTGAGGAAATTTCGCATTCATATTAAAAGGCCTAAGAACGTGATGACGCTAACTTCGGTAAAGCAAAGGATGCATGAATCACTTAGAGCTTTTCTAACTCGATTCAATGCGTGGTTGCTTCGATGGATCGACCGGATCCATCAATGGTTTTAATGGCATCAGTATCGGGAGTCAGAGAGGATTCGGATTTCAATGTGTCTCTGATACGGGACCCACCACTAGATCTCGGAGAATTATTTCACAAAGCTGAGAGATTCCTTCGACAAGAGGATGCATGTGCAGATTTAAAGTTAAGAAAGTGAATGCGACTGGGGGTGGAGAACCATCCACCGGAGGCTCGGATAAAAATAAAGGAAAAAGGAAGCTGGATGACGATTCTGGAAAAGCTAGGAAGTGATGGAAGGATCCAAAGTTTTCCACATACACAGGACTAAACGAGATGCTAGAACGGATATACCTATAAACCCGGAATCGCCTTCCCTACCGAAGGCCAGCTAGGAGAGAACCTTCTGAACTGGAGAGGGCATCAGGAAGGCATTTCCTCTTCCATGATTTGGATGGGCACGATACCAACAGCTGTAGGAACTTGAAGAATATAATTGAGAAGTATGTAAGGAATGGACAGTTGCGACAATATGCCAAAACTCGGAATGCAGCGATAGAGCAGGAGCAACCACCACCTACCTCGGCAATGATGGTGTGAGGCCCTGGAATGATGGTCGATTAGTTATCAATTGACCTGGATAATATGAAATAAGTAGCAAGCTAATGGCAAACGACCAAGTCATTTACTCATGTACGGGGATGGAGATAGCCCCTAGGCATGCTCTGAATGATGATATACAGCGATGCTATGGTTTGTGAAATCTGTCTTTTGTTTTTGGATTGGAGACTCGCTTTACTGGTTTGGTTTTGGAGTTTGGTTTTAACTCCTGCTTTTGTTTGCTTTCTGGTTTAGATTTTCATTTGGATGATTGTTTTCTGTTTTGGATGTTGGTTTGGATTTCTGATTTTCTGATTTGATTTGGATTTCGGATTGGATTTTTATCTGGTTTTTTGGTAAATGGTCGTCGGGTATGGATTATATCTGGCGAGGGGTAAGTCTCTTCATCCGCATGTGGCGAATTGACTTATTGAGGTCGTTGAGTATGGACTATGCTCAACAAGGGTCCGCAGTGACCAGGATTCGGCCTCGGACTTAGGCCCCATATTATCGATTAATGTTTCAGCTCGCTGAGTATGGACTATGCTCGGCAAGGGTCCGAAGAGACCAAGATTCGACGTAGGACTTAATCTATGGCATTGTACAACGTCTAGGGACACTGGACCATGGTCGTCAAGTGTGGATTGCGCTTGGCAAGAACCCAGAGAAGTTAGCTCAACGTCCAGGGACACTGGACCACGGTCGTTAGGTGTGGATTGCGCTTGGCAAGAGCCCGGAGAGGTTACAGATTTGGGTATCGACATGGAGTGGTCCTGGATTCGGTTATTGGCTATTGGAAAAGGATGGATTAGGACTCGGTTGTCGAGTTCAAGTGGATATAGAATTGGCCAAGGCTTTGGTTATTGGATTTGGAATTGGGCATCGACTCGGAGCGGTCAAGGAAGATGTACTCTGATGATATGGCTATGGGCTTCGGATATCGGATTCAGAATTATTCAAAACATGCCTTATTATCACAAGACATGTTTTGGGGGGCAAATGTTATCCACCTTTTGGTCAAGGCTGGAATATCAATAAATTGGCAAGGAAGAATGGACATCAGGATTGGAAATCGATTGGGAAACAAGGCTGCAATCGATGTCGTTAAAATTTGTCCGAGCTCCGATCAGGACGGAATCGATTGGAGATGATGACCAAGGTTAAAGGAAGCTACATTTCAAATTTTAGGTCGACCGTAATTCGTATGCTCGAGATATGGATGGATTAAGGTGCACAAGGACTGGTTCGTATCGATGCATTTCGCATCGATCAGCAGATGGTGTGTCGAATCAATATGGTTCGTGTCGATCCACATAGATGCGAACGGTGCATTCGTATCGATCAGACGGGAAGGCCAGAGGGATTTCGACTCGATAGCAGTAGACCCAGATTGGTAGGCAAGCGTGCGGTGGTTTGTTCGAATCGATGATGTTCGTGTCGATCAGGTTGGAGGCAGACGGCACATTTCGAATCCATGCTCTCGTATCGAGCGCTGGTAAGTTTGGTTCGTATCCATCCACTCTACAACCCTCCTTAGTATCCAAGCGGTTCATGGTTGTTCGAATCGATTGCATTCGTAAACGATCATGGGATGAATGTTATTCGTATCCATATGCATATGGCCCTTGTTCGTATCCACCTCAAAACAAATCACTTCGTATCGAAAGTATTGCAGCGATCGATACGGAAGACGTCTCATCAAGGCGAACGTGGACTGGGTCAAATGGGTACGAATAGAAGGTTACCGTTGGGTGCGAAAGAAGGGATGAAGCCTCGGTCAACACGGCGAACAATATGGATATCCCTCGGTTTATCGCTCCACGTCACGAGAAAACACGTGCTGTTGATCGATGCGAAGCAGATGGACACGAACTCGGCAGCCTTCGAAGAACACCAGATCGCATCAATCGTATCTCCTAAACTACAGATCCAAATGCTACGAAATTTTCATAGAAGCTTACGTACATGCTAAAGAATGTCTCTATCAAGTTCCAGCTCGATTGGACAATTTCTTGATCGATACGAAATCAATTCGTATCGATCACAGCTCGAGTCGAAACTAGTTGGGACCGGTCGCGTAGATCCACTCATGTGTCAGAAGGAGTCTCCCGAAGTTTGTGCACGATATCAGCCTCCTACGCCTATAAATAGTCCCCTGAAGCCTACAGAAAAAGGATCTTTTGGCTATTCAACGTCCAGACTCTGCCGGATTGAATTCTACACCTTACCATCGTTGTTATACTCAAATTACTTCACTATAATCGCTGTAATCATATGTAACCAGCAAGGATAGTCAATAAAAGATAAAACTTTGAAATGGACGTAGGCCGTAGATAGCCGAACCACTATAAATCTTGTGTTTCTGATTATTATTTCTGAATTGTTGTACTTGGTATTGCTTAGATCTGAGATTTGTGTTTGAATATTGCTGATTTGTAGTCATACACCGATGCTTTCACGATACTTAGGGTTTGTGACCATTTTTGACGCAAACAGTCATTTTGTTGTGTTTATTTTTGAGAAAAATTAATTAAAACAGAAACATGCTATAAAAACACAGCATCTTCCTCCTTTGCGTTCTTTTATCTTCATTTGCAAAGTCCTGTAAAACAAATCAAATTCTTAAACCAGATCATCAAGCAAGTTTTTAAAACAAATATTCAAACTCAAGTCTGTAAACAAAAGCTCAAGCCTGTAAAACAGAGCAAAGATTCAATTCAACAAATTAAAGAATAGTTACAAAATCAAGCCCAGATCAAAGAGTCAGCAATCAAACTTGTCCCAGTTTTTCAGATTCAAGAATCCATCTTTTCAGAATGTAACAAGCTTTCATATTTTCAAAAGTAAATCAACTTCCAGGCTTCAAACTCACTGTTTTCTTCTTTTAAAGGTGAGTAAACTCATTTTTAAACCTGAATTTGTTTGAATCACTGGTTTGCATGTGATGATATGGAAAGTTATGAATTAAATGTGCTGAAATGGGTATATATTCATGCCTGTATGTATGTATGTATAGTGGTGTGCATGTATCTGGAATCAAGAAGATGATGTTTCTGTTAAAAATTACAGGGTCTAATTAAGTTCTAAATTCAATTCTATCTTCCTCAATCTCTTTCAGCTTGTAATATTAAAACAAAACGTGCTTAAAATATCATAACTCAATTTTAAAAATATATTTTTAATATAATATGGAATGGTTTTGTTTGAAAGAAGAGATACAGTGAAAAATCCAAGATTTACCCAATTTTGATTTGCATGAATTCCAAATTTGATTATATCATCTAAACCCATTTCGAACACAATGGTTTTTAAAACAAAAACTAGAATTTTTAGTTGCGTATTAAGGTTGTAATTATGGGATGAACAAGAAATGGGTTATAGCGATTTTCTAATGATCGAGCAAGAATTGGACTTCGAGATCGTGGTAGTGGGTGCTGGGATGATCAATAATCATAGGAAAAGTACGAAAGGAATTTTTAATTTGTTGTGGATGATGGTTTGAATCGAATTAGGGTTTAAGCCCTGTGTTTGGATGGTTGTAGTCGCGAGGAAATCTCGCCGTCGACACTGCGATGCAGGCGATCGCACATGGGGGGTCGAGTTCATGGTGGGTCAAAGCACCTACGGCCAGAATGGCATGGATTCTGGTGGTGTGTAGCGGCGAGGCGGAGGGTTTTTCAGATGAGCATGTGGTTCTAGGAAGTAATATTTGGTTTGATTTTGGCTCGATTTTGATTTCATAGCAATTTCGTGTTTGTGGGTGTCTGAATCGATGTTGGAGGTCATCGTTGGTATTCGGGTGGCGTCGTCATCGATCGACGATGGTCGATGTGCTTGTGCATGTATACATGCAAACGTACATATCTGGGTTCGAAGATTTTGGGGAAGAAGGTAATAATCTCAAAGGGGAGCGCCTGATTTTGATCGATTTTCTCGAAGCAGGGGTTTGCCGGGGTTTCAAACTCGAGTAGATAAGGGATTTTCTAGGGTTTATTGATGTTTGGCCAAAATAGTTTTAAGTTTTAAAGAAAAATCAAGTTTTTGAAAATAAAATTTTGTTAAAATCTATTTTCTTTTAATATTAAAGGTTATCTAAGTTTTTAAACTATTTATGAAGGGTTTTGAATAAATTGTTTTAATTAACCTAGTTTTAAAATGGTTTAAAATAAATATAACCTTTATTTTGAAAAGTTTATTTTAACTTAATAATAATTAAAGGTTGGATAATTAATGATTTTGTTAATATAATTACTTAATAAGTAATTACTTAATTAATTACTTAATATTCAGATTAATTTAGTTAATAATTAAGGTTAATTAATTTGTAAATAATTATTAATTAATTGAGGAATAATTAATTAATTAAAGTAATTAAGATTTAATTAACAACAATTAAGGGTTAATTAAATTAAGAAATTGATTAAGGAATGATTAATTAATGAAGGTGATTAAGACTTAATCAATTGTAATTAATGATAATTAATCATTGATTTAAGATTACTAATGAAAGTAATTATATGGTTAACAAATTTAGTACCACACAATCTATTCATCATAATTGAAGATGTTTGATTGTTGTTGAATGATTTGTGTTGGATTGATGTTTATGGTATGTGATGCGATGCTATGTAATGTGAATTTCTTTATTCTGAGCTGTGATATCTGTTCATGTGATATGTGTACGCTAAATGTGAAAACCCCTTGGCCTGTAAAACGGCATTTGAATTGTGATGCGACAGGGAGTCGGATTCCAGTTGGTTATCCGAAATCTACATCGAATCATAATGGTGAATCTTTATGATTGATAAATTTACTTTATCTGTGAATCGGTGAATTAAGATAAGCGTTATAAATTATACAGCTTATCGATACTGATATGATTGAATCTATGGTGATTGATGTTGTGCTATTGTGTAAAACCCTCTAGACTACACTCATACACACACAAATATGGATTGCACGAGGAAATTGGTTAAGTCATAGATTTTTGAAATAATTTTTAAATTGAATTTTGAATCCAAATGGATCTGGAAATGGGATTGGGTTAAATATGGAAAGTTTTGAAAAGGAGTTTTAAAGATAAAAGTTATTTTGAATAACTTGATTAAGTTTTGAAAAATTTAAATGGTTTGATTTAAATGTGAATTCAAGATTTGAATTATGGTTTAACAAGTTACATAATGTAATTATATGGGTTTTTAACCTTTTTTTAAAAGTATTGTTTTTGGAATTTAAATTTAACCCAAGTTTTATGCTTGAAAGGCTTTAAATTTTGTAAATGTAATCGGTTTTTTCCGAAAGGAAAATTATTTGTTTTCAAATAATAATAGCTTTCATATAAAGAAAGGGTTTCCAATTTATGTTGAAAAGATTTCAAATTTGAAATGAATTTTTTTTGAAAGCTATGAATTAATCTTTGTGAAAGATGGTTGAACCTTGTTTTGAAATTTAAGAGGGTTTTAAGTGGTGTATCTTTTATATAAAAGATTTGAGATGAGAATTGTTTGAAAAGTATGAATGAATCTTTGTTAAAGATTGGTATATTTTTTTTCAAGTTGAAAAGGGATCTTAAAAGTGTAACCTTTCTATAAAAGATTTGAAAAGGGAATTATTTTGAAAAAAGCTATGAATGGATCTGTGTGAAAGATTGGTGAACTTTGTGAAGTGAATCTTTTTGTTTAAAAGATTTGGAAATGGTAATTTGTTTAAACCATTTGAAAGAAATGTTTTCGATAATAAGTTGTGACTTAACTGAGATCCCAATATCCATATGTTTTTAAATATTGTGCTCACTATTCGGTCTAGCCGGGAGAGGACCTTTGTGTCATATAACCCATTCCGAATAGTGATACGACGAAATGGATAGCATTTGATGACGGTTGTAAAGACCGGGTGTCTTCGAAAGCGATAGGATAACCAGTTGAATGACTCTGCACTGAGTAGCTACGGTATAGAGATCTCCGTATGTGACGGGGAGTCTGATCGGGATTGGGGATACCCGGATTTGCAAGGGCTTCTTTTGAAGTGCCTTCGGTTCTGTTCGAACCCGGAACAGACTTGTATGGATATATGTCTGACGTTACAATTTGAGATGTAAGGCCAGTTTCTATTAAATACATTTCTGTTTTGGTGGCGGAGAATTTATTCTCTTAGCTTAACACCCTTCTCTGAGACGTATGAGCTCAGAGGTTATGTAATTGATGGTTACTAATGATACATTTCCAATTTGGTAATGTGGCATACGAAGTGCTGTCGATCATTTGTTGATCGAATCATGGCTTTTGTGAAAAGCGTTGCTTTGTGGACGTGACTTCGTCGAGCCTCACAACCCGAAAATGGTCCATACAGGAATGTTGCAGCAAGGATTTTAGGGGTCGCGCCCCTAGGGTATGTCCATTTCCTTCTGGATAAGAGGTGGTATCATGGTATGGAACCCAGATATTAAACCTATGTGGTTGCTACAAACTTATTGCTTTGTGGTTGTTGGTGTTGAGAGCTCTCGGATAAAGGTCGGTAACGACCGGGGATGGCATACTTGTGTGGTAGTTACATATGTTATAGCTTGGTTAAAGCGTGAGGTAGCATCGACCTTGTGTTAGCAGAGATCCGGTTAGGTTCTCGGGGGCGTCCGTCCAGAGGCATACCCATTCGGTGTAGGAAGTTCCTTTGCCTGACCATTTGTTGGTAATCCAAAGAAATAATATGCGCCTTGTAAGGTTTTAGTTGTATAACCTGCCACGGAATATGGCGGTAACCTGCTGTTGAACATGGCAGTTATAGTAAGCATACGATGAAATGTGGTGTGTTGGCTAAGATTAATATTTAACTTTCAAAAGGTTTTCTGCACTTTGCACTAATAATAATACCAAATGGTTTTCGCGTACCAAGCATTTTGTAACTGTCATAAGGAGAGATCTCCTCCAAATGTGCGCTTGCATTGTATGTGTGGCGGGAGGCCTTATGGCAGTTTCATTTTTCAAAAAAAAAGCATGAACGGATTTCCTTTTTTATTTTGTGCAAACAGCTGTTTTTTTTGTTTACTCATACCAGTCTCATGACTGACCCGGAGTTTATTGTTCCCTCCTAAACTCTAGGTGCCCATAATTTTCCACACGGACAGCCTAGAAGCAGGTTATCCGTGTTATGGAGCTAGCTTGGATTCAGAAGTCTTTCGGAAGCTGTCATATTTTGGAAAGCTTTTGGATTTGGAAATCTTTCGAAGTGCTTGGAGTTTTGGAGTTTTTGAAGACCTTATCGAAGTTGAAGTATGTTGGAAACTTTTTGAAGTCTCTATTGTTCCGCCGTGGAGTGCTCATTTTGTTGTAGTATCTTTTGTGTATCACTCTGATATTAGTGATAAATGTTGTTATGGATATTGTATCAAAGTTGTATCTATATTATGATCAATGATATTCATCTTGTGTTTCCACTGTGTTATTTATCATCTAATGTTGTTATAAGCTCCGACGATATGGATTTCAATATCGTTTGTCAGGCATCGAGTTCGGGTCGTCGAGAATTGAAATTGCGTCAATTCAAGAGGAATTAGAAATTTAAATGGAATTGATGGGAAATGGAGATTGGAAAGTTGAATAGTTTGGCTCTGGACTATTTTCAAAATAAATTGTTTTAATATAAAACTATTTTTCCAAGCTATTTACTATATACAATCTTTCTTTTAAAATCCCAAACTATTTTATACTTACTTTACAATTATTTGGAACTATTTAACTATTTTACAACCGTTATATAAACTAATTACTATCTATCAACTATTTTATATCTAATTACTATTTTACAACTATTTTGAAATTATTTAAATATTTCTATAACTATTTGACTATTTTCCAACTATTTTACAATTACTTAACTATTTTGCAGCTATTTTACAAACTAATAATTATTTTTTCAAATACTTATCTATTTTTAAACTATTCAAGCTATTTTCAAAATTTAAGCTTGTCAGAGTGCAAACTGTTTATGATTAAATACCCAATTGAGATAAGAATAGAGGTGATAATCCAATTGGGAAATGTGAATAGATAGGAGAATTGATTTGGCTAATAATCAATAAAGATAGATATGTAGGATGTACATATATTATTCTATTCGCATAGTGATTTGATCCAGATTCGAGCACAGAATTTCGATATAGTTATATCGATCCGAGTTGGGATTTTTCACTTGATTTTTGACGGCAAACCTGGATATGGATTGTTGATTGGTTTTGAATATTCTCTATTGTAATTATGGCTATGCAAGGAGAATGATGTTTTCTAATCAAGAAACCAGATCTGAGTCCACACTAGGAAGTCGGGTGGACGATACTAGTTCGGAAGTGAAATTGTGTGATCGACTGAGCGATCAGATTGATATAGCGTACGGATGATATGTGTACATCATACGGGTTTGAATGAAATTGATACTGGGAATTTATGGATAAGAAATGTGAGATGGTTTTTGAAATAAAAAGTATATTTTGTGAGACGTATGATGAAGTAAAGTGGAAATTGGATATTTCTATGGTAGAAATTTATTTTATGGAAGTAAGTAAACTGGTAAGTGACTTTATAGAGTAATCAAATTTGAATATTTGATTTGGAATAAATCAAAGTTATATATCTTTGTTATATAAAATAAATCTCCCCTTGTTGAATCTATTGCCGGAAGCAAAGGATTTTTGAAAGTGTTTGAAGTGATCCAAAGATTTTTAAAGTTATATATATATATATATATATATATATATATATGTGTGTAAAGGATCTTATGAGAATGATTTTGAGAAAGGTTTTTGGAACCTTTGGATTTGGAAAGGCTTTTTGATTTTTGGGTAAAATCAATATTGGAATTTGAAAAGCCTAGTTTGAGAATTATCGATTTTGGGAATCGATTTTGTGTAAAGGAGATTTGAATGAAAATTATAAATGGTATGATTTGAAAGATACTATAAGAGTATAGTATAAAGTGTTCTGAGATTGGCTCTGGGGAAAAAGACGCTCCCCTGAAATGAACATCTCAAGAGTGCCACAGGGTGGTACTGCCTTTAACCCTAAGGGGGGTTTCTAAAGTTGATCCTGTGAGGAGTCAGGACAAACTAGTTCCTGAGGATCATGTGTAGTGTCTAGCAAAAGACGAGGGCGCTGATGCCTATGGAGGCATTTGAGTTATGTTGTGACGATAGTTTAACTCGATGTCGCTGCGATCTACTGTAGACTATAGCGAAAGCCGTGTGTGCCGCTGAGAGCCAACAGTCTACGTTTGATTTTATATCGGTACACTGTGACCTATGGTGACATAGCGAAAGTCATGTGTGCCACTGAGAGCCAACAGTCTACGTTTGATTTAACGTCGGTAGACTGCGACCTATGTAGGAGTGGAGAAGTTTCATTCTTTTGGCAGCGAAATTCGAGGGCGCTGAGGCCTGTAGTTATATGGGTTTTTTTTATGATAGCAATGTAACCTCGGTTGTAGCTACTATCTATAGCGGGTTCCATGGCGTAATCGAGGGGCATGGAGTGCCTACAATTATCTACTAATTTGCCGGGATGGCAACGTAAACATCGGGTTAACTATGACGGTGGATGGGGGTGATGATTTTCAGAGCACTCTCACCAAAGATGTTTCCTCTATTTTCAAAATGTTTTCTACATTTTCAATAAATTTATTTTTCAAGTATTTTCGCTGGGTGTTCAAACGGGTCTACTAAGTACTTATAGATTTTTAATCCTAAGCCTGATCAACGTATGACTGAATTTCTAGGGGAACGAGGATGAACCTGTTGAAACATAGAGTTATAAAATGATATTTTTATAAAACTATTTTGGAAATATTATATATTTTAAAAGTGATTTAACAATTATTAAGTATTTTAATAAATCCTGGCTTCGTCCCTTTTCGAGGACGAAAAGATTCAAAGGGGGAAGGAATGTGATAACCCGGATTTTTGAACAGCTGTTAATTGGATAACTAACTGATTTTTAACTATTGAGATACTGATTTTATTTGGATTAAAAAAATAAATTGATAATTAAAGATGTCTGGATATATATATATATATATATATATAAGTGGATTTGAAACTATAATAATAATGGGTGAATTAAATAGTGAATCATATAGTAAACTATTAACTATAGAAATAGATATGTGTAAAACTTTATAGTGATGAAAGTCTTAAGTGTATACACATTGATATAATTTAATTGGGAAAATTTATCTTTTCAAAAACAAATAAATTAGGTGTTGTTTTTGTGTTTTTGTGTGTGTGTATAATTATTTATAAATGTTTAAAATTGGGTTTTTCTTCCATTTTCTTTTAAAATAATGTATAGATAAATAAAAGAAAAGTTAAATATAAAGACGTGAATATATTCATATAAACTAAATTATAGATATTATAAATATATATAACATATTAATACATTCTAATTATACTTGTAAACAAATTCTCTATGCAAGTGTAAATTCATTTTAATATGCTTATGACAAATGTAAGGAAATCAACAAGCAGCATTATTCCTAAAAATATAATAAATAAAGATAAATATGATATATGCATCTTCATTTTCAAACAAGAAAATATGAAGAAGAAAAATTTGGCAAACAAATCCTTTAACCAAAAATCAAACAAATAAAACCCTATAACATTTTTTTTCCAAAGCAAGGATTATCAAGCAACTAAGCTTCCAACAAATTCAAGCCTGAAAGAAAAAGACAAGATTATCTTAGATTTTAAACAAGACCATTTCAACAACTAAACCAAGCTTCAACCATAAGGCAATTTCCAGTTTCAAGTTTTCTTTCCAAATTCTAGGCCCCTGTTTTAAATAAGATGAGTAAAAAATTTTAAAACAAAAATATTTGGTGTTAATATATCTGTGTGATAATGATGAATACATGTTTGCATGAATGTTTCAATTTGAATTTGGTTTGAATTATGCTATTCAAAAGCATGCCTGTATATATATGGTCACTGTTTTAATCTCAAGTTCAAGATTCGCTTTTAAAAAAATCATATCTTCCCAATGAATCATTATTAAACCTTGATTATTGAAAAGAAATTGGTTGTAACAATGTAATCTTATTTTTAAAATTAATCTTAAGTGTTTATATTTACTAAATATTCTGCAAAATTAAGATTACAGTTAAAAGCAAAAATAAGTTAAAAATCAATGTCAATGATTTCATCTTTGGGTCATAGAATATGATTCGTACAAACAAAACATGAATTTAATACGAATTTGGTAATTTTTAAGATGGTATATCACAAGAATTAGTGGGATGAACGGAATTTGCTTTATTGTCAAATTTCGGCGAACGACGTTTTGGTAAGCGTCGAGATTACTCCTGGAGGAGGCTGGGGTATATAGGATTTCGGGAAAATTGGAGGAAGGATTTTTAGAGGGCTGTGGAGATCAGGGATTGACGATCTAGGGTTTGTGAACCTACTTTTGTTTGAGTTGATATCGAGGTGATCTAGATGACTACGGTGAATCGGGTCAAATCGCATGCTGGGGAATGGATTCTAGGGTTCGTGTTGCGACTGAGGTCAAGGTGGCAGGCCTTCTAGTGGTGGTGTTCGCCGTCAACAGAGGTTTGTGTTGATCGAGTTTTTGAGGGACCGAGGGTTCATTTTCTCGATTTTGTTCCACTGGCGATTTCGGCGAGCTGAGTGGCCGTAAGGGACAATGGGAGTGTCGGCGTCATGCCGAGGGTCATAGCGATGGCCGGAGATGCGCTAACCATCTATGCACGTGCACATGATAGGTTGTTGTATCTGGAAACAAATGTTTGTTTGGGAAGAAATGTTTCCAGGGGAATATCTTGAGGAAATTTTGGTTTGACTCGACGGAAGGGTAGTGTGGTTTATCTTGAAGATTAGCTCGGAATTTTCAAAAGAAACTCGGGTGGAAGAAAGCGGTTTTTAACTTTTTAAAACAATGTATATCAATGTATTGATATGATCCAGATTTTGTTGTGTTACCAGATTTTTGATTTTAAAGGAAGCTTTGATCCAAGTTTCCAAAGTTTATATAAAAATAAATAAAATGTTTTTTTATAAAGGTTTGAAATTAAATGTGTTAAATGGTTTGAATTAGGATAATTACTTAAAGTAATTGATTAAAGAATGATTAGTTAATTTATAATTTTTTCATTAAAGATCAATTAATTAACTTAAGTAATTAAATGATAATTAATTAAAGGATCATTAATTAGTGTGATAAATTAAAGAGTCTTTAATTATGTAGTGTAATTTATTAAATTTTATATTTATTGAATGCGATTAAATAAAGTTAATTTATGAATATGATTGATTAAAGATTAATTAATTGTTGCAAATAATTAATGTAATTAATTATAGTTAATTAATGAAAGCAATTAATGGTTTATCTTAAGGTTAGTTAAAACCATGGATGATTAAGGATTAATTTGTCGAGGATTAATTAATTTAAATAAAAATTAAAGGTTAAATTAATAAATGATTAAGGTTAATTAATTAAGGATAATTAACCAATGGGATAATTAGGATAATTACTCGATAAAAGTGATTCAAGGTAATTTACTTAAGGGAAATAATTGAGGTTTAATTACTTAGTGTAATTAATTAAAGGGTTGATTCATTAAGTATGGGAATTTATTAAGGGTTAATAAATAAATATGTGTGATTAATTAATCAAGGTAAGTGATTAAAGAATAATTAATTTGGGAAAGTAATTAAGGACCAATGCGATTAATGTGAATGGGTGAAGGTTAATTAATTTGTATAACAATTAAAGGGAAACTACTTAATGTAATTAAGGAATGATTAAACAAGGATGATTAATCAAGATGAATAATTAAGGGATGATAAATTAATTGAATATAATTAATTAATGTTAAATAGGCAAGATTTATAAATAACAAAGTAATTAATTTAATTCATTGGTAGTTAATTAAATTAATTAGAAATGGTATGACCAATTTATCTTGCTTATGGATGATTGAATGATATTTGAATGCCTTGGATTCATTGTTATCCCTGGTATGTGATTGTGATGCTTTGTGTTATGAAATGTTTTGTAATATGATATGTTGGGTTGAACAGTGATAATGTGGTTATCTACGATAAAATGTTGTGTAATAGTGACATACATTATTTAAAATTAATTTATATTCACTTGAATAATTTGGGTTAAGATGACATTGGATTCGAAGAGACCAGTGTCGGGTATTAGTACATATCCGAAACCACTTCGATTTGTAATATAATAATTCTTTATAGATTTGGTATGTGAAATCAATAGGCTGGAATGGACTGATTTAAGTGAATTGGACCATTTAATCTAAGTTTGGTACTTAGAAATGGATGTGTGAAATAAGTGTTTTCTATGGCAAATTGTGAATTGTAAAAATTGATATGAGTTACCTCAGGTTTTAAATAAGCTATATGTATTGAAATTTCATGTTGGTTGAATTTACTCACGCTGGTTTCCAGCCTGGCCCGGGTGTTACTTTAATGTAATGCTCGGGTCAGACCGAGTATTACAGATTTCCAGGTAAGGACGTTTTGGAGCTTAGGAGGCGAGCTGGATGGAAGGAACGTTTGGAGCGTATTTCGCCGTGATGTATTGTTTGTATTTCTGGGAAAAATTATTTTAATTACCCAGTGATTCTGAAATATTGTAACTCTGATATATTAAAATGTAATTGACTGATTCAGCTTTCTTTGTGTAAAGAATATTATTTGATATTATATTTTATTCGCTACAAAAGTGAGATGTTGGTGTTTCTGTTTCTTCTTTTCTTCTCTCTCTTTTCTTCTTTTCCTAACTATCTGGAATTTTGGGATCGAAAATTCCCGGTCGTTACAATATGTTAACATTGCCTTGCCTTGATCTTCACTTTGCACTAATGCTCAATGGCTACCATCATTATTTAAAAATATTTAAACTTAGAAATATAAATTACCAACTTCCAAAAATTATTATTGAACATATTTTTTAAAATAATATACACTTATGTAAAATATTATTTTTATCATTCCAAAATATTATGTTGGAATGCCTTGTTCAAGCGTTTAGGAATCCATATCGATACATTGACCATGCGTAAAATAAGTCAGTAAAAATATCCTTTGAACACACACACATATATAATTGTTGTTTTAACGAAAAACATATACTGCTCGTTTAAAAATATTTACATAAGATATGCATGACTCTAATCAATTTATCAACCACTAGCAACAATCCAACTCATCACACAACATTCACTCACTCACAAAAGCAGGCAAGCATTCAGTTCATTTTTTTCATTCTCTATCAATCGTCTATATAAATATTATTTCATTATCCCTCTATGGTTATTAAAGAGACCATTAGCTTTTAATATTTTTGGCTTCATGCATATATGAGTGGATTTTGAATTTAAGCAATAACTCCTGTCCAATCCCACATTCTAGATTAAGCCTAAATTATAATTTTTCAAAATATAATATAACCAAAACACAAAAAAAAACCAAATAAGCATAGGTGCTCAGTGGAAAGCAATCTATCAACTTCTACTGCGCCATTCAGATTACTGCTCGATCTTTCTACCTAAACTTGCTTCATCAAAACTTAGCGTTGAGACATATCCAAAATGAGAGACTTAGGTTAGGGCCATCTTATGCTTTCGTAACCTAGTTATTTCATTCTTATTTCAAAGCTACACAAAGGTATGATATTCCTCAACAATGTTGACACTACTACTCAGACCGATTACTTCTTCCTTCACTACTTATTTTGACTACTCTTTATCTTATACAGAGGTTACGCTTAGAATGGATAGAAGTAAAAAATATTATCTAATTAGAAAATAACAAATACATTCATAGATGGTGTAACACTCCTAATTTTGGTTAACATTATTTAAGGTATTTAATTAGATAAATTAAATAAAATAATGTAAAAGGATAAGAAGATTGGGATTTGATAGTTAAGTGGGTCATGCCTTAATTATTAATTTAATAAGGTTGGTTATGACTTAAATAAGAAGAAGGATTTATGAGAAGGGTAAAATAGGAAAAGGACACATTTTCTTAACATATACCTTTCCATTCTCATTTTCTCCCTTACATTCATTCATACAAACTAAAGAATAAGGAAGGCCAGCCATTGTTAGGAGCTTTAGGAAGAAGAAAAGGCTAGGAAGTCAAAGGGAAAGCTTAAGGAAACCAAATCAACACTCAAATCTCAAGTCCCATTATCTAATCATGGTGCACAATGGTAACCCATCTCAAGTTTACTTATTTATATATGATTTTATGAATAATGCTAAATCTTATATGTGTTATTATGTCATGATGTGAATGATTGATGATTATATGCTTATGGATGATTTATCGAATTTATTTATGAAATTAATTAATAGTTTTAAGTGTACAAACCTAACATATAACACCGAAATGACTTGAAATTTTGATATGATGTTAAGAACATTGTTTTAGAAGTGGGTTTTTAGTTTCATAATTTTTCAATCAGGTATGAATATTTTATGAATTTCCTAATTTAGGAAAATGATTTATTTCGGGCATTAATTATTAAAAATAATTAAATAATATTTTTAGCCTTAATATATTTATATGTTAAAGAATATGTTAATTCTAATTTATTGTGATTTTTGGGGTTGTTTCCCAAGTGTTTATGAATTATTATGAATTTATTAGTCTAGAAAAGCTTAATAATTATATTAAAATAAGAATATAAATTATATGGTTGGAAAATTATTTTGGGAATGAGAAATATGATCTATAGCGGTTTTGTGAAAATGATTTAGTAAAGTAAAGTGTTATCGAATAGTAATTCTATAAAGAATTGGAGTTGTTGAAAAGATATTGATTTTAAAGTAATAAAACAGTATTTATGTGAATTATGAGATTTGTCATGTGGTATTAATCAATGCCAAAGTCCACATATGTCGCATGTCATCATTAATCTATAGGGAAGCATGAGATATCAACCTCGTTGTTATGCAATGATTCCGGTAAGTTTGGGGCATATATATTTATATATGTGTGTGTGTGTGTGTGTGTTTATGTATGTATGTATGCCGACATTGATGCGTGCGACATTAGTAATGCCGCTAGTGTTCTATACCACATATCTCCTATGCCACTACTCTTATATACTGCATATGTTCTATGCAACATATTTTCTAAGCCGAATATATTTTATGCCACATTTATTTATGCCGCTAATGTATCTTTTCAGCATTGATGATGCATACTTACGACTTTAACTATACAAAGAGGGAGTAATGCCGCAGGCATAAGCTACATTCGACATTGGTTTTACATGGAAAAGGTGCTGTCAGTTTCTTATGCTGCAATGCTTTGGCCATAATACCACTATAGACTAGTTTAGACATTGATTATATTACGACAATGATGCCGCTGGGACATGATTTCGACGTTCTCTTTATATGGCCATAAGTCTATGTTTTACGCAAACCAAATTCTGTACTTCTTGGCTTCAACAACTTATTATGCGACACAATGGTTTTAGCCTTATACCTTGTAACAACACAAAATTCTGGTCATTTGATTTTAAATATTTAAATAATTGAATTTGGAATTTTATAACTTATATTTTTGTTAATAGGTAAACGGGTTTTATACTGGCCCTACTAGATATGAATTGATGTGCACGTAAATGTGCATATTTTTACCACCATATTTAATCTATTTGAATTAAATAAATGATCATATCGGGTATTTTAACTTGTTTAAACCAAAAATTCAAATTATTCCAAATTGGCACATATTGATCTTCATATATGGGCAAAACGGTCATTTGTGTGCATATATTTCTTTGAGAAAAATTAATTGAAATTTTTTATATATTTTTGTAGGAATTTGATCTCAAATAGAAGTGGTTTCATGAAGATATGCAAGCACAAAATTAATACAAAGGAATGACGATGGAAATAATTCAAAGTGAAGAACATGGAGGACCCCACCTACCTACCTACCTTAATGTACAAATTAAAGGCTAATGCACATGCTTTTGAAGTTAATGGCTTCATGTACACTTAATGGGGGATTAAGACATGTTAATGATTACTTGGCCTCCACACTTCCTAAGGGGCATTTTGGGCATTCCCAAAAAAATGAATTAGGGTTTTAACACTTGTATAAATACCCCTTATGTTTCATGTAGCCATCTCTCTCTGAGTTAGTTAGTTTTAGTTTAGAAAATAAATCAAATCTCTCTTTCTTTCCGTGGCTACTTAGCCATTTCTTCTCTTATGTAATTCTTTTCTTTTATGCAATGTTAATTATTGTTTCTTTTTAATTGCATGTTCATTTCCTTTTATGCAAGTAGTGCAGATTTTCCTTTATGCAATTAGAATAGTTTTCCATTTCACTTTGCTCTCTTTTCCTTTTCTTTTTCTCTCATGTTACAAGCTACATTTGTTCATATGATAACAAATATGAGAGGCTAAACCCCTTCAATTTAGGGGTAATGAAGCTCTCTAATCATGTAGCTTCAACTTAATTTGATGTTTATGCTCTCTTTTTATGCTTAATGAGAATGAGTGAAGTGGTTTAATGATGTTGTTTAGCTTTGAATTTGATAGTCTATGTTGTTTATAACAAATAGGCTATGCTTAAACAAACAGAACATAAATTGCCTCTTCATCTACATATGATTATGGCAAAGAAGTGATTGTTGAAATTGAAATTTGATGGCTTATATTTCTAATTAATAGTTAATAGGACATGCTTAAAATAAATTTTGCTTTCAACTTTGTTGTCATATTTTATGAGATTTAAAAGTGTATTAGTGGTTGTGTTATAGTTTGATGGTTTATATTAAGCTAATTAATAGCACAAATATACCATACTTATGATAAGCACATCAACTAATTCACTAATGACAAGAAAAGAGAGATCATAACTTCATTTTGTTGATTTATGTGACCTAGAGAGTGGAAATTGCCTCTAAATTGTCTTAACACTCTCATATTTTTATCTATTTTCTTTTGTCATTTTTCTTCTTTTTTTTAGTTAATCACTCTTTCAACTTTGGTTAATTTGATTGAATAGAATTTTAAAATCATCAATTCCCTACGGATCGACCCGTATTCGCCACGTGCTACATTCGTACACCGTGCGCTTGCGGTTATTTTTAAATTAAATTCGTTCGACGGTTTTCTAAACCGATAGAATTTCCGTCGTACGAACATGAATTACTGAAAATGTAAAATATTTACAAGCAGCTAGCAAAACACAACGAAGACCAAAATAATTAAATAAGGATTTCGGCCCAATAAGGCCAAATACCGACATAATTAAAATGCCATCTATTATCCAATCTAGTAGTGTGAATGATGCTCTTTGTTCTATTAACCATACCCTTAATTCCTGCAAAAAGCTCACTCTTGCTCCTCCTCTTGTTTTCAAATATATGTTGGTTTCTTTCTCTCCAAACAATAGTGAGGAAACACTTAAGAATAATAAGTTTTCGATCACCCCTCTCCATCCTCTACCTCTATCTTTTGAAGATCTCAACCCATTGTTGGCTATGATTAGTATTGCCATAGTAAATACCTTCCTTTAAAAGAGTTTCTTTCCATAGCCTATATATTATCGTACATTGAAAGAGCAGGTGGTCTCTACTCTTAGGTAGATCATTACGGAAAGTACGAACATTATCAAAAATTAGGCCCTTTGCCATTAGCTTGTCTCAAGTGAGTAAAGAGTTGTTTATAGTTTTCCATAGAAGAAAGTTATCTTTTTCTATGCCCATACATCAACTTCTTCTAAACCATGGGGAGTTTGGTCTAATATTGTCAGGATGTAGTGCCTTAAATATAGTAGCAATGGAGTGAGTACAATGTTTGTCAGTCCATTATATTTTAAATGTAGTGTTAATATGTTTTTCAATAGTGATATTATCCCAAACCCTCCTAACAGGCATTGAGCTAGCGGCATGCATAATGATCTTGTCATGGAATATGAAGTGTCAAATAGTGGCATTGTCAGGGATGCCAGTGGAGCTCTTCTACATGTTATGCAATATATCATTAAGAATGACAACGGTGGATGACGATGGGGAATTCCAAATGGAAATCTGGATGTCAGAGAATATATTGTATTTGACAATTGGTAGAATAATTTCTCTCATGTTAAGTATAGATTTCCAAAACCAGCTAACAGTGGATGGTGCAAAAATAGTCCAGAAATTTTTTCTGAATAAGTAATTCTTGGTAATCCGTTCAATTCATAAATTTGATTTGTTACATAGAATATAATTGATATGTTTCGATGCAGCTGCTTTGTTCCATAACTGTAAGTCAATAATGCCAAGTCCTCCCTTCTTTTTAGGTCTGCAATGTTTTTTGAAAGCAATAGGGATGGGTTTACGATAGTGGTAGTCCCCATGCCACAAGAAATGATTCATAGTAGCATTGATCATATTTATCAATTTCTTAGGTAAAATAAAAAGTGGAGCCTAGTAGGAAGTCATACCAAAAATGATAGATTTAACAGAAGTAGTTCTCCCAGCCTGAAACAGTAATGTGTAGGCCAATTTCTTAGTTTCGATACAATTTTTTTGTACATAGGCAGGCATTGTGCCATTGAAATTATTGATGTGTTAATAGGGATACCCAGGTAAATAGAGTTATTTGGCATAGCTAGAAGACTGAAGAGGAAGGTAATGCTATTTCTTTCATTTGCTTGAAGTCCAGCAGTGATGATGTGTGATTTGTTTTTATCGATATAAAGACCAATAGTGTTTTGGAATAGAGTCAGAGAAGCATTGATAGTGGAAATGGTATTAGGATCAGGCTTAAAAAAATAACAGTATCATCCGCAAACATCAGTGAAGTGATGAGCGGGTGTTTGCACTTTGGATGGGTTCTCAATTTATTAGAACGCGTATGGGTATTAAGGATGGAGCTCAACATTTCCATAACCATGATAAATAAATAGGGGATACAGGATCACTTTATCGGATCCCTCCTGTAACGACCCGCCATTCGTCTCTACAGAATGACACATCATTAATAAGAAAGAAAGTGATAGAAAGAGAAAGAAAGAGAAGAAAGAAGAAACAACACATCAGAATCTAAATAGAGAAACGGATAAATTATATTGATAATATAAAATATTACATAGTTTACAATCACTATCAGAGTACACAGATAATACAACACATACTAGACAGTTATAAACCCTGTCTAGTTATTACAACTCAATTCAACTCAACAGACAACACAGAACATAGTGGAAACTATATATCTACAACACAGAAGACTTCTGCTCCATTGCTCCTCCAATATTCGTCAAAGCTAACCTGAATCCCTTGGCTACTCGTAAAAATTTGAGTACCCAAGAGTTTATGAAAACAAAAGATAAACTCCGGGTCAGACATGGGTCTGGTGTGAGTAACAGGTTAAAGTTGCTTAATTTTAGGTATCACGTAAGACTTCCCACACATAAACATGGAAAAGTTTTTACCTTACGCTAACCAAAACATTTGATAAGAAATCTAGTGATATTATAATAGGTCTAGGGGTTTCAAATAAATATGAAATAGCCGAAATTGTTACATTATTAAATTCCAGCTACTAGCCACAAAAGTGGGTAATACAATCAAAACCGTTGGCACTTATTGGATTTTCGATTCCATACAATGGAACGGCTACTGGGGTACCGTCCGTCACAGTACATGGCCTAAATCACCGTACCGAGGAGCCACCCTAACTCGCTTGCTCCTTACTGACTAGTTCAGAACAAGACAACCCCGCAGTTGATGCGCATATCCAACCGCCCACTAAGCCAAATAAAAAGGGACCTCTAGACAGGGGAAAATCTCGTCCTACTTGGGCATGACCCACTTAGCCTTGCTGCACCTCCCCTATTTTAGCCATTCCCGGTTGATGAGGCTTGAGGCTTCGATTACCTATAGAGAACACATCTCTTAGAATGCTCATCGTCCACCTGACGATGTTCTGAAAGCATTCAATCCATACAAGTTTGTTTCGGGTTCGAACGAAACCGAAGGCATTATCTCATTACACTCATTTTGGAATCACTCTCAGAGTTAACGACTATAACCCTTGCACTCTGAATCACCAACCCGAGCCTGTAAGTACTATTTCCGTCAAACTCATCACGGAATCACCCCCAGAGTTATACTGACTAATAGTCCTTACACCTCGAGTCTTCACTCTTCTCATAAGATTCACGACCTATCGTTAATTTGGATCGATGTGGTTTTCGGATGTCCAAAATATGGAAACCCAATCCCGGTCTTATCGAAATCCAAAGCGTGTCTTTTAGGTCCAAGTTTTTTTAGAGTTTAAAACAATTCAATTACATTATCTATACGAGTATGGTGGCACGTCCGTTGGACATGTGCCAAGAAGGAAGGGTGAAAATTTTGTGTGCGCTACAGTTATGTTAGTGAAATATGCATAGAGACACATACATACATATGTGCACAAATATATGTGTGTGTATATATGTAATAATAGTTGTAATACGTTTGTTAAAAATCCAGTATGCATGCATTCTCTTATTTGTCCATCCATAGGTGTGTAATTTCAGTGTAGATAATATTTTTTGTGTTATGTGTATGAAAAGTTAGAGGAGGAGCCTTAGCGCAACGGTTAGATCAGCTGCATGGTGATCTGGGCGTCCAGGATCGAGTCTGGAAACAGCCTCTTTACAATGCACGGAAAAGACTGCATACATTATCGATTTCCATATAGTCCGTTATGTTGCGGAGCCTCGTGCACTGGGTTCCACGTTTATGTGTATTATAAGTTACTGTTAAGAGACAGTAACAGATATTGGTATGGGAGAACATATATATTTGTTTAGTGCGCTTCATAAAGAAATGGTAAGCACATATTTTGACACGGACATAAGAGTTGAAGTGCGATTCGTTAACAGTAAGCAAAAATATTGAAATAAATAGTTCACTTATCGTATGAAAGAAGAAACAAATTAAGTTTAATCAAATACTGTGCACACGGTGATTTCAGGGAAATGGAACTTCATGTGTAGATCCCTGAATAAGTTAACATGTTTAATAAAAGATTTTGTAGCAAATCGTTCTTATCATGTATTTTATTACAACATGCGTATGCAAAATGTAACAGCCCGCAAATCCGTACCCCTTGAGTCAACACTATTCTACAACAACCAACTCAAGTTGCACAGAAATACGAACCATTTGGGTTTAAGAAGAAGAGGTAGAAGAAGAGAAAACAAAATCAACATCAGAATCTAACCATCGCAGCGGAATAAAAATATAATAGAGAATTAATAATCTTTACTCAAAATCAAATATATCAGTTTACATATATTACATCATCAGAGTCCATCAGTCACAGCTCACATCAATAACATACAATGAATACACAACAACTCAACACAGCGGAAATATATATATACAAGTACGAGAATACGTATCGTCATCCAGCTCGTCTCCTGAGCTCCACAGCATCATATCCTGTATCCTATAATACTCGGTCTGACCCGAGCATTACAGTTAAATAACACCCGAGTCAGTCTGGATTACCAGTGTGAGAAAATCACACCCAATTGATTATTAAAGTTTCAAAAATCCTTTGAAAACAAAAGCATCTCGTAAGACCTCGCCACAAATAAACATGTCGGGTTTTTACCTTACGATAGCTAAAACAATTTTTATAGAAATCCTCTGATATTATAATAGGGTCTATATACAAATACTTATAAAATAGCCGAAATTGTTACATCTATTAAATTCCAGCTACTAGCCACAAAAGTGGGTAATACAAACAAAACTCGTACAAGGCTCGTAGGGAAAATGGATTTCCAACAATGACTAGGCACTAGGGTACCACCTGTCACAGTACGGGGCCTAGATCACCGTACCGAGGACTACTCCCTTCATCCCCTGCAACACAAGGCCGGAGCCATTCCTTACTGAACAGTCCCGAACAAGATAAACCCCGTGGTTGGCGCGACCAACCACCCACTAAGCCGAAATAAATAAGGGACATCTAGACAGGGGAATTATCTTGTCCTGCTTGGGCATGACCCATCTAACCTTGCTGCATATCCCCTGATTTTCAGTCATTCCCGGTTGATGAGGCTTGAGGCTAAGCGTTACCTTTAGAACGTTTTCACTTAGAATGCCCATCGTCCACCTGACGATGTTTTCGCAAGCATTCATCCATACAAGTCCGTCCCGGGTTCGAACGGAACCGAAGGCACTATTCCTACTACATCCATTTTGGAAATATCCTCAGGATTAGTAGCGACTAGCCCTTGCTCTTCACTGCTCCATCTTCAAATCCAAAATCGTTTACACGAAACGTACAAACCTGATCGAAGTGGTTTTCGAGAAATAAATCTCGATCCCGGTCTCTTCGAAACGATTAACGCAGTTGGCCAATATTGATAGTCGGTTATTTAACTATCAATTAATTATTCACAATCAACCATCAACCAATAAATAATTTTTCAAATTATTTATTAATCTCAAAAATATCTTCGCAAGATATATTTCTATTTTCAATCCTTTGAAAATAGTTTCAAACCATCTTTCTTCTCAGAATCAACTTTCTCAAATATTTTATATTCCCTCTGAAATCACCAAGCTCAAAAATAGATTTTTTAAAATAATTTAAAAACACTTTACTTTGAAAATATCTAGCTTTAAACATTTAAGTTAAATTGCTTCAATATTTTGTAAAATACATACTATATGAGTATTTGAAAATAAAGTTACTTAATAGAATTAAAACTAGATTTTCACTTTTGAAAACAAAATACTAGGTCACTTTTCAAGTAATTACTACTATAATAGATTTAGGAAAATACTTACTATTGAATTTAAATATTAGAAATGATAAATTTTCTAAAAACTTGCTTTTTACAAAAACTTTAAAACCTTTAAATTTATTTAAGAATTTACTTTAAACATGTACTTGGTTATCCAGAGTAAAATCCTAGCTTCAATCACTTAAATCAATTTCCCAAATTGATTTCCAATTTATTCCCTTTAAATTCAGAATCTATTAATTTCAGATCTCATTTCTTGATTCCAATTTTTAGATTTCTCAATTTCTTCTTCGTTCCTTTAAATAAATTTAAACTTTAAATTTTAAAATAATTCTTTATTTCTTTAATTGATATAACTTAAGTTTAAAATTCATCAATTTCATTTTATTCAAAATTCCATTTCTCTTCATACTCGAAGTTATTTAGTATTATTTCATATTACTTCTATTTCTTCCCAATCCATTATTAATTTATTCAAACTTCCTATAATTATTTCGCTTACGCATTTACTTCTTTTTAATTTCTTTCAACAATCCAATTCATATAATTTGGTAATTCATTATACCCAAATATCCAATCAACCATAACATTCAATATACCAATATAACTCATCATAAGATATCAAATAATCACAACAGAGAATATGGGATATTTTAAATAAATGTGAGGGGTCCAGTTGGATCCCTCCAACCTGTTTTCCCTGCATCCACAAATGTTAGCACAATACAATATGCCAATTCCAAAATATCATACTATATCACATCAATCAATTCAGCCATTCAAACAATTATTTAAATTTTATCATTTAAATTTAAATTTAACTGAGTGAGATTAACTCACCTTTGCTTTTAAATTTGCAATCCACTCCATCTCGACTTATTCTTCATTATTTTTGACCTTGAATAAACATTAGATGTTTTATTAATATTTGAACCACTTGAATGTTCAATTACCATTCAATAAATTTAATTCACTAATTATTTTGTTAATATCCGAATAAATCGAACAAAAAAAATTTCCATTTATTAAATTGAATTAAATTAACAAATGATTTTTATTTAGGCTAATTGAATAATCACTTATCATAAATAATTAACTAAACGAGTAAATTACAAAGTTATTTCCCTTTTGAAAACATATTTAATTGAATTCTTAAGAAAAATAAAATCCTATTTCAGCCTATATATATATATATATTATCAAAATCATAATAATCGATATTACCATTTTTAAAAGTTCTCTACTACCTAAACCTTACCTAAAATATTTTTTTTTTTTTTAGATCCATCGATTACTGAGTTGAATATTTATATATGAATTAATTTGAATTAAAACAAACTTTAAAACTATACCTTACTGCCAACGGCAAACCCCCAACCAAGCTCCAAACCTAATTCGACGATGCCGAGAATTCCAGGTCGCCACCATAACAACACGTGCCGCCTTCCCTAAAGCGTGCGCCACCTTCCCGAGCCTCTCATGCCGCAACCCTAACAACGCAGCCAATCGATTTGAGGCGCACGAACGCGAGCCCAAATCTATCGACTCTGTCTCATCGCGTGCGCACAGCACAGCCGCCGCATTTCCCCCCTCCACGAACACGAAATAGAGCGCGAGCACTCTTCTTCCAGATCGAAATGGTTTGCCTCGAAATCGAATTTGAATTCGATTCACCCATACATCTGCCATTTTTTTTATATTTAAATCCTCGAACGAATTCAGTTTTAAAAAGGGAAGGGTTTCGAACCTTATCTTTTTTTTTAAAAAAAAGCGGTAGGGCTTAAACAGAAGAGAGAGAGGAACACGTTTTAAAATCTTTGTTCATTAGCTTACAAACAAAGCTAACCATTATTTTATTATTATTATTATTATATATTTTTTTTTTCGAACACTTCGACTGAAAAGAAAAGAAGGCGACGTGATTTGAAATAAAGAAAGGAAACGTATACAAGAAGGCTCGACTAATTAAATTAAATTTCACCAGATTATTTATCAATTAAATTTCCAGCACGTTTATATTTCGTACACTCACACACTAACTCCGATCAAAACGAAATTTGGAATCCGATAATAATTCAATATTACGGACCCAATGGAACTGGTTTCGTTAAATTCCGAGACTGTGCCTCGGAAGGCTATTTTAAATTCAATTTAAACGATTAAATTTCAAAACTGACCAATTCAGTGTTAGATTCCATTTTAACACTTTTATTATATTCAATGTTATCAATATAAATTTTATAAGCTCTCAAATCATATTTTTAGCAAGCTTAAAATCTCGGGTTTCATATTTTATCCAATTCAAATTATTTAATTCAACAATCTAATTGTCAAATAAATTTTGATATTCGTAATTTAAGTTGATAATTAACCTTTAAATACTTAAAATCAATTAAATATTTCGATTTTAAATGCCCGAAAATTTCGGGTCGTCACATTCCTCCCCCCTTAAAAGAATTTCGTCCCCGAAATTACTAGTTAAGAAGAATGATCTATATCCCGCTAACTATTTCCTCAACCCAAATAGGTTTTAACAACTAACCAGACAAATCTTTTTATCAAAAGACTTAGTAACCCTCTTCCTAACCTTTCCAACTTACCCATAAGCCTTAAACAAAATTACTTACTTATCAATTCACATTTTTAACTTAAAACCAAATTTGAATTATCAAATTTTTCTCAAAATTTCTCTAACACCCTAAATTTCCGAAAATTTTTGCCAGCATCTCCTTTGCGCGGCTAACTCGGTACAACTACAAAATGGCTCTACGGCCTCCCGAATCCAAAAAGAAAACAAAAGACCAAGTGGCTCAATCCAAATCCAAATCCCAATCAAATTCCATACCAAATTTAAATGCATACCTTATTGTCGGGCAATTCAAATTTATCTTCTGAATCAAAAACCAATTCTCTTTTCCCCTTTTTTAATACCTGCATAACCTTCTTGGTACTAATATCCAATCACAATGTTCCAAAACAATTTATCGATTTTCTCACAAAACGCCAATATCTATTCATTCTAATATTATCTTAGGATACATTTGTAATATCAATTTCCAATCTAGAATTTACCATTCCTTTCTTAAGTTAGTACAAACATTTTATATGTTTCTTATCTTTATTTCTCTTTACCACTTTTAGTTTATACCTATTTCCATTTAAATCGATTTCCATATTACATATGTATTTCATTTATTTTCAACTTTGAATTTTTAATTTTTATCCTTCATTTATTCCTAATTTAAGTCATTACTTTAATTAGTTTCATTTACTAATTAGTTTCATTTACTAACTTATTTTAGTTTCCCATTCTAAATAGTTTTGTTGTTAACAAAATTTTCCAAAATTTTCAAAAAATTTCTAACTCCCAAAATTTCTGAAAATTTTTGGCAGAGTCCCCTTTTACGGAGGAGCTTTTGCAATTTGACAAAAGAGTTAAATATATATACATCGACCCACACGGTCGGAAAAACCAAAAACAGTTCATATTTCCTATTTTTATTGCGTAGGCGTACCTTATTTAGCATTTTAAGCAAGCAGCTTATTATTTTTAGCAAATAGCACAACCAAATCCAGCCATACGGCTTCCAGGTACCTGTACTTACTCAATTTAAACATGTAAGTGCCAAATATATGCAGTTTAACTATATTTCACTTATTTATAATAGTTAAAACATATGAATTATAAAAGAAACTCATACCAAACATTTTTCTGTAAGCAATTTATATAGTTTCCATGCTAATTCAACTGTTCCAATTTATTTATAACCATTTTCACTCAATTCGGATGGTTTTCGATTCATTCGTATACAATTCCATCAATTTGAATGGTTTAGAATTCAATTGCTTACTTTTAATTTATTCTTAAGCAAATTGAACTCACATTTAATTCAATTGCTTACAAAATCAATTTATTTTACTTCTATCCATTTATAGAATTTAATTACTTCCATTTATATCCAATAACAATTTATTCTATGAAATTCGACGAGATTTATGTGAATAAATAAGCACTTGGGTTCTATAATCAATTTAAATTAACTCCAACTCAACTTACACTTAGTTCAATTCCATTTCGAATTTATTCACAATCCACATATTCTCAGTTTTATTGCATTTAAATTTTATTGACCAAACTAGTCCATTCAAAACCATTAACAATCTAGGCTTCATCTCCATTACCAATTAAGCTTCCCCTTTATTTTAATCCATTCACAATCATTTATTTAGCTCGACACATTCCATTTAAATTTTATTTACAATTCATTTATTTACATTTCATTCCATATTTGTTTATTCTGAACTACTTTATTTACCTCAAAAATAATCCAAGCTATTTCATTTAATAACCATTTCTCAACTTATTTAAATCACATTTCATTTGATACTTATTTATTCCATCCATTTATATTTATTCAATAATATTAATTTATCCTCATTCACTTAAACCATTCTAATAAACTTGAAACATCCTATTTTCCCTATTGTCTCCAGTTATTTCAATTCCTTAATAATTTTTTTTAAATGGTTTACAATTATTTATTCTGGAATTTCATTCCATTAATATTAGTTAATACTCATCGAATTTTATTTCGATTAACAATTTATTTTCACTTAATTTAAATCCAACCCAATATCATTAAACTCGGTTCAAGTTGAATTCAATTCAACTCTCCTCCATTCATTTAGCTTAAGTCAATTTACTTCAATTTATTCGAATTTTATACTTAAGCTCATTTCCATCTTACAAATATATTTTCTCTTTTATACTCAGCTTGACTCAATTTATTACAGAGCCATATCCAATTTATTTCCACATATTTGGATTTTATTTGTAATTCATACCATTACTATTTTAAATCCAGATCCATTTTTTTTTTCGATACATTCCCAATTTTTTTTTAATTTGTTAACACTTCAAGTTAAATTTTAATTAATAACCCAAGTTCTGATTTCACCATTTACATTTTAACTTACCATCCAATTTATTAACTTACATTGCAATTTGGTTCACAAATCAATTAATTAATTGCAAGGCCACTTTCCATTATATTTTCTTCATCGACAATGTAAGTCGAATTTAATTATAACTTGAGTTTTATTTTCAAATCTCATCATAAACTCACAATTCAATTTCATTAACTAATTTATTTCCAATTAGTTCTCCCATTATTCATAATCCAACATTTGAAATTTTATTCAAAATATCACTCCATTTAATTTTCTTAAGTTCAATGTTTATTTTATACTTCAAGTTTGGATCCTCATTTCATTTTTCAATTTATCAAAATATTGATTTTGGGCATTGTATTCCATTTTCAATTTAATTTTAACTCAGATTTATTTAATCAAATTCGATTTCAACTTATTCAATCAATCTCAATCCAATCAAATCTTTATTTCCAAATCCAAGTTAATTCCATCTTTAACTTTTCTTTTAAATTTAAGTTCCAACATTCAAAGCTCATATTCCATTTCTGATTTTAAAAATCATCTCAATTTATAAGCTTACAACTTATCTCATCAGAATTTTATACACCCGGCTTTTGCTTTCAAATCATTTTGAAATCTCCAATATCCCAAATCACACTTCTCAAATTTTTTTAAACCAATCTTGGTTTTATTTCCAACAAATTTCCTTTGGAATTTCAAAAACAACTTGCTTTTCTAAACAAAATCAATTTGGTAGCATTACTTCACTTAGAAATTCGAAAACGAATACTGATGATGCGGCCGTCATCATCAGAATTATTTTTCAATAATCCAAGTGATTTCAATGCCATATCACCTTCAAAATCCCTTTAAAACAATTTCCTTTCAGAAATATCTCCAAAACAACAATACTATTATGTATCTTCAAAACACTTCCAAAATCTCCGGGATTTTAAACTTTCAAATCCTGCTTAAATCAAATTTAAGTATAATTCATTTGCATGGTTTATGTTCATACAAATTCTCATTTGTTTTTTATTTCAGTTTATAAATTACCTTTATAATTCATATTTATAAATTTCATTTATTACTTGAATTTATTTTCTTAATCTTTGGTTATAATTTCAATTTCTAATTGAAATTTCATTTTTTTTTCTTATTTGTTCAAAATATTATCATCCAAACATCCAAATAATGTATAATTTAAGAAAATATTTCTTTTATATCAAAATATATTTTGGGTAAAGTTATTTCATTCACCCACATTTAAAACAATATTGTGTCAATTGTTCTATTCAAGTGTTTAGAAACCCCTTCGATACAGTTTTCGAGGCTGTGCCGACGAAGGTTCATATACCACTCAATAAACCAATCAACACAATATAAAATCATTTTATATCCACTAACAAATACGCGCTCATATCTATTAATACGCTCAAACTCATTATAGAGTACTACGGACTCTAATTTATGAGTAATTCCCACCAGAGCCAAGGTTATCACCAACCTAAGCTCTGATACCAAGTGTAACGGCCCGCAAATCCGTACCCCTTGAGTCAACACTATTCTACAACAACCAACTCAAGTTGCACAGAAATACGAACCATTTGGGTTTAAGAAGAAGAGGTAGAAGAAGAGAAAACAAAATCAACATCAGAATCTAACCATCGCAGCGGAATAAAAATATAATAGAGAATTAATAATCTTTACTCAAAATCAAATATATCAGTTTACATATATTACATCATCAGAGTCCATCAGTCACAGCTCACATCAATAACATACAATGAATACACAACAACTCAACACAGCGGAAATATATATATACAAGTACGAGAATACGTATCGTCATCCAGCTCGTCTCCTGAGCTCCACAGCATCATATCCTGTATCCTATAATACTCGGTCTGACCCGAGCATTACAGTTAAATAACACCCGAGTCAGCCTGGATTACCAGTGTGAGAAAATCACACCCAATTGATTATTAAAGTTTCAAAAATCCTTTGAAAACAAAAGCATCTCGTAAGACCTCGCCACAAATAAACATGTCGGGTTTTTACCTTACGATAGCTAAAACAATTTTTATAGAAATCCTCTGATATTATAATAGGGTCTATATACAAATACTTATAAAATAGCCGAAATTGTTACATCTATTAAATTCCAGCTACTAGCCACAAAAGTGGGCAATACAAACAAAACTCGTACAAGGCTCGTAGGGAAAATGGATTTCCAACAATGACTAGGCACTGGGGTACCACCTGTCACAGTACGGGGCCTAGATCACCGTACAGAGGACTACTCCCTTCATCCCCTGCAACACAAGGCCGGAACCATTCCTTACTGAACAGTCCCGAACAAGATAAACCCCGTGGTTGGCGCGACCAACCACCCACTAAGCCGAAATAAATAAGGGACATCTAGACAGGGGAATTATCTTGTCCTGCTTGGGCATGACCCATCTAACCTTGCTGCATATCCCCTGATTTTCAGTCATTCCCGGTTGATGAGGCTTGAGGCTAAGCGTTACCTTTAGAACGTTTTCACTTAGAATGCCCATCGTCCACCTGACGATGTTTTCGCAAGCATTCATCCATACAAGTCCGTCCCGGGTTCGAACGGAACCGAAGGCACTATTCCTACTACATCCATTTTGGAAATATCCTCAGGATTAGTAGCGACTAGCCCTTGCTCTTCACTGCTCCATCTTCAAATCCAAAATCGTTTACACGAAACGTACAAACCGGATCGAAGTGGTTTTCGAGAAATAAATCTCGATCCCGGTCTCTTCGAAACGATTAACGCAGTTGGCCAATATTGATAGTCGGTTATTTAACTATCAATTAATTATTCACAATCAACCATCAACCAATAAATAATTTTTCAAATTATTTATTAATCTCAAAAATATCTTCGCAAGATATATTTCTATTTTCAATCCTTTGAAAATAGTTTCAAACCATCTTTCTTCTCAGAATCAACTTTCTCAAATATTTTATATTCCCTCTGAAATCACCAAGCTCAAAAATAGATTTTTTAAAATAATTTAAAAACACTTTACTTTGAAAATATCTAGCTTTAAACATTTAAGTTAAATTGCTTCAATATTTTGTAAAATACATACTATATGAGTATTTGAAAATAAAGTTACTTAATAGAATTAAAACTAGATTTTCACTTTTGAAAACAAAATACTAGGTCACTTTTCAAGTAATTACTACTATAATAGATTTAGGAAAATACTTACTATTGAATTTAAATATTAGAAATGATAAATTTTCTAAAAACTTGCTTTTTACAAAAACTTTAAAACCTTTAAATTTATTTAAGAATTTACTTTAAACATGTACTTGGTTATCCAGAGTAAAATCCTAGCTTCAATCACTTAAATCAATTTCCCAAATTGATTTCCAATTTATTCCCTTTAAATTCAGAATCTATTAATTTCAGATCTCATTTCTTGATTCCAATTTTTAGATTTCTCAATTTCTTCTTCGTTCCTTTAAATAAATTTAAACTTTAAATTTTAAAATAATTCTTTATTTCTTTAATTGATATAACTTAAGTTTAAAATTCATCAATTTCATTTTATTCAAAATTCCATTTCTCTTCATACTCGAAGTTATTTAGTATTATTTCATATTACTTCTATTTCTTCCCAATCCATTATTAATTTATTCAAACTTCCTATAATTATTTCGCTTACGCATTTACTTCTTTTTAATTTCTTTCAACAATCCAATTCATATAATTTGGTAATTCATTATACCCAAATATCCAATCAACCATAACATTCAATATACCAATATAACTCATCATAAGATATCAAATAATCACAACAGAGAATATGGGATATTTTAAATAAATGTGAGGGGTCCAGTTGGATCCCTCCAACCTGTTTTCCCTGCATCCACAAATGTTAGCACAATACAATATGCCAATTCCAAAATATCATACTATATCACATCAATCAATTCAGCCATTCAAACAATTATTTAAATTTTATCATTTAAATTTAAATTTAACTGAGTGAGATTAACTCACCTTTGCTTTTAAATTTGCAATCCACTCCATCTCGACTTATTCTTCATTATTTTTGACCTTGAATAAACATTAGTTGTTTTATTAATATTTGAACCACTTGAATGTTCAATTACCATTCAATAAATTTAATTCACTAATTATTTTGTTAATATCCGAATAAATCGAACAAAAAAAATTTCCATTTATTAAATTGAATTAAATTAACAAATGATTTTTATTTAGGCTAATTGAATAATCACTTATCATAAATAATTAACTAAACGAGTAAATTACAAAGTTATTTCCCTTTTGAAAACATATTTAATTGAATTCTTAAGAAAAATAAAATCCTATTTCAGCCTATATATATATATATATATATTATCAAAATCATAATAATCGATATTACCATTTTTAAAAGTTCTCTACTACCTAAACCTTACCTAAAATTTTTTTTTTTTTAGATCCATCGATTACTGAGTTGAATATTTATATATGAATTAATTTGAATTAAAACAAACTTTAAAACTATACCTTACTGCCAACGGCAAACCCCCAACCAAGCTCCAAACCTAATTCGACGATGCCGAGAATTCCAGGTCGCCACCATAACAACACGTGCCGCCTTCCCTAAAGCGTGCGCCACCTTCCCGAGCCTCTCATGCCGCAACCCTAACAACACAGCCAATCGATTTGAGGCACACGAACGCGAGCCCAAATCTATCGACTCTGTCTCATCGCGTGCGCACAGCACAGCCGCCGCATTTCCCCCCTCCGCGAACACGAAATAGAGCGCGAGCTCTCTTCTTCCAGATCGAAATGGTTTGCCTCGAAATCGAATTTGAATTCGATTCACCCATACATCTGCCATTTTTTTTTATTTAAAACCTCGAACGAATTCAGTTTTAAAAAGGGAAGGGTTTCGAACCTTATCTTTTTTTTTAAAAAAAAAGCGGTAGGGCTTAAACAGAAGAGAGAGAGAGGAACACGTTTTAAAATCTTTGTTCATTAGCTTACAAACAAAGCTAACCATTATTTTATTATTATTATTATTATATATATTTTTTTCGAACACTTCGACTGAAAAGAAAAGAAGGCGACGTGATTTGAAATTAAGAAAGGAAACGTATACAAGAAGGCTCGACTAATTAAATTAAATTTCACCAGATTATTTATCAATTAAATTTCCAGCACGTTTATATTTCGTACACTCACACACTAACTCCGATCAAAACGAAATTTGGAATCCGATAATAATTCAATATTACGGACCCAATGGAACTGGTTTCGTTAAATTCCGAGACTGTGCCTCGGAAGGCTATTTTAAATTCAATTTAAACGATTAAATTTCAAAACTGACCAATTCAGTGTTAGATTCCATTTTAACACTTTTATTATATTCAATGTTATCAATATAAATTTTATAAGCTCTCAAATCATATTTTTAGCAAGCTTAAAATCTCGGGTTTCATATTTTATCCAATTCAAATTATTTAATTCAACAATCTAATTGTCAAATAAATTTTGATATTCGTAATTTAAGTTGATAATTAACCTTTAAATACTTAAAATCAATTAAATATTTCGATTTTAAATGCCCGAAAATTTCGGGTCGTCACACAAAAAGTTAACACATTCATTCTCCCTTATCCATTCATTTGAACTGTTTGAAGAATGTGTTGCGTAGAGATTATCAAAAGTAAAAGATGTAGAAAAGCACGATGAAATCATATTTTAGTTAGTAGGAGTACCGTATCTTTTTTGAATAATTGTTTTAGAGGTTTGTGTACAATGCATAAATGACTTAAAGCGTCACAAAAAATTTGATAAGTGATGCATTACGTACTAAGGTAAGTGAACCATTATGCGTGCACTGAGAGCAAACAAATGTAGATGGCAGCAGTTTGGGTTACCTGAATATGTCCGCAGTAATAATTAGGCAAGTCGATATATGTTAAAAAACAACAAATTATAATTTGTATACGATACCTATGTATACCGCACACAAAAATCATGAAAATGTTAGCAAGTACAAACAGTGATGACAATTAAATTGACAGAATAGAAGTAATTGTTATTTTATTGCCAAAGTACAGTAGGAGAAAATATGCAGCATAACATGGAATTGATTAATTGTTGGAGGTATGAATGGAGTACTCAGTTCTGTGAACGTTCTGCAAGATAGCGCTCAACAGCTCGATCACACTCTTCGATCTACAAGAGAAGGTTAAAGGAGTTGAAAGTTAGATGATTGATATATTGGTGCAGAAATATGCAGATGTGTTGAAGTTTATGTTAGTATGGGTTGCGTACCACCTCAGGAGTGAAGAAATCGTCCCAATTACCGTCCGTAGGATAAGGTGCATGGGGATGTTGGTCGTTGGTGATTTGTAGTTGATCTGAAAATGCATATGCTTCCTTCAAGTCACTTTTTTTCTAGGCACTCTTTGTTGTTGCTATGTACGGTTGAAGATGCTGTAGTCGTTTTGTGTCGGTACCATTGTTTGATTTGTGTTGTTGGGCAGGAGACGACGGTAACGGAGCAGAAGAAGCGGTTATTGCAGTAGGAAGAGTTTGAAGAAGCTTTGTTGAACGGGTGCATTTTCGTTTAGTGCTTTCGGTGGAAAGGTTTACTGCACCCTTTTGAGTGGATTTTGAACATTTGGACTGCATTTGAAGAAGTCATTAGTGAGTTGGAAGGAAATGAAATAAGGATAAAAAGTAGTGCAGTAACAGTGAACATCTTTATTTGTAAAATGTAGAAGGAGATACCTTTTCATTGAAGGAGGAGGTCGTATTAAGCAGACAGTAAAACTGTACGGCGTTGAGGAGTTTATAAGTAGGTGGGGATGTGAGGTAGTGAGTGGAGGAGGAGAACGTGGGAGGGAATGAGGTAGTTACTGGAGTAGTTGAATCAGTGTAATGCGACAATTGGGGTAAGTTGGTGTCAGTTGGAATATGTTGAAATGGTTGTGAGGGAGACACGCAAGGGGGAAGGAAATGAAAACCGGTGTGTGAGGGGGGTAAAATTGTTGTAGAATAGGACGTTGCATGTATTTGTGTACGTGAAGTAGTGTGCGTGGAAAATAGAGGACGGTGATGTAGGAATAGTTGCGTGCAGGATGAGTTAAGCTGTCCATTTATAATAAACTATGCTGAAGAATAGCGCGCGCCGTGTAATAAGCGAAAAAAAAATTGTTCTAAAATAGTATTTTACTACGTTTGAATTTGCATGTAAACTGTGCAGCTAGACAGTTCAAGGGGGGTGTGAATCCGTACAACGTACAGTGGAAGTGAAGTTTGTTCAAAGCATGTTAAGTACTGAAAAATAGCATGGTGTCAGAAAAGTAGTGAAATAGTACAGTTTCCCACGTAGTAGAGGTGTGGTAAGCAAATGCTCTGTATTTTACAGTGTACCTATGTTTATAAAATTGGTTTGTAATTGTGTACGGATGGTATTTATGTTTGATGCAGCAAGTGCAGGCATAAGTTGTAAGGTGTGAGTATCAAAAAGTTTCAATGTACAAACTGAGTATTGAGGACGTGAGTTAAAGATGATATTGTGAAAGAACAATGCGTAGGTCTGAAATATTTGAATATGCATGGGTGGGTTTGTTTTTTTATGATGAAAGGTAAACATTGAATGTTGCAAGCTGCGGAATGTGAAATGCGTAATGGTGAGGACAGAAAAATTTGTTTGGTTTCATCTTTTAATCCTTTTATCAAGAACTTCAAAATATAACATTTACTTTTAAAAATTCGTACAGAAAAGGAACAGCCAGTTCATGATATTTTTGCTGAAATTTTATCGTTTACTTTAGTTTGTCATCGTTAAGTAGTTAAGCAAACAAATAGGAAAAAAGTTTTTCTGATCGCCAGTTTTTAATCATTGCGTGATTACATTTGGAAAACAAACAAACCCATATGGCAGGGTCGTGTGAACAGAACAATGCGCAGTCGTAAATATTTGACTATGCATGGGTGTGTTTGTTTTTGTTATGCTGAAAGGTAAAGATTGCAAGCTGTCGAATGTAACGCGTAGTGCTGAGTACAGAAAAATTTGTTTGGTTTCATCTTTTAAATTTTTTATGAAGAACTTGTAAATATAACATTTACTTTTCAAAATTCATACACAAAAGAAACAGCCAGTTCATGATATTTTTGCTGAAATGTTATCTTTTACTTCAGTTTTTCATCGGTAAGTAGTGAAGCAAACGAATAGGAAAAAAGTTTTTATGATCTCTTGTTTTTAATCATTCCCTGTTTACTTTTGGAAAACAAACAAACCCATATGGCAGGGATGTAAGTTAATAGGAATATTTAGCAGAAAATATGAATTTTACAGTGGCCGAATGAATGGAGTATGCGACTGTACGGTAATTAAAAATCCAAGCAGAGCACAGAGCGTATTAAAGTGAACACGGATTCGGAGGAAAATGCGGAAATGTAGAAGTCACAGCAGGGTGTGCAACAGAAGTGCATAGCGGAAATAATGATTCAGCAAAGTGCAGTAGAAAGTGGGAGGAGAAATAAATATATAACGGCAGCAGGAATTCGTACATAAATTTGCTAAGTTTGAACATATGCAGCTACAATAAATGTTACATACAATTCAGCATGTGCAAATAAATATTAACACTATGTAATCTAAGCTCAAACGGTATCTTCATGTAGTTTAAAACGGTGAAGCATGATGGTCGAGTTAATCGGTGTCAACGGGTGGCGAAGCAAGCAGACTGTCCAAATGCATAAGCATACCATGTAGTTGGAGGTCATTGTGTAGTGAGTGGTTGTAGTGCATCCTCCCATTTTTGTAGTTATGGAAACCTAAAGTGAACCAATTTAAAATAAATTTGGTGGATCAAATGAAATTCAATTTTAATATGAGAAGTATGACAGTAAAAACAGAATAGAAAAAGTGAAATAAATGTACAGCAGTTATGTGACAACAGAGTAGCAAAGTTGTTTCAGTAGGACAGCAAATGTAGTTGTGAGTACGCATGCATTACAGCGGCGATATATGCGTAAATGAAGGTGTAATAAATGGTGGAAGATTGTACCTGCGGAAGAAAGTGTTGGTGAAGCAGGGCTTGGGTCTGCAGACAGCGTAATAGAAGCGGAGGAACGGTGCAGTGGAAACGGTTATTACTACGCACGCTGGCGTCTGTGAGGGTGCAAAGCACTATTTTTGTTGTTGAATGCAGTGTAACAGGTGGCATCCTGTGAAGGGTGTGAGCAGTTGTGTTGGTGGTAAAAGCCGAAGCGACGGGGGAGCGTTAGGGTGCAGTGTACATGTTGATGACTTGTTTGCATTTTAAATTAGCCAAACTTTGCACGTACAACGACTGCTGACTAATTCCTGCAACTAAAAACCTGTGAGACAATGTAGTGGAAGAGGAGTATGGTGTGATAAGTAAAAAGTTACATTCTGCTAGTTTCAGCACTTACATTTTATTTCCGCCAGTTGAGTTGAGAGAAGAATGGATGTCGTGGTGTGGAACAACGACATTCTTGTTGGATGATAGATGTGTGGCTGCAATAATTGGTCATCGTCGCGAAAAAATATGGGGTGCAACCACTTGCCTTGGTCAACCTCAGACCGTAAATCCCAGTTGTGGATGGCGAAGTAAATCAGCAGAGGTTCGTTGTTGAGAAAAGGAAGGAAAAATAGAGTGAGTGTAAAAAAAAATAGAGCAGAACTTGATCTCCTTCTAATTATGTAGTATGCGAACATGACAGTGAATGATTTGAAAAATGAGTTGAGCGGTTGCTAATTTTGTGTAGATGCACAGGCTGAATAGACGAACAGGTAGTTTGCTGGAGGTTTTGGTGGAGGCAGTGGCGTACCCAGCCGCATCACGTAAACTGTAGGAGAAGGAGATAATATATGCAAGGCAACAGACACGGTGCAAGAGGTTTGTGAAATCGGAGGATGTTTTTATGTCGTTGGAGAAGTAAAGCAGGGGGATTGGAAGACGTGGGAAGTGTGAGGTGGAAAGGAACTACGGGGAAGGAAGGATGGTTCGTTAGTTAGGTTGCGTGGAAGAGATGTCCATAATTTGAGAACTTGTGAACAAAACATCCTTGTAAACAACGTTTTGAGTATGCATTCCATTTTTACGATGTAGCTTTCCCTTCTGAACCAAAATTTTTGTCGTGCTACTTGAAATACCTCGGCTTAAAGCGACATAAAGTTGGCCATGAGAGAAAACGTGGTTGGGAAGATAAATTCCAACGTGGGGGATGGTTTGTTCTTGTGATTTGTTAATCGTTAACGCGAACGCCAGACGAACAGGGAATTGTTTACGGATAAGGGTGAATGGTAGGCTTATGCTTTCAGAAGGTTTTAATGGTATACGTGGAATAAACACCCGCGTACCTTGGAACCGACCGAAAGATATTTCAGCGTCTATAAGGTTTGGATGGAAGACACGACAGAGTAGTCTCATCCCATTACATAGCCCAATTCGCGGATCAATGTTGCGGAGTAACATTATTGGCGATCCTTCTTTAAGAGTTAATTTGTGAGGTGGCATACCACCTGGGTTGAGTGAGTTCAAGAACTCAATCTGATATAAGTTAGACGTGTCGTCTTCTACTCTGTCAAAAGAGTAGTAAACATGTTCATCGCCGGGAAAATTATTGATTACCATGTTATTAATTTCATCCGCTGTTTCGTTTGTTGGGGATAAAATTGCTCGTTGTAGTATGTAGTTTGTATTGGAAAAATTATCATTTAATGCGGGGAAGATTTCGCGTATCGAAGAGTGCAATGAACTTGTGCCGTCCCATGGTATGACAATATCCGGTGGGAGTTTGATCATGTCTTCCTGTATGGTGGGTTCGGTAGCGTTTCCAATGCGCAGAACAAAATCAGCGTATGGTTGGTCAGCGCGGGCCCTTATATTTTGAGTTAGATGAAATACTTTAATAGTCGACCACAAATATGACCGAACTATACGTGCGTCAGTTGTTTGAGCTCTAGTCCCTCCGGGAACAACAGGTAAAACCTGCCAAAAATCACCGCCTAAGATAACAATTTTTCCACCAAACAGAACATCCGAATCAATCAAGTCTCGTAACGTTCGGTCAAAAGCCTCGAATGCATGGCGGTGAGCCATGGTTGCTTCGTCCCATAGGAGAACGGTTGCCGCGGATAAAAGTTTTGCAGTGTCAGATTGTTTACTGATATGGCATGTGGAGGAAGAGTCTAAGTTAATTGGGATTTTAAATCGTGAGTGTGCGGTTCTACCGTCGGGCAACGCAATATAAGCTATTCCAGAAGTAGCAGTTGCAAGTGCAATAACACCTCGATCTCGTAGATGAGCTAAAATTGCTTTATATAGAAAAGTTTTTCCTGTCCCGCCAGGACCGTCGATGAAATAAGTGGAGCTGTTTTTTGAATTTACCGAAAGCATTATCGCATCAAATGCTTCCTTCTGTTCAGGGGCTTATGGATGGCTTGTAAATCTGGTAACGGTATTTGAATTGACTGTTCTTCTAAAATAAGCGTGGATACATTGTCTCAGGTGAACGTAGGGAGCTATGTGGTAAATCATAATCAAATATGGTTCTATTAAATTGTTTTAGAAGGTTGTTAATATCAGAGAGACATTGACCAATTAAGTATGATGTTGGGATGGGGGCAGAAGACGTAGTTTGGTAATCTTCAGTGAGAGAGGGCCAAAATTTGTTCCACAATTCACGTACAGCACATGGTTCACAGTATACTAAAATGGTAACAAATAGTCGTTGTAAAGCAGCAGGCATATGGGTGTTCGAAGCATCAGTTAAACAGTCGTTAACACTGTCATCATTTTCTAGTAGTCCTCGATATTTTGCTGCTTCTTTAAATGTACGGTGAACAGTTCCGTTGACCGTAAGTAAGTCAGTGAAGGAAATTGGGCATGGGATATGAGTTAGTAGCAAACGTAAGTAGTAGCGATCACCTTCGGCTGGTTGTACGGTGAAAAGATGACCAATTACTTTATGGTTAATACGTCTACGTACCCATTGTTTATGTTCGTAATTAATTCCACCAATACCTTTCTAGGAATTCGTGGTAAAGGTAGCGGGATGCCTCCTCGTTCCCTAAATTATGGTTGAAAAATTCTGTCAGCATAGTTCTAGTTCTACGTTGATCGGTCAGAACAGAGTGTAAGGTTTCATTTGCGTTAAATTGAACTTGTTGCATGTTAGGTAGACGTATCTGAAGTCCTATTACAGACGGCGAGATGCTGCTAAGTTGGAACTTATATATTCTCCATAGTGACTCTGGTGCACAAATCCACCGGGCATTAACAAATTTAGAAATTTCATCGATCGTCTCTGATGAAGAAGATACGCCTACGGAAACGCGATCTGATCCTTTGTAAACATATTTATATAGATATTTGACAGATTTAATACTGGAACAAAGCTCAATGTTTATATGACAGTCATATTTTAGAAGTAAATACGGGTTATACGGAACGACCCAACGATTATCAATTGCTGTAGAAGTTGGTTGATCGTGTATTCGAATATCACGTCGCCTATAAATGGGGTATGAATAAGTTCCTTGTAAAGTTGATGACGCGAAGGGTTTAGGAAACCCCTTCTTACATATTCCATCTCGCATGCATACGGCAGTGGGGTTGAAACTACCGCATGGATGATGAATCATATGTTTAGTAACTAATGTGTGCAAATGCGGTTCTAGTTGTACATTTGGAATTTCTGCTCTAACCATACTATCGTAGTCATCGGGAATGTAAAGTTTATCAGTTTTTAAAAGAATAAGCAAGATATGAGCCTGTGGCAACCCTCTTTTTTGAAACTCTATAAAATGAACATGTGCAATGACTTTACCTAAGACATGCTTATCAAATAAATCAGTTTTAAGCTGTTCCAATTTTGCACGGAAAACTCGAGTAGTTAAATCAGGGCGATCGTGTGGTTATTGAAAGGGAAGTAGGTCTTGTGTAATTTCTAACCAATTAGGATTACATGTTATAGTAATAAATAAGTCGGGCTTTCCATACCTTCGGACTATTGCCATTGCGTCCTGGTACCTTTGATGCATATCACGTGGACTACCAACATGTGAGGATGGAAGGACCTTTCTCACTCCAACGTTTCCTGCAGATAGCACCGGTGCGTACAAAATTAAATATGTAGGTTATTTTTTTAGTAGCGCGAAATGAGTAGAAGGGAAAGTTCTTACTGGCAGTTGTCTCCCCACTGGCTAAAGCATTTTGTAAGCCCTGATATAAGTCCGCTCGTATAGTATCTTGGTGGTCTCGAAGATACCATAGTCGCATAGTTTCAATTTTGACGAACGTATCAACAACAAATTGTTGGAGAAGGCGACCACTCAGTAGTAGGAGGGGCTGTTCCATAGGTCGTACCTATGATGTGCACAAACTGTTAAGTGTGGACAGTTGCGTAGAGAGTGAATGTGTGTGAGGTTTGGATAGAAAAGTATAAAAAGGAAGTAGGTACCTGCAACAGATGGGAGTAGTAGGCTCTACAACTGATTGGGTTATGTGCAGTATTGTGGATGTTTAGATCCCATCCTTGTTCACCGCGAGGTAAAAGAAGGGGATACTGTAGTGGGTCGTAAAATCCTGTTGTATCTGCAACACGTTGTAGCGTTCTTGATCTTGTTACAACTATAATATCCCTGTCGCTCAAATTGTGCGAGTTAATGTCTCCCACAACGATACCCGCGACCTGTGATGCGGTGGGAAGTTGGTGGGAATGATGGTCAATGATAACTTCTTTTATTACCAATCGGCAATCCTGTAAATCAATGCGCTGCCCTAACTGTCTCAGCACATGGACATAAGGATTGTACAAATCTAAAATTTATTGCACTGTTTGCAGAACATCGTCTCGTAATGCTGCATTATCCTGCTGTCGATTTTGAATCTCATGATCAGTATCGTAGATGTAAAGCTGGAGGTATCTGGGTCTGGTGCCAGGCACAGGGAGAACACTTCCGATGCTATGGTAGATGGAACCCTGGGCACGGTAGGAGTAAATTCCATTTCGGGCAGAAGCTAAGTGTTGATCGATGTTAGCCCCCATAGACGTGAATGCGAAAGCGTTGTTGTAAGATCGAATATTGGTTTGAAAATGTGTCCCACGTTCACTGTCTTCAGTGTACAAAGTGAAAAGCTCAAGAGGCGGTGGAGGGTGGTGAATGTTAATTTTACCACCGGAGCAACAATTTCCGGTTGGTTCGTGGGAAAATAATTTTGCGTTACAGTGTCTGTAGTAAGTGGGCTGAGGTAGGATATGATGGGCGAAAGTTTGGGTCGCAGTAAAATTACGACCGCAGTTAAAACGTGTCGGAATGATAGATTGATTTAGAAGTACTTGTTGGGAAGTGGACATAAGTGTGGCTGCAGTATAAGTACGAATAATTGGTAAACAGTGCATGTACTATCATGTAACACAATTGACGATTGAATTGGAGAAAAAAAAATACCTGAATCATCTGTCGCAGAAGCTGAGGGGTGGCTGACTATCTGCGGTGCCATGGTTCGGGTGTTTGTAGAGGAATGTCCTGTAGTGTTAGTGGGAGACAGAAATTAGGGGAATGGTTTTTGTAAAATGAAAGAAATAATGTACACAATAGGAAAACAAAGGAGACAGTAGTTGAGTAGGGAAGCGGAAATCTGTTCGGACAGTATAATAAATTGTTAACTGAAACGCTGATTGTTGGAAAAGTGATAAGCATGGCCGAATGGTTGAGAAGACATAAAATTTGTTTAAAAATCTGACTGGAAATGTAAACTGTGTAAGGGAAGGACTGAACACAGGTACAGAAAATGAACTGCAAAAGCAAAAGTTGTAACAAACCCAGGTAGTAAGTACCGTACTTTTTTAATATTGAAGAAGATTGTAAATAAGCAGTGTTTGCTGGGAACAGTATATTTGTATATTGTGTGATTAGGAAATGTTTGTATAACAGGATGGGAGCAGTAGTAGTTGAATGAATAATTTTGGTAAGCCGTAAAAGTTAAAATAAGAAGGGCTACAAAAATAGCGGTAAATTAATAGGTTAGGAAGATACAACTGGAAAATAAGAGAAAGAACGAAGAAAGGGGATAAAATAAAAGCTGTTGTTTTGAGTGGCAGATTCGTGGTATCTGTGAGTAGGGTACATTTTTCAAAGCGGAGAAAAAATCGTAACAGGTTGGTTAAGAGCAGTGTAAGACCATAAAAACGGAAATGTAACTGGGGCACAGAAGTAGTATTAAACAGCTGATGTAGAGAAGGAAAAAATTTTAAGAGACCGATTGAATGAGGGAAGTTTGAAAAAATGAATTTGAAAAAGTAAAGTTGGAAGACACACAGTTACAGACGATGTACAAATAGTACTGCATAGCTTCGAACAGCGGAAGGAAATTTATGACGTAAAAATTGAAGTAAATGTTGGAAGAGGCAGAAAACTTGAAAAGTAGTAAAGTGAACAGTTAAAATAGGCACAGGTAGTAAATACTGTGGCTGTTAGTATTGAAGATGGTGGAGGAGGAAAATAATTTTGTTTGTAATCGAAAAACCTGTTTCCAGAATATGGCGAAATGAGCAAAATTTGAAATAAGCAAAGCAATGAGGAAAGCATAATAAGATGAGCAAATTTTTTTTGGTCTGAACTGACAAATCTGTTTGCGTAGTATAACAAAACGGAAGTGAAAATGTGGAAATCATTGAAACGGTAAAGTTGAAACAAATTTACATTGCAGAAAAAAAAATTGTACTGAGATGACATGAATTTACAGCTGCGTGTGTGTACATGCTACACAGTTGATAGACGCATATGAAATGGAGGAAGCATTATGAAAGTGCAGTTTGTAGTAGTAAAAAAGGTTGTAAAAAATCATATTTTTGGTGCGCACAGTACATTGCTCATATCTGTGATTACGGCGCATTTGTAAAACAGGAAAAAAATCGTGAGAGGTGGATAAGGAGCACTGTCAGACCGTGAAAAGGGTAATGAAATTTGGGTATATAATTAGTAATAAATAAAATTGGGACAGAAGAGGTTAATTGTAAATAAGTGAGCTAATGAGGAAAGTGGGGAAAACTGAATTTGGGAAAGAAAAGTTCAAACAAACCCAGCTTTAGACGGAGGTAAAATAGTACTGCATAGTTTGTAATAACGGAAGCAAAATAATAGAAAGGTGTTTAAACTCTGTAACAACCAAATGTGTTGCAGCAGATGAGAATTAAAAATAAGCAAATGAGTGAAGAAGGAGCAGTGTGAGAACGTTTAAAGAACAGTAAAATTTGGGTAAAAATTAGTAATAAATAAAGTTGGGACAGAGAAGAAAAATAGTAAAGAAGCGAATTAATGACAAAATTGGAGAAAATTGAATCTGAAAATGAAAAAACCGAAGAAACCCAGTTGCAGAGCGTGTAAAAATAGTAGTACATAGTTTGTAATAACTGAAGGACGGTAGGAGTTTTAAATATTGTGTAATGTTGTAAAAGGTGGAAAAATGATGCGTAATGTTGTAAAATGATGCGTAATTTTGGCGTTCAAAGCATAGGCCTTATATCTGTGATTACGACGCATTTTGAAAACATGAAGAAAACCGTGCGAGGTTGATAAATTGGAAATTACAAAATTGAACAGTTAATTTAAAAATAAAGGAACGAACGAAGACAGGTTAAAAAAGTGAATTGCAAAAGCAGAAGTTGTAACTACGTCACATGGTTGGAAACAAAAAAAATTTGCTTTGAAATAACATATCGGGTTGCAGTGGATACTGAAATGCAAGTGGAATTATGTAAAAAGTAAAACTGGCAAGGTTGACAGAATGGTACGTTGTAGGGAAAAAAAAGTATACACAACTGACAGGAATAAATTAAATCGGTAATACAGAAAGGCGGTTGGCTTTTTGAAGGTAAAATTAAGTGCTGACTGATATATGAAAGTTTTAAACAGTTAAAAATACCATATTAATTTATGTTATGAAAATGTAATGTTGGAAGTAAAATAGGAAATAGATGATGCTAAGTTTAAATGAGTACAATATGCATAGCGGAGTGGTAGTAAGTTATTTTTTTTTTTGGAGGTCGAAAGGAAGAAAAGCTAGTGACTACAGGAATTTGAATAATAAGAAGTGTGCATATTGGACAATAGAAATAAATACTACTTCAGTTGTAAAAGTGTGAACGAAAAAAGTAGGAAATTAATTAATTTGGTACAACTTTAATTGTGGACTTTGTGTTTTAAAATAGCGAATTAACTGGGACAGAGAAGAGAAACAGTGAAGAAGTGAAATAATGAGAAAATTGGAGAAAACTGAATGTGAAAATGAAAAATTCAAAGAAACCCAATTGCAAACGGTGTAAAAATAGTGGTACATAGTTTTGTAATAACGGAAGGATAGTAGGAGTTTAAAAATGATGCGAAAGGCTGTAAAAAGTGGAAAAATGATGCGTAATGTTGTAAAATGATGCGTAATTTTGGTGTTCAAAGTATAGGCCTCATATGTGTGATTACGATGCATTTTGAAAACATGAAAAAATACGTGCAAGGTGGTTAAATTGGAAAGTACAAAATTGAGCAGTTAAATTAAAAATGAAGGAACAAACGAAGACAGGTGAAAAAACTGAATTGCAAAAGCAGAAGTTGTAACTAACTGACATGGTTGCAAACAAAATTGTTTTGCTCTGAAATAACAAATCAGTTTGCAGTGGATAGTGAAATGGAGGTGTAATTGTGTAAAACGTAAAACTGGCAAGGTAGAACGAATGGTACGTGGCAGGTAAAAAAAAAACGATATGAAAGCACTAACTGATACATGAAAGTTTAAAACAGTTTAAAAATACCATATTAATTTATTTTCTGAAAATGTTATGTTGGAAGTAAAATAGGAAACAAAAGATGCTAAGTGTAAATGAGTACAATATGCATAGCGGAGTTGTGCTAAGTTAATTTTGTTTTTGAAAGTCATCAAAGAATCAGTAACAAAGACCAAACCAATTTTGTTTGTGTGAAATGTGCATTTGGAGTAAAAATATAAAGTAGAAGATGTTATGGGTAAAGGGATTTTTTTGTTGGAATTTAAAAGACGGAAAAGCAGGGCAGAGCACAAATTCCACCAATTGTAAATTAGAAATAAATTGACAGTAGAAGTAAATAAACATTCAGTTGCAAAAGGATGAAGGCTAAAAATAAGGAAATCAATTTTGTATACGATGGCTGATGTTATTCGGGGAAACAAAACAGAACATATTTAAAACTAACTTATCCAAATCCTTTACTTTCGAATTTTATAGATTCGCAACCTTTGAAAACCGACTTGTATAGAACTTTGAAAATTCTTACCTTTGAATCCATGTACATATTTCTATCTGCATAAATATGAACTGAAATACTTGAAACCATATCTTTCGAAAACTCGTTTGTCCAAGCTTATAAAGCCTGACATAGCCAATTGTTGATTCAAATGGAACCAATTTAATGACTCATGCATATGTTTATGTGGGTTATATTAAAATCTAGTATGTGTCTGAAACTTATTTATGTTTAAAGCTATGTATGCCCATGTAAAACTATGCAGAAAATATAGAGATAAAACCTTTATCTATATATATTATATAGTGTGAAAGCTAACATATTCAAAACTTAGCAGTCTATTAATTTTGGAAGAATAATAAACTTGAAGTTTGTGCATTAAAAGCTTATCAAACTTTATGCTTTCAAAATTGTATTTACTTAAAAAGTGACATGTACTTTGAAATCTTCATACACCAAACTGTTTGTACATACAAAAGCTACGAAACTCATAAGAGGTTTTATACTTACGAAAATCAATATGCACTTAAAGTTCATATTTTCCAAAACGTTGATGTGCTTGAAATTTACATAAGATATTTGTGCATTTGAAAGTTGATACATGTTCGAAATGAAAGTGCACACAAAAGAAACTTCTTATATAAATTTGAAACCAAGATACATGAAACCTATATTTACATATTCAAGAGTTGAAAATATATAGTTTTAAAAAGGGCAACTGTACAAAATTACGCAGTAGGTAAATTAGTACAGTGCAAATTATTGTTGGTAACTTCAGAATATGTTTGTTTCAAAAGGCGAACTATATATTTTACTTAGGAGGTGTAATCCTGAAACTCGTGTATATATTTTTTTCAAAATTGTTGTTGGTAACTTCAAAATATACATTTTTCAAAAGGCTAACTATAAATATTGTACAGTGCAAATTTGTGTTGGTAACTTCAAATGTATATTTTTCAGAAGTCTTAGTGTACAAAACTACTTAAGAGCTATAAACCAAAACTCATATATAAATCTGAATTATATATTGTTTTGAAATCAGACATATATCTGAATCACATACTACATATATGTGTATTAGAAGTGTAGAAAACTGATAATATATAGTTGTAAAACAGTGCAACATCAGATATGTAGTCAGAGTTAACATATATGAAGCATAAAAATAGGTATATGTAGTACATAGTTTGGAAAATATGCTTTTGAAACCTTGTACCTTTTATTTGTATTCATTTGCAAACTGATATATATTTATTTGATGGACACACAGATGAAGTAGGCATAGATTCGAAAAGGTTTTTTTACACAGTAGACAAATATTTTAAGAATCGTACATGCCGCGGTGCAAAGCGACTAAAATAGGTATATATACTACATAGTTTGGAAAATATGCTTTTGAAACCTTGTACGTTTTATTTGTATTCATGTGTAAACTGATGTATATTTATTTGGTGGACACATAGATGAAGTAGGCATAGATCCCAAAAGGTTTTTTTACAAAACATACAAATATTTTGAGAATCGTACATGCCGTGGTGCGAAGCGACTAAAAATTATTGACTTTCCAGACCATGGTGCATAAATTTGTGAATATGTTTGTTTCAAAAGGCTAACTATATAAATCAGTTAAGAGGTGTAATCCTGAAACTCGTGTATATATTTTTTTCAAAATTGTTGTTGGTAACTTCAAAATATATATATATATTTCAAACTATTGTTTCTAGCTTCAAGATTTATATTTTTCAAAAAAGCAAAGTGTATAAAAGTGCTGAAAAGCTTGAAATAAAAAAATCGTGCATACGTGTGAATTATACCGAGTCGAAATTAAACATATATCTGAAAGTGTCACACATTAAAAAATACATGCCATTGTATGTTTGAGACTATGTAGAGTTAAAGCAGTTTAAATTGACAGATGCATTTAGGAGCAAATTAGCACACATGGTGGAGAACCACTGCATTTGAATCCCATTTCGTGATAATGCTTTGTAACCAATATGAAAAATATTGGTGCATAGTGAATGCGCGCAAGTGAAGCAGCAGTGATTTAAAAGGAATCATATAAACTGATGAGGAAAAAACCTGATGAATGCTGCGGACGTTGGCTTTCACCCATGCATGTCCTTCTACCTGCAAGGGCAGTCTGCCTAGCATGTTGACGCCGTTCACGCTGAGTAAGTCGTCGTCTTTCCCTCTGCTGCTGGTCCATAAGATAGCACAAATGTCAGTTACTAAAGGGAAAGGTGGACATAGTAGTGGGCAGTTGCATAAACGTGGGGAGGCATTGATGTGGATGTTAATGGGGAAGGAGTCGGGTGGGAAGGGAACAATTGGGTGGAGGAAGCTGTGGAAAGCACATACATATATATAGAGGGGAGTAAACGTTTATACAACTGACATATGGAGAGGAGAAAAGGTTGAAGGAGTCTAAGGCATGTAAATCGGGCAAAAAGGGTGGGCTCAACGGCCACAACACCGTTGATGGGATGGCAACAGTCATGAGATGGGATTTTTATCTTCGGTGCAGGTTTGTAGGGAAGAAGCCGTTGAATAGGCGGAAAAAATTATGAAACAGTTAGCGTAAAGACAGTGCGATAGAGCAGGAGGGAAGTGGAGGTGGGGGGGAGGGAAAATTGGGGAGGAATCATACAGTGGAACGGGAACAAAAAATCAAAACAAACAAAAAATGAAGACAGAGAGAGAGGTCGATATCGTACCTGGTGAAATTGCACGCAGAGGCAGAAGGCAAGTGACGACCGTGGCCTTTAGCAGAACAGAAACGCGAGTACATAATTTGCATCCATGGACGATTAGGTTAAAATGGAAGGCGGTTGAACTGGTTCAACTCGAAATTGGTGAGGAGGGGAGAGCACGACGACGGTGAAGTGGTTGAAACGGAAATTGGTGAGGAACGGCGAGATTGGCAAGGGCAGCAGCTCCGGTTTGGGGTGGTGGTCGATTCGCGAGGTTTTGGGTAGGTGATTACGTAATTTGCAGCCAGGGACGGTAAGGTTGAAATGGAAGGCAGTTGAACTGCTTGAAGTGGAAATTGGTGAGGAGGGGAGAGGATGGTGACGGTGAACTGGCTGAAGCGGAAATTCGTGAGGAAGGGAGAGGACGGCGACGGTGAACTGGCTGAAGCGGTGAATGGCCGAGGAGAAAGGAAAGGATGATGTAACGTCCCGCCTTTTCGCACGATTTAAAACGACACACGTGCCAATTCAAACCATACGGAAGGGCGGATTGTTATGGCGTAAATAAGAAAAACAGAGAAGAAATAAAACAAAACAGAATCTCACAGCGGAAGGATAAAATATAATAATCAAATATATAGTTCATGAAACTGTTTTACAAAATATTCTATTTTACTTGTACAATGAATATCAGAGTTACACATACCAATACAATCAATGCAGCGGAATTCAGTGTAGTGGAATAATATAGTAGATACTAGTAATACTACAAATCTTCGTCTTCGTCCTCCAGAGCTAAAACTTCAAATCCTGAAACGCTCGGACTGACCCGAGCGAATTGAAAAGACAAAACACTCGAGTCAGAACTAAAAGATCTTATGTAAGTTAAATCAACAGAATAAATATGAGTACAATAACTCAAAAGGTGTTCGGGATTTACATCTCTTAAGGATCCGTTAAACTATTTACTATGTAGTATATTGCGCTATTATAATAGTGTCTATTTGTAAAATAAACTTACTTTTTAATAGCGTTAAGGGGTTACCCATATAGCCCTTAACACAGAATATATTCCCATAGTCTATACAGTACCGTAATCTCCCCCGTACTGGGCGTCGTCATAGGGCACTCCATAGGTATGGTACAAAACAAAACTCGTAGTAAAGGCTCGGTATGGTAGGTGACACGGCACAACTAGGCAATGCCAGGGTAGATATACCAATTACGCTTCTGGGCCGATGGCAACGCGTAGCCGCAGCTACCGCCCACCTCGAACAAACTCCCCCAAAAATCAAAGTAAAAGTGGCCACTGAATCAATCCAAAGTCAAAGTATAATATCGAAGAGGAGTGTCCGATCAGAGGAATGACCTCATTAACCCGTCAATCGCTCCTGTTTTAGCCACCTTATGCCAACTCACGGGAGTTGGTCCACGTATTTACCTTATAGGAAACGTCGCCACCAACCTACTTCATTCTGGAATCTCCACCGCGTACACGGTTAGTCAAAGTGGTTTTTCGGTATCGACAGAGAGTATGTCCATATCCGATCCCGGTCTCTTTGCCAACCCATCGTTATTATAACACCGCGGTCATTTAAAAATAGTTTATACTTTAAACTAGAATAAATTTTTCCATTTCAAAACTATGAATACAATATCATTTTAAAACCCAAAAGAAAAAAATATGATATCATTTTATCCATATATAATTCTTTCCAAAAATCATACTGCTTTAAAATTTATAATATCTGGAAACCAAATATTTGAATTATACTTTCAAAGCATAATATTTCAAAATTCATAATTTTTAAAATCATAACTTCTAAACTTGAATGGTTTGGATATTCAACGGTATATAGAATAAATGGTTTAACTTTAAGGTTACTTTGTAAAGAAAATAATTTCCATGGATTTACAAATATATATTTCTTTATGTAAAGTCTAAACCAAAATTTAAATATCACTTTCAAGTTCCAAAACCACTTCAATTTCTATATATATATATATATATATATATATATATATATATATATATCCATTTGGAGTATTAATATTTCAAAACTAACGTTGGATTTTATTCTTTCAACAAATTAAAAGTTCTATTATTTAGTCTTGAATATTCACATAAAAATCCATAAATAAAACTCCAATTTCTAGCAATTAAATATTTACTTCAATTTAATCTATACTAAATATTCATTTTAAATTATCTTGGAAAATCCAGTTATAAATGTCATATCTTAAAATTTCCAACTTAAACATATAATATAAACTATCAAAATTCCATTTCTCAAATTCTTCCATTTTTATTTAACGGATTTATACACAGCTTAAATTCAAAAATTTAACTTCATGTGTATATATATATGGAAGAATAATATTTATAAAATATCAAAATTAAAAATTTTGATAAACCGTATCCATCCAAACCATAGAAATCACTTTAAAATAATTTATATATAGACCACGGTGCCTGTATAAAATTTTCTATCCTATGGTCAAGTGATACGGATATTTATCATTTCAATCCACAAATTAAAAAAATAAAATTTTGCGGTTGTATATCATTTCAAACCACAATCCCGAAAGAAACGAAAAATGCATGATAACTTGCAGTTAAATGATATACAATAAAACATCCATTCATCAAAATCATCCATCATCCAAATCACAATCATCATCCAATAATAAATCAATATCAATATATATCTGATAATATATAACAGGTAATAACTGACAGTTATATTCAAAATAAAATTTAACAACTATTACTCTAACAGTTTATATTCAGTAATAAATTTTATAACTGTTTACTAGCAGTTTATATGCAAATAAATTAATTCTAACTATCAATTAATATGCAATAAATAAAATAAATTAACAGTTAAATTAAATAACACGATTTAACAGATATGATGAATAAACATGCCAAATAGTCATAAATAAATTTCTACTCATATCTAAAATAAATTTAACAAACATAAAAACTTTTAGAAGTTGTGAGTGGGTTAAAACACTCACCTTTTGAATTTAAATCGAATTTAAATTCAATTTAAACTCAAAAATTCTACCGTCTCCGAATTGGTTCAAACCAGCGTCAACAGATCTGGAATTAAATTACGATCTTAACAAAAGAAATTTCGCGTGAATCGGAGATCGTATGAAAAAATTATGCCGAAAATTCGATTTGGAAACGAATTAAATTTAAAATAAAACAAAACAACATACTCACTAAAACGTGCCACGTCACCTTCCCATTCTCTCTCCCACGTATCCTTTACCAGGTCGCGACCGTGAAGACTAACCCCAAATCAATGCCTTCAGCCGAGCCTTTGACCGACTACCACCATCACCAGAGACCGCCTTTGACCATGCCGCTACCACCAGCGCACTGCGCACCTCCGGCCGCCCCTATGGTCAGCTTCCGGTGCCCCCCTAACGCCGCCGCCGCCCCTAGGGTTTCGAACCCTAATTCGAAAAATCCCCTCGATCCAACCATCGATCCTCCAAACTAACCACATAGACCGCTTCCCCTAGGTCCCCTCTGCAAAACCCAGAAACAGTTTTCCGATCGGGCGAGTTTTGTTACAGCAATGATGAAAGGCCGAAAATGATTTGAATTTTACTGGATGAACGATAGCTCGAAAAACGGATATCACCACTGAATTACGCTCATCGAGAGCATTGATATATATATTTTTTGGAATTTTTAGGAGGACTTTGAATTTTCATTTGAATTTTGAATTGAAGTAGATCTAGGTTTTGCAACCATTGAGGAAGAGAAAGAGATGAAGAAAAATGAACGTACAGCCAAATGACAATAGAAAGGAGGCTAGGGTTTATCCCATCATATTTATAGACAAATAGAAGAAGGCTGGGTGGGCACGAATTACGAACGTGCTAAACGGAAGTTGGCCTAAAAAGCCCATTCTGACCCCGGAACGAAATTTATCAAACCCATATATCCAGATAGGTAATTTAAAATATTCTGAACGCGATGGAAAAAGTTTCGCGTCCAAATTTGATCGTATGAAGAAGTTATGATGAAAACAAAATTTCCAAATTGATTTCAAATTGATTTTAATTAAATCGATTTCAAGGCGTTTCGCGTTCGTACGATCAAACGAAAAGTCCGATCGATACGAAACTTGAAACCCTACAATAATTCACTGATACGGATCCGATGAAACTGGTTTCGTCGAAATCCGAGTCCGTGACAAAATGGCTATTTTTATATTCATTAAATAAATTAAAATAAATTATAAAAATCCAATTTTATATTGCTTATATAATTCTTAATCCATTTCAAATGATTTTACAAGTTTAGATGTGAATTAAAAATTTATAAGTCTATAAATTTCCACGTTAATTTCTCCACTTCCTTATATTTAAGAATTATAAATTGAATTCTCAAAAACCCAATTATTAGATTTTCAACTAATATATTCTCAAATTTTATCCAAATAAAGATGCCACTAAATTGGTGCAGGATTTCACTTTAATATCCACAAATTCCATTTTTAATTTCAATAACGTAATATTTAACGTTAAATTCCACTTTATTTGCACTAAATACCATTGTTGAATTCTGATACTTAAATTAAATTTATAAATCTTGCTTTCAAAATCTATATCAACAAATGGTCCAATTATAAATAGAATTTGCATTAACTTCATCTTATAGAATTAACTATTTCAATTTCAAAACAAATCTATGCTAACTGCACAATTTTAAATCAATAAATTTAAATTGGGTCTACATTAAATGTTATAAATTATAAATTGGAACCTCAATAAATTCATTTATTGATTTAAAAATCTTTCTATTCAGTAAATAGATATTTATGGGTATAAATAACATTGAATTATAATATATCTCATTAATGCATGCTTCATTTCTTATAAATTCCCTTTTATTAACTAGAACACATTAACTAAACAAAATAAATAAGATTAGATTTATTCCAACCAATCCCATTCTTAACTTAATATACTCAATAACGGTTAACTTAAAACTTGTTACCTTTTAATATTCAAATTCACTTACAACATCAATACAACAATGTTACCATAGATTTAGATTCAATTAAATAAATTAGATGAAAGGTAAAACTTTGTAATTATCCCAAATGCCAAATATATTTATGCATTAATTACTACTTATTATTATGAATTCATTTATTAATTTATTAGCTGCCTTTGTCATCTTATTTCCTATTTACTACCAAACTTCCTATTTAGTTATAGTTTCAACCATGTCCACAAATTTACTATTTATATCCTTAATTAAAATATTACTAATTTAAGTACGTTTATTATTGACAACATTCATTAAATTTACTTATCTACACTTATTGCATTGGTTTTATACAATCGTCATTTACTTTACATTTCATTACTATTTAATATATATATTTATTCATAAATCAATTCGATATTCATTCTTCTTTCCTCCTATTTGATAAATAACCTAGTATACATTTTACATATATACATTTCATTTCATTCATTTATGGGCATTGCATTGAAATTTATTTATTAACTAATATCAACGTTATTATCATAAATCTAAATTGGATTCCCAATTTTTATTCAATACCCTGAACAAATAACCTATATATTAATCAAGTCCCTACATTTGTATTTCTCATATTCCATAAAAATCAAATCATAACATTTAAATGATTTTATTAAATTGGAATCTCATTCAAGTCGTAATCTATTAACTGGAACTAATATGATTCCTTAATTTATTCCCATTTACCGTTTAAAATCTTTCATTGCATTAAAACCATTTAACATTTTCATAAATTTCTCATATTAAATTCCATATCCAGGTGAGAATCCTTTTTCTACTTAATTCATTTGGATTTCATTCTAAATTAAATTAGAAATCCTATTAAATTATCACATTTAAAATCATCGAATTTAACGGGTCGTTACACTCTCCCCCACTCAAAACTTTTCGTCCCCGAAAAGGAAAAAGAAAAGAGAAGGAAGAATTTAATAAACAGTACAACTTATTTCAAAATATTTAACTTATAAATAATAATTTACTAAATTTATTACCTTAAATAAAATATACTCGTTTATAATCATTATATCCTGCATTTCTTAAAATATCAAAAAGTTTAACAATTAATATAAAGTGAGATAATTAAGTGATTTCCATCGCTAACAACCAATCAATACACAACCATCAATTTCACCAAACAGTATACACAACAAATACAAAACAACCATTCAATCAAACAAGCCAATAGTTGTTCGGGTTCAAAACTTGAAATTGTACGGAATGAAAAATAGCTATCAAGTGCATCGTTTACTCTACAGTCTTAGATGGAACGAAAATAGATCATTTCTTCATCCAACAACTTCAAATTTCCTTACCCAACCAACCATAGATCAAACAATATCAATTCAAATCAACAAATAAATCAACTCATTATAAATTTTTATTTCATACATTAGCTGTTTGATCTTTTCGTTCACATAACAGTTTATCTTTTATTTTCATTTATTTTTCTAAATTATATTTAGGATAACTTCAACCCTTTCCTTAAGTTTACAATTCTTTTTTTATTTCTTTTTATTCATACCACATAAGTTATCCTTTTATAATTTACATCTATTTCTAACAACTTTTAATTTTATTTACTCATCAGTGGTTGTTTCCTTATTCCTACTTATTACTTACATTTATTCATTTTTATTTATTAAGGTTATGTAAGTTTCTTTTATTTGTATTACATCTAAAGCACTTCTCAATTCAATCATTTATTAAATGCTCACCCTCTATTATATTTAATTTCAGTAACCCTCTTTAATTACACTTAAATTATTAACCTTATAACCTCCATTCTTATAAACAAAGGATTTTATTACATTATTACTTAGGGTTTACAGTCATTTATTTTTATTACCTATTTTTTTTATTATATTAACTAGTAGCCTTTAAATCATCTTAAGTTAATAACCCTACACATCAATCCTTATTTATTAAAGAATTTCATTTATTTACTTAAGTTTAAAATCACCAGTTTATAATACTTACCTTAAATTTTAGTAATAGTTTAATTATAACTTAAGTTTATACCATTAAATTCTTATTTATAATAGCAATTCATTGAATACTTCATTATTTCCAAAACTTCTACTTGTATAATATTCTATTCCAATCTCTTTTCTAACATTTCAACTTTTTATATTTGTTAAGTTATTTATGTTAAAGAAAATGCAAAAGAACCTATACAAGTTTTATATCATCTTTTAAATTAAATTTAATGTTAATTAATATTACTCTTTTTCATATGTTAAAAATTTTCAAATTTCCCTTTATAACTTTGCATTAATTCTCTTACCTAAACTAGAGGTTTCAATTCTTTTATTTCACTAAAATAATTTAAACAATTAATTAATGGAAATTTAAGAGTTAAATACCGGGTCAAATTTCAAATAATTTTTTTTTAAAATAATAGATAAATAATTTCTTACTACTTTTATATCTCAATTATATTTAAAACAATTAAAATTTTAAATAATTCCAAAATAAATCTGCAGTAGAATTTACTACAGTGGCCTTTCCCCTTTGAAACTCGAAAATGAAAGTCGATGATGCGGCCGCCATCACCGAAATTATTTTCCAGCGACAGAGAGGAAAGTACAAAATTTATTTTCTCCAAAATTTTCTTTAAACAATTCTTCCGAATTATACTAAATATTTATATAAGAAAATACTTATAAACCAAATCATTATATTTCATAAATCCTTTGAAAACAGATTTTCAAAATCCCGGACTTAATTTCTAAAATCTCCAATTTGATTTATTATAATTTCAACTTAGCTTCAATTATTATAAATATTTTTATTACCTAACACCCAATCTATAGCAACCAAATATATATATCTTCATAAAATATTTTTATATATAAAAATATAATAGGCAAAATTATTTCATTCACCTATATTAAAACAAATATTATGTCGGTCTGTCCTATTAAGTGTTTAGAAATCCCTATTGATGTCATAGCGTCCCATGCATCAACCAGAATTTATAAATACAAAACGGAACAGATTAATACAATATCAAAATCTTTTTATAACACTAACAAATACGCTCTCTCATATATATACACTCAGCGACTCCCATAGGGTATTACTACCCTATTAACAAAGAGTCAAACCCCACAAAGCCAAGGTTTATCGCTAAACCTCGCTCTGATACCAACTCTAACGTCTCGCCTTTTCGCACGATTTAAAACGACACACGTGCCAATTCAAACCATACGGAAGGGCGGATTGTTATGGGGTAGATAAGAAAAACAGAGAAGAAATAAAACAAAACAGAATCTTACAGCGGAAGGATAAAATATAATAATAAAATATATAGTTCATGAAACTGTTTTACAAAATATTCTATTTTACTTGTACAATGAATATCAGAGTTACACATACCAATAAAATCAATGCAGCGGAATTCATCGTAGTGGAATAATATAGTAGATACTAGTAGTACTACAAATCTTCGTCTTCGTCCTCCAGAGCTAAAACTTCAAATCCTGAAACGCTCGGACTGACCCGAGCGAATTGAAAAGACAAAACACTCGAGTCAGAACTAAAAGATCTTATGTAAGTTAAATCAACAGAATAAATATGAGTACAATAACTCAAAAGATGTTCGGGATTTACATCTCTTAAGGATCCGTTAAACTATTTACTATGTAGTATATTGCGCTATTATAATAGTGTCTATTTGTAAAATAAACTTACTTTTTAATAGCGTTAAGGGGTTACCCATATAGCCCTTAACACAGAATATATTCCCATAGTCTATACAGTACCGTAATCTCCCCCGTACTGGGCGTCGTCAGAGGGCACTCCATAGGTATGGTACAAAACAAAACTCGTAGTAAAGGCTCGGTATGGTAGGTGACACGGCACAACTAGGCAATGCCAGGGTAGATATACCAATTACGCTTCCGGGCCGATGGTAACGCGTAGCCGCAGCTACCGCCCACCTCGAACAAACTCCCCCAAAAATCAAAGTAAAAGTGGCCACTGAATCAATCCAAAGTCAAAGTATAATATCGAAGAGGAGTGTCCGATCAGAGGAATGACCTCATTAACCCGTCAATCGCTCCTGTTTTAGCCACCTTATGCCAACTCACGGGAGTTGGGTCCACGTATTTACCTTACAGGAAACGTCGCCACCAACCTACTTCATTCTGGAATCTCCACCGTGTACACGGTTAGTCAAAGTGGTTTTTCGGTATCGATAGAGAGTATGTCCATATCCGATCCCGGTCTCTTTGCCAACCCATCGTTATTATAACACCGCGGTCATTTAAAAATAGTTTATACTTTAAACCAGAATAAATTTTTCCATTTCAAAACTATGAATACAATATCATTTTAAAACCCAAAAAAAAATATGATATCATTTTATCCAAATATAATTCTTTCCAAAAATCATACTGCTTTAAAATTTATAATATCTGGTAACCAAATATTTGACTTATACTTTCAAAGCATAATATTTCGAAATTCATAATTTTTAAACCATAACTTCTAAACTTGAATGGTTTGGATATTCAACGGTATATAGAATAAATGGTTTAACTTTAAGGTTACTTTGTAAAGAAAATAATTTCCATGGCGTTACAAATATATATTTCTTTATGTAAAATCTAAACCAAAATTTAAATATCACTTTCAAGTTCCAAAACCACTTCAATTTCTATATATATATATATATATATATATATATATATATATATATATCCATTTGGAGTATTAATATTTCAAAACTAACGTTGGATTTTATTCTTTCAACAAATTAAAAGTTCTATTATTTAGTCTTGAATATTCACATAAAAATCCATAAATAAAACTCCAATTTCTAGCAATTAAATATTTACTTCAATTTAATTTATACTAAATATTCATTTTAAATTATCTTGAAAAATCCAGTTATAAATGTCATATCTTAAAATTTCCAACTTAAACATATAATATAAATTATCAAAATTCCATTTCTCAAATTCTTCCATTTTTATTTAACGGATTTATACACAGCTTAAATTCAAAATTTTAACTTCATATGTATATATATATGGAAGAATAATATTTATAAAATATCAAAATTAAAAATTTTGATAAACCGTATCCATCCAAACCATAGAAATCACTTTAAAATAATTTATATATAGACCACGGTGCCTGTATAAAATTTTCTATCCTATGGTCAAGTGATACGGATATTTATCATTTCAATCCGCAAATTAAAAAAAGAAAATTTTGCGGTTGTATATCATTTCAAACCACAATCCCGAAAGAAACGAAAAATGCATGATAACTTGCAGTTAAATGATATACAATAATACATCCATTCATCAAAATCATCCATCATCCAAATCACAATCATCATCCAATAATAAATCAATATCAATATATATCTGATAATATATAACAGGTAATAACTGACAGTTATATTCAAAATAAAATTTAACAACTATTACTCTAACAGTTTATATTCAGTAATAAATTTTATAACTGTTTACTAGCAGTTTATATGCAAATAAATTAATTCTAACTATCAATTAATATGCAATAAATAAAATAAATTAACAGTTAAATTAAATAACACGATTTAACAGATATGATGAATAAACATGCCAAACAGTCATAAATAAATTTCTACTCAAATCTAAAATAAATTTAACAAACATAAAAACTTTTAGAAGTTGTGAGTGGGTTAAAACACTCACCTTTTGAATTTAAATCGAATTTAAATTCAATTTAAACTCAAAAATTCTACCGTCTCCGAATTGGCCCAAACCAGCGTCAACAGATCTCGAATTAAATTACGATCCTAACAAAAGAAATTTCACGTGAATCGGAGATCGTATGAAAAAGTTATGTCGAAAATTCGATTTGGAAACGAATTAAATTTAAAATAAAACAAAACAACATACTCACTAAAACGTGCCACGTCACCTTCCCATTCTCTCTCCCACGTATCCTTTACCAGGTCGCGACCGTGAAGACTAACCCCAAATCAATGCCTACAACCGAGCCTTTGACTGACTACCACCATCACCAGAGACCGCCTTTGACCATGCCGCTACCACCAGCGCACTGTGCACCTCCGGCCGCCCCTATGGTCAGCTTCCGGTGCCCCCCTAACGCCGCCGCCGCCCCTAGGGTTTCGAACCCTAATTCGAAAAATCCCCTCGATCCAACCATCGATCCTCCAAACTAACCACATAGATCGCTTCCCCTAGGTCCCCTCTGCAAAACCCAGAAACAGTTTTCCGATCGGGCGAGTTTTGTTACGGCGATGATGAAAGGCCGAAAATGATTTGAATTTTACTGGATGAACGATAGCTCAAATCGAAAAACGGATATCACCACTGAATTACGCTCATCGAGAGCATTGATATATATATATTTTGGAATTTTTAGGAGGACTTTGAATTTTCATTTGAATTTTGAATTGAAGTAGATCTAGGTTTTGCAACCATTGAGGAAGAGAAAGAGATGAAGAAAAATGAACGTACAGCCAAATGACAATAGAAAGGAGGCTAGGGTTTATCCCATCATATTTATAGACAAATAGAAGAAGGCTGGGTGGGCACGAATTACGAACGTGCTAAACGGAAGTTAGCCCAAAAAGTCCATTCTGACCCCGGAACGAAATTTATCAAACCCATATATCCAGATAGGTAATTTAAAATATTCTAAACGCGATGGAAAAAGTTTCGCGTCCAAATTTGATCGTATGAAGAAGTTATGATGAAAACAAAATTTCCAAATTGATTTCAAATTGATTTTAATTAAATCGATTTCAAGGCGTTTCGCGTTCGTACGATCAAACGAAAAGTCCGATCGATACGAAACTTGAAACCCTACAATAATTCACTGATACGGATCCGATGAAACTGGTTTCGTCGAAATCCGAGTCCGTGACAAAATGGCTATTTTTATATTCATTAAATAAATTAAAATAAATTATAAAAATCCAATTTTATATTGCTTATATAATTCTTAATCCATTTCAAATGATTTTACAAGTTTAGATGTGAATTAAAAATTTATAAGTCTATAAATTTCCACGTTAATTTCTCCACTTCCTTATATTTAAGAATTATAAATTGAATTCTCAAAAACCCAATTATTAGATTTTCAACTAATATATTCTCAAATTTTATCCAAATAAAGATGCCACTAACATTGGTGCAGGATTTCACTTTAATATCCACAAATTCCATTTTTAATTTCAATAACGTAATATTTAACGTTAAATTCCACTTTATTTGCACTAAATACCATTGTTGAATTCTGATACTTAAATTAAATTTATAAATCTTGCTTTCAAAGTCTATATCAACAAATGGTCCAATTATAAATAGAATTTGCATTAACTTCATCTTATAGAATTAACTATTTCAATTTCAAAACAAATCTATGCTAACTGCACAATTTTAAATCAATAAATTTAAATTGGGTCTACATTAAATGTTATAAATTATAAATTGGAACCTCAATAAATTCATTTATTGATTTAAAAATCTTTCTATTCAGTAAATAGATATTTATGGGTATAAATAAAATTGAATTATAATATATCTCATTAATGCATGCTTCATTTCTTATAAATTCCCTTTTATTAACTAGAACACATTAACTAAACAAAATAAATAAGATTAGATTTATTCCAACCTATCCCATTCTTAACTTAATATACTCAATAACGGTTAACTTAAAATTTGTTACCTTTTAATATTCAAATTCACTTACAACATCAATACAACAATGTTGCCATAGATTTAGATTCAATTAAATAAATTAGATGAAAGGTAAAACTTTGTAATTATCCCAAATGCCAAATATTTTTATGCATTAATTACTACTTATTATTATGAATTCATTTATTAATTTATTAGCTGCCTTTGTCATCTTATTTCCTATTTACTACCAAACTTCCTATTTAGTTATAGTTTCAACCATGTCCACAAATTTACTATTTATAACCTTAATTAAAATATTACTAATTTAAGTACGTTTATTATTGACAACATTCATTAAATTTACTTATCCACACTTATTGCATTGGTTTTATACAATCGCCATTTACTTTACATTTCATTACTATTTAATATATATATTTATTCATAAATCAATTCGATATTCATTCTTCTTTCCTCCTATTTGATAAATAACCTAGTATACATTTTACATATATACATTTCATTTCATTCATTTATGGGCATTGCATTGAAATTTATTTATTAACTAATATCAACGTTATTATCATAAATCTAAATTGGATTCCCAATTTTTATTCAATACCCTGAACAAATAACCTATATATTAATCAAATCCCTACATTTGTATTTCTCATATTCCATAAAAATCAAATCATAACATTTAAATGATTTTATTAAATTGGAATCTCATTCAAGTCGTAATCTATTAACTGGAACTAATACGATTCCTTAATTTATTCCCATTTACCGTTTAAAATCTTTCATTGCATTAAAACCATTTAACATTTTCATAAATTTCTCATATTAAATTCCATATCGAGGTGAGAATCCTTTTTCTACTTAATTCATTTGGATTTCATTCTAAATTAAATTAGAAATCCTATTAAATTATCACATTTAAAATCATCGAATTTAACGGGTCGTTACAGATGATAAAGGAAAGGGTGAGGAGGGAAGTGGGAAGCAGGGAAAGGAAACGGAAAAGAAGATGGGGCGACGTGGGAGGTAGGAAAAAGGCAGAAGTGCCCTTGTGCGAACAGTTGATATTGGGAAGAATGTGGGGGTAAAATGGGGAGTGTGAAAAAGGCTTCACTTTGACCCCTTTGACCAAGGTTTTGCATTATAGTATAGATACACACAGATAGATAATCCACAGATTCACAACAGATAATTATCATTATCATAACCACATATAATCCACATTATCATTATCAAAAGATAATCTATATCATCATCACAATGCAACCAATGCATCCATATCACTCAACATTACTAATCTCATAGTTGAGATTCCAAACCATTCAAAGAAACCAATATCATTCACTTATAAGAAATGATCTATAATCACATTATCTATAATTAATTTAAAATGAATTAAATTAATTACAACATCTTTAATTAATTTAAAATGAATTAAATTAATTACTTACATCAATATAAATCTTGCTTAAATCACCATCAATTAATTACAAATTAATTAATTAACTAACCTCTAATTTATCATCTTAATTAATTACCCCTGATTAATTATACTTTAATTAATTTCATAAAATTAATTACTCTAAACCAAATACAGTAATTAACCTTTAATTACTTCATTAATTAATTAACTATAATTAATTACATTAAACCTTAATTAATTACCATTAATCATTTATTATTGATTAATTAATCTTAATTAATCAATCTTAATTACTTCATTAATTATATTAATTAATGGTCCTTAATTATATTTAATTAATTACTCAATTAAATTAATTACTTTCAGTAATTAATCTCACTTAAACCATAATTATTAATCACCTTTGATTAATCTCATTCTGTAATTAACTACCTTAATCACTTCATCCAATTAATTATTCCTTAATTAATTTCCAAATTAATCTCTTGATTAATTAAACAAAATAATTTAATCTAAATTATTTTCACAATCCCAACATCATCCATTAATTACATCCAGTAATTACCTTTAATTACTTCACTGAGTAATTTTACTCCATTAATTACATCAAGTAATTACTATCAAATCCAATGTTTAAAATTAGTTAATTTAATCCAATCTCAATAAACTCCATTAATTACATCAAGTAATTAATGTCTTAATTACTTTCATTTAGTAATTAAATTTAAGTAAATTTCACAATTGATTATCGTTAATTAATCTAATTAATTATTAAAAATTAATCATATTCATTAATCACTAAATAAACCTTAGGTAATGACCACCATTAATTATTAATTCTTTAATTACTTTTTCTTAAGTAATTATCTTTCATCAATCAATATTAATTATAAATTAATTAATCTTTAATTATCTATTTATTAATCTTTAATTAAATTAATTAAGTGTTAACTGTAACTTAATTAATTCTATATTACTTGATTAATTAATTCCTAATTATTAATTAAAATCCAATTAATAATCCTTAATTTCAAATTAACTAATCTTAACCATTGATTAATTAGGTTAAACCTTTAATTGCTTATTTAATTAATCTAAATGATTAATGTAACGACCCGTATTTTACGTGTCGATATATCGTAGAATTCTAGGTCGTTAGTGTTGTTTATGTCGTCCTTAGCCTAAGTCGTAAGGGAGGATAACTCGTATGTTGTTTGAGTCGAGTGGAAGTTAGATTGGGAAGTCAACTCGAGATAGTGCTAGAGCGAGTTAACGGGTTAGTGATATTAGCGAGTTACGAGTTATCGGGTTAGAAAGGTTAGCTACTTAGTGGCTGGGACGAGTTAGCATGTTAGTATGTTGACCGAGTCATAATAGTTAACGAGTTAACTAGTGGGCGAGATAAGGATTTAACTCGTATGGCCGAGTTATAGGAGTTAACAGGTTAGGTTTGGCCGGGTTAAGAACTGAACGACATAAGAGTTAGTGGAGTTAGCGCGTTGCCGAGTTAGTGAGGCTAGTGTGTTAGCGGGTTAGTGAGCTAACGAGTTAGCAGAGTTACCGAGTTAAGTTGTTAGAGCGCTAACTCGCGTGTCTCGGGGTTGAGTTAAGTCGCGGCACAGTTAACCCGCGTGTGTGTGTGTGTTGTGTCGTGTTGGCTTGAGTCGGCAGAGGATTGTTGAGTCGTGAGTCGGCAAGGCTAAGTCGCGAACGACTTAGGGGATGAGTCGGCGGCCGACTTAAGGGGCGAACGGGTTAGCGATTTTCAGCCTATAAATAAAGGGGTTTGGCTCACTTTTTGGCACCGGATTTTGAAGCGACGAAGTGCTGCCATTTTGAAAGCTCGACTACAGCATTTCTTCATCTCCTTTTCTCCATTTCAATCTAGTTCTAACGTCCATCCAAGATTGAAGATTGAAGAGCCAAAGTTGAAGATCTTCATCCAACGAAGCTAGATTTCATCGTTTCAAGCGGGATTTCGACGAATCAAGCTTGAATCTTCGCTGTCCAGATCTGAGGTTGATAGATTTTGAAGTGTTTGGGTGATTCAGTGAGTGGTGGTTATCTCTCACGCGGACCCAAAGGAGTATATTGGATTGGTGGTTTGTTGGAGTGTTGTAGATAGTGATTTTATGCATTTTTCCTTAGATCCAAGTGTAGATCCATTACTTATGAAGATGTTTACTTATGCAAGTTCATTTATCAAGTTGAAGAGACAAAACCCATGATTTATATTTGTTAGATCTATGCTAAAAACCCATGATTCATGTATGTTAGATCTATGCTCATTTATTTACGAAATTGCCATTATCATTGTAATTGTTTATTTAGATCTTGTTTGAATGATTGGTTGATCGGATTAATGTTTGATTTGATTGATTAGTTGATATATAGCTTGATTTGATCAAGTTGGTTGATGATGATTCAAAAGCTAAGTGGAAAGGCTCTTGAATGGTGAAAGCTGCTTGTGGCATATGAAGCGGATGTTGAAGCTCATATGTATGGATTAGATGATGTTGAGATGGACTCTGCCATGATGCGAGGAGGCAAAGCATGATGATGAGATGGGACGGGTCATGATGACGTTCCAAGCACGGGCTGCGACGACGCGCGAAGCTATGTTGATAACTCGGTGATGCGATCCGGGTTGATGATAATGGTTAGCTTGAGAGGCGCTTGAGCTAGTATGAAAATAGCCGTCAAGGAGGATGACTAGGAGGCTGAGATCTCATAGTTGTTGGAGGTTCTAGCATGCTCAAAGCAAGAGTACGTTGGAACGGGCTGCGACGACGTTCCAAGCACGGGCTGCGACGATGTGCTAGTACTCTGGGTAGTTGCGAAAATTCCTAGGCACGGGCTGCGACGACGTGCGGAGTTATGTCTAGAACCGGGGTTACCATTAGCCCATGACAGATGGTCGTTCAACTAACGGTGAAATCAAGGCAATGATAACAGTGATAGCCAGAGTCATGGATGTTTGGACGTTTGGTTGTATCATCATTCGGTCTCAAGAGCGGTGTTTTCCGGGTGCTTATCTGATCTTGGTTTAGGCCTTGGGGGTTTGTATTTGTAAAACATCGACCTTGACTCGAATGATTATTGCTTTACTTTAATTGTCTGCCATGTTATGCTTGCTTCTCCTTAGTGTGTGTCTGGGGGCTATCACTGTAGAAAGAGGCGGAATGGGATGGTTTGGTTCCTATTCCTTTTATCCCTTATACTCTTTTGGTATGTTTGATAGTTGATTTACTGCTCACTAAGACTTTGTCTGACTCAAGGTTTTATGTCTCCTCTTATTACCTTGGGCTGTTCATCCATGTTGGGATGGGCAGACTAGGTAGCAGGTGACAGGTGTTGTTCTTGGAGATCTACGCTGATGATGACGAAGACGAGCAGGAGGCTTTTGCATATTATTTCATATTATATGTACTGGGTGTTCCGCTGCTGTATTTGTTTGAGTGTTATGTAGTGAGGCTTTGATGTATGGATGATTCATATGTTTGTATAAAACTATTATGATGCTTATATGATGATGTCCTGTTCTATGGAGCTTCACTATATTATATTTCTCTATTGTATTTTATCCATGCGCTGTAAGTTGTACGATAGATTCTACGATGTTTATTCTACCTTGACGGTCACCCATGGCTGCCTGGCACACCTTCAGCGCACCATTCCCTTGTTTCCGTGCGGGAGTCATGGGCGGTCGTCACATTTGGTATCAAAGCCAGGTTAATCGATTTTAGCCAACGCTCGCTGACGTAACTACGTATGAGAGACATAATTGTATTTTGATGAATGATTACTATATATAATATAGTAGTTTAGAAGGATTTGAACTCCTTATGCAGTTGTTTCTCAAGGTGTTCTAAGTCATTCCTTTTTGTCGATATTAAGGATGAGTCGAAGAGGGAGACCAGCTGCTAGGGAAGGCCGTGCTGCTAGGGAAGCTGTTGATTATGCTCCTATGTTTGAGGCCATGATGACTTCGATCATGAGAAGGATACCAGCCTCGGAGCCATCAGTAGATGTTGGAGTTCAAGTTCAAGCTCCAAGACCGGTGGATTTTGCTAAGCTTTGTAAGGACTATACTTCTCTTGGAGGAAAGGTTTTCTTGGGGACGGAATCGACCATTGAGGTGCAGAGATGGATTGATGCATGTCAAAGGATTTTTGGTGACCTGGGAATTGAGGATGCGACTAAGAGGAAGCTTACATCAAGGCAACTTCAAGGGAGAGCTTCAGATTGGTGGAACTCTATCACCATTGATACTCCGGAGGAGGAGATTACTTGGGAGCAATTCCAAGCTAGATTTGAAGCTAAGTTCATCTCTACGGCTCAGAAATCTGTCTTGTTTAAAAAGTTTGTGGAGCTCAAGCAAGGTGGAAGACCAGTTCTTGAGTATGTTTCTGAATTTGAAGCTTTGTCCAAGTATGCTCGGTCATATATTGATTCTCCCTATCAGAAGAATGAGAAGTTTGTGACGGGCTTGGACGCTTATCTTGGGAGGCAGTTGGTGGATCACTTGGATGACCCATTTGAGAAGCTTGTGGAGAAAGCTCTCAGGCATGAGAGTTTGTTTCCTAAGGAAGGATCTGTTGTTGCTGTAACCAAGGAAGGGTCTAGGCCACAGCAGGGTGGAAACAAGAAGAGGAAGCAGCAACAATAGAAGGGTAAGGATGGCCAGAAGAAGCCAAAGGGCAAAGTGACTTGCTATAATTGCCAGCAGAAGGGCCATCTCTCCAAGGATTGTGGGAATCCAAAGGCGCCGGCGAAATGCCACAATTGTGACAAGCCAGGGCATTTCAGGAAAGATTGTCCAGAACCAAGGAAGGACAGGCAGATTGTGCAAGCTTATGCTTTGGGAGTCGTGCCGTCGTTTTCAAAAGCTCTTACTGCTGAAGAGAAAGGGAAGACTATGGTGGTTCAAGGTACTCTTTCCATTTGTGGTGTTCCAGTTAGGGTGTTGTTTGATACTGGAGCGTCACATTCTTTTGTTTGTGATGATCTTATAGGCCGGTTAGGTTTGGAATCGGATATTGTTGATAGGCCATTGGTTGTGACTAATCCAGTTGGGGGTTCGTCATGTTTGTGTATGATATGCCATGGTCTAGTTGTGTCGAGTCATGATTGCTCGTTTGTTTGTGATTGCTTTGTTCTGAACTTTGCGGGGTTCGGAATTATTTTGGGTATGGACTGGCTTAGGAAGTATGCGGCAAGGATTGATTGTGAGAGGCTGGAGGTGACAGTCGGGAATGTGGAAGGGCGAAAGGTTGTGATACGATGTAAGCATGAGGAAGGTGTCTTCATGAGCTTCATGTATTCGCTGGTTGTTCCACGGGATGGACTGTCATCGGTGCCTATTGTGAATGGATTTGAAGATGTCTTTGACGAAGTCAAAGGGTTACCGCCACATAGGGAGATCGAGTTTTGTATCGATCTAGTTGAGGGAGCCAGACCTGTTGTGATGCCTCTTAGGCGGATGGCGCCTAGGGAGCAGCTAGAGTTGAAGGTGCAAGTTGATGACCTTTTGCAGAAAGGATTCATTCGGAGAAGTGTGTCCGAATGGGGTGCACCAGTTGTGTTCGAAACCAAAGCGGATGGATCGTTGAGGTTGTGTGTGGATTATCGTGAGCTGAATAAAGTGACTAGGAAGAACAAGTATCCATTGCCGAGAATAGATGACTTGTTTGATCAGCTTCACGAAGCTAGGGTGTTTTCTCAGATGGATTTGGCAACGGGATTTCACCAGTTGAGAGTGGCTAAGGATAGTGTGCCGAAGACTGCTTTTAGGACACCATCCGGCTTTTATGAGTGGCTGGTAATGCCGTTTGGATTGACTAACGCACCAACATATTTTGTGGATCTTATGAATAGAGTGTTCAGAGATCAGTTGAATAAGTTCGTGCTTGTGTTCATGGATGATATTCTGATTTATTCCAGAACTGAAGAAGAGCACAAGACGCACTTGAGTATTGTTTTGAAAATCTTGCGGAAACATCAGTTGAAGGCTAAGTTTTCGAAGTGTCACTTCTGGAAGAGTGAAGTGAGGTTCTTAGGCCATGTTATCTTTGGAAATGGAATCGCGGTTGATCCCGCTAAGGTGGCAGCAATCCAGGATTGGGTTAGACCTAAGAATGCATCTGATGTGAGAAGTTTTCTTGGATTAGCAGGATATTATCGTCGGTTTATCAAAGACTTTTCCAAGATAGCTGCACCGTTAACAGGATTGACGAAAAAGAACCAAGTGTTCAGATGGGATGATAAGTGATAGCAAGCTTTCGTAATCTTGAAAGAGCGACTGACGAGTGCTCCTGTTTTGACTATTCCAAGCGGGAATGATGAGATGGTGGTTTACACCGATGCATGTGGTACTGGACTTGGAGCAGTGCTGATGCAGAAGAATAAAGTTGTTGCGTATGCTAGTCGACAACTGAAGCCGCAAGAAAGGAATTATCCGACTCATGATTTGGAGCTAGTGGCGATTGTATTTGCTTTGAAGATGTGGAGACATTACCTGTTGGGAGTTAGATTTGAGTTATTTACAGATCATAAGTCGTTGAAGTATCTGTTCTCCCAAAAGGATTTGAATCTTCGACAGCAACGATGGCTAGAGTTTTTAGCATCATATGATTTTGGTATAGCCTATACTCTGGGAAAAGGCAACGCAGTGGCAGATGCGTTAAGTCGAAGACATGTAGTATTGGGAGCCATGTTTTCGGAATGGAAGAGTCTAGAGTATTTGGCTGAATTTGACTTCAGGCCTAGATGTGAATTGGAACCTGAGATGTTGGCAAACTTATCGATAAGGCCTACTCTTGTGGAGAGAATTGGCGAGAGCCAAAAGCGAGATGATAAGCTTGTCAAGATTATCCGAGATTTGGAATCTGGATTGAATCCAGAAAAGGATAAAGGATTTGAAGTCGATTGAGAGGGTTGGCTTCGAAAGCAAGGACGACTAGTTGTTCCCGATGTAGATGGGTTAAGAGATGAAGTTCTTAGGGAAAGTCATCACTCGAAGTTGACAATTCATCCAGGTGGAAATAAGATGTATCGGGATATGAAGAGAACCTATTATTGGGCAGGTATGAAGAAGGATGTTGGAAATTTTATTTCCAAGTGTATGAATTGTCAGTTGGTTAAGGCAGAGCAGAAGAAGCCAAGTGGATTGCTTCATCCATTAGAAGTTCCTATGTGGAAGTGGGAACAGATATGGATGGATTTTATCGATGGTCTACCTAGAAAAAGAGCAGGAAATGAAGGGATCTGGGTCATAGTAGATCGGTTGACCAAGAGTGCAAGATCCATTCCTGTTCGATCGACTAGGACTGCATCGAAGTTGGCTGAGTTGTATGTTAAGTGGATAGTTCGATTCCATGGTATTTTGAAGAGTATAGTGAGCGATCGAGACCCATTGTTCACTAGTGGATTTTGGAAGAGCTTCCAGGAAGTTTTGGGAACCGAGTTGTGTTTGAGTACAGCTTATCATCCCCAAACAGATGGTCAGACTGAGAGAGTCAACCGAGTTTTGGAAGATCTCCTCAGAGCCTGTGTTTTGGATTTCGGAGGATCATGGGAAGATCACCTTCATTTGGTGGAATTTGCATATAATAACAGTTATCAGTCAAGTATTGGTATGGCACCATATGAAGCACTGTATGGAAGACCGTGTAACTCTCCGACATGTTGGTTGGAAACTGGAGAAAAACTGGTACTTGGGCCAGAGATGATTCGACAGACTATGGATTGTATAGAGATCATTCGGCAACGAATGAAGGCAGTCCAAAATCGTCAGAAAAGTTATGCCGATAAGCGTCGTAAGGATTTGGAATTCGACATGGGTGATATGGTTTTTGTGAAGATTTCTCCACTGAAGAATGTTATTAGATTCGGGAAGAAAGGAAAGTTAACTTCGAGATTTGTTGGACCATTCCCGATTATCGAGCGAATTGGAAAGCTCGCTTATAGATTGGAGTTACCGGAGAAGATGGCGGGTGTGCACAATGTCTTTCATGTATCTTATTTACGGAAGTATGTGCATGACTCGAATACGGTGGTTTCTGCTGATAGCTGTGAAGACTTGGAGGTTGATCCAGTGGTTACGAGACCTCGTAAGCCGCTTCGTGTTGTTGAAACTGACACGAAACAGCTTAGGAGGAAGACGATTACGTTGCTCAAGGTACAATGGAGTGATGATGTTAACGACTGTACGTGAGAGGAGGAAGAGAGGATGAAGGCAGCTCATCCTGAACTCTTCAAGGTATGGCCCTAAGGTGTCGTGACATCTCATGAATTTGTAACTTGTTCTAATCATAGAATTCTGCATGCTAGGCTAGAATTGGATGCATGGTTTGTTGATTGCTATGGATGGTAGGCATGCGGAATAATTTTTGATTGCTCTTGTTTGCTTGGAATTTCGGGGGCGAAATTCCTAAGGGGGAGAGAATGTAACGACCCGTATTTTACGTGTCGATATATCGTAGAATTCTAGGTCGTTAGTGTTGTTTATGTCGTCCTTAGCCTAAGTCGTAAGGGAGGATAACTCGTATGTTGTTTGAGTCGAGTGGAAGTTAGATTGGGAAGTCAACTCGAGATAGTGCTAGAGCGAGTTAACGGGTTAGTGATATTAGCGAGTTACGAGTTATCGGGTTAGAAAGGTTAGCTACTTAGTGGATGGGACGAGTTAGCATGTTAGTATGTTGACCGAGTCATAATAGTTAACGAGTTAACTAGTGGGCGAGATAAGGATTTAACTCGTATGGCCGAGTTATAGGAGTTAACAGGTTAGGTTTGGCCGGGTTAAGAACTGAACGACTTAAGAGTTAGTGGAGTTAGCGCGTTTCCGAGTTAGTGAGGCTAGTGTGTTAGCGGGTTAGTGAGCTAATGAGTTAGCAGAGTTACCGAGTTAAGTTGTTAGAGCGCTAACTCGCGTGTCTCGGGGTTGAGTTAAGTCGCGGCACAGTTAACCCGCGCGTGTGTGTGTGTTGTGTCGTGTTGGCTTGAGTCGGTAGAGGATTGTTGAGTCGTGAGTCGGCAAGGCTAAGTCGCGAACGACTTAGGGGATGAGTCGGCGGCCGACTTAAGGGGCGAACGGGTTAGCGATTTTCAGCCTATAAATAGAGGGGTTTGGCTCACTTTTTGGCACCGGATTTTGAAGCGACGAAGTGCTGCCATTTTGAAAGCTCGACTACAGCATTTCTTCATCTCATTTTCTCCATTCCAATCTAGTTCTAACATCCATCCAAGATTGAAGATTGAAGAGCCAATGTTGAAGATCTTCATCCAACGAAGCTAGATTTCATCGTTTCAAGCGGGATTTCGACGAATCAAGCTTGAATCTTCGCTATCCAGATCTGAGGTTGATAGTTTTTGAAGTGTTTGGGTGATTCGGTGAGTGGTGGTTATCTCTCACGCGGACCCAAAGGAGTATATTGGATTAGTGGTTTGTTGGAGTGTTGTAGATAGTGATTTTATGCATTTTTCCTTAGATCCAAGCGTAGATCCATTACTTATGAAGATGTTTACTTATGCAAGTTCATTTATCAAGTTGAAGAGACAAAACCCATGATTTATATTTGTTAGATCTATGCTAAAAACCCATGATTCATGTATGTTAGATCTATGCTCATTTATTTACGAAATTGCCATTATCATTGTAATTGTTTATTTAGATCTTGTTTGAATGATTGGTTGCTCGGATTAATGTTTGATTTGATTGATTAGTTGATATATAGCTTGATTTGATCAAGTTGGTTGATGATGATTCAAAAGCTAAGTGGAATGGCTCTTGAATGGTGAAAGCTGCTTGTGGCATATGAAGCGGATGTTGAAGCTCATATGTATGGATTAGATGATGTTGAGATGGACTTTGCCATGATGCGAGGAGGCAAAGCATGATGATGACATGGGACGGGTCATGATGACGTTCCAAGCACGGGCTGCGACGACGTGCGAAGCTATGTTGATAACTCGGTGATGCGATCCGGGTTGATGATAATGGTTAGCTTGAGAGGCGCTTGAGCTAGTATGAAAATAGTCGTCAAGGAGGATGACTAGGAGGCTGAGATCTCATCGTTGTTGGAGGTTCTAGCATGCTCAAAGCAAGAGTACGTTGGAACGGGCTGCGACGACGTTCCAAGCACGGGCTGCGACGATGTGCTAGTACTCTGGGTAGTTGCAAAAATTCCTAGGCACGGGCTGCGACGACGTGCAGAGTTATGTCTAGAACCGGGGTTACCATTAGCCCTTGACAGATGGTCGTTCAACTAACGGTGAAATCAAGGCAATGATAACAGTGATAGCCAGAGTCATGGATGTTTGGACGTTTGGTTGTATCATCATTCGGTCTCAAGAGCGGTGTTTTCCGGGTGCTTATCTGATCTTGGTTTAGGCCTTGGGGGTTTGTATTTGGAAAACATTGACCTTGACTCGAATGATTATTGCTTTACTTTAATTGTCTGCCATGTTATGCTTGCTTCTCCTTAGTGTGTGTCTAGGGGCTATCACTGTAGAAAGAGGCGGAATGGGATGGTTTGGTTCCTATTCCTTTTATCCCTTATACTCTTTTGGTATGTTTGATAGTTGATTTACTGCTCACTAAGACTTTGTCTGACTCAAGGTTTTATGTCTCCTCTTATTACCTTGGACTGTTCATCCATGTTGGGATGGGCAGACTAGGTAGCAGGTGACAGGTGCTGTTCTTGGAGATCTGCGCTGATGATGACGAAGACGAGCATGAGGCTTTTGCATATTATTTCATATTATATGTACTGGGTGTTCCGCTGCTGTATTTGTTTGAGTGTTATGTAGTGAGGCTTTGATGTATGGATGATTCATATGTTTGTATAAAACTATTATGATGCTTATATGATGATGTCCTGTTCTATGGAGCTTCACTATATTATATTTCTCTATTGTATTTTATCCATGCGCTGTAAGTTGTACGATAGATTCAGCGATGTTTATTCTACCTTGACGGTCACCCATGGCTGCCTGGCACACCTTCAGCGCACCATTCCCTTGTTTCCGTGTGGGAGTCATGGGCGGTCGTCATAATTAATTAATCAAAATAAATTAATTATCCATTAAATTTCCTTATAAATTTAATGAATTACAAATCCTTAAATTCTAATTTGCTTAAAGATTAAACTTAGTTACAAATCAAGTTACCATTTACAAAGTACTAAAATAATTTATTTAAAATTTACCTTCAAATTTCATTTTAAATTTAAGATTTAAAAATGAATTCAAATTATTTTTAACAAAGTTTTTAGAACACATTTTAAACCTTTCATTTCACAAGTTTAAGGTATACTCATTAATAAAGAAGTTTTAAAAGGATTTAAAACCAATTTCATATTTGAATTCAATTTAAATTACACTTTAAACATTTCAAATTGTTTAAATCATTTAAATTTAAAAACTTCCCTTCACTTCCAAAATTTGAGTACATATTTAAATTTGAATTTAGATAAATCTTCAGAGTTTAAACCTCTACTTATATTTTTAAAACTTTATTTCAAAAATTCAACTACTTGATCATTTTCAAAGTATTTAACCATTCAAGTTTTAAAGTTTTAGTTTATTTTAAAAGTGAGATTTAAACTTAAATTTGAATTCCAGACTTTAAACTTAGATTTAAATTTTAATTTAAACCTTTGCCTTCAGCTTAAACTTCAGTTTGGAATTTTTTTTTAAAAAAACATTTTAATTTTACTTTTAACTTAATAAAGTTGTTTTAAACAATTTAAATTTATAAAACTTCCTTAAATTCCAAACTAGAATACAAAAGTTATTTGGATCCATACCCAAAATCTTGTTTAAACCTTATATTTTTTTCAAAAAACTGTTTATAATCTAACAGGCAGGTTTCTAAAAAAAACAAAACCTGTAACAACTACACTTACCCGAGCCAACTCGAATTCTGCTTCAAGTCCTCCATCCATAAACTTCGAGCAACCCTTACACAATCTTCGAGTAACTCAAGTAACCCTCCTCTGCTTCTACCCAGCTACCATCAGAAATTAAAATTTGCACGGTGCACATGCACCATGTCTACGGTCATCACCAACCACCTCCGATGGTCTCACCACATCGACGACCAACACTCAAACTCACGCCGGCCATCAGATTGCAAACCCAATCTCGAAATCGAATTCGAGAATCAAACTCCAAACCTGGAACAGTAAAACAGGCATCATCACCAAAACCTGTCAACACCTAAACCACCATCCTCCGACCATCATAAACCTTGCAACTCCGACCACAACTTCATTGTCACCCAAACTACCATCTCCCAAAATCTGGTGGAGCTCCGTCCACCAGAGACGCCGCGAAGAATAAAGTTTAGATCAATCCCAAAACTAGGTTTACAAACAAAGATGATCGATCACCGCCTCTACAACGCCAAGAACCCCGACCTGGCATTTTTCCTCCAGTCCCCGGTCAGTCAACTATCACCAGTGATGATCGCATCCACCCCTACCCTTTTGATCATCAGAAGTCACCAGAAATACAATTTCTGATAAAACTCAAACTGCTCTCTTAATTCAAAATTAAAAATTGTAATTCCACTCATAAAATTCATCATTTAGTTTAGGGATTTAGATTATATCCCTGGATTAATAAATTAAGAGGTTTGAAATTTCACAAATCTCAATCTTCCCTGTTGTTTTTGTATTCCAGAGAAAATTTCCAAGTTTAATTTATTTAGTTAAAATTTAAACTTCACTTTATGATTTAACAAACAAATTTTTGTTTTGAAATTTAAGTTCTAACAGAGACTAGTTTAAATGTGAATGGATTTTTGATCAAAATTTGCTTTTAAAAACTTGGAGCAGGTAAGAACAAAATACAATTAACAAACATGCATCTATACATCCACATTTATATATACATAGAAAATCCAATCATATACAGACATTCTTAGCTTCAGATATTAACATGCAACTACATTTATACTTAAGTTTTTTTTAAGAAAGGTGTTACTCGCCTGATAATTTGAAAATAGAGCCTCCATATGTTTTGAAGAGCCTGAAGACTGAAACCCCCATTTTTTTTAACTTTGCACTTTAATGCTTTAGCTTTTAAACTTTGAGTTGCATTTAAAAACTGAGTTGTTGGAGCTTTGAGACTGATCTTAAAACTACATGCATGCAGCTTGAATTCCAGATTTAAATGATGCAGGCTTCATATCTTTGAAAATTTGTTGATAGGCTTTGATTTGGAGGTGGATTACAGGTTTAACATGTTTCAGGTTTTTTTTAAATGAAGATGAGATTTCAACTTGTTCTTGTTTCTGATTTTGGTTCAAAGGAAGTGTGTTTTCTTTCAGATTTTCTTTGCTTTAGATTTTAGAAAAGAAAAGAAAAATGAGGAAAGAAGATTTCACATAAGCTAGCTGAAATTATTTGAAAATAAAAACAAAAGAATAAGCTAAATTAAATTTTGACACTTGTCCCTAAATATAACATTTGTCATGCACCTTGTTTAATATTTTAACACATGTTAATTTAATTCGTAAAATGCTTACATTTGTTTTTAATGTTAATAAGCTATAATTAAGTTAACTTGTATTTTAATTAGATGTTTAATATAAGATAAATGAAAATCCATGTTTAATTAATCAGTTAACATGTATTTATTTATATGTAGAAAATTTTAAAATGAATAAATCCAATTATATTTATAAAATAAAGTTTATACAAATATTTTAAAATCAAAGCAAATTAAAAATATTTACACTTTAGTTTTCAAAGATTTGAATTCAAGTACAAATTAAATTTTGAAATCAAGTTTATTTACAAATATAACTACACAATTAATTTTTTTGAAAAACAATTATCTTTATATAAAAATCTATTTGTTAAAAACAATGCATTATTATATTTTTTAAAAATAACAACATTAGATAACTATAAATAATTTATAAAAGAAATTGTTTTCTTTATCAATAAATTATTTAGTTTATCCAACTATATCAAATAACCCTTATTATTATTTTTATTTAAATTTAAACTTGAGTTAAAACATATTTTAAATCATTTCAATATTTGTCTTATGTATTTAAAATCATTAGTTATTTATTATATACTTTCAAAAACTTAATATCAAATAAATTAGTTTAAAAAATTAAATTTTTATGTTATCAATTTAAAACCATATTTATTTATTAAATAACCCTTTTAAAGTTTAACTTTTAAATAAAATCAAAATTCCTAATTATTGCTAAAGATATATATTTATAGAAAACATGATTTATTTATTTATTAGATTAAAACAATATCTATTTACGATATATACATATTCTATATACATTATAAATATAAAACATTTCATTAGATTTAAAAAGATAAATATATCAATTAAATATTTATTTTAATTGGATTATTAAATTAATTCAAACCTTATCACAAAGATTACCAAATAAATTTAATTTTTAATTCACATTATTAAATTGATATTGTTTAAAATTCCGAGTCATCACATCCCTCCCCCTTAAAAGAATTTCGTCCCCGAAATTTAAAACAAAGGTAATTTAATAATCTATTTAAAGATTTAATTTTAAAACACAAGCATATACCAATGATATGCTAACAATCATAGCAACCAATCAATCAAATATATCTATCCAGATAAAAATTCCGGATAGAGTTTTCTTGAGTTTCCCCAGTAAAAATATCGGAACACTCGCTCTATAGATTCCAAACAATCAATACTATTAAGCTACAGAGCTCCTACTCATCTAGATCTATGAAACTAGACAGCATATCAGACTACAGATGAGTCTGACTCTGCAACCAAACCTCCTAAACAGCTGGTTCCAAAACCAGAGATAGACCATACACGTACTCCCTTAGAGATACGCGAAACATATCGAATCCCAGTTATCCAAACTGGCAATTCAATCCTGAAAACCAAACACTTATCCAACCAAAACACGGATGAGATCCAAAACTTCTCGGAGCTAGCTTCCCAGACTTACCAAAACTTATAGCTCCTGAATCAGGGAAGACTCCAACAACAACGAAGTCCCCAACTTCGAATTTCAAATTCCTCCGTCCCTTATCCACAAAAGTCTTCGGACGATTCTGCGATGCCATCATCCAAACTGATCAGCTCATCCCCTTGTTGATTCCTCTAGAAACAATCAGAACCAAAAACAACCCAATACAATGATCTCCTCAAGATCAACCAAAACCAAAAACACAACTCTACTTCATAACCAGCAGAAGACTACAAACTTCTCCTAATCCGAAAAAGACAATCAGAAATACTTCCAAACTACTTCCGCTGCACAACTCTGATCCGAAGTAGATAAGAAAATGCCGATGATGAATCGAGCACAAACTGGACATCACTTCCCAGAAATATGGTTCAACAGATCCATAAAGAAAACTCAGAAATTCCTCCAAAACTGAGTTGCTTCGTCAAACTCCATCTCTAGGAATCATTCTCCAACTAAACAGAACCACTAGTTCCCCTCCGGAAATACTAGTCGATCAGAAAACTCAATCTCCAGATGCTGACGTACCTTTGTCTTCCCAGAAGATATCCAGAAAAATTTCTAACAATGCAAGAGAACACTCAAACAATCGCAAGTCACTTTTGCGATCAACCCTGATAAATTTCCAAAGAAAAATTGTTCTTTCTTTACCAAACAGAACAGCTTACACTGGTCTAGTCTATACATTGAAGAAACGGATCCACTCTGCTGCTTCTGAACTCCCCCTCCAGAAAAACTACTCAGCTAAGACCTCTCTGCCAGCTTACAGAACATTTCGAGTTGCACTGCTGACACTAATGCCAAACTTCCTGATCTAAAGCTCTTCGAGAAATTCGGACTTCAAAGCTATCCACAACATCCTACTGAATCCAGCCACAGCATCGAAGCAGAATACTTCCAAAACTTGTTCCAAAGAAATATCTTCGGTCACAACCATAGTCACCGCATCTCATCACGCAGCTACAACTTCCTGAGGTATCAAAATACCATCACTTGCTCCAACCCAATCGATAGATCCAATATTCAGCTCATCCAACATCAATGATGAACTCCGAACCTTAACAGGTTTCCTTCAGAGATCGATGAAATCTCCACACTCTGCACAACTTACTCGTGACAGTATTAGGTCTACAGTCTTGACCAATACACTTCCAAACCCAACATCAATCTCCAACCAATGGTAGTAATCGTGTTACACACACCACTACCTCTTCTACCTTTATATCTTATATTGGAAAACCTGAACAGGTAACCCAACAGATAGGTAGAAATAAATAAATATATTAAAATTACAAATACGCTCTCTCAAGATAGACACCACTCCAGAGCCTAGGTATTCACTCAACCTAATGTTCTGATACCACTGTAATGACCCAGCATTCTTCTCCATAGAATGACACATCATTAATAAGAAAGAAAGGGATAGAAAGAGAAAGAAAGAGAAGAAAGAAGAAATAGCACATCAGAATCTAAATAGCGAAACGAATAAATTATATTGATAACATAAAATATTACATATTTTACAACCACTATCAGAGTACACAGATAATACAACACATACTAGACAGTTATAAACCCTGTCTAGTTATTACAACTCAATTCAACTCAACCGACAACACAGAACACACAGCGGAAACTATATATCTACAACGCAGAAGCCTTCTGCTCCATTGCCCCTCCAATATTCGTCAAAGCTAACCTGAATCCTTTGGCTACTCGTAAAAATTTGAGTACCCAAGAGTTTATGAAAACAAAAGATAAACTCCGGGTCAAACATGGGTCTGGTGTGAGTAACAAGTTAAAGTTGCTTAATTTTCAAAACCTTTTGAAAAGAAAGGTATCAGTAAAACTTCCCACACATAAACATGGAAAAGTTTTTACCTTACGCTAACCAAAACATTTGATAGGAAATCCACTAATATTATAATAGGTCTAGGGTTTTCAAATAAATATGAAATAGATGAAATTGTTACATTATTAAATTCCAGATACTAGCCACAAAAGTGGGTAATACAATCAAAACCGTTGGCACTTATTGGATTTTGGATTGCATACAATGGTAGGGCTACTAGGGTTCCGCCCGTCATAATACGTGGCCTAGTTCACCGTACCGAGGAGTCACCCTAACTCCCCTGCAACACAAAGCCGGAACCATTCCTTACTGAACAGTTCCGAACAAGACAACCCCGCAGTTGGTGCGCATATCCAACCTCCCACTGAGCCGAATAAAAAGGGACCTCTAGACAGGGGAAAATCTCGTCCTACTTGGGCATGACCCACTTAGCCTTGCTGCACCTCCCCTGTTTTAGCCATTCCCGGTTGATGAGGCTTGAGGCTTCGATTACCTTTAGAGAACACATCTCTTAAAATGCTCATCGTCCACCTGACGATGTTCTGAAAGCATTCAATCCATACAAGTTCGTTCCGGGTTCGAACGAAACCGAAGGCATTATCTCGTTACACTCATTTTGGAATCACCCTCCGAGTTAACGACTATAACCCTTGCACTCTAAATCACCATCTCGAGCCAATAAGTACTATTTTCGTCAAACTCATCACGGATCACCCCTAGAGTTATACTGACTAATAGTCCTTACACCTCGAGTCTTCACTCTTCTCATAAGATTCACGACCTATCGTTAATTTGGATCGATGTGGTTTTCAGATATCCAAAATATGGAAACCCGATCCAGGTCTCATCGAAATCCAAAGCGTGTCTTTTAGCTCCAAGTTGTTTTAGAGTTTAAAACAATTCAATTACATTATCTATATACACACAGATAGATAATTCACAGATTCACAATAGATAATTATGATTATCATAACCATAGATAATCCACATTATCATTATCAAAAGATAATCCATATCATCATCACAATGCAACCAATGCATCCATCTCACTCAACGTTACTATTCTCATATTCGAGATTCCAAACCATTCAAAGCAACCAATATCATTCACTTATAAGAAATGATCTATAATCACATTATCTATAATTAATTTAAAATGAATTAAATTAATTATGTCATCTTTAATTAATTTAAAATGAATTAAATTAATTACTTACATCAATATAAATATTTCTTACATCACCATCAATTAATTACAAATTAATTAAATAACTAACCTCTAATTTATCATCTTAATTAATCACCCCTGATTAATTATACTTTAATTAATTTCACAAAATTAATTACTCTAAACCAAATACAGTAATTAACCTTTAATTACATCATTAATTAATTAACTATAATTAATTACATTAAACCTTAATTAATTACCCTTAATCATTTATTATTGATTAATTAATCTTAATTAATCAATCTTAATTACTTCATTAATTATATTAATTAATGGTCCTTAATTATATTTAATTAATTACTCAATTAAATTAATTACTTTCAGTAATTAATCTCACTTAAACCATAATTATTAATCACCTTTGATTAATCTCATTCTGTAATTAACTACCTTAATCACTTCATCCAATTAATTATTCCTTAATTAATTTCTGAATTAATCCCTTGATTAATTATACAAAATAATTTAATCTAAATTATTTTCACAATCCTAACATCATCCATTAATTACATCTATTAATTATCTTTAATCACTTCACCGAGTAATTTTACTCCATTAATTACATCAAGTAATTATATCAAATCCAATGTTTAAAATTAATTAAACTTAATTAATTAATTTAATCCAATCTCAATAAAATCCATTAATTACATCAAGTAATTAATGTCTTAATTACTTTCATTTAGTAATTAAATTTAAATAAATTTCATAATTGATTATCATTAATTAATTAATCTAATTAATTATTAAAAATTAATCATATTCATTAATTACTAAATAAAACTTAGGTAATGACCATCATTAATTATTAATTCGTTAATTACTTTTTCTTAAGTAATTATCTTTCATCAATCAATATTAATTATAAACTAATTAATCTTTAATTATCTATTTATTAATCTTTAAGTAAATTAATTAATTATCAACTGTAACTTAATTAATTCTATATTACTTGATTAATTAATTCCTAATTATTAATTAAAATCTAATTAATAATCCTTAATTTCAAATTAATTATTCCTAATTAATTAATCTTAACCGTTGATTAATTATTTAAACCTTTAATTGCTTATTTAATTAATCTAAATGAATAATTAATCAAAATAAATTAATTATCCATTAAATGTCCTTATAAATTTAATGAATTACAAATCTTTAAATTCTAATTTACTTAAATATCAAACTTTTTTACAAATTAAGTTACCATTTACAAAGTACTAAACAATTTATTTAAAATTTACCTTCAAATTTCATTTTAAATTTAAGATTTAAAAATGAATTCAAATTATTTTTAACAAAGTTTTCAAAACACATTTTAAACCTTTCATTTCACAAGTTTAAGGTATACTCATTAATAAAGAAGTTTTAAAAGGATTTAAAACCAATTTCATATTTGAATTCAAATTAATTTAAATTACACTTTAAACATTTCAAATTGTTTAAATCATTTAAATTTAAAAACTTCCCTTCACTTCCAAAATTTGAATACATATTTAAATTTGAATTTAGATATATCTTCAGATTTTAAACCTCTACTTATATTTTTAAAACTTTATTTCAAAAATTCAACTACTTGATCATTTTCAAAGTATTTAACCATTCAAGTTTTAAAGTTTTAATTTATTTTAAAAGTGAGATTTAAACTTAAATTTGAATTCCAGACTTTAAACTTGGATTTAAATTTTAGTTTAAACCTTTGCCTTCAACTTAAACTTCAGTTTGGAATATTTTTTAAACAAAACATTTTAATTTTACATTTAACTTAATAAAGTTGTTTTAAATAATTTAAATTTATAAAAGTTCCTTAAATTCCAAACTAGAATACAAAAGTTATTTGGATCCATACCCAAAATCTAGTTTAAACCTTATTTTAAAAAAACTGATTATAATCAAACAGACAGGTTTCTAAAAAACAAAACCTATAACAACTGCACTTACCCGAGCCAACTCGAATTCTGGTTCGAGTCCTCCATCCATAAACTTCGAGCAACCCTTACACAATCTTCGAGTAACTCAAGTAACCCTCCTCTGCTTCTACCCAGCTACCATCTGGAATTAAAATTTGCACGGTGCACATGCTCCGTGTCTACGATCATCACCAGCCACCTCCGGTAGTCTCACCACATCGACGACCAACACTCAAACTCACGCCGGCCATCAGATTGCAAACCCAATCTCGAAATCGAATTTGAGAATCAAACTCCAAACCTGGAACACTAAAACATTCATCACCACTAAAACCTGTCAACACTTAAACAACCATCCTCCGACCATCATAAACCTTGCAACTCCGACCACAACTTCATCGTCACCCAAACTCCCATCTCCCAAAATCAGGTGGAGCTCGGTTCACCAGAGACGCTACGAAGAATAAAGTTTAGATCAATCCCAAAATTAGGTTTACAAACAAAGATGATCGATCACCGCCGCTATAGCGCCAAGAACCCCGACCTGACATTTTTCCTCCAATCCCCAATCAGTCAACTATCACCAGTGATGATCGCATCCACCCCGACACTTTAGATCATCAGAAGTCACCAAGAATACAATTTCTGATAAAACTCAAACTGCTCTCTTTATTCAAAATTAAAAATTGTAATTCCACTCATAAAATTCATCATTTAGTTTAGGGATTCAGATTATATCCCTGGATTAATAAATTAAGAGGTTTGAAATTTCACAAATCTCAATCTTCCCTGTTGTTTTTGTATTCCAGAGAAAATTTCCAAGTTTAATTTATTTAATTAAAATTTAAAATTCACTTTATGATTTAACAAACAAATTTTTGTTTTGAAATCTAAGTTCTAACAGAGACTAGTTTAAATGTGAATGGATTTTTGATCAAAATTTGCTTTTAAAAACTTGGAGCAGGTAAGAACAAAATACAATCAACAAACATGCATCTATACATCCACATATATATATATATATATACATAGAAAATCCAATCATATACAGACATTCTTAGCTTCAGATATTAACATGCAACTACATTTATACTTAAGTTTTTTTTTAAGAAAGGTGTTACTCACCTGATAATTTGAAAACGGAGCCTCCATATGTTTTGAAGAGCCTGAAGACTGAAACTCCCATTTTTTTTAACTTTGCACTTTAATGCTTTAGCTTTTAAACTTTGAGTTGCATTTAAAAACTGAGTTGTTGGAGCTTTGAGACTGATCTTAAAACTACATGCTTGCAGCTTGAATTCCAGATTGAAATGATGTAGGCTTCATATCTTTGAAAATTTGTTGATAGGCTTTGATTTGGAGGTGGATTATAGGTTTAAAATGTTTCAGGTTTTTTTTTAAAATGAAGATGAGATTTCAACTTGTTCTTGTTTCTTATTTTGGTTCAAAGGAAGTGTGTTTTCTTTCAGATTTTCTATGCTTTAGATTTTAGAAAAGAAAAGAAAAATGAGGAAAGAAGATTTCACATAAGCTAGCTGAAATTATTTGAAAATAAAAACAAAAGAATAAGCTAAATTAAATTTTGACACTTGTCCCTAAATATAACATTTGTCATGCACCTTGTTTAATATTTTAACACATGTTAATTTAATTCGTAAAATGCTTACATTTGTTTTTAATGTTAATAAGCTATAATTAAGTTAACTTGTATTTTAATTAGATGTTTAATATAAGATAAATGAAAATCCATGTCTAATTAATTAGTTAACATGTATTTATTTATATGTAGAAAATTTTAAAAAGAATAAATCCAATTATATTTATAAAATAAAGTTTATACAAATATTTCAAAATCAAAGCAAATTAAAAATATTTACACTTTAGTTTTCAAAGCTTTGAATTCAAGTTCAAATTAAATTATGAAATCAAGTTTATTTACAAATATAACTGCGCAATTAAATTTTTTGAAAAACAATTATCTTTATATAAAAATCTATTTGTTAAAAACAATGCATTATTATATTTTTTAAAAATAACAACATTTGATAACTATAAATAATTTATAAAAGAAATTGTTTTCTTTATCAATAAATTATTTAGTTTATCCAACTATATCAAAATAACCCTTATTATTATTATTTTTATTTAAATTTAAACTTGAGTTAAAACATATTTTAAATCATTTCAATATTTGTCTTATGTATTTAAAATCATTAGTTATTTATTATATACTTTCAGAAACTTAATATCAAATAAATTAATTTAAACAAAGTAAATTTTTATCTTATCAATTTAAAACCATATTTATTTATTAAATAACCCTTTCAAAAGTTTAACTTTTAAATAAAATCAAAATTCCCAATTTTTACTAAAGATATATATTTATAGAAAATAAGATTTATTTATTTATTAGATTAAAACAATATCTATTTACAATATATACATATTCTATATACATTATAAATATAAAACAATTTATTAGATTTAAAAAGATAAATATATCAATTAAATATTTATTTTAATTGGATTATTAAATTAATTCAAACCTTATCACAAAGATTATCAAATCAATTTAATTTTTAATTCAGATTATTAAATTGATATTGTTTAAAATTCCGGGTCATCACACCTCCAGATGATTGAAGTAGCCAGCACCATGACCATTGACAATCACCATATATGTAGGAGTGGATATACATGTGTGTATCAATGCCATGTATACTTCCGGAAAGCCCATCTTTGTCATGATGGAAATTATGGAAATCCACTCTAAAGAATCGAATGCTTTTTTTATATCCAATTTCATCATACATCTAGGGAATATATTGACCTGGTTTAGCCTCTCAATAATTCATGTGTGAGAAGTATGTTATCAGTTATATTTCTGCCAGTAAGAAATGCAGTTTGGTTTGGGGATATAATGTTGCTTAGGATGGGCTTTATTCTTTTGGCAAGAATCTTATAAATGCAGCGGTATATAACATTACAACATGAAATTGGGCTGTATTAAGTAACCGAAGTCGGAGAATTAATCTTCGAAATGAGTGCAATGTTTGTAGCATTAATACCACCAAGAATAGTATTATTTGTGAAAAAATATTGGACAGCCTTAACAAAAACAGTACCAATGATATGCTAAGTAGTTTTAATGAAATGAGTATTGAATCCATTCGTCCACCAATGCTTTTAGGATTAGGTTCAAATAATGCTTTCTTAATCTCTTTGTATATGATAAAGTTGATAAGGTTCATAGCATCAATACCTGTGATTCTGGGTAAGTCAATATATGAAATTTCTCTAACGCTCGGTGCTGTAAGTGATGCAGAAAAACATGACTTAAAATATTCAATAAAGGCCTTGTCAATTTGTTCCTCCTCGGTTTGAAGCAAATCATTCTGGTCTTCAATAGCTCGTATAATACCTTTGGATCTTTTAATAGTTAAGGCAGTATGATAAAATGCACTGTTTCTGTCACTATGAATGAAAAAGTCTTTTCTCGGTTTTTCTTTGATCATATCTATTTCATTTTGAAGAGTGTCAATGAGTTGTTTGTTTTTATTGTGTTCCAGTTGCGATAATACTTCATTGTGGGGATCTGCCAACATATCAGACTTGATTTTATTCAAGTCTTAATGCAGCTGTTTGGATTTAGTATCCCCACGCCCAAAAGTTACTTTAGCCCATGGTTTAAGAAAATGTTTAACATTCTTAAGCTTCTTCTGTAGAATGTCTATAGGGTTCCCAAAAGTGTCAATGTTCCATCCATGCAAGAAAATGTAGTGAAATTGTGTGTGGTTAGTCCAAAAATTAAAAATTTTAAATGAGGCATGGTACTTATTTGGTTTCATACTCCAAGAGAGGATAAGTGGGCTATGGTCTGATAGGTTGGGTTGAAGGATTGTGGATGATAGGTTAGGCCAGGAAGTTCAGGCATGGAAGTTTAACAAAGAATGATCTAAGGTGCAGAAGGTACGTTTACCATGTCTACGATTATTGAATGTATGTAATGGACCAATAGAGGGGATTTTATGTAATGATGCAGTGTGAATAGTTTGGGATAGTGGGCTAATGTCATGAATGGTTAGTGGATTGCCTCCTATTTTCTGAGAAGTGTCATACATGCAGTTGAAGTCACCTATAAGGATCCATGGAAGGGTGGAATTAATTTGTGATTGTATGAAGGAGTGAAGATAGTGCTTGGTGTCTCTATTACATGAAGCATGAAAGAAGGTAATGTTGAATTGTGTGGAGGAAGATAAGTTTGTAACATGGAGATGAATATATTGATCAGAGGATATGATAGTGATGGCATTGAATATGTGAGATTCCATATTAGAAAAATTCGACTATATGGAGCATGTATCAAATTATGGATATATTTCCAGTGAGGATTGATAGTAGTTCACATGTTGGAGATTAACTTTTCATTGAGCTTGGTTTTGAATATGCCAATCATTTGTAATATGTTTTGAGAAATAAGATGTTCAATTTCATGAAGTTTTAAGGGGAGATGTGCACCCCTTATATTCCATGCACCAATATTTTCAAGCATTAGAAAAAAGAGTTTTCTTCTTCCCACCCGATTTTCTTGGCTCAATGTTGGTTTCTTGAAGTGAATTTTCTTTATCCTCCTCATCATTCGATTTGTGTAGCAGTATATCTGTTATTTGGTACTCTTGGCCATTTTCATTGGCATCAATCTCCTTTCCTTGTCTACTTTTGTTTTTTTTATTCTGTTGTTTTGGTAGAGAAATATGAGCATGGGTAGTATGGGAAGTAGATGGCAAGTTTGGATTATGGTGGAGTGAAGCAGGAGTAGGAGAATCTTGTTGAAAAAGAAGTTGTAAACCCAAGTTTTGATCTTAAAAATAATCTTTGTGGATGATGCTATGGTCAATAAGTTGGTCAGTGATGTCACGAGGGAGATGGATATGTTTATATGGTGGAGTATGAGAAAGAACAGAAGGACTAGTAGTACAATGTTCAGGAGGGTGGGTGGTGTTATTCGAAAGTAGTGGGTTAGAAGTGGTAGTGGTATTAGGAAAAATGGTTGGTGGAGGAATGTTAGAAAAATTGGTAGTATCTGTAAGGGTAGAGGTAATGATAGTTGTGGTTTGATCAGAGAGAATATCAAAACTGTTTGATAAAAGAATGGCCGGTTGAGACAGGAGATGATCAGAGGAAGTGGAAATGGGTTGAGTATAAGATTGGTTAGTGGAATGGTTAAAAGAAGGTGGAGGAGATATAGGAGAAGTGAGTTTAGTAGTAGGAGTTGTAGTATTATTTCCATTTAGAGAATTTGGTACATGCACATGCACAAGGTCGGTCATGTTATCTGAACTTGCAATGTTGACATTATAGCCTTCCTTATCATGAGACTTTCTTTTTATCCAATGTTTTTGTGTTTGTGTTTTCCAAATATCAGTTCTTTGTTTTTGTGTTGCATGTTTATCAACCTTGTCCTTTGCAGTGTCACCCATTCTTTGATTTTTTAAGAAGCAGAGAATCAACCTCATTTTTTTCTGTGCATAGAGTCAACGTGCATGCTTTGGTGCTTATCAATGCAACCCGTTACCTCATGACCAAAACACTTACAATGCACAGATATTTTAGGTCTCCATTCATAATTCACATCTACATAAACTACATCTTCACCTTCACCACATTTTATAATCTCCGGCGGTTCTTTTTCTGGTATAATTTCAATCAAACACTTTGCGTACTCAAATCTTTGCATTTTTTCGATTGCTTCATTGTAACAAACCAAGGTACCCAAATGATACACAAGCCAGTTGATACCCAGTAATGTCCATGCAATTGTCGGAATTTTGTGAAAGTGTCCCTAACCGGCACCGATTTAATTTGTGATTGAGCACTTTTAAAAGTCGGTTTCCACGACATGATTATAAACATCTTTCTTCTTATAGAAATAGGACCACTTTGTAGAATTTTTCGTCTATCATTATCATCGAAGAATTCAAATTAAAAATTAGAGTTATCTTATTTCACCTTGTATGTACCCTTAGTTGCCAAATCTTCTTTAAATGATTTAGCACTACATTGTAAGGCATCCAAGAAGAATCCAACTAAATGTTGGCTCAAGAATTTTTGACCTTCTTGCTGTACTTCATGAGGCATCGGTAGAGCCAATCTTTCGTATGGCAAATCAAAGACACGTGGAATGTATCGACCAGCATTACGTGACATAGACTTGAACAAGGAAGTCCATGGTACAACAAAAATAGTAGCATCAGAGGTGGAGTTAAGATTCATGGTGATGGTAATGGCAGGATCAATGGTAAATGGTGGAGGAACATGATTGGTGGAGGAAGGTGGTGGCAAGATGTCAGGTGGAACTAGGTCAAGTGGAGTAGAGGGCACAGCCAGATGAATAGAGGATGAAATGATAGTGAAATAAGCAGATGGTCGGGAAGGGTACTGGAGACGGCAACAGGTGGAGAAGGCAGGTCAGAGTGAGGTATGGAGTTGGTAGAGTGGTTAGGTGGCGAAGCAGAGAAGTTGGTATGGGGTAGGTACGGTGAAGTGATGTTAGGGGAAAAAGGAATGGGTGGAGCAGAAACCATGAGAGATATTTTGGAAACGATTGTAGTTTAAATTTGAATTATGGATTAAGATATTTAATTGTGAATTAAATGTTAATTAAATGGATTTAATAATTTTATTTAACCTCTTTTAATTAATAAATAATATTGGTGAATTTAATTTGTAAAGTTATTTACAAATATAAACAGATAGGGTAAATACCAATAATTAAATATTTAAATCTGGGAAATTAGCCTTTCAAGCACAGTCTTAGATTTTGTAAAACCAGTTTCATTGGATCCGTAATAGTGAATTATAATACGCCATCAAGTTTCTTAATGATTGGACGTGTCGTTTGGTCGTGCGAGAAAGAAATGCATTGAAATTTATATAGAAAAATTAATATTATAACTTGATCTAAAAAGCTATTGTGACGATACAGAATTTTTGGATATTTGAAATTGAAAATATTTAATTGATTTTAAATATTTGGAAGTTAGTTTAACTAGAATTTCAAACATCACTATTTATTTGGCAATTAAATTATTGAATTTAATCATGAAAGTTGGGTAAAATATTGAATCTTGATTTTTAAGCTAATTAAAAATATTTCAAAGGCTTAGAATATTCATATTGATAATATTAAAGGTAAAAGAACTTTTAAAATTGAATTTAAAAGTGATTTGTTCAATTTTGAATTTATATCGTTTAAATCGATATTTAAAAATAGCATTCCGAGGCACAGTCTCGGAATTCGACGAAACCAGTTCCATTGGATCCGTAATAGTGTATTACTATCGGATTTCAATTTCCAGTGTTTGGAGTGATCGTGTGATCATACGGTAGAAAAACGCACTAAATTATATCGAAAATTCAATTCAATAACTGGTTCAAAAAGCTATCTTCTCCATACGATCGAATAAGGACTCAGAACCTTTTCCAGTGCATTCGAAATAGGGGTATAACCTTATGAATGCCTAGCGGCATGCCACGATTAGAGATCGAGATTATGAGTTGCGAAAATCAAGACGATTTGAATTTGATTTTAAATTCAGATTTAAATAATATTGTTGCATTGAAATATTGTGTTAAGACCCTGCATAACATGTATTGCAATTTTTACCACGTGTTTCTTTATTTCTGTTTAATATAACACGCGTTCGTTTTATAAAAATAAAAAAGAAATGGAACAAAAAACTATCTTCTTCGTTCAAAATCTAATAGCCGAGCTTCATTTGATTTCAAACTAAAAAAAATAGAGAGAACGATTTCGTTCAAAACGAAAATGGCCGAGTGAAAAAAAATTGACAGTTCATTTAAAAAAATAAGAGAGCAACGAAATCGATTTGATTTCGAATCCAAATCGTGAAGACCTTCGATATCTAGGCCCCGACGTCACCGTGATTCGCGTTTTCATCACGATGGGGGAAATTTTGGTGGCGCAAGTAGAGAGGGGCGGTAGGCGTTGAAGTGGGAAGGAGCCGAGTCATCGAAGATTTAGGCGAGCTCTTGTCAGGGCTGTGCCTCGTCGTGATAGATTGGAGTTTGTAGAGGGGGCTACGACCTAGTTGAGTTGTTCACGATGGCGAGGCAGGTGGCGATGTGTCGATAGTGAGCATGATGTCAGGTGGTGGTCTCTAGCGACGTCTTGCAGTCGACCGATGGTCGTCGTAAAGGTGGCCTTCGTTCTCTGAGCAGTGAGGGTATGTATTATTAATCTATATTCAAAAACTAAAATCTGTATATATATATATACAGAAATTTTAAATCCAGATTTATTTTAATTTACCAATATATAGGTATTATAATTTTTACAGTAAAGCAAATTCTATTTTTGTTTAATAAAATATATATAGTTTAAAGTAGAAACTTTGTCTGGTTTGAGAATTTTTTTAAATAAAGTATATACTGTTGGGAAATCATGCATAAAACATAAATTTATATATATGTAGATGGAGTTTGAGAAGAATAGGATTTTAAAAGGTTTGAAAGTTTGTAGATTTTTAAATCTATATAGACTATTATATAAGTGTATATATATGTAATTTCAAAAGAAGAAATAAATATACGTATTTACATTTTAAATTTACCAATTTATTACTATATTAAGCAAATAATTTGTTTAACTGGTTAATCCATTATTTTAGTTACTAAAGATAATTTGTTCAAGGAAATCAGTTTTAAACCAAATCATTAGTTAATTAAATTTTAAAATGACAATTAATTGTTCGATTGTTTCGAATATTGATAAATTGTATAAATATTTATACAAGGTCAAAATCGTGAAAACAAGCGGGAGTGGAAATGGATTGCAAAACATAAGAAAAGGTGAGATCTTCTCATTCGCATTAGGATACAATTAATTTAAATAGTTAAAATTTTAAAATATTGGTTGATTGCTTGAATTGACGTGATATTATATATATATATATATATATATTGGAGTGATTGATTTCCCGCATTATATAGCGGATGAGACCCTATGCGTCCCACATAATAGCCGATGACCCCATATGTCGCGATATTCCACCTCGAAGTGGAATTGGTATTTTATATTGTGCTAACTTCTATAGATGCAGGGAAACAGGTTGGAGGGATCCAGCTGGATTCCTCAAGTGTTTGAATTTATTTCATATGTCGTGATATGATTTAGTGACAATCTGTGATTGATTATATTTGTAATTGAAATTATCGAAGGCTATGATTTGGCTGAATATATTTTGGTATTCTAAGATACCAGAATATAAGAAATTGGATTTTTGGAAGGAAATTAAAATAGAGAACTTTAAGTAAAATAATTTTAGAGAATTGGATAGATTAAAAGAAGGAATTTGGAAAAGGATAAAAAGTTGATTTTTGAAATCCTATTGAATAAATTCCAAGTATGGAGAAAAAGATATTTTTTTGTAAATAGAAATAAATGGATTTTGAGGACTTAAGTAATAATGTTTAAAAGTTGAAGAATTTATTTAAACTTCGAATTTTAAATGGTTTGGGAGAAATAAAGGGAGAATTTTGAATAAAGAAGGAAATGGATTTTTTTTTCAGTTTAAAATAAGATGTTGAATCATATATAAAAGAGTGAGTTTGGAATTAATGGGTTTTAAAATAAATTTGGATAAGTAAAGGAGTAAATTTTGAATGGGGTAAATTTTGGAAATCGATTTGGAGATTGATTTAATGTTTAAACTGTGTTTTGAAAGAAGGATGAGACTATGGAATTTATAAACTGGATTTATAAAGTGGAATAAGATATCAGTGGATATTTGAAAATATAAATCCACAATGGAATTTATAAAGGAATGGGTAATTTGTTTTAAAAATAAATATTGGTTTATTTTTTTTTAAGTGTGGAAAGAAAATTTATGAATTTGGGATGTAAATTGAGATAAATCGAGAAGGATTTATTAATTGTTTTAAATGGACTATTTTGGAATAGAAAGTGTATTTTACCTGGAAAGCCGAGTATGTTTTCAAAGTAGCTTTGAAATATAAATTAAAAGTTCTAAAGTTGGTTTTAAAAAGAATGTTTTTAGAGAAATTGTTTTCTTGTTTTTAAATTTTTAGGGTAAATATTTATTAATTGTAGAAGTGATATTTTAAAGATTTAACTAGTATTTAACTTAGAAGATGTTTATTTAAATAACTATACTCTATCTAATAATTTTATTTTTAAAAATTAGTTTGGATTTAAGTTTTACATGAGATACTAGTATAAAATTCCATAACTAATATTTTAAATAAAGTGTTTAAAATAGTTTTTATTTTAAGTGTTTCCAAATATATATTTTTGGATAAGTGATTTAAATTATTTTAAAAACCTAAAGAATTAGGACTTGGCAAAGTTTCAGTGGAAATAAACAATATTTGAAATTTATTCCGCGAAAGGAAAGTGATTTGAAAATTGTTTACAAAAGGGTCGAAGCGTAGAAAAATATACCTTGCGAAGATATTTTGAAATAAATAATTTGGGAAATTATTTAAATTTGATGATTGTTTATGGTTGTTATTTGATAGTTAAACAACCGAGTATCCATATTGGCCTTTAAGATGGTATTTGAATTTCGATGAGGCCGGGAGTCCGATTCCAAATGGTTACTCGAAAACCACATCGACTCTTAAAGTGAATCTTTTGTTTAAAAGATCAAAATGGAAATTTGTTGTTGACTTGATTTAGATTTGAATGTATCCACTTATTTTTAAAATAAGCGCTCATTATTCGGATAAGCTGGGGGAGGACATTAAGTCATAAAACCCATTCCAAATAATGATATGACGAAATGGGATAGCATTTGAAGACAGTGTTGAAGACCGGGTATTTTCGACAACGAAAGGATTCCTTGTTGATTGTCTCTGCACCAAGTTGGTCTGATATAGAGATTACCCTATGTGATGGGGAGTTTGGACGTGATTAGGGGATATCCGGATTTGCAAGGACTTCTTTCCTTAATTGGACGAAGTCCTTCGGTTCCATTCAGACCCAGGATGGACTTGTATGGATGTATGTCTGACATTACACTTTGAGATATAAAGCTTGTTTCTATCAAATACATTTCTGTTTGGTGGCGGAGAATTTATTCTCTAAGCTTAACACACTTTTTTGAGACGTACGAGCTCAGAGGTTATGTAGTTGATGGTTATTAGTGATATACTCCCAATTTGGAAATATGGCATGCTAAGTGTTGAGCATTGGTTGATCGAAGCATGGCTTTTGTGAAAGGCATAGCTTTGTGGGACGAGACTTCGTTGAACCTCACACCCCAGAAATGGTCAAAACAAGAAAGGATGCAGCAAGGTTATGGGGGTCGTGCCCCTTAGGGTATGTGCATTTCCTTCCAGATAAAAAGTGGTATTCTGGTATGGAGCCCAGATATTTGACTTGTGTGGATAAAAAGTGGTATTTTGGTATGGAGCCCGAATATTTACTTATCTGGTTGTTGGAATTGAGGCGCCTCGGTAAAGGTCGGTTACGATCGGGGGATGACATACTCATGACAGTTAGTTACCTAGTTACATAGGTAACCCAGCCTTGTGTTGGCAGAGATCTGATTTGGTTCTTGAGGCGTCCCTCCAGAGGCGTACCCTTCGGATAAAGGAAGTTCCTTAGCCTTGACCATTTGTTGGAAATCCAATCACTCAATACGAGCCTTTTACGATTTTTAGTTGTATAACCTGCCATTTTTAAATGGTAGCTATAGTAGGCATACTATGATGGTACGTAGGCTGACTAAAATTAATATTATACTTTCGAAATGTTTTCCACACTATGCACTAATAATAATATCAAAAGGATTTTCACGTATCAATCATGTTTGACTATCATAAGGAGAAACATTCGCCAAGTGTGTGATTGGATTGTGGGTGTGCCGAGAGACCTTATAGAAGTTTCATTTTCCAAAAGCATGAATGGATTTCTTCCATGAGGACTAACTCAGAGTTTATTGTTCCCTTTTCTAAACTCTGGGTGCCCATAATTTTCCACACGGGTAGCCTAGAGTCAGGTTATCAGTAGTTATGGATCTAAGTCAGGAAAGTATGCTATGGAGATCAGGAGATAAGCTAGATGGCGAGACATATCACACGTATATGATGTATTATCCACTGCGTATGGCTTGCTGCAAATTCAATTTCCATGTGGACAAGTTATCTAACTGTCCAGAGTTCTGTTTTGTTGATGTTGTACTCTGTTGATATAATGTATAAATTGGTATAGTTCTTTTGTTTTAAAGATTAGTCATTTATCTATTATATATTGTTCCGCTGCGATTGTGAGATTCTGATATTGTTTCTATTTCTTCTTCTTTAACCCAAACGATTTGGTTTTCCGGCATTCGATTGTTCGGCATTTAATACAGTGGACGTATTAATGTCGATTTTCGAGCATCGAAAAATCGGGTCGTTACAATATGGTATCAGAGCTGTAGGTTAAGAGAGAACCTAGGCTCTGGTGTGAGAATTACTCATTAGAGATAGAGTCAGTAGTACTCTAGAATGAGTTTGAGTGTAATAATAAATATGAACGAGTAATTATCAGTGAATAAAAAACTATTTTTATATTATGTTGACTTATCGGTTGAGTGTTTACAGATTCTGGTCGACATATGGGACGCCATTTTATCGATAGGGGTTTCTAAACTCTTAAACAAGAAAAACCAACACAGTATTATTTTAAAATAGGGTAAATGAAATAATTTCACCCAAATTATTTTTGTATATTAAAGAAATAATTTTCCATAAATTATTATAGTATATGGTCGCTTGGTTGTTTGGAAGTGATAATATTAAATTATTATCATTGTCATTGAATAAGAAATTGAAATCATAACTAAAAAAATAAATTCACATAAAATGGGATTTGTAAATGTAAATTGTAAATGTGATTTATAATTTGAAATAGAATTCCAAAGAAATATTTGAAAATAAATTAAAAGGATTTGAAATTTTGAGATTTGGGAAATTAAATCCCTTTTGAGTTTGAAAATGGTTTTCAAGGGTTTAGGAAAAATAATGATGAAATTATTTGGAAAGTATTTTTGAATTGGATATGAAATCTGGTGAGATTTGGAATTTAGAAATATTTGGAAAAATATCTATGAAGGGATAAAAGCACTAAACGTTTTTCGGTCGTTGGAAAATAATTTCGATGATGATTGCGACATCACCGGTGTTCATTTTCGAATTTCCAAGGGAGGAATTGCTACCCGAATGTTTTGAATAGGAAATATTTGCGAAATTGAGCTTGATTTTGAAACAAATTGATTTTGGGATATGCTGGATTTCAAAAATAATTTTGAAATACTTAAGTGATTATTTAAACTCTGGAATCTTATTTAAAAATGGTTATAGAATATTTATAAGTTTAAAAACTTATAAGGGTTTGAGAAAGGGTGAATAGAATTCAGTATTTAATTTGATTTGGAAATAAATTAAGGATTGAAGATAAAAATTGAATTCAGAATGGGATAAAAAATTTGAGTCAAATAAAATGATGATATGGATTAGTTATGAATGAAAGATAGTTGATAAAAATTCAGTATTCAGAATTTTAAGATAAACTGGATTCAAATGAAATTAAAATACAAGTGAATATAAATGGACATTAAACCAAAGTGATGAAGTAGAAAATAAATATAAAAAGTGTATAAAATACTTAAATTGAACTTAAGAAATAAAAGGTGAAATTCTTAAGTAAAATATAGAATTGGGAATATATACTAAGTAAGTATTTGAATGGAGTAAATAAAAGTGTGGGAAATGAAAATTTCGAATAGAAATTAATATAAATGTGAATAAAGGAGAATTGATATAGCTAACAACCAATTGATAAATACGTAGGATGTATGTATATTATTTTATTCGCACAGTGATTTGATCCAGACACGAGCATAGAGTTTCGAGATAGTTATATCGATCCGAGTTAGAATTTTTCACTCGATTTTCGACGGCGAACCCTGGATATGGATTTTTGGTTGATTTTGAAAATTCTCTATCATAGTTTACGGCTATGCAAGGGGAATGACTGTTTCTAATCAAGAAACCAAATCTGAGTCCACACTAGAAAGTCCGGTGAACGATACTAGTTCGGAAGTGAAATTGTGTGATCAAGTGAGTGATCGGATTTGGTATTGCGTACGGATGATATAAGTGCATCGTACGGATTTGGATGAAATAGATATTGAAATTTTGGTAAAGAAATGTATAAAATGATTTCGAATGTTGTAATTGAATATTATTGCTTAGTAGCATACAGGTGTTATAAAGAAAAAGGAAATTGGTGTTTTGATTTCAAAAGATAAAAGAAATTTGCTCAATAAAGGTATGTATTTAGATTTCTGTATGAAATTTAATGATTTTCCGGTTTAGTCGCTTGGCATTTTGTTTTCTTTTGAAATCGAAGGGCCTGTAGTGGCATTTTGTAGTCGCACTGAGCTAGCCGCGTAAAGGAGTCGCCGGCAAAAAAAATTTGAAAATTTAGGGAGTTAGAAATATTTTGATAATTTAAAATTTAAATTTGAATTTGAATTGTTGAGAAAACAATATTGTTTGGAACTTACGGTTGAGTTTGGGAAGATAGAAGAATGATGGTGTCTTTAATCAAGAAAATATTTTTGGAAAGTTAAAGCTGTTGGGTTTTGGGAAGTTAGTAATAAACTATTTGGATTGGGAAAATAGTGAACGGGTTATGGATCATTCTTCTTAACTAGTAATTTCGAGGACGAAATTCTTTTAAGGGGGAAGAATGTGATGACCCGAAATTATTGGATATTTGAAATTGAAAATATTTAGTTGATTTCAAATATTTGAAAGTTAGTTTAACTTGAATTCCAAATATCACCGTATATTTGGCAATTAAATTATTGAATTTAATTATTGAAAGTTGGGTAAAATATTGAATCTTGATTTTTAAGCTGGATAAAAATATTTCAAAGGTTTAGAAAGTTCATATTGATAATACTGAAGGTAATAGAACTTTTAAAATTGAATTTGAGAGTGATTTGTTCAGTTTTGAATTTATATCGTTTAAATCGATATTTAAAAATAGCCTTCCAAGGCACAGTCTCGAAATTCGACGAAACCTGTTATATTGGATCCATAATAGCATATTATTACCGGATTTCAATTTTCGTACTGTTTAGAGTGATCATGTGATCATACGGTAGAAAAACGCGCTGAAATTATATCGAAAATTCAATTCAATAACTGGTTCAGAAAGCTATCTTCTTCATACGATCGAATTAGACCTTGGAACCTTTTCCAATGCGTTCGAAACATGGGTATAATCTTATGAACGCCTGGCGGCACACCTCGATTGGAGATTGAGACCGTGAGCTGCGGAAATCGAGATGATTTGAATTTGAATTTAAATTCAAATTTAAATAATATTGTTGCATTAAAATATTGTGTTAAGACTCTTCATAACACGTATTGCAATTTTTACCATGTGTTTCTTTATTTATGTTTAATATAACACGTGTTTGTTTTATAAAAATTAAAAAAAGAAATCGAACAGAAAAAACTATCTTCTTCGTTCAAAATCTAACAGCCGAGCTTCATTTGATTTCAAACTAAAAAAATAGGAGATAACGATTTCGTTCAATACGAAAATGGCTGAGCAAAAAAAATTGACAGATCATTTAAAAAAATAAAATAAGGGAGCAACGAAATTGATATGATTTCGAATCGAAATCGCGACGACCTTCAACATCTAGGCCTCGACGTCACCGTGATTCACGTCTTCATCACGATGGGGGAAATCTTGATGGCGCAAGCAGAGAGGGGGGCAGGCATTGAAGTGGAAAGGGGCCGAGTCGTAGAAGATTTAGGTTAGCTCGCGTCAGGGCTATGCCTCGTCGTAGATGGATTGGGGTTTGTAGATGGGGTAGTGACCTTGCTGAGTTGTTCACGATGGCGAGGCAGGTGGCGATGTGTCGAGAGTGGGTGTGATGTCAGGTGGTGGTCTCTGGCGATGTCATGTAGTCGATCGATGGTCGCAAGGGTGGCTTTGGTTCTCTAAGCAGTAAGGGAATGTATTATTAATCTATTTTTGAAAATATATATATATATATATATATATATAGAGAAATCTAAAATCCAGATTTATTTTAATTTACAAATATATATGTATTAGAATTTTTATATAAAGCAAATTCTGTTTTAGTTTAATAAAACATATATAGTTTAAAGTAGAAACTTTGTCTGGTTTGAGAAATTTTTTAAATAAAGTATATACTGTTTGCTAATCATGTATAAAACAGAAATATATATATATATATATATATATATATATATGGAGTTTGAGAAGAACAGGAATTTCAGAAGGTTTGAAAGTTTATATAAGAATAGATTTTTAAATCTATATAGACTATTATATAAGTGTGTATATATGTAAATAAATATACATGTTTACATTTTAAATTTACCAATTTATTATTAAGGAAATATTTTTTTTAACTGGTTAATCAATTATTTTGGTTACTAAAGATAATTTGTTAAAGGTAATCAGCTTTAAACAAAATCACTAGTTAATCAAATTATAAAATGATAATTAATTGTTCGATTCTTTCTAATATTGATAAACTGTATAAATATTTATACAATGTCAAAAATCATGAAAATAAGTGGGAGTGGAAATGGATTGCAAAACAAAAGCAAAGGTGAAATCTTCTCACTCACATCTGGATACAGTTAAATTAAATAGTTAAAAATTAAAATATTAGTTTATTGCTTGAATTGATGTGATATTATATATATAATAGTGTGTGTATGTTTGTATATTAGAGTGATTGATTTCCTGCATTATATAGCAAGTGAGATCCTATGCACCTCGCATAATAGCGAACGACCCCATATACCGCGATTTTCCACCTCGAAGTGGAATTAGTATTTTATATTGTGCTAACAACTGTGGATGCAGGAAAACAGGTTGGAGGGATCCAACTGGACTCCTTAAATGTTTGAATTTATTTCATATGCTGTGATATGATTTAATGACAATCTGTGATTGATTATATTGGTAATTGAAACTACTAAAGGCTATGATTTGGCCGAATATATTTTGGTATTCTAAGATACCAGAATATAAAAATTGGATTTTTGGAAGGAAACTAAAATAGAGAATTTTAAGTAAAATAATTTTAGAGAATTGGATAAATTAAAAGAAGGAATTTGGAAAAGGATAAAGTTGATTTTTGAATTCCTATTGAATAAATTCCAAGTAAAGGGGAAAAGATATTTTTTGTAAATGGAAATAAATGGATTTTGAGAACTTAAGTAATATTGGTTAAAAGATGAAGAATTTATTTAAAATTTGGATTTTAAATGGTTTGGGAGAAATAAAGGGTGAATTTTGAATAAAGAAGGAAATGATTTTTTTTAGTTAAAATAAGATGTTGAATCATAAATAAAAGAGTAAGTTTGGAATTAATGGGTTTTGAAATAAATTTGGATAAGTAAAGGAGTAATTTTTAAATGAGGTAAATTTTGGAAATCGATTTGGAGATTGATTTAATGTTTGAAACTGTGTTTTGAAAGAAGGATGAGACTATGGAATTTATAAACTGGATTTATAAAGTGGAATAAGATATCAGAGGATATTTGAAAATATAAATTCATAATAGAAGTTATAAAGAAATGGGTAATTTGTTTAAAAAATAAATATTGGTTTATTTTTATTAAAGTGTGGAAAGAAAATTTATGAATTTGGGATGTAAATTGAGATAAATCGAGAAGGATTTATTAATTGTTTTAAATGGACTATTTTGGAATGGAAAGTGTTTTTTTCCTGGAAAACCGAGTATGTTTTCAAAGTAGCTTTTATGTAAAGTTCTAAAGTTGGTTTTAAAAAGAATGTTTTTGGAGAAATTATTTTCTTAAATTGTTTTTAAATTTTTAAGGTAAATATTTATTAATTGTAGAAGTGATATTTTAAAGATTTGACCAGTATTTGACTTAAAAAATGGTTATTTAAATAATTATACTCTATCTAATAATTTTTAAAAAAAAATAGTTTTGGCTTAAGTTTTACATGAGATATTAGTATAAAATTCCATAACTAATATTTCAAATAAAGTGTTGAAAATAGTTTTTATTTTAAGTGTTTCCAAATATATATTTTTGGATAAGTGATTTAAATTATTTTAAAAACCAGTATAAGGACTTGGCAAAGTTTCAGTGGAAATAAACAATATTTGGAATTTATTCTGTGAAAAGAAAGTGATTTGCAAATTGTTTTCAAAAGGGTCGAAGTGTAGAAAAATATGTCTTGCGAAGATATTTTGAAATAAATAATTTGGGAAATTATTTAAATCTGTTGGTTGTTTATGGATGTTACTTGATAGTTAAATAACCGACTATCAATATTAGCCTTTAAGATGGCATTTGAATTTCGATGAGACCGAGAATTGGATTCCAAATGATTATCCGAAAACCACATCAAATCTTAAAGGTGGATATTTTTTAAGATCAAAAATGGAAATTTGTTGTTGACTTGATTTAGATCTGAATGTATCCACTTGTTTTAAAATAAGCGCTCATTATTCGGATAAGCCGGGGGAGGACACTAAGTCATAAAATCCATTCTAAATTATGTTACGACAAAATGGGATAGCATTTGAAGATGGTGTTGAAGACCGGGTATTTTTGAAAACAAAAGGATTACATGTTGATTGTCTCTACACTGGGTTGCTCCGATATAGAGATTACCCTATGTGATGGGGAGCCCGGACGTGATTAGGGGATATCCGGATTTGCAAGGACTTCTTCCCTTAATTGGATGAAGTGCCTTCGGTTCTATTTAGACCCAGGATAGACTTATATGGATGTATGTCTGACATTACACTTTGAGATATAAAGATGGTTTCCATCAAATACATTTCTGTTTGGTGGCGGAGAATTTATTCTCTTAGCTTAACACCCTTCTCTAAGACATACGTGCTCAGAGGTTATGTAGTTGATGGTTATTAGTGATATACTCCCAATTTGGTAATGTGGCATGCTAAGTGTTGAGCATTGGTTGATCGAAACGTGGCTTTTGTGAAAAGCGTAGCTTTGTGGGACGAAACTTCGTCGAAACTCACACCCTAGAAATGGTCGAAACAGAAAAGGATGTAGCAAGGTTATGGGGGTCATGCCCCTTAGGGTATGTGCATTTCCTTCTGGATAAAAAGTGGTATTCTGGTATGGAGCCCAGATATTTAACTTGTGTGGATAAAAAGTAGTATTCTGATATGGATCAAGAATATTTACTTATGTGATTGTTGGAATTGAGGCGCCTCGGTAAAGGTCGGTTACATCCGGAGGATGGCATACTCGTGACAGTTAGTTACCTAGTTATAGAGGTAACCCGGCCTTGTGTTGGCAGAGATCCGGTTAGGTTCTCGGGGCGTCCCTTCAGAGGCGTACCCTTCGGATAAAGGAAGTTCCTTAGCCTTGACCATTTGTTGGAAATCCAATAACTCAATACGAGCCATGTATGGTTTTTAGTTGTATAACCTGCCATTTTTAAATGGTAGCTACAGTAGGCATACTATAATGATACGTATGCTGGCTAAGATTAATATTATACTTTTGAAATGTTTTCAACACTATGCACTAATAATAATAATAGCAAAAGGATTTTCACGTATCAAGCATGTTTGACCATCATAAGGAGAAACCTTTCCCAGGTGTGCGATTGCATTTTGTGTGTGCTAGGAGACCTTATGGTAGTTTCATTTTCCAAAAGCATGAACGGATTTCTTTTTCTTTCTCGTACAAATAACTATTCTAAGATCTCACACAAGTCCTATGAATGACTCGGAGTTTATTGTTCCCTTTTCTAAACTTGGGGTGCCCATAATTTTCCACACGGGCAGCCTAGTGTTAGGTTATCAGTGGTTATGGAGCTAAGTCAGGAAAGTATGTTGTGGAGATCAGAAGACAAGCTGGATGGCGACACGTATCACACGTATATGATGTATTATCCACTGCGTATGGCTTGCTGCAAATTCAATGTCCATGTGGACAAGTCATCATACTGTCCAGAGTTGTGTTTTGTTAATGTTGTGCTCTGATGATGTAATGTATAAACTGATATAGTTCTTTTTTTTTAAGATTAGTCATTTATCTATTATATATTGTTCCGCTGTGATTGTGAGATTCTGATATTGTTTCTATTTCTTCTTCTACCTTCTTCTTCTTTAACCCTAACGATTTGGTTTTCCAACATTCGATTGTTCGACATTTAATACAGTGGACGTACTGATGTCGATTTTCGGGCATTGAAAAATGGGTCGTTACAGCTATCTTTGGCATATGATCGAATTAGGGCTTGAGACTATTTCCATTGTGTTCGAAATATGGTTATAACAAATTGAACACCAAGCGATACGTCTCAATAGGAGTTTGGAATTTTTCGTCTTTAATAAGCAAAAAAGTTTCAAATGTAATAACATATATGTACAATATTATTGCCATGTCTAAGCCTTACCGAACAGTACATGCACCATACTCTGACCATGCCATCCCTCTATATATTTACGTGTAGATCAGAAGACCAGTTTGTTTTGTTTCCTTATTTTTTTTGTTTTATTTTAAAAACATCACCTAAACCTAACGGCCATCATCGATCAAGTCAAGGGAGGCCGAGATAGGCGATGGGTCCAACTGAGAAGTTGATCGGCTAAGGAACTGGAGCAGTTTGACCGGCTGGATTGGGCTTCAGTGTGGCATGACGGTGGCTACGTCCATGTGAATGGGTGCTGTCTGTCAGGCGATTTGAGTTAGCATTGGGCCGATTGGGGAAATGACGGCGGCATAAGGTGAGTTAGGTCTCAGCGCATGGATGGGAGGTGGTAGCATGGTCAGTAGCGAAGAGTTGGAGGTGCAGTGATGTTTTGAAGTTGGCATTCCTGGTGGAATCTCGTGGTCGAGAGTTTGAAGAGAGAGGGAATAAGATAGGTTTAGTTTTAAAATTTAGTTTAATTAATTCAAATGTTTGTTAATTCATATTTAACTCATACGAAGTCGGATTCGAACGTTGTTCATTGCATTGCACTCGTATGGACATTATATATGTGTTGGAACTGGTTTGGGTTGATTTAAAGCTTGTTGGTATTTAGGCTAAAATCGGATGCCCTTTTGGATTTTAGTCCAAAATCAGGATGTTTCGATGAAAATGAAAATTAATGTGAGTTTAACTCATATTAAATTTTATTTTACAATATCAATGATGTTATAAACATTTATTGATTGCTTGGATGTTAATTGATTGTTTGATTGATTGTTTGATTGAATTTCCATTTAGAAAATGGATGGCATACTAATTTGATCGTTATAAACCCATATGATTATCTATATATTATCCATAACCATTATTTTGTAGGAAAAATCTATAGAGAAACCCAAAGGGATTTTCTCGCCAATAATTATTTATTTACATCGTTATGCTGATATATGGATAGTTAATTAAAATAAGTCCTGATATTCCATTTAAATTGTTAAGTGCCATTATAGCAATTTCGCTATAGCATCATTTTTTCAATTTCATTCCCAAAAACTTGTCATATGAACTTGAGCTTGTTTTTCCACTAAAGTAAAATATTAAAATTTGTCAATCATTTTGATTGATGATAACTTAAAATAATTAATCATTTTAACTAATGATTTTGAGATTAGTTAACCAATTTAACAAATGATGATTAAATTGATTTATCTATAGGTTTAATTAATCATTTTGCTAATGATGTTCTATACTTAATTAATCATTTTGACTAATGATTATTTGATTTTAATTAATTCTTTTAATTTGTGGTAATGGAGTTGAATTAATTTGTTGAACTTAATTAATTATTTTAATTAATGATAATTGAAATGAATAATCATTTCAATTAATGATATTTAAAAGTAATTAATCATTTTAATTAATGATATTTGAATTTTATTACTCGTCTTAATTAATGATTGTTTTAAATTTAATTAATTGTTTAACTGATGATATGGAATTTGGTCAAACCATTTTAATTAATGATGTTTATAGTTAGATAAACATTTTAACAAATGATATTTTAATTAATCGTTTTAACTAATTGTATTTGGAATTTAGTTAATTCATTTTAATTGATGATGTTTTATAATTAAATCAATTAAAAATGTTATTTAATTAATCATTTTAATTAATAAGGTTTGAATTTAATTAATCCAATTAATTTATGATTATTTGAACTTAATTAATTGTTTTAATTAATGGGATTTAAAATTACTTATCATTTTAATAAATGATGTTTGAAATGACTTATTCGTTTTAACTACTGATTATTCATATTTAACTAATCTTTGTAATTAATGATATTTAAAGTTAATTAATCAATTTAATAAAAGTGATTTAAGTAAATTAACTAGTATAATAAAATTGCTTCAATCAACTGATTTAAAGTTAATAAACTAATTTACCAATGATTTTAAAATTAGTTTACCAATGTTATTAAAGTGTTTGGAAATAATTATCAATTTTATTAAAGATAATGGATTTGTTTATTTAAAAGATGTTTTAAATGTGATTAATTATCTTTCGGGATAATTAATATTGTTTTAAATTTATAAAAAAGGAATTGGAACTCGATCATTGGGATGTTAAGTTGGATAATCTTCTGGATGTTCGGTTTGATGTTGGTTTAGGTCTTCGGGAACGTGCACATGGAAAAAAATTATTCTCTTAACTTTCTAATAATCAGGAACTAATTCTAAAGTGTTTTACCAATATGGAAATATGGAAATCAAGCGCAAGTTCAGTTTTTAATAGTAAAGATTCGATTTTGGTTATGGAAAAATAGTTTCGTTATTGATATCGCTTATATAGAAAGGATCTAGTCATACATTAATGTTAAACGTTGAGGCTTGGACTCGTTTCTATCTCGAAGGTTAAAAATGTCGTCAAGGTGATGCTTAGAGGTAACACTACCTCAACTTGCTTGGCTTCATTTTCAACCGAGAGATAGGACTCGTCTGGAATCAATGTGTTGTGGTAAATATATGAAATTTAATTCCCATATATGATCATTTTAGGTATCCCCGATAGTTGATTTATTAATTATCGGATTCATCTTTCTTCATGATGTACCGTCACCTTAAAAACGATTTGCTGCTCTTTGAGCTTTGTTATTCTTTGCCTGAAATGACTAAACCAAAAGCACGAATGGACGTCCAGCTATGTGGGGTTGCTCCCATCAAAATGGTATTTCACATCTCATCTAGATTTTTGTGTACCATCACGAGAAAAACGGTTTGAGTTAGGTGTGAAGTATTCATATTCTTGGTAAGTTTGGCAGGGTCCGGCTAGTATATTTTCGAGAAGTGTCACACAACATGTGGCCGAGCTCAAGAGTATATTACTAGAGGTATACTTCAAGGAGGGTGCACCTTCCTTGTCATTTGTTGGAAAAAATTCCTTTACTTATTTGATTCAAAATCCTGAATCCATTTTAGCATTAAATTGCCATGCGTAGAGCCAAATCCTCATTATGGCATTTAAGTATTGATTTAGTCCATTTTATCAAGTTTGGATTGTTACCTTATTTGGTCCATTCTATTAAGTTGGTCTTTTTTCCTTGTTCTATCCATTCTACCCATTTTGAATTTTACTTTGTTTATTCCCATTCTTTTAAGTCTGGTTTAATATTATTTATGCCCATTCATATTTGGATTTGTTCTTGATATTTATTTTTTCTCTTGGCTGTACGGATGTTTTTCTTGTGAGATGCCCATTCCGTGTTAGCAGTGTGGTCTCGCAGAACTTTATAATTTCCCCATTATTTGAGTTATCTCACGCTGATATTTCCAGACTGATCCGGTGTTATTTATTTATAATGCTTGGATCAGAACGAGTATTTTTCCAGGTTGTCTTTGAAGGGGAGCTGAAGATTTACCTATCATAGTATTTTATTTTCCACTGTATTATATAGTATACCTATCGGCATTTATAAGGTCAGGATTTTATTACTGTATAACTGATACGGTTCTGTTTTTAACTCTGATATACTCTGTACGTTTGGACTGATAGTTTCTACTGTCCTTGTTATATTATATATGCTATCGATCCCGCTGTGAGATTCTATTTTTCTCCGTTCTCCGTTCTTTTCTATTTATTTACCCTAACAATCTGCCCTTTTATCGACTGGATGCGCGACAATGAAACACAGTGGAAGTGTTCGATGTTGACTTTTAATGGCCAAAAATGTGGGTCGTTACATATCTTATAAAAATCAAATGCTTTAACATGGTTTTGAAATAGAGGGGTGCGACAATCCTATAGTGGCTATATCAATGCCGAATTTTCTCAATTCAAGTCATTTTATTATATATGGCTTCATAGCTTAAGGTTTTGAGGTGCGGCAACCTATAAGTGATTCGAAATTCATCAATGCAATTTTATAAAAGCACATTTATATCTTTGCATAATATGTTGGAGAAAGCGAAGGGCTATGTTTTTCTTATTTTGAGTATGATTTCAAGGGTTAAATCAATTATAAAGATTTATGTTTTTAAGAAAATAAAGAGGGTATTCAACTCAGAATTTTACTAGTGAAATTACTATTCTTATCACAATTACATAAATTCTGATAGGATAAATTAAGTCAAGGATTAGAGAATAGAGAACCAGATAATGGGACTGGTGGAGGGTAGCACATTATACTTCAACTGTTAGCCCCCAGTTGATATTAGTCTACGGTTACAATGCATAGTGCTTTGTTAAGGGTAAAACTAAAAGTAGGTTTACACATCGAAAGAAACCTATAACTTAGATAGGTTACGGGTTGGCCTATAAAACCATTAGGCTCATAGTGAGCCTAATAAAACTATGATATTGACAAATAGTCAGGTAAATACTTAGATGATTGTGTTTGGACGGACGGTCCAGTTTACTGGTAATGCTAAGTTGTAGAATTTTAGTATATCTAATAGGCTCGAATCAATCATATTGGTTTGTAGTAACACTCAAAAAACTATGAGGTAGGGATACGCAGGCAGTTAGTTGAGATAGTTTAATCAGGGTTACCCATGTAGCATGCACGCATTTAATTATCTTGTGTTTAGTAACCATTGTGATTACAGGAGCATAATTATAATTGACATATTATCATAGGTTACTAAGGAGGGGGAGAACCGTTCTACTAAGTGGCACGGTCTAACTAGATATCTATTATTGAGATGGCATATTATTATTTAAACTAGACTTTTTGTCTAACCTGAATTTTTAGTTTTCCCCCTTTAACTCTAGGGTACTCTATTGAGTAGTATGAGAGTAATGTTCACATGTTATTTAGGTTGAATGAATAAAGTTTTCGGAGATGTACATGAGGCATTACAAGAAAGTATGTTATTAATAATGCCATTCAATAATGCCTTATTCTAAAGCGTTATTGATTACATTTAGTTATTTATTTTTCTTACTTGGTTTATTCTCTTCTGTATTGACGTAATGCATACTCAGTTATTTACATACATAATGCCCGTACACAAAATTACCCATCCTAAAATTTTCATTTCCCTCTCAAAACACTTGATCGTTCTCGCCTTCCTCCCAAAACCCAAAATTTTCGTCTCCCTCCTCATCGCTCGCCATCGCCCTTTAGCTGCTCCAATCTTTGCTCATTACTCGCCATCGCCACCTTCGATCTTTGCTCATCGCTCTTCGTCAGTTCCTAAGTCGACGTGTCCAGAACCCTAAATTATCTACTTGGATTTCTAGGTTAGAAATTTCTTTGTTATGTTTATTAACTGTTCTAGTTCCGCTCTATAATTTGGTTATGATTATATTTCCATTCAAATTCGTAGCTCAAACACTGCAAATCTTAAATTTAATAATTCTAACGTAAACAATAATGATAAATTCAAGGTTATAATAGGGGGAATTTATCGTACAAACCTTAGAATTTAATAATTCAAATACTCACAAATGAATGACTTTCATTATTTATCGTACAAATCTTAGAATTTAATAATTTTGTTTGGCTTACAGTTTTCATAGTTCAACACATATTGCATACACTGCCTACCCTTGTAATTTTTCTACAACGGTCGTTCTTTATTTGTTATTGCTGCCTGCCTTCACATGCTTTAGTTTTTCTACAACCATGTTTCTTTATTTGTTCGTTGGTATTTGTTACAATTAATTGTGTAAGTCCATATATTTAGTATGGGGAATTATTAATGATTTTACTTGACATTCATTTATTATGCATTAGAAATAATTCTAAGGTAGGTGGCTTTGATTCTGTAAGTCTTGTGATTAATGATACTTTTCTATAATAGTAGTACAAACAAGTATACTTATACTTTATATGGTCAAACTTAAAAAAAATTCATTATCTTTATTTTCTAAGTTTCTAAGTTTTTTTATGATTTACCTTTATCTTAATGATTTTAGATGATCACTTCCAGGATTTATTTAAAACCTATGGCAATGTGTTGTTTTGCTTTGAGCTTTAAATTCATTTTAGTTTTCAATCTCAATGGATTTAAGTTTTGGAAAACATATTGGGCATACTTGGTTTTAAAATTATTTTTTAAGATGAAAACAGAAACACTTTTGCTTTTGGGTAATTCTTTGGGGATTTTTCTTCTCAGAATGAAAGGTTAGGAACTTGGAAATTTGTGTTTGATTTGTTGGAAATTTGAATATTATTGTTTTTCTGTAATTTTGTTTATGGTAGCACTACCTTATGGTATTGTAGTATTTTTGTATAGATACGAAGTTAGTGAGTAGTGGATGCAATATCTTTGTACAGAGTAGGTGCATTCTCATGCAGTTTGCTTCAATGATGTTACTTTGGAGCTTGGGTTCGAGACTGGTGATTTTCTTTGTTCTTTTTTAATGTACTACTTCTTTCATCTCATCTGGAGGTGGATTTTAATGTTCATATATGAATTGTTTATTATAAAGAAATAAAAGTGCATAATGTTCTATTTGAAATGCACCGTTCACCTTTCGAAGTTGTAATCTCATTTGGAGGTGGATTTTCCTTTTGAACTATTATTGTTATGGTTTTGTGTCTAGTGTCTAGGCTTGTATTAAAGAGTATTTTTTGAAATTTGTGTTGAAAATTGAAGTGATTTCATTTGAGTGTGCGTTGTTCTTTCACCAAATTTTTTATTCCTTTAGTTAAAATTTAAATATGATGTAAGGTGTTTTTAAAATGTATTGCTAAATGGAGAAAATATTGCGGATAAGGAAAAGAAAATATATATATATATAATATTTTTAAATTTTTTAATAGTTACAAAAACTTGTTTTTTATTATAAATATTCAAAATGAAAATATTTTATTTTAAATTAGTTTGGAAATGGTAATTTTGAAGTTCAAAGTTAAATTGCAACAAATATTCAAAACAAAATAAATTCGTATAAAAATTTCAAATGTTAGTAGGGTGGAAATATTGGATGATAACTAAGGAGAATACTGTCTTTTATGTAGTAAAATTGCTTGAGAGTTAATAGTAATATTATTCGCGAAAAATAAATAGTATCCTCTTTGAAAGCTCATCTAATATACGTTTTACATGAAGCAACTTTTTTGAGAATATTTCTCTACAATTTGCGTTGTTAATTTATTTTATGTTTTGAAGCCGCATGGTTATTAGAATGCAACAAATATTATTTTATAATTGTAGTTCGTTCACAGTACTGATTTGGTCACTATGTAAGAAAGCTAATGCTCTTTTAAATTACTTACGGGTGCTGGTCTAGGAAGATGCAAGGTTATAGTTTTGAAAACCTGGTAATAATGTGTGTAAAAGTTAAAATGTTATGGTGTCTATGAATCCATAATTCGAAGTAAAATAGCTTCATAATTAATAGTTGCATACAAAATATTTTTCTTTACTGTATTATAAGCTTTAATGATAAGTTGATAACTATGTACACTTTCTGAGGGATTTGTTTCACCTTCATTGCCATAAGAATGATGAAAATTTCGAATGAGTATATTCCCTAATTATTTACAATTTTATTTTCTCCTTCCAACAATTTACCCTTTTACCTTCTTTTTTCCACTACTTCCTTCTGATTTTACGATTCTGAAGGAGTATTTTCCAATTTGTTAGCCTAGATCATAGAAAACGTTTTTAATAAATGGCATGATTGTTATAATATTGTCCAAATAAAAAGTTTTTAGTGGATGTTAATTGTCCGCTCATATCATGAATGACTGTAAATAAGTTAGAGGTCTATGTTCCTTACATGCACAATATGTTACTTTCCGTTGGTCAAGGTTTACTACTTAGTTGTTATTATCCTTTTAAAATGAAGCCACAATTAAATCGTGTGAATACATACAGGTGTAGAAAAAATTATGTGCTTGTATTTGATAATATTGTCGGTTCTTTAGTTTAGGAAAATAATCTTATAAGGCTATGCTAAAGTTGGTGAACGAAAGAAGAGAAGAGTGCGCATCTTTAAATGACTTACAAATGGTTATGAATTATGATCTAAAAATTTAAACGTTGTTTGTCTTGATAATCAAAATAGTGCTATTCAAACATTATGTTGCAAAAACCAAAGTCAAGACAGCTCTATTGGCTAAGGAAGTGGTACCCAATAGTTAAAAAAACATGAGTAGCTTTGTCTAAACAGTTCCACTTTGAGCTTTATATGCACAAGTGAGCTAGCACGCAAGGTCACGCTATCTATTGCGGTAGGATATGTTGCAAATTTGAAAATATAATTTGCAAACATAGAATTCTCTATTGATTTTTTTATGTTATGGTATTAGGTACTTAAGTACTACAGATATTTTTTATTTCAAATTTTTTTTTTATGAATGCAGAACTTTTTATTTTTAGTTAGGAACTATAGTATATTCTTTAAAACTTTATGTAAGGATGTTTATATGCATAATCTAAATTCTAATACTTGTGTTAATTAGCAAGGTTTATGCCGGGATGAGGAAATGAGTGCAAAATTTGTGTTAATTAGCAAGGTTTATATGAAGTGGTATTAGGATTCAAGAGGAAATAGTGTGCCAACTATTTTTTTTACTAATGCAAGATAAGTTATACATGTAAGAAATTTGCAAGGTATATTCCAACTATCCCCTTATATCAATTTCTAAACTTATGGTACTACGCATTGAAAAGAGTAATATCAATTTTGAATTTGGTAGGCAAAGAGAATTTTTGCATAAATTCTGAGGATAACCAAGAAGAGCATGTCAAAGAGCAACCAAATAGAGGAATTGTTCTTGATGACATGGATGTCCATTGCTTAGTTGGACTTATAAAGATATTGTACTTATATCTTAAGTATAATATGCATATGTTTCAGAGAGTTGCCTAAAATGGATAACGTTATAGGAGTGGTTTAGAGAATCGCCTAAAGGAGTGCTTGATGGTTTATCTCCTAGGAAAGTTCTTGAAAGTAACACAAAAGAAGAATTTGTAGGTCTGGTTAAGCTTTTTCTTCCAACACAGGCAACATTTTTGAACTGGACTGTTAATTTAAAGGCTGATGTCATTGAAGAAGACGAATTGAACAAGATGAATGCAAGAAACATTGCTATGATTTTCGCCTAAACATAACCTAGGTTACTTTCCAACATTTTTACCTTTAGGAACAAAAATCAGCTGTCTCATTTGGCCTTTCATCAGATGTCTGATTCTTTAATAGCGCTAATGCATTTTGTCCAAGTAATGAATTTAATTAAGGCTTTAATTAAACACAGGCAGCATTTTTGAACTGGGATGTTAATTCAATGCCTGATGTCATTGAAGAAGAAGAACTGAACAAGATGAATGCAAGAAACAATGCCATGACTTTCGCTACAAACATGACCCAGGTTACTTTCCATCATTTTTTCCTTTAAGAATAAAAATCAACGGTCTCATTTGGCAAACTGAGTAAAAGTACCTCTTTTATCAGTTGTCTGATCCTTTAACAGCACTAATGCATGTTGTCCAAGTAATGAATTTAATTAAAGCTTTAATTTTAAAAACTCCAAGAAAGCTTAAGTACATTGCTTCCTAGGAATGCAAAGTAAATTATGTTGATCACAATGAAGATAATGAAAATGACATCGAGGATTGTTTTCTAAAGAGGTTATAATAATAATAATAGTAAAATTAACTATAAAATATACAATAATATTAACTATAACAATAACAATAATAAATTGTTAAGATTGTAAAAATTTATTTTGTTCATTAAATTATAGAAAAATTTAATAAGCTTCTAACAATTAATTATGTTGATAATAATAATAATTTAACTAATACATTAACTAATAATAGTTTAATAATAACAATAACAAAAATCATAATAACAACTAACAAATTAAGTTTACAAAAATTAACTAAGTTTCATAACGATTAACTAAGTTTATAATTCATAATAATAATAACAATATTAATAAATTATAAAATATTAACCCTTAGCTAAGTTTTATAAAAATTTACTAAATTTATATAATAAATACAGTACTAATAATCAAAATAAATCAACTAAGTCTATAAAAATTAACTAAGTTTATAATAGTAACAATAATAATAAATTAACTAATTAACTAATTTTATAAAAAACAATAATAAATTAACAATAATTTTTTTAATAATTAACTAAGTTTATAATAATAATACCATTAAGAATAATAAATTAACTAAAATTATAAAAATTAACTTCCACCATTATGTTTGTAAAAATTAAATAAGTTTATAAAATTAACCAAGTTTATAATAATAAAAATAATTTAATAATGTTTATGATAAATCACTAAGCTATTAAGAATAATAATTTGACTAATTTATGAAAATTTACTAAGTCTATAACAATAATGCTGCTAATAACAATAACAAAAATCATAATAGCAATATTAACAACTAACAAACTTGGTTAATAAAAATAAATTAATATACTTGTTTTAAGTTCAAGTGATCACATTAAAGAAGAAGAGGACATGGTAAGCATTTTTATTCACAATGGACATGTAATTTTAATATATATAGTTTTTACTAAATAAATATTCTTACCTACAACGGAGTAGAACTAGCAACCTAGAATGCAAATGCATGGTGGGAAATTTCACTGTCATATTTTATACCTTTTTGACACACACGGACAAATATCATCTTAACTTATTTTTATCTTATGCTTTAATATTGAGTCTATTGGATACACTTTGAAGTGCACATAGCCATCTTTAGCCAATAATTATGTCTTATTTACGCTAATTGAGTGGGATGGAGACTGTTGAAGGTGAATGGATTGAAGTTCACTGTTTGCGATCAACAGGGGTTTGTGGTGGCAGGGAAGAGTTGTTGGTGTTGTTGGAATTTATGGTGAAGTGTTGTTAAGGAGTATGGCTTCGAGACGATTAGGCAGAGGTTGGTGTGTATGGTTTTGAGTAAATGGAGTGTGGTTTTGTTTGTGAAGTGGATAATGGTGATAGGAGATTGACAATGGGTAGATGAATGTACAAGATACAGTGAAGTTTGTGCACAGGTGAACAGAGTATGATTTTCGAAATGTAGGAAGTGTGATGGTTGAACATAGTTGTCGATGGAGTTGTTTGAAGTTGTAAGGGGATTGTATGGGTAAGCTTACTTTGATATGGAAGGAGCAGCTTGTGTGGAAGAGGAGGAGGCAGGACAGTTGCAGTTTGTATGGAAGGAGCAGTTTGTATGGGAGTGTAGGTGTGGGTCTAGGTTGTTTGGGTGTAGGAGTACTGTAGGCGATATGGTTTCGGGTAGGGGTGTGGCAGTTTACTGCTAAAGTGGGAAGTGTAGTGGTGTTTGGTCGATGGATGATGTAACAATTCAACGATTGGTGTGATGTTGGTCTGAGTTCGGTGGAGAAGTGGGTTTGTGTAATAGGAAGGCATAAGTGGATGTTAGGTCGATGGCGAGGAAAGAAGGTTGGAGAGGGGTACAGATGTTTGAGGAAAGATTTGCGATGTCTGTTTGGAAGGAGAGGGGTGCAGGAATTTAGTGCTTTGTTCTAATAGTGAGTAAAGAAGATCAATAGCTCCGTAAGTTTGTTGCTAGGACAAACTCCAAATGTTGTGCCCACTGTGAAATTCATGTTCAGTATTCTTGATCCATCGAGTGGGTCAAATGCTACGCTAAATCCACCTGCATATGAATTTCACATTAGCTAAGGTTTTTTTTTTCAAAAAAATAGAAAACTACCGCTGCAATATATGCAGAAGCATGAGCAAAAATTAAAAGTAAGGGTCATGCTTCCTGTAAGGCAGTAGTAGACAGCAGATACAGGGCAATAGCAGATCCTTAAAAAAATCACTAACTTGACTTCAGCTTTAATTTCATAAGCTAGGCCTATAAGTATTGTAAATACTTGTAAGAGTAATTGACTATAGACATGAAAATGATTAAAATATGAATCTATACATTTTCGTTCTACATTTTTTAATTACATTGTATATTTGGACCAAATGGGTAATGCCATAATTGTTGCAAAGAGTATTAAAGATTCATTTTGCCTATTGATTTATTTAAATAATCCTACAGGTGTAGGTGTGATGTTGTGTATGATTATGCAAGTTTGGGTGTGTGCGCAGTTTGGTGTATGTGTGTATGTGCACTTGTATTATTAAGAAAAAGCAAACACCGCCGTTAAAATGCAACATGCAACAAGACATTATCTTCAACCACCTGAGAAAAAATTGATGTTTAAAAAAGTTACGTAAACTCAATCCATCTAATAATAGAAGATACTACCAATAACTTGTAATTTTCATCATCGTTTTATATAATTATTTTCAACTTGTTCTGAATTTTCAGGAAATACTACCAATGACCGAAGACATGCATGAAGAAAGGCTTTGAGCGGTTCAAGTTCTTAGTGATGCATTTGGTACTTGTAGACGTTAACTTTGAACAATGTTGTCTTTGGTTGTCATGAATATGTATTGAATTTGGCAACTCATGTATTGAACTTAATTTTTTGTTAGTTGATACTTTATTTGATTATCATGAATATGCATTACATTTGCTGATTATTATATTTTTTTCATTCATACATTGTTCAAATTGTTATCTATATAAAGAAGATTCAATTTGATTATTATTATTAAAATGTAATAGTCTCGTGCATCAAATATATAGTAAAATAAAGTATAGCTCCTAAAAAGCTTATAACTATATGACATAAGTGCTATAAAAAGATAATGCAATGTATGATGTCACTGTCAAAGGATAGCAGCAAATAGGCATTATTGTATCTGCACATTTTATAACGGTATATATATGTTGTAAATGAATGTAGAATATACTATAAACATGTTGATATATAGCGCGAAATAGGTGCTATAGAATAATTATTTTATAGCAGTTATACTTTGTTATAAAGATTCTGTTACTTTCGTTAAGATTAAGTTGTTATATAGCAGTAATAGTGAGCTACCGTCTTTATTAACATAGCGGCTACTTTATGCTATGAAATCATGCTCTTTTATAGCGGTTTTTTTTGTGTTATAAATGTGCAATTATTTTTTATAACATGTCGATATACAACATTTATTAAATCGATATAGTTGTGTTTAATAGCAGTTATATGCCGCTATAAAATATTGTTTTTCTTGTAGTGAGGTACAGGTAGCTATGTAGGAGTCCATCTATTTATTTATCCGCTATGTTTTTACGAATTTTTTCTATATGTATGTAATGACAGAAATTGTATCTATCTAGTTATTAATTTTGATCAACCAACGGGGGCATATTCATATGTCATTTTTGGAGTATTTTGTAATAATTATATTTTATCTAAACCTGGGCAACGTTTTGGGATTACGAAATGAATATGGAAATTAATTAGTGGAATCTGTGTTTTGAATTTTTTTTCATATTCCTGTACTTTTGATGTTAATGATACTATTAACTGATCTCATTTGTCATCGGAGAATAATACTTTTGATGACTATGGCAGCAGTGGCGCTTATTTTCAAGCCTCAAAATGAGGGATGTTACAACTTGGAGTTAGAGCAAAGGTTTATGTAAAAATAAAAGAATTTTGAAAATTAAAGAAGTTTTTGAAAACATAATCCTAATAAACTAAAGAATGAGATTGGGTATGGGATAATGCTGTAGTAACATACTTGTATTTGCTATATATAAGTACATATCTTATCTCTATTCTTCCATCTCTCTTAGATCATTCTTCCATATTTTACTAAGATTCGAATGCAGATTTAAGAAAAGTAAGATATGGAGGTACGAAAGGAAGAGTAAATCTCGGTGGAGGAAGCACCATAACCAACGAAATTGTCGGGCCCAATTCTAGAAGGAATCCAAGTCGACAAATAGTTGCTAATGTGGGTGCTGGAACAACAACGGTAGATATAGGGCTATTTACAGGTTTTTTGTCAACATGATGCAAGCTGAAGTTGCAACTGGATTATTTGGTGGTAATGCTAAAGGAGCAAATCCCAAAGTCCCTATTATCAACAACTATGTTGTTTTGGGTCGGGATTATGAGATACTTGGAGAAAATCCATTCATTGGAACTGAGGATGCTACCAAAGCAGAGAATTGGCTGCTTCATTGTGAAAGGATTTTGCTAATTTAGGCCTAAAAAATGAGTAGAAGAGGAGAATATCTTCCAAGCAATTGCAAGGAGCTACATTGTACTGGTGGAATATTGTAAATGTGGAAGTAACGGAAGAGAACTTGACTTGGGCAGAGTACAGAAGGAGATTCGAGGAGAGATTCATGTCTGAGATAGCTAAGTCAACTTTGTTAAGAAAGTTTACTGATTTGGAACAAGGTGATATGTCTGTGCTTGAGTTTGCGACTAGGTTTGAGGAGCTATCCATACATGTATGGATATACAACTATGGACACCATGACTAAGAGAAACGAGAATTTTATTAGAGGATTGAGACCAAAGCTGGCTAGAGCAACACTGTTGCATCTTAGAGACCCTTGTGATTTAGTAGTAGAGATGGAATTAAGGAACAAAGAGATGCTTGCACTGTTTAGTAATAACAAGCATACAAAGGCTTAGGGTGGTCAAAGTAGGAAAGAAAGTTCTTTTAGAAAAAGGGAGCTCAAAAGGGTGGAGCTGCCAAGAAAGAAAAGCTAATATTGTTTGCTACAAGTGTGAAAAGAAGGGAAACTTTTCCAATGAGTGTCATTCCAGGGATCGAAAGAAGGTCACTGGAAAGAAGAACATTAAGTGTTTCAACCATGACCAGATTGGACATTACAAGAATCGGTGCAAAGAACCACATAAGGTTAGGAAAAGAATTCTTTTGCTTTGGAATCGCCTGCCTTGAGACCAACAACAAAGGAAAAAGGGAAGTCTATGATGGGAGGTACACTTTTTATTTATGGTATACTTGTTAGAGTATTGCTTGGTACTGCTGCACCATATTCTTTTATCTCTCATTGTTTGGTATATAAGCTTAGTTTAGATCCATCATATCTTATTACTTCCTTAAGGGTTACAAACTCGACAGGAGTGTATGCAACTCTTGTGATGGGATGTGACCATTTAGAGTTTAAGTTATTAGGTCATATATTTTCCTGTAGTTTGCATGTGTTTGATTTTATGGGCTTTGGAATTATATTGGGTATGGATTGGTTGAACAAATATGATGCTAGGATATTTTGCTAAGATAGGGAAGTATCACTAGACACCCTAAGAGTGCAATCGAATTACTTAGTAGAGAACTTGAATTTTGATGTTTGTGGTTTATTGGGTGTAATGGAGGAGGAAGACGAGTTGAATTGAATTTTGTCATTAGAGAGTTTGCATATGTTTTTGAGCCTATTACACAACTACCATTGAAACGAGCTATTGAGTTTCAAATAGATCTTGTACCTGAAGCTGAACCTGTAAGTAGACCACCTAGCAGAATGACACCTACTGAGACGAAGGAGTTAAAGGTGTGGCTGGGGACTTGTAAGAAAAGAGTTTTATTACACCAAGCAGTTTTCTTTGGGGAATGATCGTGGTGTTTGTGAAGAAACCGAATGGATCATTGAGATTATTCATCGATTGTCGTAAGTTGAATGAAAAAAGACAATAAAGAATTGACATCCATCGCAAGAATAGATGATTTATTTGATCAGTTAAGTGGAGCCAAAATAGTTTCCCAGTTGGATCTAGCAATAAGGTACTATAAATTGAGAGCGATAGAGGATAATATGCCTTTTATGGCATTTCGAACAAGATATGGTTCATGCGAGTGGTTTGTAATGCTATTCGGATTGACAAATGCACCTGCCTTCTTTGTATACCCGATGAACCGGATCTTCCATGAGTATTTAGCTAGGTTCGTTTTAGTGTTTATAGATGACATCCTGATATATTCTAGGAATAAGCAAGATCATGAGATTCACCTTAGGATAGTGCTTGAGATGTTGAGGCAACATCAATTTAAAGCGAAGCTTTCAAAATGTCATTTTTGGAAGAAAGAAGTGAAGTTCCTTGGTCATGTAGTTTTCGAAAATGGGTTACCCATAGATCCATCTAATATTGAAACTGTTAATAACTGGATAAAACCACAGAATGTGACTGAGATAAGGAGTTTCTGGGGTTGGTTGGATATTACTAGGGATTCATCAATGATTTCTCTCGTATAGCAACACCGATGACTAAATTAACAAGGTTGGACATGAAGTATGTTTGAACCGATAAATGTGAGGAGGCATTCCTGAAGCTAAAAAAATTATTGACCAATGTGCCCTTGTTAGTTGTAGCGGATGGTAATCAAAATTTGGTGGTATATACAGATGCATGTGGAACAGGGTTGGAAGCCGCATTGATGCAAAAAGGTGATGTGATTGCCTATGCTTCTCGATGGCTCAGACCACATGAAGTTAGGTATCTGATCCATAATTTGGAGTTGGCATCTATAAATTTTACTTTGAAGGTGTAAAGACACTATGTGTTGGGAAAAAAGTTCGAGTTGTATACAGACCATAAGTCATTATGGTATTTATTATTTCAAAAGGAGTTGAATATGAGGCAGTAGAGATAGCTAGAGTTTTTTGTAGCTTATGATTTCAGTATTGAATATACACTAGGGAAAGGAAATAAAGTTGTTAATGTATTTAGCAGAAAACATCAGAATGTGGTTTTAGAAATGTTAGCAGAGTGGAAAGATTTAGAAGAATTGACTACCTGTAGTGTGTAGTTAAGGTCGACGACTAGTTCTAGGTAGAATACTGGCATGTTATCTTATTTAGAAGTTCGACCACTATTAATCAAGGGGAATTCTTCTAAGTAGAGAGATGATCTATGGTTAGTTGAATGGATTAGAAGATTGGAAGGTGGAGCTAAGATTGATGATTTTATCTTGACCAAAATGGTTGGTTGGGGAAGAAGAGACGATTGTGTGTTCCAGATGTGAGATACCTAAGGAAAGAAGTTCTCAGGGAAAGTCATCGATCAAATTATAATATTCATCCTGGAGGGATGAAGATGTATCAGGACATGAAGAGAAGTTTCCTCTAGGTGGTTATGAAAAGGGATGTAGGCTTATAGATAAAGCAATGTATAAATTGCCAACAAGTGATCAGAAGCCAAGTGGATTACTTCCGTCTTTAGATATACCAGTATGGAAATGAGATTCTATATCTATGGATTTCATTGACGGGTTGCCAAGGTCAAATAAGGGAAATTAGAGTATTTAGGTTATAGTGGATAGACTGACTAAGGTGCATATTTCATTCCCATTATGCCGACAAGGACAACACATGTTTTGGCCAGGATATTTATGAAGAATATTGTTAGGCTGCATGTAATTACTAGTAATATAGTCAGTGATAGAGATACCTTATTCACTAGTGAATTCTAGAAGAGTCTTCAAGTGGTTTTGGAAACCATGCTCAAGATGAGTATCGCTTGCCATCTACAGACAGATGAACAAATAGAAAGAGTTAACAAGATTTTGAAAGATTTGTTAAGAGCTTATGTGTTAGATTTTAGGGGATCATAGGAAGACCATCACTTAGTCAAATTTTCCTATAATAATAGTGATCAGACTAGTGTAAGGATGGCACCTTTTGAAGCCTTGCATGGAAGACCGTGTAAATCTGCGATATGTTGGTTGGAAACTGGAGACAAATTAGTTCTTGGTCCAGATATGGTAAGAGAAGCCACAGAAAAGATTGAGTTGATCTGAGCGCAGATGAAGAAGGCTTAGTCTAGGCAGAAAAGTTACGCAGACAAGCAGTGAAATGATTTGGGTTCTCAGTTAGAGACCACGTTTTTGTCAAGGTATCATCAATGAAGGGTGTAATCCAATTTGGAAAGTCAGGAAAATTAGCATCTAGATTTGTTGGGCATTCCCTATTATAGAAAGGATCGGAAAATTCACCTATAGGGTAGAGTTGCCAAGAAGTTTGCCAGGAGTCCAAATTGTTTTTCATATCTTCATCTTAGAAAGTATGTTAGTGATCTGGAAATTACTATTACTCCGACTATATTGGAAGATTTAGAAGTGGAACCAAACATGACTGTCAGTAGACAACTAGTTTGTATCGTAACTATGGATGAGAATAAGCTAAGGAACAAGACAATCAGATTAGTAATGGTCCGGTGGAGTGACAATGAGAGAGACTATACTTAGGAGATAGAGGATAGGATTAGAGATACTTATCCTAACTTGTTTTGATGGTATGTTTTATATCTATGATTATGTTTGATGCTATCTACCTTATCATAATTTCAAGGATGAAATTCTTTAAGGTGGGGAGTATGTAACATCTCTAATTTTAATTAACTTTATTTAAGGTATTTAATTAGATAAATTAAATAGAATAACGTAAAAGGATATGAAGATTGAGTTTTGATAATTAAGAGGGTTGTGCCTTAATTAATGAGTTAATAGGATTGATTATAACTTTAACAAGGAGGATTTATGAGAAAGGCAAAATAGGAAAAAAAAACCATATTTCCTTAACATATACCTTTCCGTTCTCATTTCCTCCCTCACATTCATTCATACAAACTAAAGAATAAGGAAGGTCAGCCATTGTTAGGAGCTTTAAAAAGAAGTAAAAGCTAGGAAATCAAAGAGAAAGCTTAAGAAAACTAAATCAACACTGAAATCTCAAGTTTCATTACCTAATCAAGTTGAATAATGATAACCCTTCTCAAATTTTCTTGTTTATGTTTAGTTTTATGATTAGACCCAAATCTTATATTGTATTATTATGCCATGATGTGTGATTGATAATTATATGCTTATGGATGATTTATTAAATTTATTTATGAAATTAATTAATAGGTTTAAGTGTGAAAACCTATCATATGACATCTAAATGACTTCAATTTTTGGTATGGTATTAGAAACATTATTTTACAAGTGTGTTTTTAATTTCATAATTTTCCAATCAACCATGAATATTTTATGGATTTCCTAAGTGAGAAAAATAATTTATTTCGGGTTTGAATTATTAAAACTAATTAAATAATGTTTTTGGCCCAAAAATTTTTATACGTTAAAGAACATGTTAATTCAGATTTATTGTGGAATTTGGGGATTTTTTCCAACTGTTTATGAATTATTATGAATTTATTAGGGTAGAAAAGCTTAATGATTATATTAAAATAATAATATAAATTATATGGTTTGGAAATTATTTTGGGAATGAGAAATCTAATTTATAGCAGTTGTTTGAAAAATATTTACTAATGTAGAGTGTTATCTAATAACAATTTGATAAAGAGTTTAAGTTAGTGAAAAGATATTGCTTTTTAAAGATATAAAATAGTTTTTATATCAATTAGAGATTTTCCATGTGATATTAATCAATGCCGAAGTCCACCTATGCCGCATGGAGTCATTAATCTATAAGGAAGCATATGATATCAACCTTGTTGGTATGTAATGTTTCCACTAAGGTTGTGGCCGACATTGATGCCTGCGACAGTGGTAATGCCGCTAGTGTTATATGCCACATGTCTTCTATGTCGATAGTCTTCTATGCCGCATATGTTCTATGCAGCATGTTTTCTATGTCGAATATTTTCTATGCCGCATGCTTCTTATGCCACTAGTGTATCTTTTTAGCGTTGATGTCGCATACTCCTATTACGACTTTAACTATATAAAGAGACAGTAACGCTGCAAGTATAGATTACTGTCGGCATTGGTTTTATACGACAATGATGCTGATAATTTCTTATGATGCAGTGCTTTGGCCATAGTGTCGGTATAGACCATTCTCAATGTTGATTATATTACAACAATGATGCCGCCTAGACATGATTTTGACATTCTTTGCATAAGGCTATAAGTCTATGTTTTACGCAAAACAAATTCTATACTTCTTTGCTTTAGCAACCTATATATATGACACAATGATTTTGGCCTTATAGCTTTAGGTGCTATAAAAATCAGATGTTTTAACATGGTTTTGATATAGAGGGGTGTGACAATCCAATAGCGGCTATATCAATGTCGCACTTTCTCAATTAAAGTGTTTTTATTATATGTGGCTTTATAGCCTAAGTTTTTGAGGTGTAACTACCTCCAAGTGATTCGAAATTCATTAACCCAATTTTATAAAAGCATATATATATATATATATATATATATATATATATATATATCGGTATAATATCTTGGATAAAGTAAAGGACTATATTTTCTTATTTTGAGTGTGATTTCAAAGGTTAAATCAATTATAAAGATTTATGTTTCATGGTAATAAAGAGGGCATTTAGTCCAGAATTTTATTAGTGAAATTATTATACTTTTCACTATTAGGTAAATTGTGATAGGATAAATTGACTCAAGAATTAGATAATAAAGCAGATAATGGGACTAGTGTAGGGTAGCGCCCTATACTTCAACTGTTGACCCCTAATTGATATTAGTCTATAATTCCAGTGTGTAGGGCTTTGTTAAGGGTAAAACTAAAAGTAGATTTACGCGCCAAAAGGAATCTATAATTTTGATAGGTTATTGGTTTGTTTGCAAAACCATCAGGTTCATAGTGAGCCTAGCAAAACTATGAGACTGATAGACAGTCAGGTAAACACTCAGATGATTGTGTTTGAACGGATAGTCCAGTTTACTCCTAATGGTAAGTTGGAGAATTTTAGTATATTTGGTAGGCCCGAGTCAGCCATATAGCTTTGTAATAACCTTTGGAAATCTATGAGGTAAGGATAGACAATCAGTTAATTTAGACAAATGAGTTAGGGTTGCTCATGTAATGTGCACGCATTTAATTATCTTGCGTTTATGTAACCATTATGATTGTATGAGCATGATGGAAATAGACATATTATTAAAGAATACTAGTGAAGGGAAAACCGATTCCACTTAGCGGTGTGGTCTCACTAGATATCTATTTTTAGATGGCATATAATTATTCACACCAGACTATTTGTTCGATCCAAATTTTTTGTTTTTCCTCTTTACTATGAGGTACTCAATTGAGTAGTTCGAGAGTAAGATTCATAGGTTATTTGGGTTGAACATATAAAGCTTCCAGAGATATGAAAGAGGCTGAGCTAGCAATGTAGGAGTCTATCTATTTATTTATCCTATGTGTTGTTATGACTTTTGTTTGTATATATGTAATAGTGGAAATTGTATCTATCTAGTAGTTAACTCTGATCAACCAAGGGGACATCTTCATATGTCGCTCTCCAAATATTTTGTAATAATTATACTTAATTTGAACTTGGGAAACATTTTGAGAATATACAACGAATATGGAAATTAATTAACGAAATCTATATTTTGAAGAAAAAAAATTCATATTCTTATGCTTCTGATGTTAATGGTACTATTAACTGATCTCATTTTGTCGCCAAAGAATAATATTATAGATGACTATAACATCAGTTGCACTTAATTTCAGGCCTCGGAATGGGGGATGTTAAAGATAATTACCTTGGTAACCATTATATAATATATACTCCTACTACCGCTTACTATATGGTAACTAATCAACAAACCCAAGGGGACATGGACTCTAAGTATCATTTTAGGCCAAGTCTCGTGTCTCTTATATAATGTATTATTATAAACCTACTCTGATACCTACAGTAACACCAGACCTCTATACCCATACTACTAAAGAGTATTAAAGGGTAATACTGTTTGATAATGTGGAGAATGAGGTGATATTGGGCTGTCACATGTGAACATTCCCTTGGGGTAACACCTGTACACATTCCAAAATCTCATATATCTCACATATATGTACTTTGTATTGTGTTTGTGCCAAAAATGGGACAAATACCCAAACATTAAACGGAAGCACCAAAATGCAGAGATATAACTCAAACAAGCAATAACAACAAGAACGTATAAGGAGACATAAGAATTTTTATAGTGGTTTGACAAATTTTCCGGCCTACATCCACGTTAATCTTTGTTATTAGTTTTTCTCTCTCCGATTTACAACTAGTTTTATCAAATCTATCCACGATCTAGTGAATACTTGATTTACAATGGAGTTCCTATAGTATATTTGAGGGAGGAAATAAGGGTGAAAGAAATGCAAAATCCAAATCTCTTCTTCAGTTGCTATAGGGCTGGTATTTATAGAGAAACTTGCTAGTAGACCTAGGAGCCCATGTAGAATAAAGTCCAGATGAAAGTCTAAATGTAAGGAAGAAGCACGCCAGTCTAGAGTCCAAAGAAGACCTCTAAGTACAAAGAGCTTTTTGTTGGCGAAAACCCAACTTTTTCACTTGCCTTGCCTTTCTATCTTTAATTTGATGCACTTTGAACTCTTTTCCTTGAAGCTTAAGCTCTTTCTGATGATTTACTTAATATCGCTTGTTCTATTTTTGTTTCTTCATATCGATCTTAGGAATTGCTTGTCTATTCTCCAAGAAAGCATTTGATTATGAATGGTTGGAGTAGAGTATAAAGCACACGGGTTTTATAATGTAGAAGTAGCAGAGAAAACCTCTTGGTACGGAGAGGAAACCTCTTGGTATCGACTGGTTTCCTTAGCTCCAAAGGCGACGGTTTTTCTTGAATTCCTTTCTCTTGTCCTTTTAATTGTGTTTCCAAGTTCTTGATTCATCTTGTCTTCATTTTGACCTTCTAATTCTGGCTTGAAATCTATTTAGTTAAAAAATGGGTTAACATATTGGCATAAAGAAATGAATAGGCATGTTTCCATGATAGAACAATACATAATATAAAACGAGTACTAGAGATCATAGAGTCATCAGCATAGCGATAATATATAGTAAATGAAACATACAAGTTCAAGTAGGTTACAAAATAGTCAATACCTATAATCTCTGAAAAATAAATGCATAATATGTCTAACACATCAACTCAACATGACATCAACATGTATAGAGGAGGCTTCATAGTATACATATATTATATATAGCCCTACTAACATCTTATCCTCCAAAACTATGACTACAAACCATAGTTGGTCACTTCGTCCTTGGACTTGAAATGTCTCAGACTAACCCGAGTATTATATAAATAATAAACAGGTCATACCATGTCTAGAGAAAAATGTCAGAATATACTGGGTGATATTATATGACAAATAAGATCAATAAGCAACATATAAGTATAATGGAAAATGCCCATAATAATAATATATCATTTCCATCCATCACCCATCAATAATAGGCATATGCTTACATCGATATCATAATAAACTAGATGAGGTATCAATTATAAGTGATCCTATATGAATATCATTCAATCGAGATATTATCACATATATGCAACATTTCATAATGAATATCTGGATCAACAATCCTAATGAGAGATAAAACTCTCATCTGTCTAGCCTTAGAAGATAAATATGATATATGATATGTGGACTCTAGAGTAACACACGAATCTCTTAGCCGATTGCTCTAGGAGAGTGATAAACAAGCACACAAGTCTCTAATATCAAATAGAATGACGAGCACATAGCAAGTCTTTAAGTTAGGCTATCTTAAATGATAGATAAGTATACAATAAGTCTCTATGTCATATAATCATCATCTCTAGTGAGATGATTACATCAAACGTCTTATTAGAAATGAATTTATCTATCATCCAAATGGGAGACTGATGTATCACGCCTCTGCTCTGAAAGACGCCAACGATTACAACCCATTTCCTATAATCCCTTTGTTATTCCTAGAATCATAACACCTATATCCATCTGCTTGTCATAAACACACTGTAAGACTACTTTGTATATTGGTCACGACTCTTACGTGCCCTTTGGAATGGACCATTGGTCTTTAAGTGACGTTTGGGCGGTGGCTCTAATAAGAGTAATAACTCTAGCCTCAACCTCATTAACTTGTCAATTTGGCATCATAGATCAAGGTTGTGACCCCATAATTTGGGCTACAGGATGAATACTAGCCAATCTAGGGGGTTCTAATCATGTGCTCTCCATAATAGCATGAACCCTATGACATAGATTCCTAACGTACACTCTTGACTGAACAAGTCCTAGTGAGACTAACGATGAGTATTCTCGATTCTATTGAGAGCTTCTCAACATAATAAAACCTCTACTACTAGCCCTAAGAGTACATAATATTTTTGACTAGTTAGTCCTTAGAGGATGAATCCATAATTCCCAACATAACTCCAACTTATAGTCCTTAGAGAGTAATAGACTCTCGATTGCTAATAACTATAAAGGATTACCTCTAGACGATTTCATGAAGTCATAACCCCACATTACAAATGAGAGTGGCATTTACTTACAAAAGTAATCGAACAAATAACCCTTAAGTGTCCCATATCGACCAGTGTTACTTGATTGTTTGCTAAATGCTTGCAAATTTACAATCAATACAAACATACAATATTATATGCAATGGGTGCAACAACCCTTCTTTCTACACTGCAAATCAAACAAATTTAAATTATAATAAAATAATTTTAACTCAATATTTGATATTTTTTAAAATAAATATTTGTTCAATTGAAGGCTATTAATAAAAGTTCTTTGTTTAAATAAATTGAATTAAGTTAATAAATTCCATTCGAATAGTATATTTTGAAATCAGAAAAAATGGTTTAATTAATATAAAATATATTTTTAAAGTACAAATAATTTTTATATATTATTGAAATAGTCGAAATAAGTTTATTTTATAATAATACATTGAATAAATAATTAAAATTTAACAAGCATTAAATTGAACGAAATTGTCCTATTATCGAAATATAACTTGTAAAATGAGATCTAGATCAATTTAAATTGAATCAAAATTTACTTACAATATAAATACAAGACTATAAAAAAAAATTGTTGGTTAAAACTAGAGAGCAAGCCTATTATAGTTTCCACCTTTCTCTCATTTCTGGACCTCTCCTTATTACTTCACTGGCAAGCCCAAACCCGTTTGTGCCCTAGACTTAATATCCCATTTTTAAAAAGTATCAACAAAAAAATTTCTTTAAGGGTTTCGCGAACAGGAGCTTAGCAGCAGTGTGATGGAGGTCGAGATGTGGCTATAGTGATACATGGTTTAGGGCTTTGCGAGTTGAGCTTGCGCTTGGACTTGGGCAAACAGGCAATGAAGGGTGGCTATATGACTTGGTCTGGTGTGGGGTTTTAGGTGATGGTTGATGTGGATGAGGTCGTTGGTGGATGTATAGGTATTGGAGGCTTTAAGAGATGGGTATGACATGGGGATTTGTTAGATGGAGAAGCTAACACTCCAATTTTGGTTGGTACAACGTCGTTTATGGCATGGTAAATTCTACATTCGTTAACTCGGTAAGTAGCTAAATCACTACTATATCTACATCCCTCTGAAAGTTATGTATATGTATGTATACATATATATAATTGATAACATAGCTTGGATGAATTTTATGTGATTATTAATTGAATTGATTGGTTAAAATATGTTTTGTGTATATTGGATTGGAAAAACACTAAGGAGATGATGTCCATTTGGTTATACAATATAGCTATTTTCATATTTAAAAATATATTTTTAATTATAAATATACATATAGCTCTCTTTTTGTTATATAACTCATTTTAAAATCAATATTATAATATATTAGAAGTTTGGAATTTTTCTAAAGGCTAGTTATAATTTATTGCTATTTTATAAAATATTATGGAAATAATAATATTGTTTTAAGTGATCTTTAATATAAAGGATATTTAAATATTATTGAAAGAGTTTTTAAACCTTGGAAAATATAGAATTCTTTTATGAAATAATTAACTGATTTTGGATATGTTTTAAATAAGTAAAAATTTCTTTTTATAATAAGAGAATTGCAAATATGTTATAGTATAAAGGAAAAGCGTTTTATTTTCAATTAGTTTGAGTATAAAGAGAAGTCTTTGAATTATATTCTGTGGTATGAAACAAATATAATTTATTTTGAATGTTTATAAATTTATTTAAAAGTAGAATTTAATTAACGAAATTTATGTAGTGAATTGTTAAAGTTATATTCATTAAATGATCTTGAATGTTCTATAATTAGATAAATAAGGATTTGAAAGTAAATTATAGCGTTAAATCTCTATTTTTAGTATTACAGAAGTAGAGTGAAAGTATTCAATATATACCTCATCCCAGCAGTGACCTATGTGTGTATGCTATCGAATGCGCACCTCCACCACCTTGCCATCCCTTAAGTTCGTCGCTTCCACCTCATGCACCTCTCGACATCGCTGATTGTACAACCTAAAAATTCTAACAAGTATTTTATTCTTTTATTTATAAACTTTGGGGTTTTAATTTACAAAAAAGTTGAATTTTTTTAATTTAATTATAAATAGTCACCAAAATTTTATTAATATAAGCCAATTCTATAATTCTTATTTTTGGTTAAAGTTTAACATTTATTGGAATTTAAATCTTTTAAATTCTAACTTCCAAATCTTTTTACTTAACTGAATATATTGGTAACAACATTTTATTTCCACTTTTGTTCTTTTAAAAATTGGTTATACACCTTTAAATCAAGTAATTAATATTCTGTAAAAGAAATAAACTTTATGCGTATACACATTTGTTTCTTAGTTAATTGATTAATAAATAAAATTTAAAATTGAATAATATATGGGAAATAAATTTTACATTTTCTTTTTTTACGTATATACATCAGTTATGTGTTAAATGTTAAGTAAATCAAACCAATGTAAACAAATCAAAAGTTAATTAAGTAACAAATTTTAAAGTTAATAGAGTATAAATAGTCTATTTAAAATACCCGTTTTAATTTGTACATTATATCCGTTTTGATTTATTTAGTTAGCATATAAATGCTACGTAGCTAATGAATATTCTTTAAAACGTATATTTTACTAAAAATAGGTAGAGAATAAATAAGTAACATATAATTTTAGATACGTTACTTTTGTTATAAATTTAGCGTATATTGTACTAACTATATAAGAAATAAATAAATAAGAAACGAATAGTTTCTAATCACGTTACTTTTTAATTATTTGAGCATACGTTTCAACTAAAATTATGCATCTATTACACGCTCATAAATTTCATACCTTAGCTACTGAAAACAAATCAGTAGCCGCGATTTTTGGAAGAAAATTTTTGACTGAGCTTCTAAAATTGCTCATATTTAATTTGATACGTTTCATTTCTATTTGTTCCGTTCTTTTCCCTGTTGCCTTTTTCATTCCTTGATTTTTGGTGCTATTGGCTTCAACAAACATATCATATTCTGTACAAAATTTATATACATATTCCTTACCTTATCTGTGTCAGTTTAAATTGTGAACGGTACCAAAAATTTTGACTCTTCAATCTCCTTCCGTTTAAATTGTGAACTGTACAAAATTCAAAACGTGTTGTCCAATCAATTTGTTGCTTTAATTAACCTTCAACAAATCAAGGGATTTGACGGTTGTTATTTGTTCATCTTCATCTGACTATTGATTGTTTGAATCTATTCAATTTGATTTAATATTCGCATTTATTTATTAGATCTTTCTTCCCTCGGCGCAAAGTTCTCCCTTTATCTATTGTTCTACACGATCACTGGAAGAAACGTATAACGTACTTACGTTTTTCCTCTTTTCATTATTTGATTTGGCTACAACTCATATTTTATTTGCGTGTATAAATCAACATGCATATTTATTGTCTAAAATCCTCACCTGCTACTTTATATTTATTATTTATGTGATACGTTTCCCAATTTGTGCCTAATCGTTTTTCCTACGTTACTTGTTTTAACCGCTAAAACATTTTTTTTCTTTTTTAAACTTTTGACAGTTCAGTTTTGCCATTTTATATTTCTTTGCTTCGCCCCTCCCTGTCCTCTGCTTTCAATATATTTGACAAATCCATCTTCATATTTCACTCGGCAAGAAGAGAAGGAAAAAAAAATTAGAATAAAAAAATAAAACCATCGATGCCTTCCTTACCTTCAAAACCGCGCACAACCACCCTTTGCCGAGCCATCAACAGACCCGCCTCCAACTTTTTCTCCCCGCCTCTCCATCACGTGGCCACTTTTTTCAGCTATGAGCTCCTTTCTTTTGATGTGCCATCAAACTGTAGGGAGTTGATGCATGAAGCCTGTTGCGTTTGAACTTGCGTGCATATATGACTCAATATGTGTATCATATGTCATGTAAGTATTTGATAACTTACTTATTTGTTAAGAAAATTTTGAATTCATACCGTGGCATGCATTTTAGTAGGAGATATATTAAATTTTTATATAGGAGTAAATTTTTTTAATAATAATAAAGTAAGTTATTTGGATTACAGTATTATATTCAAAGGGTTAAATAGCTTGTTGTTGGTTATATTTAAAGTTATCTGGTTAATATGTAATATGAGTTATTTTGATGTTTTCATATTATATAATATATTATAATCGGCAACACTAGGTTGCTGTTTTATATAGAGTTATGCGTTAAAATCTTTGGTCTATAAAGTTAGTATAATATATAAGCTATAATATATATAATGTCTTTGTGTTCTGGTACAGTTAGATATAAAAGTTTATAAACTACATATATTTGTGAATATATGTACAGGTTATAAAAGTTCATTTGTTTTGACTATGAGGCTATGGTCTGCATGTTGTATATTTAGCTATATAATATATAATATATGCAGTAGTTGCATATGTTCGGTCTGCATAATCCAACGTATATAAGTATATATGTGCTTACATATTCATCCATGTAGAAGAGTTTGAGGTGCTATTAATAAAGAACAGAGGGTCAGATTTTAAAAGTAACATATTTTGTTATATTATGGTCAATATTGTGTTTCGATCAATAAGTTTTATAGATTTCTATGTACTCTGTTTATATGTGGTCTGTGAGTCTAATATATTATACTTTTTAATTGTTAAAATATGATGCGGTGCATAAAAGTTATTTACCCGTTCATGCTATTATATATGTGTCACATTGGTTTTAAGGTAAGATGTTGTATATAGTAGTTTATAAATGAGATTTGAACAGTGCAATTTGTTGAAGTTTTATATATTTATCTTATTTAAAAATAAAAATCTTAATGATTTTATATACATAGGTCGTATGTGGCGGTTGGGTCTTAGATTTGTAAATAGAAATTTTGATCTATGTGTAAAAATTGAAATGGTTTGGAAAAATATAAAGATTCTTTTTAGCATATATGTTTTATTTCATATGTTAAACTATTGGTGTATGTATTGAGTAAAAAAAATGTAAATTACATATATCTGCTTCAACTTTAAATTTTCTTAGAGATGCAATATTGATTTTATTAAAATAGCAAACATTTCTGTATATATAAGACTGGTTCGGATTCAATTCATCAATCCTTGATTTTCAGACTCGTTCGTCCAATTCGCGCCAATCCTACTTTGCTTTGAAATTCATACTTGGATTTATAATTCAATTTCAGTGTCCGTATCAGTGTGCGTATCCATGCCATCTTCTCTAGCCTCGAAAGGTGAGCAATCACTCACAATTAACGTTCTTGTATTTATTAAATTTGATTTCAATTGAAACGACAATTGAAATATGATGTTGTAGTTATTTAAATTTTTATATATGCTATTTTCTATAACTATTCACCTGTGGATATGATACCATATCCTATTGTTTATATTTTTTTAATTGCTGATGATATTTGCTTATTGTTATATGTTAAATTATACCTGTTATCACTTTGCAAGTTCCCTGTTAGTATAGAATTCACTATGGGTTGAAATGATACATACCCGAACGGACTTTAGAATAGGAGAAAATCGTTATGGGTTGAAATGATTGATCCAAGAGATTTTCATTTGAATTGAATTTAGGATTATGGGTTGAAATGATATCCACCCGTATATCTATTAAATTACGGATTGAAATGATAATATCCGTATCACTTTGCCATAGAATAGAAAATTATACACCGGCGCCATTGGTCTATATAAATATTTTGAAAATGAACTTTATGGTTTGGAAAGAAATATATAATTGTAATAAGTTGATTCTTAAATATATATATTATAGTGGAAATTAGGTTGAAGGGCTTCTATTTGCAGGGTAATAAGTTTTAAGGACAGCACTTCTGAATAATTAGTTTTAAGGACAATTTAGAGCATAATGATAAATTCATTTATCTTTTCAAGTTATACAGGAAAATGATAACTCCTTTTATCATTATTTCTGTATAACTGAAAATGATAAATTCTTTTATCTTTTTCCAGTAAAATGTCCTTAAAACTAATTTTTTAGAAGTAGTGCCCTTAAAATTTATTACCCTGCATAAATAATCCCTTGAAGTAAAAATCCCCCATATTATATATATATAAAATGGCAATGATATATATATATATATATAGGTTAAGTGATAATATTAAATTAAATTAGGATTGATTTAATACGTATAATATGTTTAAGAATTTTAATTTATATTTCAAATAGATTTTGGTAATAACTTGAATAAGTTAAGGTTGGGAAGGTAATACTGAAATATATTTGAAATTGTAATCAATTAAGAATTTAATTTGATTAAATCGATTTGAAACTTCTTGAAATTGAGATCTAAAGATATGATTGTATAACGTGATTTTGATTTAAGTAAGTTAATGAATATTTCACATTTAAATAAATTAAAGAAGATATTTAGAAAAAATGTAATTTAAGGTTACTTAAATGATATTGAATCTAATAGGGGAATATTCCAAGATTAAATAATAATGAAGATAAACTAAATCTATATGAAATTGTTAAATTTAGGTTGAATGTTGAATATTTAAAGTTTGAAATATATTGAAATGTAAATGGGTATTTTGTGGTTCAAACCCGGATTTGAGATTGATAAAATTTGAAATGGTTATTTAGGAATTGAGTTGAATTTAAATTGATAAATCAAGATTGGATTAAATTTGACTTTGGAATTTCAGTAGATTTGAATCGTAATTTTGAAAGTGATAAAATTTGGAAATATATATGTATTTGAAATGAAATGATATTTTGGTTTTGAAGTATAAATTAATTTGAAATGACCACGGTGTTATAGTGTATATCTCTGCGTTGTAGGTAGTCCTACGGATCCTTAGAGGATGGTTATCCCAAACATCCTTTGAGTTACTTGTATTTCAATTGATATTTAATTTGAGTTGGATTTATTAATATAAGAATGTTAATCCTGACTCGAGTGTTTTGTGTTTTTCTTTACGCTTGGGTCGGACTGAGTGATACAGCTTTTGAGACTCACCTTCGGAGTTTGGAGCTTTGCTTGGAGATCCAACTATCATTTTAGCTTTCAGCTCTTCCAATTGATTTGTTCAGAGAAGTCATCTGTTGCATTGGAGACTTCAATTTGAGATATTCTGCTGTATTTTATTTCTAACTTTGATGTTCATATAGTTGCTTCATGAACTACTATTTATCTATTCCGCTGCGTATTATTGGATTACTCTGTGTTTGCGATTCTGTGATTGATTTATTTGCTGTATATGTTCAGTTTTGCCAAATTTTAAATTAACAATCTGATATTTTGAGCAATTCAAGTCCGACATGTGCGGATGCGAATGGCTGAAAATAGCAGGTCATTACAGTTGGTATCAGAGCTTTGGCTCTAGGAAAACTTAGCATATATGGTAAATTTATTTACATAATCACTTTCATTCGAGCTTGAATCTCTTCCTATTTGATTCGGTTCTCCTTTGAATTTTGGAACATCCCCCTCAGATCCAAATCCATTCTTGTCTTTCACTATTCATGTTTTTTAGATTTTGGAGTATCCCATAGCTCCACTGGATGATTGTAAAGGGTTGAAACTCCTTTACAATAGCATCGATTCACCGAAAATTTATATACCCTCGGTTTAGATGCTGCCATCTCTGGTTATGCCGAATTCTATATCTGGCGATCGAATGTCGATTTGCCTTGGAATTCCGCATCGATCAAATTCCTGAAGTCACGGTTGACCCGGTTAAGGTCGCCCGCGATTAATATCCATCTTCTATTTTGAAATTTAATTATCTGATCTTCGTTTGGGCCTAGCTTCGAATCAGAATTCTATTTGATTAGAGTTCCTCTAATTTGAATCTCTATCTTTGTTTTGAAATCCATCATTGAATCATCCTTTGAAAATCGGGCTTTGTTTGTATTTTAGAAATTGTTTTATATACCGAAATTATTATTTTGATAACTATGATATTATTCGATATATGAAAGTGAAAATGTTTTCGAAAGGATTGTATACCTTCTAAAAAAACTAGAATTTGAAATTACGAAAGGATTTGAAAATTTGAAAATTTTATAAGAAATTTGATTTATATAAATATGATTTATAACTGAAGGGTTTCAAATTTGAAATTTGATAGATTGAACTCCGGTATTTTGAAATTGGTTTTAAGATTTTTGAAAATATATAATAATACGATTTGAAGTATTTTCCGAATAAGAAGTGTTTAAAATGACTCAAACGAGTTCCAATGATTTCAAAGAAACTTCAAAGAAGTTTTAAGAAAATAAAAGTCCAGAACTCACTTATGTCGCTGGAGAATAATTTTGATGATGAGTGCACGCATCATCGACATTGATTTTCAAGTTTCAAAGTGGGGGAGAGGCCACTTTAATAGCTTCGCTATGCGAGTGATTTTGTGAAACCAATTTTGATCTCAAATTCTGAAGTATATTTCGATATTCAAAAGATATATGTATATATATTTGAAATGATTTAAAGTGAGCCGGCGTTCAATCCTCGAGTTTTCGATTTGATTTAGTAACTCTATTTATACAAATTAATTTACTGATTTGTTGGTGATTTCCAACTCTTGGATTTGAAATTTGATTTCACTGACTATTTTGAAGGTTCGAACACTTCCAAATCAAGGTTTAAAATTTTAAAGCTAAGTAATTTCGAAAAGTATAAATTAATGGATAGAGTATATAAGTTTAAAACTATTTTTTAAGTAAATGGATAGGACTAATTTGAATTATACTAGTATGAAATCTGGTTTTGAATGCTTTATAAATAGTTTAAAGGTTTCGAAGGGGTGGTTATAAACTTGAAAATCATTTGGGTATAATTGATTTTAGAAATATTTGGTTTCGAAAATAAGATTTGGAATTTAAAACCCAGTATTATATGATGATTTTGGAAATGAATTTGATTGACCTAAATTATGTTGATTTAAAATATTGTTTGTTTATATACTATCTGGTTTAATAGTAAAAAAATTAGTGTTTTATATAAGTAATTGATCTCATAAAAAATTGAATGGATTTAATAAAATGAGTTTAACGAAACTATTAAATGTTAATTAATAAAAAAAATTATATGGTTTTAAATAAATTGTTAATTTGTTTTCCAAAGTCTAATTTTTCATCTGGTTGTCTCTATTCTCCTACTTTGTTCCTTTTCAAGGACGAAAAGTTCTGAGTGGGGGAGAGTGTAACAACCCAAAAATTCTAACAAGTATTTTATTCTTTTATTTATAAACTTTGGGGTTTTAATTTACAAAAAAAAGTTGAATTTTTTTAATTTAATTACAAATAGTCACCAAAATTTTATTAATATAAGCCAATTCTATAATTATTATTTTTGGTTAAAGTTTAACATTTATTGGAATTTAAATCTTTTAAATTCTAACTTCCAAATCATTTTACTTAACTGAATATATTGGTAACAGCATTTTATTTCCACTTTTGTTCTTTTAAAAATTGGTCATACACCTTTAAATCAAGTAATTAATATTCTGCAAAAGCAATAAACTTTATGCGTATACACATTTGTTTCTTAGTTAATTGATTAATAAATAAAATTTTAAATTGAATAATATATAGGAAATAAATTTTACGTTCTATTTTTTACGTATATACATCAATTATTTGTTAAATGTTAAGTAAATCAAACCAATGTAAACAAATCAAAAGTTAATTAAGTAATAAATTTTAAAGTTAATAGAGTATAAATAGGCTATTTAGAATACACGTTTTAATTTGTATGTTATATCTGTTTTGATATATTTAGTTAGCATATAAATGGTACGTAGCTAATGAATATTCTTTAAAACGTATATTTTACTAAAAATAGGTAGAGAATAAATAAGTAACGTATAAATTTAGATACGTTACTTTTGTTATAAATTTAGCGTATACTGTACTAACTATATAAGAAATAAATAAATAAGAAACTAATCGTTTCTAATCACGTCACTTTTGTTAATTATTTGAGCGTACGTTTCAAAATTCTGCATCTATTACACGCTCATAAATTTCATACCTTAGCTACTGAAAACAAATCAGTAGCCGTGGTTTTTGAAAGAAATTTTTTGACCGTTGCTTCTAAAAGTGCTCATATTTAATTTGATACGTTTCATTTCTATTTGTTCCATTCTTTTCCCTGTTGCCTTTTTCATTCCTTGATTTTTGGTGCTATTGGCTTCAACAAACGTATCATATTCTGTACAAAATTTATATACATATTCCTTACCTTATATGTGTCAGTTTAAATTGTGAACGGTACCAAAAATTTTGACTCTTCAATCTCCTTCCGTTTAAATTGTGAACTGTACAAAATTCAAAACGTGTTGTCCAATCAATTTGTTGCTTTAATTAACCTTCAGCAAATCAAGGGATTTGACGGTTGCTATTTGTTTATCTTCATCTGACTATTCATTGTTTTAGACTATTCAATTTGATTTAATATTCGCATTTATTTATAAGATTTTCCATTTTGTTTCTTCCCTCGGCGCAAAGTTCTCCCTTTATCTATTGTTCTGCACGATCACTGGAAGAAACGTATAACGTACGTATGTTTTTCCTCTTTTCATTATTTGATTTGGCTACAGCTCATATTTTATTTGCGTGTATAAATCAACTTGAATGTTTATTGCCTAAAATCCTCACCTGCTACTTTATATTTATTATTTATGTGATACGTTTCCCGATTTGTGCCTATTCATTTTTCCTACGTTACTTGTTTTAACCGCTGAAACGTTTTTTTTTCTTTTTTAACTTTTGACAGTTAAGTTTTTCCATTTTATATTTCTTTGCTTCTCCCCTCCCTGTCCTCTGCTTTCAATATATTTGACAAATCCATCTTCATATTTCACTCGGCAAGAAGAGAAGGAAAAAAAATTTAGAATAAAAAAATAAAACCATCGATGCCTTCCTTACCTCCAAAACCACACACAACCACCCTTTGCTGAGCCATCAACAGACCCGCCTCCAACTTCTTCTCCCCGCCTCGCCATTTCCTCCTCCACTCCCATCACGTGGCCACTTTTTTCAGCTACGAGCTCCTTTCTTTTGATATGCCATCAAACTATAGGGAGTTGATGCATGAAGCCTGTTGCATTTGAACTTGCATGCATATATGACTCTATATGTGTATCATATGTCATGTAAGTATTTTATAACTTAGTTATTTGTTAAGAAAATTTTGAATTCATATAGTGGCATGCATTTTAGTAGGAGATATATTAAATTTTTATATAGGAGTAAAATTTTCTAGTAATAATAAAGTAAGTTATTTGGATTACAGTATTATATTTAAAGAGTTAAATAGCTTGTTGTTGGTTATATTTAAAGTTATCTGGTTAATATGTAATATGAGTTATTTGATTTACAACATGATGTTTTCATATTATATAATATATTATAATCGGCAACACTAGGTTGCTGTTTTATATAGAGTTATGCGTTAAAATCTTTGGTCTATAAAGTTAGTATAATATATAAGCTATAATATATATATATATATATAATGTCTTTGTGTTCTGGTGCAGTTAGATATAAAAGTTTATAAACTACATATATTTGTGAATATATGTACAGGTTATAAAAGTTCATTTGTTTTGAATGTGAGGCTATGGTCTGCATGTTGTATATTTAGCTATATAATATATAACATATATACAGTAGTTGCATATGTTCGGTCTGCATAATCCAACATATATAAGTATATATGTGCTTATATATTCATCCATAAAGAAGAGTTTGAGGTGCTGTTAATAAATAACAGAGGGTCAGATTTTAAAAGTAACATATTTTGTTATATTATGGTCAATATTGTGTTTCGATCAATGAGTTTTATAGATTTCGATATACTCTCTTTATATGTAGTCTATGAGTCAACATATAATATATTATACTTTTTAATTGTTAAAGTATGCTGCAGTGCATAAAAGTTATTTATATGTTCATACTATTATATATGTGTCACATTAGGTTTAAGGTAAGATGTTATATATAGTAGTTATAAATGAGATTTGAACAGTGCAATTTGTTGAAGTTTTATATATTTATCTTATTTAAAAATATAAATCTTAATGATATTATATACATAGGTCGTATGTGGTGGTTGGGTCTTAGATTTGTAAATAGAAATTTTGATCTATGTGTAAAAATTAAAATGGTTTCGAAAAATATAAAGATTTTTTTAACATATATGTTTTATTTCATATATTAAAACTATTGGTTTATGTATTGAGTAAAAAAATGTAAATTATGTATATCTGCTTCGACTTTAAATTTTCTTAGAGTTGCAATATTGATTTTATTAAAATTGCAAACATTTCTGTATATATCAGACTGATTCTGATTCAATTCATCAATTCTTGATTTTCAGACTCGTTCGTCCAATTCGTGCCAATCCTACTTTGCTTTGAAATTCGTACTCGGATTTATAATTCAATATCAGTGTCCGTATTAGTGTGCGTATCCACGTCATCTTATGTATTCTCTAGCCTCGAAAGGTGAGCAATCACTCACGATTAACGTTCTTGTATTTATCAAATTTGATTTCAATTGAAACGAAAATCGAAATATGCTGTTGTAATTATTTAAATTGTTATATATGCTATTTTCTATAACTGTTCACCTGTGGATATGACACCTATCCTATTGTTTATATTATTTTTTAATTACGGATGATATATGCTTATTGTTATATGTTAAATTATACCTGTTATCACTCTGCAAGTTCCCTGTTAGTATAGAATTCACTATGGGTTGAAATGATACATACCCAAACGGACTTTAGAATAGGAGAAAATCGTTATGGGTTGAAATTATAGATCCAAGCGATTTTCATTTGAATTGAATTTGGGATTACGGGCTGAAATGATATCCACCCGTATATATATTAAATTACGGATTGAAATGATAATATCCGTATCACTTTACCATAGAATAGAAAATTATACACCGACGCAGTTGGTCTATATAAATATTTTAAAAATGAACTTTATGGTTTGGAAAGAAATATATAGTTGTAATAAATATTGATTCTTAAATATATTATATATATAAAATGGTAATGATATATATAGGTTAAGTGATAATATTAAATTAAATTAGGATTGATTTAATACGTAAAATATGTTTAAGCATTTTAATTTATATTTCATATAGATATTGGTAATAACTTGAATAAGTTAAGGTTGGGAAGGTAAAACTGAAATATATTTGAAATTGTAATCAATTAAGAATTTAATTTGATTAAATCGATTTGAAACTTCTTGAAATTGAGATCTAAAAATATGATTGTATAACGTGATTTTGATTTAAGTAAGTTAATGTATATTTCACGTTTAAATAAATTAAAGAAAATGTTTAGAAAAATGTAATTTAAGGTTACTTAAATGATATTGAATCTAACGAGGGAAGATTTCAAGATTAAGTAATAATGAAGATAAACTAAATCTATATGAAATCGTTAAATTTAGTTTGAATGAATATTTAAAGTTTGAAATATATTGAAATGTAAATGGGTATTTTGTGATTCAAACCCGGATTTGAGATTGATAAAATTTGAAATGGTTATTTAGGCATTGAGTTGAATTTAAATTGACAAATCGAGATTGGATTAAATTTGAATTTGGAATTTGAGTAGATTTGAATCGTAATTTTGGAAGTGATAAAATTTGGAAATATATATATATATATATTTGAAATGAAATGATATTTTGGTTTTGAAGTATAAATTAATTTTAAATAACCACGGTGTTATAGTGTATATCTTTGCATTGTAGATAGTCCCACGGATCCTTAGAGGATGGTTATTCCAAACATCATTTGAGTTACTTGTATTTCAATTGATATTTCATTTGAGTTGGATTTACTGATATAAGAATATTAATCCGGACTTGAGTGTTTTGTGTTTTGATTTACGGTCGGGTCAGACTGAATGATACAGCTTTTGAGACTCACCTTCGGAGTTTGGAGCTTCGCTTGGAGATCCAACTATCATTTTAGCTTTTAGCTCTTCCAGTTGATTTGTTTAGAGAAGTCATCTGGTGCATTGGAGACTTCATTGTATTTGAGATATTCTGCTGTATTTTATTTCTAACTCTAATGTTTATATAGTAGCTTTATGAACTACTATTTATCTATTTCGTTGCGTATTGTTGGATTACTCTGTGTTTGTGATTCTGTGATTGATTTATTTACTGTATATGTTCAGTTTTGCCAGATTTTAAATTAACAATCTGATATTTTGAGTAATTCAAGTCTGACATGTGCGGATGCAAATGCCTGAAAATAGCAGGTCCTTACACTGATGCTATTGTTTGGTCCGCGACATCCCATGAACACATGCATGTGCGCCTATTTTTTTATTCAACATTTTTTTTTACATTCCTGGTTTGAGATTTGTGAATTGGGCTTGGGGAAAACTAAAAGGGAACGAGTCTTGGGCATTGGACTGGGTCAAAGTAACATGAGAAAGGGGGATCTATCTAGAACCAAGGAGGGAGAGAGTGTGTGTTTCTTTTATTTGTTATTGTTGCTTCTTTCTTCATTTTCCAACAAGTCCTTTAAGGAAATGGATTTCAAATTGCCTCTTTGATTGAAATTTAAATCTATTTATTATATATAAGTAATTTTAACAAATTTTGGAGAATATATTTTCAATTCGATTAGATCGATACACTAACAAGAGATATTTTTGGATAAACTATCCAAGGTATTTAATTTCGATAATTATTTTATCATTATTGATTTTATTATTATCAAATAAAAGCTACTTTTCATCTGATATAACCATATGAAAATTATTTATGACATAAAAATATTTTATGTCATCGTAAATATTATTTTCGGGTTAATGTATTTTCTGAAAAGAATTTATCGATTAATTTAATTTATTGAAGCAAAATCCTTTATATAAAAATATTTAACTAAAAAATATTTTTTAAAAATTTATCCAAAAAATGAACTCAAAATTTTAATTTTATTAATTGTATTTATAATGGTATAGAAAGTCGGGTTATTTGAATGGAAGCTTCCGCATGATTCAATGAGTTAGGACCAGCGTGAGCCTTAATAGGTGCCTACCATATAGTTATAGTCATTGATACCAAGATTTCTTTTCTTGGGCCAGTAAATTGTATTCATCCAAAAGCGTTGATTTCAAATATTCTACATCGATGCACGACCATTGCTTTTGGCCCTATGTAGGATTTCCTCCCAACCATCAGCAAGTTTTTCTGAATAGCCATCTCTAAGTCACTTTGGGTTTTTTGTTTTTTTAACATTAGCAAATAATTGGATAAGAGTAGCTTCCATCTTCTCATCGGTTTGGATAGCTTTTGCATTAAGGTTTGCATTTTCCTCTTTGACGCCAATGAACGAACTAGAATTTTTTCTTTTGATTATTTTTTGGTTTTTATATCGGCTATGAGTTTTAGTTTAGTGATCATTGCTAATTCTTTATTATAACCATTTCATATTTTTTTGTGGTTGGCCCTCTCCAAGTCGAAGAAACTGATGATTAATTAGTTAGTCCAGTTGATATCGGAAAGGCCTTTGGCGAGCCTTTTCCATTTGAACAACTTCTCCACACCTCATAAGTTTTTCAAGCCCTTCATTACCTTTGCTGTGAGAAAGGTCCTTGACGCTATAATAATACATCAACCCCTCTAGGAAGAAATTTGGCAAAGCCTCTTGCATCTTTATGGTAATAGCAACAAATCGACCTTTGTGAGGCAAGGAGGAGTGATATGCGATAAAGAAGTTCCTTTTCCTACCTTATAAGATTTTAGTGATTGTGTAAGGCTAATGGATTTGGTTATTTGGAAAGTAAAAATAGCAATGCATATATGCTGAGATGATGGTGGAAGCTCCTGATGGGATGGAAGTTGTTGTTGTAAAGAATAGGAGCAAGAACGTTGTTGTGGATCAAAGTCGTGACCCCGTTGTTCTTTTTAGGGGTGCTATTTCCATTCGGCATTGCGTCGCGCATGTTCTTCATGACAGCATTACCTTTCTTGTATGTCTCATCACTCTTGTTCCTTTCTTCTCCTTCTCTTATAATATGATTCTGGGTAGGAGCTAGGACATTGATAATAGGTTTCGGTGGTTGAAGAGTAGTGCTAGTCTATGCCTGCACGAAGATTGCTAAAGCATTGTCTCTTTATTGTACCTAAAAGTAAGAAGGGTTATGTCAGAACCAAGGCATTATGTCAAGAATGAGTGCTAATTGTTTGTGCTTGTGTTCTTAGAAGTATGTGAAGTGCTAGTGTTTCCATAGGTAACCTATAGACTGTGTTCATTGGGTTCCAAAGACAGCTTTTTATCACCCTCAGAGGCCTCAAGGATATAAAGGAAGCTGAATTCATAGGGAGTGGTGGTAAGAATACTTTCAAAGTTCATTCTCTCTGAATTAAAATAAGATAAGTTCCCAAGATCGCATAAGGAGCCAATGATGTTATCAGAAGAGCCTACCAGAGGAGTCGATTGTTTGGTTGGTTTGGGGTACAATCCTAGTGCAAGCACTGAAGGATTAATGACTAGCTACTTCCTTCAGGAAGGCTCTATGACTAATGTTCCCACAAGAGATGTTTCCCTATAAGATTTGTTCCACCGTCGCCATCGTTTTCAATCATCACCCTCTTCTTCCCTCCCTTCGTCTCCTTCTTCAACTATATTCTCTTCCTTTTTCCTATATTCTTCTCCTGAATTTGCCTTGCCTTCTTGACCCTCTCCATCCCCTTGTCTTTTTCATTAGTGTCATTGACTAGGGCATAAGGACCGAGGGTAACTCGAGTTCTTTTAGTAGGGAGTGGATTAAGGACAACGCTCCTACCATTGCATAGAATATAAAATTGGTGCATCCGAGTGCTCATTAGAAGATAAGAGGTTTTACAAGGTTTGAATCAATCCCTTTCAAGAACATCAAGGTACTGGCATAAGCATCGAAAATGACTCATTTAGGGAGATCTATGAAGGATATAAAGAGAATGTTAGATGTTTGGGTGGAAACCCAAGTATGAAGGAATTATTGGATAAGGCAACTTATGATTGGATAACCATAGGTAATTGAAGCTTTCGAGATAGCAAATAAAGAAATATTCACTTTTAAAGTAGCTACGCTTATTGTGGAGCCCCTCAATGACTTTGTAGCAATTGAATGGTTCGATGATCAGAAGATATGGTGTTTCCCTTTTCTTTTTGAAGCTTAGCAAATAAAAGAGTTCTAGAAATGTAGGAGGATAACTAGGTGCGTCATGAAAATGATAGAGAGAGAGTTGAGCAAGACATAACCTTTTGGATGCACTTGAGTAGGAGCTAATTTGAGCTCTTAAAGGTAATAATTTATTAAAGGGCAGCAAAGCTCTAGACATGCAAAAATACCCGTTACATGTCATATAGCTAGGTGGCGGGAGATGAGCCTGTTGATCAAGTGTAGGTAGGAGGACCTTATCTTTGGTATTCTGTGCTTAATCCATATTATTTAGAGTTCCACTGCTATTATTTCAGATGGTGTTTGATATAAGGATGAGGTCTGAAAAGAGAAAAAGATATAGCCGTAATCAAATCTAAAGGAAAAAGCTGAGAATTATTTATAAGTGGAAATATTAGTTTTTCTCTTTGTAGTAATTATATATGTAGGTTTGATATCTTATACACCTTAGGGAATTTGTTCATAAAACATCAGACTAAAACCCTAAGATTACCCCAAAGAAAAATGTTAATTCTTATGTTTTTGAATCTCAATTATTCTATATTAAAATAGCAGATTTGTATAGTTATTGCAATTTTAATATTTTTCATTCTATTCTGCTTCTCGCTTTTCTCTTTTGATGTGATTAAGGGTTAGAAATTAAATATGAATCCCTTTTCATTATATATACAGAAGTTGAATAGAGTGTAAAAGTTTTTGAATTGTAAATTCTACCAACATTGATTCAACTATTTTAATATAACATACATTTGGTAATTGATTCTATTTTCTTATACAAGTCTATTGTTAGGCTAAGGATATTAGCTAATTTGTATGTTATGGTATGGAATCAGACTTGTATAAACTGGAAGCTTTGACATTTAACTATTCATACAAAGTGCAATCTTTGCAAGCCTTGGAATATTTTAGTCACATATTTATAAATATATATTAGCATATAAATAACATATAATTAATAACATATTAATCGCATAATAAAATAGTTAGTAATTAGCATTAAATTTTTAGAGAATGGGAATTATTGATGATTATGATTAGTGGTGGAATAAAGAATCTTTCTTTATAGCCTTTGTGAAATACGATGAGATAAGAGGTAGTATGAATAGGGAAATGTAAATTATGACTAAGTTATAGGGATGCAAGGTCCATCAAATGCACATTTAAGTCTACCTAGCTAGTCTGACTTCCAGCAATGTGATTTTGGGTTGATGTGAGACATCGCCTACAATAAGTACTTATGGAGGATGTGAGGTTAGTCCTAATGCCCAATTAATCTGGCACTAGTGCAAACGAATAGTCGGACTAATATGAGACATCATAGTTTGGGTTACAGATCATAATACATAGGCCTTACTTTGGGGATCACGGGTAATAAGTGATTTCTATAGGGTTAGCTTCCCCCCTAATTAGGAGGTATTAAGCGGTCGGGGATAGCGTTTGGGCACGGTAGATGGAAATCTTGGGAAGGGTGCGCTTTAGGTTTGAGGTATTAAGTGGCTACTGTAGGGTCCACCTCTTCCAAAAAGAAGTGTTAGCGGCTGATGAGATTCTATACAATGTGAGCTAGATAGTGCCAGAGAGGGGCCTGCCTTAGGTTTGGTATTAAATAACGGGGATCTACCTAAGATATAGGTATTAAATGGTTGGGTCCTTCCTAATTCCCATTACAAAGGTTTTATGTGGCATGGGTACTTCTTCTCACATTGTTAGGACATGATGGACGGTAGATGCATGGGGACTGGGAATGGCCTTGAGCCTGCAGTCAAAGATAAGTTATAGAGTTGGGTTAGAAAAGTGTAAGTTATAGGATTGTACTGGGAGAGCCTATGGGCTTACAGTTGGAGGTATTTATAAGAAACATAGTCAGGAAATGTAAAACATATTCTTATCTAAATTATACCGCTCGAGTACTATTATGGAAAGACTTAACATTTATTCACGGGACATTGTTGTTCTACTCCATCCTTATTACATTAGAGGATAGTGAAGATGTTGCAGATCTAGTAGATGGAGGTGAGACAGAATCTTGGTGGTAGTTATCTTTCTATTTATGTTTTTGTTACATTTTGATGTACACATTCAGACATAATGTTATTATGTTTTGAGATATTGTACCATGGATATTGAGATGTCACATTCTGTTATGAAATTTGAATTTTTATAAAATAGGTATTATTTCTGATATTATATTTTATCCTTTCTTCTGTGAGATTCTGATAGCATTGTTAGATAGCTCTGTTTATTGTTCAATTTTACCAACCAACAACTAGCTTTGGAACGGTCTAATGTTCGATGGGTCTTTTTTGGGTCAAAAATTTGGCCCATTTCGAGGTGGGTTGTTACAAAGATCATGGTGCTAAAGTGATTAATGGTGATGGTATTAATGATTACAAAGTAGTGCCGATAATTGATAAATTGCATAGGCAAAGGAAGCAAAAACAGTGAACACCGAAACAAAGAGAAGTGGAAGTGAAGATCTGAATGGGCCAAATGTTTTCTCATATATTCAGAAGAAAAATCATGTTGGTACTAGCATGATCATGTTGACACTGACACCTTATAAACCTCAAAAAAGAGAAAAAGTAAGAAAGAAAAGTGAAGCATGCTTGATCGAGAAAAGACTTAGCTTCCAAAAAGTCGAAAGCTCAAACTTTGCTATAGAAAAGGAACAGTATGACGATTATTTAAAGCAATGAGAAGACGCTCTTATAATCGATGTGATTCTTCAAAGATAATGGTTAGTCTACTATAGAATGCTATGCAACAGTAGTCCGATTGTTTATCTTAGTCCAAAACATGCTTTATTTTCACAAAAGCATACTTGGGAGTAGGGTTAGGCGAAGGGGTAGGGCAAGTGTTATGCAACATTTGAACCGGGTAACCTAGTGAATCTGAATTTTAGGTTAATGAAGGAATGGATCATAAACTTAAGGATTTCTTGTAATGATGGGTCATAATAAATTGGAGCATGTCAATTATTGTCTATATCGACCATAATTATGTTGGTACCGTGATGATCTCATGGGAGGACCTACTTCCATACGAGTAGGTTAACTACTCCAGTACTTTGTAGAAAAAGACAAGTCTCACATAAGATAAATCATGTCGGTACCAACATAATTTGATGGAGAAATTTTCAAAACGAAGCTTGGAAACTTGAAGATATGAACAGGTATGAAGAAAAGGCGATATAGCATTGATAAAATGTGATCAGTACCAACCATACTATGGTTGTTATCGACTTGATTAACGTAAATGAATTGTTCTTACTTCCTAATCTAATGGGTTTGAACTCTTACCCGGTCTCCGTGAGCTGATGACTTCAGAGGATGGATTCGCCAATAAATATCAACACTGGAGAAACTTAAAGGGGACTTTTAGTGGCACTCTTCATCTTCTATCTCTGCTCTATAATCGTATTCGGCCATGAATCGCTATCGAATTTGGATTTACATTGTTTTTTAGATCCAAAATCTTGTAACTTGTTTGTAATCGAGTCAACTCTCTTGAAATAAAATTAAAGTGGATGTTAGCGGTTATTTAAGGCCAAACAACTATAAAAATTCATGTGTATTGCTGTTTATTTTTTTATGCTCTAGTTATTTTCATTTGTGATCAGTCTGGGGTGTTATGTGAATTTTTGACCCAACACTATTGGAATTTTGATGATAGAATCATGTTCACAACAATAGTGATGTGTTAGCTTTATGAAATATAAAAGCATTTGAAATATTTGACAACAAATTTTGCAAATATGGACTACGCCATATATTTGAGAAATAATCCTTTAATCATATGATTATGAATCATTTTGTACTTGTGAATTACATCTCAAATGATCAAGGGTAAAGCACCCATTTGTGGGAGCGATGAGAAGAGTAACAAACTCTTCAAATTGATACACATAGATGTGTACAATCCATATTCTAAGAAAACAAAAGCAGTTCCACTTACTTCGTCAAATTCACCAATGAATTATCTAAGATATGAACATGTGTATTTGATACACAAGTTAGGTATCCTTGATAAGTTCATAGAATATAAAATGAAAGTAGAAAAAAAAATGTGCAACAAGAATATAACAAATTGGTTTGATCAAATAAATAAGTATATTGAAAAGGAGTTTCAATGGTACCTACAAAAAATGAATAAGATTCAACCTCTAAAGTCACATCTCCTTATAATGCATAATGATGTATCAATAAGGAGCAATCAGATTTTGTTGAACAAAGTACAATTGATAGTGAGTGAAATTGAGTTGCTTATTATTACAAGTAAGGGAAAGTACATGTATATGTTAAATTTAATTTCAGCTAAAAAGTATTTTTTGCGTTTTTATATAGGACTGAATTAGGAAGGAACCTCAATCTTAAATAATTTAAGATATTTTATTGCCTAATTTACGTTATAATGCATGTTTTATAAAATCAAAGCTAAATTATTTTATGTGGGTCTATGGAAAATACATAAAATGTTTCGAATGCCTAACTCACTGCATTGAGAAACAAATTTTTGTTTCAAGGCATACCACCTTCTTGTCGAAGGAATTTTTTCTGAAAAATTAGTGGTAATGTGGCAGACGGACTTGGGTACGATTCAAGATTCTAACATAGTAATTGATTGCATGTATGAAGTTAATTTTGCTAAGCGCAAGATGGATGGAATTATATTAGAATGTAAAATAAGAATTCCCACACGTTGAAGAGAAACTATGATTTTCTTTATCAATGTTGAGAAATAAATTATTAGTAATAAAAATAACCTCAGTTCTTGACAAGCTATGAAGAGTACATACTCTACCACATAGCATAATGTTTTAAATCTAAAGTGGATTCCAAGTACATTAGCAAAATACGATTTTTGTAGTTGCACCTGAAAGGATATGATCCATCAGTCGTAGTTAAATCTTCTAGAAGATCAAGGTAGTTGAAATTGTACAAAGCAGTGTTGAAAGGGCATAGTCAAATATTGAAATTAGTGAAGTAATTTCACTACTTAACATGCATAAGTCCATTCAGGTTCTACACTATTATCGCATAATTTGATTTTGATTTTTGGCGCATTAATTTTTAAAAGGAACTTCTAAATAATGATTTAGAAGAGACTATTTGCATATAGCGGCAAAAAATGTCTCCAAGTCAGTGGGAGAGATAACATGCTTTGGGTGGTTTTGGATATGATCCAAGAGTTGACATAATAATGGCGTGCAACAAGTATCAGAGTTGAGCGAGTATTATGACAGAGATATCGAATAGTTTGATTTTCAATCAAAATGCAGAGGAAACATGTGTCTTTAAGAAAGAAGAATTAAAAGGAATTATTCCTAACACTAAAAGTAAACAACATACTACTGATTGTTGAAAATGCACTCTTTTTAATATCAGTTAAAGTATGTTTATTTGACTCTTCATGTAGGATTTGATGGAGACATCTTTTATAGTTTATATAAGTGGATGTTAGGATTGTCCTAGTCTATATACACAAATACCGTATCAAAATGTTGAATATGGAACATATGACATGGACCCCTTATGCATAGGAAATAGGGATTGTCTTCAACGTTATGTGTGGTATATTATAATTTTTTTCATATACACGTGGTGTATTAAGCGAATATAAAATCTGAAGTAAAATAACCAATGGTAGCTAAGAGTGTTCTCGAGTATTTACAAAATACTGGATAATTTCTAATGGAAAACAATGAACCCCTTATGAAGGTACGTTCGGACTCAAACTTCACAGGTGACATCGTATATAGTAAAGTCAATCAAATATATGTTCAACCTTAATCAAGGAGCTTTAAATTGTAAATATTCAAAACAAAAAGTTGTGACGGACTTTGGTGAAGAGGCCAAGTACACCACCTTGAGTGGTGTCTCAATAAAGGTAGTATATACATGTGCACATTTATAAGAGAGCTAGAGTGGTTTGCACCATTTAGAATCCAATAAAGTATTGTGATTTCAATAATGCAATATAGATTGTAATGAGAACCGATAGCTTACTAAGAAATCAAGATATGTTCTCTGTAATGGACACAATAAAATAGTTTATTAGTAAAAGGGAAGCATAATTGAAAAGTTGATGAAAAATAAGAATATCGCAAATCAATTTGTTAAGGCCCATTCTTAGTCTAGTTTAGGTAGTCCGATCAAAGGTATAGGCATGAGGCGTCATGATTGGCCTCAAGTGCAAGTGGAAGATTGGCAAAGGTAAGGGCGTGCCTAGAGGCAATTATGCCGTAATTTAACTCTTATCAAAGAATTTTGTTTAAATGATGTAAGCTTTTGGTTTTAATTTCTTTTGTATATGTTGTTATATAGATATATTGAGAGAGTTAGGGGTATTCTCTAGGGTAGTGATGTAATTTTTTGTAAATTATGTAACTATGTTACCAATCTAGTTCATACTAAAGGCATTTGTTTTCTGGTATATGCTTTATTATATTGTGATATAATTAATAGGTATTACTTTGAAGTATATAAATAAAAAAATCCTTAAATAAAATACCATGTTATTGCAGTTGTAAATAGTTGCATTATTGAGTAAATAATCACAATACAAAATAACATTAGTGAAAATTCCTGGTCAGGATGTTTCGAGAAAGGATATCGATACATCCACTGAGACCAGAGTACGTAATGCTCTCTAAATGTTAGGTAATATATTAGTCATGGTAGTGGAGTCACCAAGGGGTTTCTTACTTATAGTTATTGAATAATCATAGAATGACTTGTCCGAGAGTTTCATGTTGGTTGATAACAACTAAGTCAAGGTGGAAATCTCAGTGTGATGGTTTTACACAGTTCTCCTGACTTGGGAAAGTTGTGGAACTTCAACATATATAGTCCACTTTAACTATAGTTAAATCATGGCATGGTGACCATCGAGTGACTATAGCTGAGTCCAAGTTAATGCGTAGGAAGTGAAGAACTATTTAATAGCGAAATAGTTCTTTAGTCGTATGAGGTTGGTAACATGTCAGCTGTAGTTAGCTCAAAGTAAAAATCTCTAGACAATAGAATGGTTAATAATAAATATTTTATGGAACTAAAGACTTTGTTTATGGACTGAATAGTTGAACATGTATAATACTGCATTTTTGATCAATACCAAACTCTATGTATCCTAAAGTGATATAGTGTTGACAAAGAGAACATGTGTAAATAATTATCACTTATGGCACCGATAAAGTTGATGTAAAATATGATTTTACCAAAGAAGATCTGTAAGTGATGAATTCAATTAGACTGTCACACCACCAACTAAGATGATGTACGAACGATAAGGTTAGAATTGTTCAATATTAAGCAGTGACTGAATTCATACCCTAAGCACACAAACCACATTTGTGAATTCTTTGAAATACCCTATGATTTTAGTGGTTTATAAAGTACTACAAGTTAATTAAATTAACTAATATTTAAGAAATAATAATTATTAATATATTTGATGTTTGGTATGTTATTATTAAGTAGCGTAGCTCCTAGAAATTTTCTAGATGTTATTAGTAATTATTTGGATGCGTATATAAAAGTTATATATGCATGTATCGATATACATTTAAACATGCTTTGAATACAATTAATTACTTTAGGCTTTGGCCTTTTTTGGCCTATATAGGTGACCAAGTATAGTCGACAGAACATGAGGTTGAAATGGAATGGATTTGGAACTAGATCTAAGAGGAATTGGTAAAAGAAAATGATGAAAAGGGGCATATTTTTCTCATTTTCTCTCTGAAAACACCAAGCCATTTACTCTAATTTTATTTTATTTTTCTTCTTTATTTTCTTGTCAGCCTCTTCAAGCCCACTTCCCCATTGGCTGAACTTGTTTGCACCAATAAAATATTAAATTAAATTAAACCAAAGTGGTTAATTTGGTTTTAATGATATTGGGTGGTGATTTAAGGAGTCTAGGAGGGAATTCATAAATCAATTGTTATGAAGGGTAGAATCTGTTCAAGTGTAATTCTTATATCCTACGTTTACATACTTCACTTAAACCCTAATGTATAAGCATGTATGTTGCAAATTTTATAAATTATTTTATTTAATAATTAGGATTTAAATTAAAATTAGTTTTGTTTAAAACTAATTAATAAAATTGTAACTATATAATGTCTATCATATATATGTATAATTTTGTATTCATTCATAATAATATTGTATATGTATTTTAGGTTAAATTCATTTTATAAATAATATTTATCAAATGGTATTTTTTTACCATATTATTTTATACTAACTAGTTTTGATTCAATTAGTTTTAAAATAAATATTTTCAGTTATTGTTCATGGTTTTGTGGTTAAAACTATGTTTACAAAAAATTATATAGAAAACAACTTTTTAAATAATTAGTATTATTTTATTTTATACATAAATTTATATTCACATATATATTTTAATAAAATTTAGACAGCATAAAATATTATGTTTCTATGTGTGTGTGTATATTTCACCATTTTGAAATAATCTTCTTAATTTTAGATTTCAATTTAAAATATGTTGACTTTGTAAAAATTGGATTTGAATTCAGAAAATTTTATATACTTTATTTTAAATTTAAATGTATCACTGAGTTAATCAAATTTTATATATTTTAATTTTAATAATATACTTGTCCTCGAATATATGTGTGTGTGTGTGTGTGTGTGTGTGTGTGTGTGTGGCAATATAACACACACATACATATATGTATATATCCATATACATATGTTATAATATTTTTAACACACATACATATATATATACACACACTTATACATTTATATACTTGATATGCATATGAATTTATCATATGTATATGTAAGCACAATACACACATGCAATAAATTTAAATCCCAATATCAATTTGTATGTGTGTAGCTATGCACATGTTTATATCTATTAAACTATCATGTTAGTGTATGAATACATTTGATATATTCAAATTAAACATTGAATAAATTTAATTAATATTATTAATTGAATGAATATAAAATATTTTAAATAAAATGTTATTTTGTTTTAATATATAGATTGTATCTAATGATAGTTAATAGAAATCATAGGCCCATTAAAATCCAAATAGGGAATTTTATTTAAGTGTACCTATTTCACCCGCTGCCAAACTTGACGGTTCCAACAAAGGTATCAAAGCTCGTATAGTCCATGCAATATAACTAGCCAGCATTTAGGACCAACTACTAACATTTTTATTTGATGGGTGTCTATAATATGAGATCTAAGCTTAGGGTTGGATGATAAGTTTCTCGCTTCCTTAACTCCTAACTTAGCCCAATAGGTTGAGTAAATCCAAATGTTAGGCCAAGATTTATTTTGGGTCCTGGGCTAATTTTCAAATTAAGATTTTGAATTTAAGATATTATATATTTAAATGTTCAGTTCAAATATAATAGAAAAATTATTAATGTTATAAAATAAATTTAATTCTTTTTCAATATTGTTTTGGGAAATTAATTTAATTAATTTCTCAAATTTTTTATAAATATTTAACAACCTAATTAATTGATTAATATATATATATATATATATAACTACAAGGTTGCAACTAAATGTTTTCATAAAATTGTTTAAGATATATTAAATAAAACTTTCAAATCTTATTTACTATTTAATTAAATAAATAATTTATTAAGTAATTTATTAATTAAAAGTTGATATATATATATATATATTGATATGTATATATAAAAAACGATAAAGGTTATAGTTAATTGTTAATCTTAAATATTTTATAATTATTGATGTAAAAAATTTTAAAATTTTTAATTAAAATTTAATTTAATTAGTTAATCAAATCAAGAATATAAATTAATTAAATATGATTCAATTAATTAGATACATATTGATATTATATAAGTTAATTAAATTATAACACTTATAAAAAAATAAACTTATATAATAACATATGTAAATATAATATAAGTGGAACTATAAGAAACCAAAATAGATGTTTTGGAATGAATACATAGATATGGTACGTACATCGTGATTTCAGATGTGTACGACGATCGAATCATGAGGGTATTTGTAACAACCTGCCATTTTCGAACCCGAATCATGCAACGTAGTCTGGAAACGATGATTCATTATGTGATACATGTTGATTTCAGATAGAGCTAATTAGATAATCAAAAAATAAACTATCTAATACTTTCAGAGATCACATTGGAAGGAATAAAATACTAATGCCATTTAATATAAGCACACTTTCATTTATATACAGATGTCAGTCACATTGTTACATATACTTATATAAAATCCAAACAACACCACAATTCATTATTACATATCTTTATTTTTACATAATACAATATATACAATATTTACATATCCCAGTCTCTAGATCCACCACTTCGCCGAGCTCCATTAACCTAAATAATATAGATAAAATAAAATGGAAGGGTGTGATATCTCGGAAACTTTAGCAATATCAATTTAATAATCTGTATTTAAAATTAAATTGATTTGATAAAATTTTAATAAAAATTAACTTGATTTAATAATCCAATTAAATAAATGTTTAATTGATGAATTTTGTCTTTTAAAAGCTAATAAATTGATTTCTATTTATAATGTATATGTATATATGTATATATATTATAGATAGATAAGTTTTGATTTTAGATAAATGAACAAATAAAATCTTTTTTTTTAAATTCTAATATTCATTTGATAATTTGAAGATTTTTATTTTATTTAATAAGTAACTAATTGGTTTAAAATACTTAAAGTAATTGTTTTAAATTGCATAATTGTATTTTAAACATAGTTTAAAATTTTATAAGATAAACAAAAGTTTATTTTATTTCATTTTGAATATAGCTTAATAATTATAATTTGGAATTTATATGAAAATTTAAGATACTTTTTATATATTAAACATTAATTCTTTTAAGTAAGATAAATAAGATATGTAATTTATGATTTCTTTTATAAATGATTTAAAATTAATAAATATGTTATTTTCTAATAATAATAAATGTGTAAATGTAGATATGTTTTAAAAGACAAAATTATTATTGTCAAATTAAATATGTTAATATAAATTAGTTTTAAAATTGGATTTTTAAAATGTATAAATAGAATTTGATTTTGAATTCATTTTGAAATTCAAATGAATAACCATATTTAAATTTTGTAAGTGAGCTTTCATGTTTTATAAATTGTTTTACTTCATTAAAAAGAAATATATATACATTTATTAATGAAACTACTATATATGTATTAATAAAGAAAAGAGGATTTTTATTTATCTTTAAATTAAAAATAATAAGTAACATAAGTATAAAACAAATGTTAACATTTTAATCAATTAATGAGACAAGTGTAAACAATTTAACTACTTAATTTGACAAGTGTTGAAGATTTTAACAAGTGTCTTTTATTTTTATTTTTCTTTTATATTTTTAATAAATCATTTATACACTTATATAAAACATGTTTTTCTTCACTCTCATTTTTCTAATGATCATTTTTTCTAAGATAAGAAAAAAATTTCCAGCTGAAAACAAACTTGTTTTTCAAACTCTCAAAAACAAAATTTAAATCATGTTCAAAAATCTGGTTTTTCCCAAATGCAATGCAACCTGCAAATTCATTCAAAAGCAAAATGTAAAGCCTCTGCATTCTTTTAAGATCTGGAAATCAAGCGTTAAACCATCAAAGCCTGCATTTTCAAGTTTTCCCAAATTAAAGATTTAAATGCTAATGGAATCAAGCATGCAACCTGAAATTCATATCAAAAAACATGTTTGCCTGCATCCTTTAAACCAGAAGCCTGCATGCAAGTATTAACAGCAAGTAACTAAGTTTCATTTAGCAATTGAAGATTTGAGGCAAAGAAATTTCCAGTTTTAAAGCAAGGCACTGGTTTTTGAAATTCAAAACAAAAGCTTTTCCAAACTTAAGAGCTCTGTTCCATTTCTACTAACAAGTGAGTAAATTCATTAATTTAAAAATAATAAATATTATCTGTTGCATGTTTATTTTCCTTGAAATAAGTAAGTTGTGTGAATATTTATTGATGGAAGTTCTGTGCAAATTTGGATATGTATGTATGTGATGACTGCAAACTTTCTGTTACCAGTTTCTTTAAAAAGATAAAAAGAAAAAAAAAGAATCCTTTTGCTTTAGTTAGGAAATTTTGTTAAGGCTTAGATTATGCAATAACTATGTTGATTAGAACATAGTTTAGTTTAGAAAAGCTATTGAGTAAAATTCAAATTTGGTGATGTCTCTGAAAATTGTAAAACATCAGAGTATGATTAATAATCTTGAAAACTCAAACATTATAAATTTTAAATGCAGTATTGTAAACTGAAAACTTAAACAAAATAATGGTTTTTAAAACTAAAATCATATTGTTTAGTTAGGGATTGGGATTGCAGTACTTATTTGTACTGATAATGAGTTCTGGTCAATCTGTGTTGATCAAGTTGATTGGAGAGTTTGGGATTCATGGAGGTGGTTGTGGGATGATCAGGGGGTGTGGCAAAAATGCCAGGAAGATGAATAGTGTGCGGTGGAGGCGATGGGAGGTTGACAAGATCTGTTAACCTAGTTTTGGCATGGTTCGAAGTTTTTGATAATCTTGTTCTTTCTAGTGGACCGAGCGTATTGGGATTCAAGGAACTGGTTGCTGGAGCATTGATGTTGATGTCGCCGGAGTTTATTTTTGTTTTTCATAAACTCTTGGGTACTCAAATTTTTACGAGTAGCCAAGGGATTCAGGTTAGGATTCGGGTTAGCTTTGACGAATTGTGGAGGAGCAATGGAGCAGGAGGCTTCTGCGTGTAGATATATATAGTTTTCCGCTGTGTGTTTTCTCTGAGTTGTTTCTTGTACTGATTGAGTTGTAACAACTAGACGGGTGTTTATAACTGTCTAGTATGTGTAGTATTATCTGTGTACTCTGATAGTGGTTGTAAATTATATAAATATTTTATGTTATTAATATAATTTATTCGTTCCGCTGTTTAGATTCTGATGTGTTGTTTTCTTCTTCTTCTCTTTCTTTCTATTCTCTATCCCTTTCTTTCTTATTACCGATGCGACTTCTTGGATATAGGAAGTTGGGTCGTGACAGAGGGGGTCAGAAATAAGTCTGAGTAAGTGAAGTCCATTTATTTTATATATATTACAATGTTATAACATTACAAGTGTTTAAAGCGTACCTCAACCCGAATTTTCCTATTATACAACAGACCGATTTTACTATCTATATTATATCCAATCCTGTATTTTTCTCATGACTTTAATTCATTATATCCCATATAATTAATATATTCAAATGAAGTAATCATTTAATCACAAAACTTCCAATTTCAAAGTTCTTATCCACTAACTAACCTTAACCAAATTTAACACGCATACCCACCTAGTGTATACAGTATTCCCAAGCTCTACATCTGGTTCGTAACCAAATATTCATGTCGAAGTAAGTTTTATTTATTTTGGAACATATCCGTATATAATACATATAGGCAACTAGTATACTCAATATTTGTTAACCTCATTTATAACAGAGACATACACTTAGTATGTAAATTACATTCTTTGCCACGTTCACACAAGTAACATATATAACCATATCTTTCATTATCAAATCCGCTTATATAACATATAAACACTTAGTATATATTCTTGTTATATAATTCATATTATTCAATTCAATTCACCAACACACACACTTAGTGTATATAGCTATATATTTCATTATTTACACACAATGCTACATTATTATCTTCAGTTCCTCTCCAGTTAAAGAGACTCCAATGGTCGCTATAGAAGTCAAAAAATTCACCACAAAGTTGCTCCACATCGCTGGGGAAGGAAACCAAAGCTTCAAGGAAGACGTTGAATGAATAGTAGCCCGAATGTTCCGAAATAGGACCCATAATTTAGTGGAATGGGTCCATCTAGATTCAAGATCGGTGCATCGGTCCACTAGCACGGTGGACCAGTGACCGACCTGGAACCAATTTCCATGTTTTTTTGTTTTCATTTTATACTCTCTTCTTTGTGATTTCGATTTTTCGGTATTAAACTTTATTAAAGGGGATAATATAATGGATTATATGTCCTTAATATGCCTTATAACAATTCAACTAAGTTATTTAAGAAATCAAATGAGTTATATCATTTTATAACTTCCATCCTATTTCAAATTTTCACAACCTAAACTTATCATCAAATTCCATATGAATTATTCTCAATTTAGGAATAATCCAATATTTAATCCCCAAAAAGACCTTAATCATAATTAAAACAATGGCCTGGCATTACACATCGAATAAATGGGATCCACTCACATTGATTTACCGCAAATCCTTTAATTTCACTACTGTTCAGAATTTGTAGAAATCCAAATAAATGGCATGGAGAGCCTCATTATGATTCCAACGCAACTTGTTTCGTTGATTTTCATTAAGATTTGTGAATTTAGTAATGAATTTAAAAGATGAAAGATAATATTCTTTGATTTTAGAAATGGGAAAAATGAGAAATAAAATCATTACGTGTCTTTTAAACAGGCTTTAGGAGGAAAAACTGAAACAGTTTCTCAATTTGAGTTCAAACTATGGGTCTGGCCTGACTCAGTCTAAGACTGCAATCCACGCACATTCTAGCCCTCTCCGATGAAACTATGTTATCTCACTCATACGACGTTCGATTCAAACAAGTGAATACTCTATCTAGACTAGAAAAATAAGAGCTATGCAATGGTGTGACTCCTATCAACTAATTCAACTGTTCACAAACATTATTGTTTCCCCCTTATATTTAATTTACCAAATTACCCTCCAATTAAATTCAATTTTTATTTATTATTTATTATTATTATTTAATTTCTGTATGAAATTCCGAGATATAAAAGTATTTCATAAGAGATGCATCATTCCTTAAATCGATATCACTCAAAATATAATAAAGATTATGAATCTTTAACATAGTTTCCCACTATCATTTATATATTGATAGATTACTTCCACATGCACAAATTGTTGAGAAAACTCAAGCTAAAACTATTACATGCAGTGGGATTAATATATTGCCTAGACGATGTAAGATACATGTTATATTTGTTGAGCAAACTCAAGGTACATATATTACACTTAGGCCGTCGAGAGATGGTAAGTAAGAGTGAATAATCTCTTTTGATTTATCAAACAGACTAAAGGTCAAGATCAAGATTGGGGAAAAGACCACGATTATGAGTTATATATGATATAACCAATAAGATTTACGGGACCATGATTTGTTGAGCGAACTCATGGTCAGAATCCTAAGGCAAGCGAATCCTAATAATTGGTAAAGTAATAAAAAGACTTCTATATTTCACTTAGAGTTTTGAGGAATATAAAAGTCTAGTGGAAGCCTTATTAAAAAATGGATGAATACATTTAACCTTTATAATATTATAATCACTTTTCTATAAAACTATACTAATCGACTTGAAATGAATTTGTAGCAAAATGACCAACTTAAGATTGTTTTTGAAAACGACAAGCCCATCGAACCTAACTACATCGATTGACTAAGGGCGATAAAGATAGCACCCACCTACGAAGGATTATGGTTTGTCATATTTGAACCTTTAAAAACTAAACTCGTTGAAGGTGCAGATCCCAAAGGAACCGAGGCCTATAGCACTTTGGTAGCTTATAATAACATAGCTCAAGTCTACATGTTGTGTACATTAGACTAACCATTGCAAAGACGACATGAGAACACAACTGTCCAAAAAAAATTGATAGCCTCAAAGCTTTATTTAGGGAGCAATCTTGTTCCACAAGGTATGAGATTGCAAAGAAGTTGTCCAATACAAAGATGAGTAAGGGCAGTTATGTGGAGGACTATGTCATAATGACAAAAGGCTATATTGATAGAATTCATGATCTCAATGCTAAGGTTGCTAAAGAACTACTGGTAGATTTGATCCTATGCCCGCGGACTATGTAGTTCAAGCCATTCATATTAAATTTTAATATGAACCAGATGAATATGAACCTTATTAAGCTTCTTATGTTGAGGTTAGTTGAAGGTTTGTTAAAGGATTAAGGTATGCTATTCGCTATGAAAGAGATGGCATCGTCTTCTAAAAATTCAATGAAGAGAAAGCATGTAAATAACAAAGTTAAGGGTGGGACCTTGAATGACAAGGATGAATGTCACCTATGTCATAAGAAGGGTCATAGGAAAAGGAATTTTCCATACTATCTTAAGATGGTAAAAGAGAGGAAGGACGCTATTTTCTCAGCTCCTAAAGGTATGTTTATGATTCAAAATTGTTTTGCAATCAACAAATTCTCATGTCTTCGAAATTGGATTTGCAACTCATAATGTAGTTCTTTATAGGAATTTACGAAACACCCCACGTCTATACCCATACTACCAAAGGGTAGTACTAGGTAATAATGTTTAATAATATGGAGAATGAGGCGATATTTGGCTATCACACATGAATATTCCCTTGGGCTGACATTAGTACATTTTTCAATAATCATAAACTACTCATCTATACGTACTTATTATTCGCACAAAGCAATAAGAATGTATGTTTCTATGATATAACAATACACAATATAAAATAAATCATAGAGAATATAGAGTCATCAATGTAGTGACAATATACCATAAATAAAATATACAATTACTAGGGCCAATATATAAAGAGTTGATGCCCACTATGTCATAAATAAATATAAAGTTCATATCCAATACATAAAACTCAACATCATTATACATGGTTACAAAAATAATGAAACTCTAATAAACTAATGATCTAGCATCCATCTATACTCAATAAACACAATATGGCCACTTCATTCTAGAACTTGAGAAGTCCCAAACTAACCGGTGTATTATATAAATAACACATAGGCCAGATTATGTCTAGAATGTTGATGTTAGCATAACATAGATACTAGCATGGGACATCTAATTATATAAATATCTCAAAATGGCATAATTGTAAAGAGTCTCACAACATATCTCAAAACTATGCTATAAAGACCCGTTTCTTCGAACTCTTGCAAATCGACATTAATACATTCTTGGTATTTACATGTCGTAAATCCGAGTGTCGGAGACTAGGTTCCTTAAGGGTAAAGGAAAAGAAGACAAAATATAATCAAACATGAATGGAATAACATATATTATTTCATTATATAAAATCTTTACAATGGAAATTTTAAATACATTTATCAAAGTTAAACATGGACAGCTATAAACCTCTGTCCGTGCAAATACCGAATAAAATAGTACACAATTGTGGTGGAAAAAAGGTACTAGTCTACCGAAGAATCTTCTAACTCCATGTTCCGAGCTCTTCTAAATTGCTCTAAACGAAACTTAACTACAAGGCTACCCAAAAAAAATAGGGCACCCATAGTTTAAGGAAAGGGAAATAAACTCTAAGTCGGTAATGAGACTAGTGTGAGAAACTCAAAATATGGATAATTAGAAGAAAAAAAGGGTATCTCATAAGACCACGTCACACATAAACACGGAACGGGTTTTTATGTTATGATAACCAAAATATTTCTATGTGAAATCCATTAATATTATTTCTAGTTACTTTCTTTGAAAAACGTTTTTCAAATAAACATATTAAATTAGTTGAGATATTAAATAAGTCGAAATTGTTACATTGGTTAAATTTGACGGCATAATAGGTTTACAACTAAGTCCAAAGGCGCTTATTGGAGAATGGATTCCATACAATGACAAAGTAAGGGACTACCATCCGTACAGTACACCTCTAGAGGGATGTACCTAAGGTCCAAATACTGGGCGCCTAAACCAACATAGGACCTGCTTATTACTTCCTTGATAGTACCGAATATGTCAACAACCTCGTCATTCCTGACCTATGCAAGAGCTCTCTTAGCATACACATCATACTCGACATATATGGAATAATCTAGAAAGGTGAGTACATCTCCTAATGGGCACGATCCAGATAGCCCTACTGCTTCTACCATGCTTTTGTCATTTCTGAGGTGCGAGGCTTAAGGAAAAATTTACCTGCGACACCCCGCACCTCTTGGCACCCCGAAAATTGGACATGACTAGAAGTACGGATGGTCGGGTGAAATAAAAATCCATAACATAGCACAAAGACTAAGGCAACAGCATAAAATGATTAAAATATTACAGTGGAAGAAAACTTTTACTAATTATAAATTAATAGCAAAACAGCTTCATTAAAAATAATATTATCCCGAATTTATTTCTAAAACCAAAAGTACCAAGTAGTCTCCAACAAAACATAACAAAGTTCATAATATAGGTCCCATATATAGAGTAAAGTACTAAAAAGAGAAACGAAGTACATGAAACAAAAGAAACAAAAGCTGAAGATAACAACTGCTCCAATGAAACTCCAAGCTACAAAGAACTGAAACCTAGACCCTCCCTCTGTGATTTGGGAAAAATAGAAAAAATAGGAATGGGTTAGACATAAAGTCAGCTAAATGAGAAATAAAATGAAGCAGAAAGGGTAAAACAGTTTAATTCTAGGTCTTTGTCGGATATCGCAGAGGGTGAATAATATAATGCAGTGAATCCTTCTTAGATACAATTCCTAAGAAGCCAAAGTCCGTGGTCACTCTAGGAAAGTCAACCATGCAGTAGTACTAAACGTCAATCGGTCTATCAAAACTGCTGTCCTTACCTATCCACGTGCTACAGCGTGAAAGTCATGCTCTTCACCCATGCACTATGACTAAATGCCTCTTACGTTTGACCGGCGCCGACTCAAACAACCTCGCAGGACCCCGAAGTTGCGCTCAGGCTCGGCCAAACTGGACTCCTATCCTCCAACCTCCTCGATCACCAACATGGACTTGCCCTTATTCAAAGTGTCGGTCCTTCAAAAGAGCGCCCACATCTGGGTCGGCTGCGCAAAATCCTTTAACGATTTGCCTAAAGAAGCCTACATTGGAGCACACTTATCCTATTCTGTCCTCGTCGATCTGCCCGAAGAAGCCTATGATGGTGATGTTATCTGTCCTACGTACTAGCAACCTATGAAAGGTAACAAATATCCTTGCGAACCTATTTTCCCGCTCCTAGTACATACAAGCAAAACTATATTTTGGTCTTAATTGCATGAAATACCTATCCGGATCTTTATAAGGTCCACCTACCAAATCGCTTCCAAATTAATTAATTTTACCGTTATAGTTTACATACTATTTATTTCCATTAATTTGCTTTAGGCCATTTTTACATCTGAATTGGTTATTTCACAATTTTCCATTTTCTTACACAAATGGTATTTCAATTTCACGTCCGTTCAGTCCGTATGGTTTTCCTGTAATTTTTATGCCATTTTGTTAAAGATTTACACTAGCCACTAGGGTCCATTTAATTTATATTTTTTTCCACTCTAATTTACATTCTCCTTTTAGAGATTTAATTTGTACAATTTTTTTATCCAATAGCCACAAACCATTTAATTACACAAAATTCCACTTTTACATTTTTAGGCCATATATGAAGTAAACAATTATGCCAATTAGACTTCCCAATTTTATTCCAAAATTCCAAATTATGTAGTTGTATCAATCAAAACCATAATTTTATTCAAGTAACATATTCTGAATTTATTCAACTAACTTGGTCTACCATTTGAACTTGAATAACTATTCTAATTCAGTTTAATTAAATCAATCTTATTTACGCCATGAAACGTGAATAACAATTTGTTTGTTTCAAATTTCGACCCAAACATGAATTTGAACTGAGAAGTGGAAGAAGAAGATACAATAATTTACAAAATTTCAATCTTATTTATGCCATAAAACGTGAATAGACAATTTATATGTCCCACATTTTAAACCAAACAAGAATTAGATTTGAGAAGTGAAAGAAGAAGAAGTTGCAATAATTTACATCTATTCTCAAAAAATAACAGAAATTAATTCATATTAACATGCTAGAAAATAACTGAAATTAAACTGCTTTATTTTTCTATTTCATATTAATTCCCACTCACCTGGCACTTGAGCTTGCATAAATTTGAAAAAAGCTTTGCTTTAATCTTTCTTCCATTGATTCTTCTAAATTCCTCAAACTGCTTGAATATCTATAGATAATTTAATTTGGTATAGATTTGTTTATTTAGTAGAGAAAAGGAGGAAGAATATTAACATACTAATTTTACTGTAGAATTATGGCGATGGCTGAATAAGAGATTAGGTGTCGGTTAGACGGTTTACTTATAGATTGTTTGAGTGAATATAATCCATTAGAATATTTTAAAATTAAGTATAGTTCTTTGATACACTTAATGGTTATTCATTCTAGCCCGTACACATCACTTAACCAATAAGATTTAGCCATCTCATCCTATTACATCACTGGAGCGAATAGGAAGCTGCCACATGTCAGAATAAACGCTGAAATACATAGGAAAATCACTGGAAACGAACCAGCTAAAAAAACATCGCTCCAGATTTTGGACGACAACGGGACTTGATCCCTGGTTACCAAGGAAGTCAACATGCGCCTTTACCACTATACCATATGTGCTTTTAATTTCCTTTCAATTATATTTCCCGTAAAAAATCGGAGTGTTACATTCTCCACCCTAAAGGATTTCCTCCTGGAAATCTCCAAAGACGGAAGAACGTAATTAACAACCAACATTCAAGAACTACATCCATCCACTCAACCATCATTCATTTCTACCATTGTCCTTATTTTTAACAATGCAATTTTGTAACGATCCGTAATTTTTGATAATTAAAATTTGCTAATTTAATAAGATTTTGGGTAATTTAATAATGAAGAAATAAAAATTTTGTAATTTAATAATGAAATGAATACTAAAATAAATGAAACCATGGAAATTAAAGCTAAGTATTAACAATTGAAATGAAATTACGATTAATTGAAGTAATGTAAATTGTTATACTAGGCTATAAATTGAATATAAGAAAACAAACGTAAATATTGAATTAATTAATGAATTAATAATAAAAAATAGTAATTGAATAAAATCAATGTCCTGTAAATAATTATAATATTGTTTGGAAATGATAACTTACAAAAGTATGATTAAGAGTTAGTGGCACAAATAAGTTACCAATATATTTTTATCCATTAAATTGAATTGGAATCAATTGCAATAAATCTAAATAAATTATTACGTTAATGTTAATTAAGGTAATATTTGAAAATAATGTTAATAATATCCATAATAGGACAATTTGTTGAATTTAAAAGAATGGAACAAAGATTTATCTATTTAATGGGATTTGAATTTAATAATTGGATTAATTGCAAATAATTGAAATTTAATGTTTAATTATTACGTTAATGGAAATTAAGTTGAAAATTGAGAATACTAATATGATAGATTTTGAATCCAATGTTAATTTCATCCGTTTGATAATAATGAATTAAATAATAGAATGAAAAGTAAATTAAATAGAATTATTGGAAATTAAATTTTGAATTTTGAATTTAACGAAATTGAGGTTAGTACTGAAATTGATAAATTAATCAACTCTATATAGACATTTAAATTTGTTTAAATCATTGTAAATGATTGAGAAATCAAAAATGATGAAATTTGTCAATTAAAGAATTGAAATTGAAAATTTGATTTAATTAGCTAATTTAAATAATTAATGTAAAAATAGTCATTTTAGCCATTAACTCAGATTTCGACGAAACTAGTTTCATCAGATCCGTAACGGTGAATTATTGTAGGGTTTCAAGTTTCGTAACGATCGGACTTGTCGTTTGATCATACGGACTCGAAACGCCTAGAAATCAATGAAATTGAAATCAATTTGAAATAGCTTGGTTTTCGTATAACTTCTTCATACGATAGAATTTGGACTTAAAACCTGTTCCATTGCATTTAAAATATTTTAAAACATCTATTTTAATATATGGGTTGACCCAATTTCATTCTGGAGTCGGAACGGGCTTTTCGGGCCATTTTATCGTTCAACGCGTATATCAATCGTGTCCATCCATTCTGATTTCAGCTTTGCATATATATATATACCTCGTTATAAACCCTAGCCTCTTTCTTATTCCTTATTTTCTGTATGTACAATTCTATTTGCTTCTACTCTTTCAATAGCAGACAGAACCCTAGATTCCAATTGCAATTTCCAATAAAATTCAAAGCCAAAAATTAAATCTCTTCAAACTATATCGAATTGTATATGGATTTGAAGCTCTCAACGAGCGCAAGTCAAATATATGATTTGTTTTTCAATCTGGGCTTCGGTGTGGCCGGAAATCGATGAACTGTTCATGGTCGTCCATCACGCTGCAATCAAACTTGTCCGATCGTCAAATCAACTTACGGGTTTTGTAGAGATCGACGAGCATAGCTCATCGGTATAATTTGTTCGTGGTTTCATTGGTTGGATCGTCGGCAAAAATATGCTAGGTTTCAAAATTTTTGGGTGGCGGCTGCTCTGAAGCGTGGCCGATGGTGGCCTGGGTGCCGCAGTGGGGTAGAAGGCGTGCCTCGGAGGTTCTGCGCGCAGTTCGAGGGCGAGGGGCGATCACGTGTGATCATCGATGGTGGCGGCGTTCAATGTCGTGCGTGAACGAACTGCTAGGGTTTTTTGTTCGAAATTCTGGAAGTTGAACACGTGATGGCGTGGTTGCGCGTGCTATAAGTGACTTGTTTTTATTTCATTCGTTCTTATATATTTTAAAATTCAGTTTCAAATGTTCTAATCAATAATTTCCACATACGAGGTCCGTTTCACGTGCGGTTTTCTCCGCTAGGTTCGTATTGAAATTCTGGATATTTTGGCACTAGTTTGGATGAATTCTGAGAGCGTTTGAATTTTAGGTTTAAATTGGAAATAAATTCAATTTCAATTCAAAAGGTGAGTGTTTTAATGCACTCACAACTTCTAAAATTTCTTATGTTTGTTAAATTTATTTATGATGTGATTAGAAATTTATTTATAGTTGTTTGGCATATTTTTAATCAGCATCTCGGTTAAATTGAATTTATTGAATTAAACAATGATTTAATTTATTATTGAATATAAACTGCCAGTTGATACCTTTTATTTATTATCTGTTATATATTGATGCTATTGATTGAATTGGATGAGGATTGTGATAAATGTTTGATGATTGACATTGGATGAATGGATGTTGTATTTTATATTATTATAAATTACAAGTTGTTATGGATTTTATTTCATTCGGGATAGCGCTTTAAAGCGATATATAACCGTATTTATATTCTAAATTGCGGATTGAAATGATAAATATCTGTATCACTTGACCATAGATAGAAAATTATATACAGGCACCGCGGTCTATATATATATAAAATATTTTGAAATGATTTCTATGGTTTTGTAAAGAAATACATAGTTTTAGATCAATATTGGTTTTAGATATTATATAAATGTCATTTATCCTTGATTTTTAAGCTATGTATAATTTGTTTTAAATATAGAATAAGCTTAACCATAAATTTGATTTTTATTGAAGATAATATGGTTCAGTATTTAAATTATATTTTAATAGAGTTTATATTGACTTAAATATATTAAGGTTGGAAGATAAGTTGGAAATTTAGTAATTGAATTTATTTAAGAATTAAACTTAAATAAGTTTGATGTGAAATTTATTAAATTGGAATTTTAAAAGGTATGAATTTTATAACTTGATTGTGGGTTAAGGTGAATTAAAGAAGCGTTTGAAGTATAAATTAAATTGAAAGAAATATTTGGTATTTGAAATTTTGGGATTTATTTAGAAGATAATGGATTTATTAACTAAAATATCTCAAACTAAATAATAGAAAGCTGAATTGTAGAATCGTAATTTCCAAAATTAGTTTTGAAATTGTTCAATACTTAAAGTTTGAAATATATTGAATTTGGAATGGCTTATTCTGGGGATCAAATCTGTTTTGAAATGGTTTTGAAATGGAAATGATATAGTATTGATATGGTTTTAAATGGCACGATATTTTGATTTTGAAAGTATAAACTATTTTGAAAAGACCGTGGTGTTATAATAACGTTTGGTTGTTAAAGAGACTATGATCGGAAGTTGTCATACGCTCTGCCAACTCCGAAAACCACTTTAACAACCGTGTATGCGGTGGAGATTTCAGAATGAAGTAGGGTGGTGGTGACGTTTCTTTGAGGTATGAACGTGGACCTGACTCCCATGAGTTGGTATAAGGTGGCTAAAACAGGAGCAATTGACGGGCTAATGAGGTAGCACCTTTGATCGAACACATCCCTTTGATATTATATTTTGACTTTTAGATTGGTTCGGTGGACAATTTTGATTTTGATTTGGGGGTGTGGCTCGAGGTGGGTGGTAGCTGCGGCTATGCGTTACCACCGGCCCGGAAGCGTAATTGGTATATCTGCCCTGGCATTGCCTAGTTATGCCGTGTCACGTACCCTATCGTGCCTTGTACGATTTTGGTTTCTCTCGTAGCCCGCGAAGTATTTAGTGTAGCCTCCCGATCTGGAGATATGCTGATACTTGATGGACTACTAGGACTATTGTTGTGTTAAGGGGAATATTGGGTCGCCCTTAACGCTATTTAAAAGTAAGTTTATTTTACTATAGACATTATTATAATAGCAAAATATTACTGCATAGTAAATAGTTTAACGGATCCTTAGGAGATATGAATCTCGGGCATCTCTTAAGTTACTGCACTCACGTTAGACACTGGATAGGAGATGTCAAATCCCGTAAACATGTCTGATGCCGTTACGCTCATATTTATTTACAGTTGATTTAACTTACATAAGATATTTTAGTTCTGACTCGACTGTTTTGTCTTTTCAATTCGCTCGGGTCAGCCTGAGCATTTCAGGGTTTGAAAGTCTTATTTCTGGAGGACGCAGACTAAGATTTTAGTACTACTATTTATTCACTGCATCATGTATTTCGCTGCATTATTTATTATTCTCTGGTATGTGTAACTCTGATATGTATTGTGTATGTATAATCAAATATTTTGTAAAATAGCTTCATGAACTGTTTATTTGATTATTATATTTTATCCTTCCGCTGTAAGATTCTATTTCGTTTTTATTTCTTTTTTCTTGTTCACCCCAATAACAATCCGCCCTTCTGCATGGTTTGAGTTTGACGTGTGTGGTTTATTGTCGATTTATATCGTACAAAAAGGCAGGATGTTACATCTGATATCAGAGCTTTGGTTTAGCGATAAACCTTAGCTTTATGGGGTCTGACTCTTTAGTAATAGGGTAGTAATACCCTATGATGAGTCACTGAGTGTACATATATGAGAGAGCGTATATGTTAGTGTTATAAATAGGTTTTGATATTGTGTTAGTTTGTTCCGTTTTGTATTTATAAATTCTGGTTGGTACATAGGACGCTATAACATCAATAGGGATTTCTAAACACTTAATAGGACAGACCGACACCATACTGAATATAGGTGAATGAAATAATTTTGCCTATTATATTTTCTATATATATAAAATAAATTTTTATGAATAAGGTATATATTTGGTTGTATTGTATTTGTTGTTAGGTAGTGATAGAAATGTTGATTGGAAATAAGATTCAAGAAACTAAAATAAATGAAATTTGGAAACTTTTGAACTTAAGTTTCGGGATTGTGAAAATTTCTTTCAAGGGATTTTAGAATTTAATAATATTGTTTATAAGTATTTTCTGATATAAATATTTTAACATAAATTGAAAGAATTGTTTAAAGAAACTTTGGAAAGAAATAAGTTTTGTACTCTCCTCTCTGTCGATGGAAAATAATTTCGGTGATGAGTGCACCCATCATCGACATTCATTTTTGAGTTTCAAAGTGGGAATGCCACTGTAGTAGTTTTACTGCAGGTTTATTTTGATAAAAAAATATAAATTTCAAATGGATTTAAATATAATTGGATATATAAGTTATAAGTACATACATTTATCTATTATTTTAAAATAATTTGAAATTAAACCCAGTATTTAGTTCTTAAGTTCCGTTAATTAATAGTTTCAATTATTGTAGTGAAATGAAATGTGACTAATTAATAATTGGAACCTCTAATTAAAATAAGAGATTTAATGCTAGGTTATGAATGAAATTACAAGCAAGTTAAAACTGCAACTTATAAGACAAATGATAAAATTATTGAACATTGAATTAACTAAAAGAAATAGGATAAACTTGTATGATTTTCAATTGCATCCTTAAAAGCATATATGTAACTTACCAAATATTGAAAGTTCTAATGTTTAATAGGAAAATGTAATAGATATTATACAAGTAATAAACTTGAGGTAATGAAAGTATGTAATGAAATTCCTTTATAAATAAGAATTTGATGTTGTAATTGTTGTGAACTTAAGTTACAATTGAAATGTTACTGTAATAAGGGTAATAGGAAGTAAGTATTGTAAGTATAAGATTATTAACTTAAGTAAATGAATTAATATGCAAAGAAATTGAATTAAACATGAATACTAAATAAATGAAAATGAATAGTAGAACTTGTTGAATATGCAAAGATAAACCACTATATGAATGAAAAGGAAATCAAACAACAAGGGTTATGAAAATAAATTAAAAAATTAAATTGATCTATTGATTGAAATTGTTGTTTGTGTAGTTTATGGCTGTTTGGGCAAGGATACTTTACAATTGTTTGGATGAGTGAATAATCTATTTAGTTTCATTTAAGACTATTGAGTAAATGGTGCACTTAGTAGTTTATTTTCATTTGTGTACAATTTAAAGTTTTTGAACCCGAACAACTATTTGTTTTGTTTGATATGAATGGATGATTGATTTGTTGATTTTATGTGATGATTATATGCCTTGTTTCAAGTGATTGTTGTTCATATTGAATTGTTTGTTTGTAGTTGAAACAACATTAAACATTTCATTTTATATAACTATTAACTCTTTTTGGATTATATAAGTGAAAATACATGTTATGGAAACAATTGCTACTGCTTTTGGTTTCATAAAATAAGCGTTAATTGCCCGACAAATAGGTACGTTTATGGATTATGGTTTATAGCGTTATTATATTGTTTTCCCATGTTGGGATATATTATTTTGGAAAATATACGTTGTATATTGTTATATTTGATATTATATTTTCTCCCGAGCCTCTCCGTACAAAGGAGACTCTGCTAAAATTTTCAGTAAATGTTTTCCAAACTTTATTAATTTGTGTATAAAAAGATTTATTGGTATATATTGGTATATTTTATTTGAATTAATTAACTTTGTAAATTCATTTGTTTATAAAGTTAATATTTTTGAATAAGATGTATTGTTTACTCAATTCTTTCTTTTCCCATTCTTCTTTCTTTTCGGAGACGAAAAGTTTTGAGCGGGAGAGAGTGTAACGACACGTAATTTATGATAATTAAAATTAGTTAATTTAATAAGATTTTGGGTGATTAAATAATGAAGAAATAAAAATTTTGTAATTTAATAATGAAATGAATGCTAAAATGAAATGCAACCATGGAAATTAAAGCTAAGTATTAACAAGTGAAATGAAATTACGATTAATTGAAGTAATGTAAATTGTTATACTAGGCTATACATTGAATACAAGAAAACAAACGTAAATATTGAATTAATTAATGAATTAATAATAATAAATAGTAATTGAATAAAATCATTGTCCTGTAAGTAATTATAATATTGTTTGGAAATGATAACTTATAAAAGTATGATTAAGAGTTAGTGGCAACAATTATTATAAGTTACCGATATATTTTAATCCTTTAAATTGAATTGAAATCAATTGCAATAAATCTAAATAAATTATTACATTAATGTCAATTAAGATAATATTTGAAAGTAATGTTAATGTTATCCATAATAGGACAATTTGTTGAATTTAAAAGAATGGAATAAAGATTTATCAATTTAATGGGATTTGAATTTAATAATTAGACTAATTACAAATAGTTGAAATTTAATTTTTAATTATTACGTTAATGGAAATTAAGTTAAAAATTGAGAATATTAATGTGATATTTTGAATCCAATGTTAATTTCATCTGTTTGATAATAATGAATTGAATAATAGAACGAAAATTAAATTAAATAGAATTATTGGAAATTAAATTTATAATTTTGAATTTAATGAAATTTTGGTTAATACTAAAATTGATAAATTAATCAACTCTATATTGACATTTAAATTTGTTTAAATCATTGTAAATGATTGAGAAATCAAAAATGATGAAATTTGTCAATTAAAGAGTTGAAATTGAAAATATGATTTAATTAGTTAATTTATTAATTTAATTAATTAATGTAAAAATAGCTATTTTGGCCACTGACTTGGATTTCGACGAAACTAGTTTCATCAGATCCGTAACGGTGAATTATTGTAGGGTTTCAAGTTTCATAACATCGGACTTATCGTTTGATCGTACGGACTCGAAACGCCTAGAAATCAATTGAAACCAAATTGAAATAGCTTTGTTTTAGCATAACTTCTTCATACGATAGATTTGGACATGAAACCTGTTCCATTGCGTTTAAAATATTTTAAAACATCTATTTTGATATATGGGTTGACCCAATTTCATTCCGGAGTCAGAACGGGCTTTTTGGGCCATTTTATCGTTCAACGCGTATATCAATCGTGTCCATCCACTCTGATTTCAACTTTGCATATATATATATATATATATATCTCGTTATAAACCCTAGCATATTTCTTATTCCTTAATTTCTGTACATACAATTCTATTTTCTTCTCCTCTTTCAATGGCACACAGAACCCTAGATTCCAATTGCAATTTCCAATAAAATTCAAAGCCAAAAATTAAATATCTTCAAACTATATCGAATTTATATGGATTTGAAGCTCTCGACGAGCGCAAATCAAATATATGATTCGTTTTTCAATCTGGGTTTCGGTGTGGTCGAAAATCGATGAACTGTTCACGGCCATTCATCACGCCGTAATCAAATTTATCTGATCGTCAAATCAACTTATGGGTTTGTAGAGATCGATGAGCGTAGCTCATCGGTATAATTTGTTCGTGGTTTCATTGGTTGGATCGTCGGCAAAAATTCGCTAGGGTTTTGAAATTTTTAGGTGGCGGCTGCTCCAAAGCGTCATCGATGGTGGCCTGGGTGCCGCAGTGGGGTAGGAGGCGTGCCTCGGAGGTTCTACACGCAGTTTGAGGGCGAGGGTCGATCGCATGCGATCATCGATGGCGGCGGCGTTCAATGTCGTGCGCAAGCGAACTGCTGGGGTTTTTCGTTCGAAATTCTGGAAGTTGAACGCGTGATGCGCGTGATGGCGTGGCTGAGCGTGCTATGAGTGACTTGTTTTTTTATTTCATTCATTCTTACATATTTTAAAATTCACTTTAAAATGTTCTAATCAATAATTTCCACATGCGGGGTCCGTTTCACGTGCGGTTTTCTCTACTAGGTTAGTATTGAAATCCTGGACATTTAGGCACTGATTTGGATGATTTCTGAGGCCGTTTGAATTTTGGGTTTAAATTGGATTTAAATTCAATTTAAATTCAAAAGGTGAGTGTGTTAACCCACTCACAACTTCTAAAATTTCTTAAGTTTGTTAAATTTATTTATGATGTGATTAGAAATTTATTTATAGCTGTTTTGCATATTTTTAATCATCATCCTAGTTAAATTGAATTTATTGAATTAAACAATTATTTAATTTATTATTGAATACAAACTGCTAGTTGATACCTGTTGTTTATTATCTGTTATATGTTGATGTTGTTGATTGAATTGGATGAGGATTGTGATAAATGTTTGATGATTGATATTGGATGAATGGATGTTGTATTTTATATTGTTATAAACTGCAAGTTGTTATGGATTTTATTTCATTTGGGATTGCGGTTTGAAATGATATATAACCGTATTTATATTTTAAGTTGCGGACTGAAATGATAAATATATGTATCACTTGACCATAGGATAGAAAATTATATACAGACACCGCGGTCTATATATATATATATATATATATATAATATTTTGAAATGATTTCTATGGTTTTGTAAAGAAATATATAGTTTTAGATAAATATTGATTTTAGATATTATATAAATGTCATTTATCCTCGATTTTTAAGCTATATATAATTTGTTTTAAATATAGAATAAGCTTAACCATAAATTTGATTTTTATTGAAGATAATATGGTTCAGTGTTTAAATTATATTTTAATATAGAGTTTAAACTGACTTAAATAAATTAAGGTTGGAAGATAGGTTGGAAATTTATTTGTAATTGAATTTATTTAAGAATTAAACTCAAATAAGTTTGATGTGAAATTTATTAAATTGGAATTTTAAAAGGTATGACTTTTATAACTTGACTGTGGGTTAAGGTGAATTAAAGAAGCGTTTAAAATATAAATTAAATGGAAAGAAATATTTGGTATTTGAAATTTTGGTTTCATTTAAAAGATAATGGATTTATTAACTAAAATATCTCAAACTAGATAATAGAAAACTGAATTGTAGAATCATAATTTCCAAACTTAGTTTTGAAATTGTTGAATACTTAAAGTTTGAAATATATTGAATTTGGAATGGCTTATTCTGGGAATCAAATTTGTTTTGAAATGGTTTTGAAATGGAAATGATATCGTATTGATATGGTTTTAAATGGCATGATATTTTGATTTTGAAAGTATAAACTATTTGAAAAACCGCGGTGTTATAATAACGTATGGTTGTTAAAGAGACCGGGATTGGAAGTTTTCATACTCTCTGCCAACTCTGAAAACCACTTTAACAACCGTGTACGCGGTGGAGATTCCAGAATGAAGTAGGGTGGCGGCGACGTTTCTTTGAGGTATGAACGTGGACCCGACTCCCGTGAGTTGGCATATAGTGGCTAAAACAAGAGCGATTGACGGGCTAATGAGGTAGCACCTTTGATCGGACACATCCCTTCGATATTATACTTTGACTTTTGGATTGATTCGGTGGCCACTTTTGATTTTGATTTGGGGGTTTGGCTCGAGATGGGCGGTAGCTGCGGCTATACGTTACCACCGGCCCGGAAGTGTAATTGGTATATCTACCCTGGCATTGCCTAGTTGTGTCGTGTCACCTACGCTAGCGCACCTTGTACGAGTTTGGTTTTCTCTCGTAGCCCATGGAGTATTTAGGGTAGTCTCCCGATCTGGAGATGCGCTGATACTCAATGGACTACTGGGACTATTGTTGTGTTAAGGGGAATATTGAGTCACTCCTTAACGCTGTTTAAAAGTAAGTTTATTATACTTTAGACATTATTATAATACTGAAATATTACTACATAGTAAATAGATTAACGGATCCTTAAGAGACGTGAATCCCGATCATCTCTTAAGTTACTGCACTCACGTTAGACACTGGATAGGAGATGTCAAATCCCGTAAACATCTCTGATACTGTTACACTCATATTTATTTACAGTTGATTTAACTTACACAAGCTATTTTAGTTCTGACTTGAGTATTTTGTCTTTTCAATTCGCTCGGGTTAGCCTGAGAATTTCAAGATTTGAAGGTATTATTTCTGGAGGACGAAGACGAAGATTTTAGTACTACTATTTATTCAGTGCATCATGTATTTCACTGCATTATTTATTATTTTCTAATATGTGTAACTTTGATATGTATTGTGTAAGTATAATCGAATATTTTGTAAAACAACTTCATGAACTGTTTATTTGATTATTATATTTTATCGTTCCGCTGCAAGATTCTATTTTGTTTTTATTTCTTTCTATGTTTTTCTTATTCACCCCAATAATAATCCGCCTTTCTATATGGTTTGAGTCTGACATGTGTGGTTTATCGTTGATTTAAAGCGTACAAAAGGCGGGATGTTACAAATTTATAATTTATGCGAAGTGAAATGCATCTGAACTTACCTAATGCGAAAAGATAGCTGGTCTACTTATTCAGTTGACCTCCTGTAATGCAAATACACTTATGCCATGCAACAAATGTATGCAATTACCCTAGTATGATTGATAATTCTATATGTATGTTTCAATCATTCACCCAAATGCACCATCCATTTAGACACACACACATACATACACACACACACACAACCATGTGCAAATGCAATGGATAACAGGCATGCATATGTAGGTGTGTACCTAATTGGTCGGTTATCCTAACAAATATCTATCGAGTGCATGCAATGCATCCATTTGCAAACATTGGCATACACTTGCAATCATTATCATCCATCAAAATAACATGCCCTAATGACAAGTTTACAACCAAGCTACCATCCATAGGTTTCACCTAAAGATTATCGAAAAGACCCTAACAAAGGAAAGATCAAAGATCAAAGATAGGATATTTGAAGTGTACCTTCAAATAGAAAAAGATAAGAAGTTCGAATTCTCTCCTCAGATTCCCATGTGCACTCCTTGGGATCATCTCCCCACTGAACCTTCATTAGACAAACTTCGTTGTTGCGTAATCTCTTGACGTCATGTTCCAATATATGGGTGGGTGTATGACGCACAATTGATTCACGCTCTACCTCCACTTCCCTTAGCTGATCGGGTTATACTACTACTGTGGAATCATGCAGACATTTCCATAGATACAAAACCTTAAAAACATCGTGAATTCCTGTGAACTTATTTGGAAGATCAATTCTATATGTCAGTTTTTCAGTTCGTGCGGTAATGGGGAAGGCTCCTACAAATCTCGATGCCAACTTACCCACTGAGCCAAATCTCATAACATTTCTCAAAGGAGAAACCTTGATAAAAATCATATCTCCAACCTTAAACTCCAAATCTGAACGTCTTCTTTCGGCACATGGATTTTGTCTATCTTATGCAGTCTTCAACCTCTTGCGAATCAGATCCACCTTCTCGGAATTTTCCCTCACCGAGTCTAGTTCAAGCAAGATCCTATTGGTAGTATCCCACCAACAGGCTGGTGATCTACATGGTTTGCAATAGAGGGCCCCGAACGGTGTCGTCCTAATGCTTGTTTGATAACTACTATTATGCACAAACTCCACCAAAGGTAGGTGGTCTTCCCAAGAGCCTCTGAAGTCAATGATGCACAATTTGAGCAAATCTTCCAAAACCCTATTTACCCTCTCAGTTTGTCCATCTATCTATAGGTGATATGCCGTGCTCAAATTCAATTCCATTCCCAAGGCTTGCTAAAGACTCCTCCAAAACTCGTTGGTGAATAATGGATCTCTGTCATTCACAATGTTAGCGGAAACTCCATGAAGCCTAACTATCTCCTTTACATAAAGAGTCGCCAAAGAAGCTGCCGTCCTATTACTATTAATGGGTATAAAATGAGCGCTCTTCATCGGTCTATCCACAATGACCCAAATGTTCGTGTTCCCTCTCCGTGATCTTGGTAATCCATCCACGAAGTCCATAGAGATGCTCACCCATTTCCATAATGGAATATCCAATGGCTGCAACAGTCCTCCGGACTTCTTCTGTTCCGCATTTACCCTTTGGCAAGTGATGCACTTCGAGACATACTCTGCCACCCTCTTCTTCATTCCGAGACAATAGAATACCCTCTTCATATCCTCGTACATCTTATCACCACTGGAGTGCACTATCATCCTAGAATGATGTGACTCGGCCAACACTGCGTCTACTAAATCCTCACTACGGGGAACACAAAGTCTACATCCTTCTAATCCATCCCTTAGTGTCCATGGTATAGCACCTAAGATGTGGTGACGATTCTCCTCTACCAAGCTTATCTAAAATATCCTTTAACTCTTCGTCCTCACCTTGTTGTGCTCCAATCTGATCCATCAAAGTAGGCTGGACGTCGAGGGCTGCTAACAAACCCAGAGCTAAATCTGATGGAGGTCTAAAATCAAAGGTAGCAATGTACTCCAAATGCTTCCATTCCAAAAACAAAGGACTTAAAAACCACTTTGCGTCTACTCAATGCATCTGCCACTACATTACCCTTGCCAGCGGTAGAGGAAATCTCAAAGTCATAAGAGGCTAAAAACTCCATCCATCTTTGTTGTCTCAAATTCAAGTCTTTCTGAGAGAATAGATACTTCAAAGACTTATGATCCATGAAATCTCGAATCTTTCTCCTAAGAGATAGTGCCTCCAAGACTTGAGAGCAAAAATTATAGTTGCCAACTTAAGATCATGCGTCGGGTAGTTCTTCTCATGCATTTTCAACTGTTTACTCGAATAGCACACTACCCTACCCACTTGCATCAATGCCACCCCTAGCCCCGTACCACAAGGATGTGTAAAAACTGAGAAAGGCTTGGTTCCATCCGGTAATAACAATGTGGACACGGTAGTCAAAGCTTCCTTCAATCGACCAAAGACATCCTCACCCTTGGCATCCCAAACAAAAGCTGAGTTCTTCTTGGTAAGGCGGGTAAGTGGAGCTAATATCCTAGTGAAGTCCTTAATGAACTTCCTATAGTATCCCTCAAGACCAAGGAAACTCCTTTTGTCCATGGCACTCTTAGAAATCTGCCAACCTTGTATTGTTGCCACTTTCGTCGGATCTAATGCAAGTCCATCCTTCGGAGCGATGTGTCCCAAAAAGCGAACCTCATTTCTCCAAAAGTGGCACTTGGATAACTTCGCCTTTAACTTATATGCTCGCAGGGTCCTAAGCACTTCTTCCAAGTGAACAGTATGTTCCTCCCTACTTTGCGAATAAACCAAATGTTGTCGACGAACACAACCACAAACATGTTCAACGATTCGCGAAATACTCGACTCATCAGGTCCACAAAATATGTTGGAGCATTGGTTAGCCCAAATAGCATGACTAACCACTCAATAAACCCATCCGAAGTCCTAAAATCAGTCTTCTCTATGCTATCCTCCACCACACATAACTGATGAAATCTTATTGCCAAATCGATCTGCAAAAATACCTTGGCTCCTACTAGTTGGTCGAAGAGATTTTCTATACGTGGAAGAGGATAACGATTCTTCTTCATCAGGTTATTAAGCTCCTTATAATTCACTCAAAGCCTGAGAGAGCCATCCGCCTTAGTGGAAAAGACAATGGGTGCACCCCACTCAGAAATGCTCCTACGAATGAAGCCCTTCTCCAAAAGCCCTCTAACTTGCTTGCTCAACTCACGACGTTCCTTAGGAGCCATATGCCTTATCGGTAAAGCAATTGTAATGACTCGGTATTTCGAGCCATTTGCATATGCACATGCCGGACTTGAATTTCTAAAAATATCAGATTGTTAATTTATATTTAGCAATACTCAGTATATACGGTAAATAAATCAATCACAGATTCACGGACACAGAGTAATATAATAATGCAGCGGAATAGATAAATAGTAGTTCATGAAGCTACTGTATAAACATCAGAGTTAGAAAGAAAATATAGCAAAATATCTCAAATACAGTGAAGTTTCCAATACAACTCATGACCTCTTTGAACAAATCAACTAAAAAGTCTGAAAGCTGAATCAATAGTTAGATCTCCAAGCGAAGCTCCAAACTCCAAAGGTAAGTCTCAAATGTTGTATCACTCAGTCTGACCCAAGCGTAAAGCAAAAAACAAACACTTAGGTCAGAATTAACATTCTTATATCAATAAAACCAACTCAAGTGTAATATCAACTGAAATACAAGTAACTCAAAGGATGTTTGGGATAACCATCCTCTAAGAATTCGTGGAACTATCTACTATGTAGAAATATACGCTATTAATAACCAAAAACACTGTGGTCATTTCAAAATAATTTATACTTCAAATTAAAACATCATTTCCATTTCAAGTATATCTATTTCCAAATTATAACAATTTCAAAGTTACAATACTTTCAAAACCCAAAATACTTTGAAATCATAATTCTTTGGAAAACCATAACTTTGAAATCATAACTTCCACCACTTAAACAGTTTAATAATAGTATATAAAATAAAATAGTTATAAAATAAAATAGTTATAAAATAAAATAGTTTATACTTAAATAATTATTATGTTAAAATAGTTTATTAAAAATAGCTTTATATTTGTGATATCCCGAAAATTTCAAGTAATTAATATGTGATAATCTCTTTTATAAATTATATAAAATTGGCAAAATTATTCTTCTAAAGCTAATAATAATGGGTTATGTGTGTGTGTGTAGGTTTTAAATAGAATTATTATTTTGAAACAAATTAAATATGTGTTGTTTAAATATGTATATACATACGAGTTGATTTTAAATTTGAATTAGAATTTGAATTTGAATTTGAAATAAAAAACGATAAATATCTTAAAAATTAGATTTAAAAATAAAGTATATATGATTTTATTAGTATATAATTTGTTTTATTAATTTCTTTAAAAGATTTTATTTGTATAAATTAAGAAAAATGTATTTACTAAATAGAAAATTAAATATAAAAAGTTTTATAAAAACATTTAAAAAATAATAAACACATGCATTATATAAGTGTTAAAATATTAGCATATGGTCTAACAAATGTAAGGTAATTAACATATGCAAATGACAAATGTAAACTATTTTTAACAAGTGTCACCGTTTTCTTTTTATTTTCTTTAATTTTCTTTTATTTTTAAAAATCATAAATTAAGCTATAAATATTTCTCTCTACTCCTCTCTTTCATTTTTCCTATTCTCATTTTCAAAACTAAGAGAAAACAAAAGCATGTAAGCATTTCAAAACCAGAAGAAAATCAAAAGCCTGTAAAAAGAAAATCAACTACCTCAAATCATCTTAGATTTAAGCAAGATCATTTCAACAACTATATCAAAGCTTCATATTATAAAGCAGGAGCAACTCAACCAGTTTCTAGTTCAAATCTAAAGAATTCACTTTTCAAAAATCAAAGCATCTCAGTTTATAACCTTCTCTGTTCAACATAAATTGGTGAGTAAACAAACTAATTACTTGTTTTAAATTGTTGCTTGTGATGAGTATTATAAATAGGTGTTGTGATAATAGTTTGCATAGTGAAATTTGGTTGCATGTTTATCAATATGCAGATATATAAGTGTGCATGTCTGGATATATCTATGCATCTCTGTTTCTAAATTACAAGGTTTAAAAATCTAGTTAAAATTCAAATCTTCCCTTTTAATCTCTTATAGGCTTTGTAATTGAAACAAATTATCTTTGTTTAAACCTAAGCTAAGTTTTAAAACTATGTTTAAGTATGATAAGTTTGTATACTTCTGGAAATCAAGAAAATATAGTGAAAAAATTTAAAACATAATAAATCCAAACATTTTGATTCTCTGATTCAGGTATATAATCTGAATCGTCTTTGAAAATCATAATTTTTAAAAGTTAAACCACAATTTCTAGTTTGATTTTGAGTGAGATATTCGTGGTTAATCGTTTGGGCTTTTTCTGGTGGTCGAAGGACTCGGGGAGGTCGGGAACACTACTGGAGACGACGAGGGAGTAGGCAGTCTCGGGAAAAATTTCAGGTGGATTTTTAAACCACCGTGGCGGCGGCTTTTGGTCGGAATAGGGTTTTGGGATCAGGATTGGTCGAGGTCGGAAAATTTCTTGCTACGTCGCCTTTAGAGCATCGGACTCGTTCGGAGGTTGCGGGATGGAAGCGTGGGTCTTCGGCAGAGATGTGGTCGAAGGTTAACGATTTTTGGTGGTCGGAGTCATCATGACGTGGAGGAGTCTTGATCGATATATCCTGTTCCAGTTTGATCAGATGGCTCGTTTTTGATTTGGTGTTTGTGTTGAAGTGTGGGTGGTCGGGATCGACAGCGTAGGTGAACGTCGATGTGCGGGAGGTTTCGACGATGGTCGGAGTGGCGTAGAACGGTGCACGTGCACGTCGAAGTCTGGTGTCAGTTTTGGATAAGGAGGCATATGTCTTAGGGTGGGTCTCGGGGAAGAGGCGTTATGGCTCGAGTTAGGCTTCGTGACTTTCGCGTGTGTGTTATGCTACCGGTTTTTAAGTTTAAAAACTAAATCGAAGTTTTTAAAAAAAGAAAGGAGAGTAGTCGGGGTTGGACTCGTGTAAGAATCAGGTCGAACCCGAAGTAAAATTATAGCAGTTTTAAAATTTAAATATAAGCTAGTTATAAAATTTAACATAAATCTAGTTTTGAACCATTTCTTAAATTTATTCTTTATATAATAAATGTTTTCAAATAATTGATTTAAGAAAGTTATATGATTTGTTGAACTTAAATTTGTTAAGTTAAATTCTTAAGTTATTTTAAACTTAATTTAGAAATGTAATTAAGTAGCTAATTAAAAGTAAAATGTTTTAAATTTATATGTTAATGATAATTAAGTAATTAATAAAGATAATTGGGTAATTTTAAAGTTAATTAAGATGTTGGATAATTAAAGATTAATTAAATTAATAAAGTAATTAAAGAGTAATTAATTAATTTAATTAATTAATGATTAAAGATTAATTAATTAATGAAATAAGGATTAATTAATTAATATTAAGGTTATAAGTTAATTAATTAATTAATTTGTAATTAAGATTAATTGATTAATTATTTAGGATTAATTAATTTGTAATTAAGGTTTAATTAATTAAGTAATTAGAGATTAATTAATTTGTAATTAAGAGTTGATAAATTAATAATTAAGGGTATATTAATTAATAATTAGGGTTAATTAATTATTGATTAATGATTAGTTAATTAATAATTAAAGGATAATAAATTAATAACTAAAGATTAATTAATTTGTAAAGTAATTAAAGAATGATCAATTAATTAAAGTGGTTTGTAAATTAATTGATGATTGATTAAGCAGGGTTAGGTGATTAATTCTTAAGTGATTAATTTAATTTGAGTTAATTAAATTAATTATCATACGAATTAATAAGTCTTTCTTATGGAAGATTGACTGAATAGAATGACTGGATTGATTGATATTTATAGTATGATAATCTGCAATATTCTGTGATGTGATATACTTGGGATATGGCTGTGACAAATGTGTGTTATTGATCTGTGATGAATGATGTGTGAATTCAATGTTTTGAAATGAATTAAATTGTTTGAACCTTAAACAACTTGACCTTTAAGACGGTGTTTGGATTTCGATGAGATCGGGATCGGATACCAACTTTGTTATCCGTAAACCACATCGATCTAAGTTAAACGATAAGTCGTAAAATCTCAAGTGAAGATCGAGATGAAGATTCAGAGTGCAAGGGCTATTGTCGTTAACTTGAGGGTGATTCCAAAATGAGTGTAACGAGATAGTGCCTTCGGATTCGTTCGAACCCAGAACGAACTTGTATGGATGAACGCTATCAGACCATTATCAGTGGAGGACGATGAGCATTCCAAGATAAGTGTTCTAAAAAGGTAATCGTAGCGTCAAGCCTCATCAACGGAGAATGGCTAAAACAGGGGTGGTGCAAGCAATGCTAAGTGGGTAGCACCCAAGTAGGATAAGATTTTTCCCTATCTAGAGGTCCCTTTATTCGGCTGTGTGGGCAGTTGTTTGGCCACAACCGCGAGTTTGTCTTATTCGGATTATCTAGTAAGGGGTAGCTCCAGCTTTGTGTTAAGGGGATTAGGGTGGATCCTCGGTACGGTGATCTAGACCAAGTACTGTGATGGGCGGTACCCAGTAGCTCTGCCATTGTATGGAATCCAATCTCCAATAAGTGCCTGTACGGTTTTAATTGTTCCCAACTATGTTAGAACATGAGATGTAAGCATTCCAGCTATTTCTGTATTTTATATTGAAAACCCTAGACACTATTATAATATAACTGGATTTCCTATCAAATGTTCTGGTTATCGTAAGGGAAAAACTTGTCCATGCTTATTTGTGAAGTGTCTTACAAGATACCTTTTATTTTCAAAGGTTTTTCAAGTTAAACAACTTAACCGTTTACTCATACCAAACCCATATATGACCTGGAGTTTATTTTGTTTTTCTTAAACTCTTGGGTACTCAAATTTTTATGAGTAGCCAAGTGATTAGGTTTGGCTTGACGAATTTTGGAAAGCTTGGAGCATGAGTCTTGGCATAGCTATCTATTTTCGTTGCGTTAGATTCTTTTGTCTGTTGTATTTTGGAATGTAATGGATAGACAAGTCTTCACGACAGTCTACTATGATGATATTGTAACTGTGTAACTCTGATGTATATTGACTATGTAATAGTTATATGATATATTATATTTTTCCGTTTTCGCTGTGAGATTCTGATATTGCTGTTTTTTCTTCTATCTATTCTTTTTCTACCTATTTCTTTCTTGATGATGATGCGTCTTTCTGTGGAATAAAAGGCGGGTCGTTACAATATTAAAATAGTGTGTATATATATATTAAATAATTTATAAAGTACAATATTTTTAATTCCCTCAAATTTTACAAATCGATTCAAATCAACTCGAATTCCAAATTCAAATTTAGTTCAATCTCAATTTATCAATTTCAATCCAGTTCAGTTTCTAAATAAACAAATTTAGAGTATATAGATTTCAAATATAGATTTGAAACACAAAATAAACCATTAAATTTCAATATATTTCAAAGCTTTAAATATTCAACATTTTCAAAACTAAATTTAATAATTTCATATAGATCTTGATTTAACTTCATTTTTATTTAATCATGAAATATTACTTAATAAATTTAATATTATTTAAATAAATTTAAATTAAACTCTACCAAATATTTCCTTAAATTTATTTAAACGTGAAATATTCATTAAATTAATTAAGTCAAAATCAAGTTATAAATCATATCTTTAAATTTCAAATTCAATAGTTTCAAATCGATTTAATTAAATAAAATTCTTAATTAAATACAATTTCAAATTTATCTTCCTAACCTTAACTTATATAATCACTATTATAAAAATCTAATTTTGAAATATTAATTTTAATAAATACTTAAACATATTATATATTAATTAAATCAATCTTAATTAAATTAAATATTAGTATTAAATCTATATATAAAATAACATTTATATATAATATTTTAAGAATCAATATTTATTAAAACTGTATATTTCTTTCCAAAACCATAGAAATTATTTCAAAATACTTATATATAGACCAACGGTGTTAGTATATAAAATTTTCTATCTTATGGTCAAGTGATACAGATATTTATCGTTTCAATTCGAAATTTAAATATATATGGGTATATATCATTTCAACCCGCAATCCCATATTCAATTCAATGAAAATCGCTTGGGTTTATCATTTCAACCCATAATGATTTTCTACTATTCTACAGATCGTTCGGGTATATATCATTTCAACCTATAGGGAATACTGTACTAACAGGGAACTTGCAGAGTGATAACATATATGATAATAATAATAATAGGCATATATCATCAATAACAATATAATATAATCAACATGATATGGTGTCGTATCCCATAGGTCAATAATTTCATATAAATGCATATCATATATCATACATAAGAATTTAAACAATTTACAATTCAATTTAGTAGTATATTTCAATTGTCGTTTCAATTGAAATCAAATTTGATAAACAAAAGAACGTTAAATCATGAGTGATTGCTCACCTTTCAAGGTTTGACACTGAAATTGAGTTACAAATGCAAGTACGACTTCCAAAACAAGCAGATTGGCACCAATCGACGAACGAAGCTGATATATCAGAATTGGCGAGATTAAATCAGAGCTGAATTGACGAAGATCATCGGTATAAGTGAACTCATATATATTTAATAATATATAACTGTATATTTCCATTTACATCATATTCTAAATTCAAACACAATTTAAATTCAAATATATTAAAATCATTGTTTAAAATAAAACACACATAATAAAACAAATATATCTATCTTAAACACTAATATATATTTATAACTTTCAAAACATATTAATTTCATAAAACTATCAATATGAACAAATTTGTATTAATAAATAATATATATTTAAAGTATATACAAACTATAAAACTATTATGTAGTGAATGCATAACTTATATATATATATATATGTATACCAATATAAGCTACGACTAAAAAATCAAAACATATTATACGTACTTGAGTTACTTATATATGCAAACAACTTGATATATATAGATATATAAACAACTCATCTATCATTCATTCCACGGGCTTTATATATAAATTATTATACTATATATATTATAACTGTTTCAACATTTTAATTTAAAGTATTAACGTACATTCAAATCAATACTTTACCATATGCTATACTAATATATAAACTGTAAATATATATATATAAACAAACTTGCACAGCTTTTATAAATAACCGAACATACACATATATACCAGTTAAGGAAATAAGATGGAGAGCTCGGGTTTGAGAGGGAAGAGGAGGTTTATGGTGGTCAGGGAATCTTGGCGGGGAAGAGTGGTTGGAGTTGATCAGGAGTTCGGATGGTGGAAGAGGGTGTTTTCACGACTTTGATGGTGATGCGTGGATGGCTGGAGGGGTTACGGGCAATCGTGCGAGTTGGTGATTTGTCAGAGGGGAAGAGAAGTGAGTTGGTAATCCCGGTGGAAGGTGGAGGTGTGGAGGCTTCGGTCGAGGTCAGTATGAGGTGGTGAAGGGTGAGTTTGATGCAGAGGAAGGGAAGAAGGCGAAGGAGATATTGACGTCTGGAAAAAAAAATGGAGATGTAAATGAAGGCCGATGGTGATGGAGAGTCTCGGTTTGGGCTAGCATAAAAAGAAGAAGGAAGAAAGGCTAGGGTAGAGAGCGGTGGAATTGGAGGAAGATGAAAGATTCAGATCTGAAAAATGTTAAGCATGCGCATATATATACACACACACACACACACAGATATATATATATGCACACACATATATACACACACACACATACATACATACATACATATATATATATATATATATTAATTTATACTTTAACAATATATTTAATTTGTTGAAGAAGAAATGGTAGGTTAGGAATAGAAATAGGTTTGAATTATATTGGGTTTAATGTAGTAGCAACGGTACCGCAAAGATTCAGCTGACTCGTTAAAGAAAATTATTATGGTACATGCTATATGTTTCAAATTTGAAAAGGACGGGGAAGTTGAAAGTCATAATTTATGTTACCGTTACAATGATTCGTTCAATCGTTTCGCAGCATATCAGATCTCAAAATATAGAAATGAATATACTGTGAAGATCGGTATAATGAGGTGATCAAAACGGTATACAGATATTAATGGTACGATCATCCTATCAAAAGTCGATAATCGGTACTGAAAATGTTGCTAAAATGCCAGAATTAAGGTAGACGGGGCAATAGCAGTCAAAATTTAGGAAAATGAAATATGACGTCTCAATCAGAAGATGATTTGCAAATTTATTGTATAAAAATATTCAAGTTTGAAAAACATTTTATTATCATCAAATATTAACTGATTTAAATTGAAACAAAATTACACAATAAAATAAACTTCAACATTACCGGATGAAAATTTACCGGTTGCTATAAAATATATGTATTTCAAATATTAAATTTTTATTTCTAAATTCAATCATTCAAAATTTCAAAAAATTTCAATTTAATTACGTTATTAAAAACATTACAAATTTTGGGTCGTTACACTCTCCCTCACTCAAAACTTTTCGTCCTCGAAAAGGAAGAAGGTAGGAGAATAGAAACAACCCGAAAGAAAATAGATTGAAAGAAAGATAAACAACTAATTTAAAACTATATAAATTTCAATTTAAATAAATTAATATTTAATAATTTGGTTAAACTCATTTTATTATATCCATAATTCATAAATTTATGAAATTTAATCTCAAGATACTTTCAAACATTATTAATAAACCAATAATCATTTACTTTAAATATGTTTTATTTAATTAACAACCCCCAAAATATTTATAACACTAATAATTTACTATTAAACCATGTAGTATATAAATAAAAAAAAATTTAAACATTTTAAATTATTTAGAATTAAAAAGATCAAATATCCTTTATATAATACTTTATCAAAATACTTTTAGAACTCGATGTCTTAACAGGTTTATCATCATTCTTGCAGACTCTGGCCATGCATTGATCAGGCGCAAAGCTAGAATTCTCCAAGTACTTAGTAGACATGTTTCAACACCTAGTGAAAAATACTCGAAAAACCTTCAAAACCGATATGGAAAGTACAATCCAAATAAATCAACTGAATCGAATCATGGATCGCAGATACACAATGGTTACGCCTGGGTCCCCCAAGAAAAATCCATACTTTTTGAGCAACCTCTTCCTTGCGAATTTCGCCATGAGAACAAAAACTGTGGACCGCGGATACACAATGGTTACGAATGGATCCCCCAGGAAACATCCATACCCTTTAAGCAATCCGTGCCTTGCGGATTACGCTAGGACAACGAAAAAACTTGTAGACCGCGGATATACAATAGTTACTCTTGGATCCCCCAGGAAACATCCATACCCTTTAAGCAATCTCTGCCTTGCGGATCACGCTACTAAAACGACCATAGATAGCAGATACGCAATTATTATGCCTGAATCGCCCAGGAAACATCCGTACCTTTTAAGCAATCACTGCCTTGCAAATTACCCTATGCAGCCGAGTTCGTAAGACCATGGGTAACGCCACGGAATTCGAAGGACATTCGAGTATCGTATCCCAAAAACCAATATCAGAGAGAATAACATCGATAGAATGAATCAAAAATATGGCAACAAAGAGGATATCAAGCAGAAGGCACTTCCTATATCATTACTTTGAAAATATGTATCATATAGTACCCTTTTAAATCAATTTCAAATATCATACTTATATAAAGTCAATTGTATATAAGATTTCATTTTCAAATCAAATACTTTCCAAAATCAATAGTTTATCAAATCACACTTAAATAGATTTTGATTATATAATATTTCTCTTTTCAAATTGAGTACTTTTCCAAATCAATAGTTTTTGAATCAACTTCATACTTATACAAATCAATTTTATTTAAATTCGATAACTCTCAAATCAAGTATTTAGTAAAATAAGGTTCTCAATTTCAATTCGTTTCAATATCAGTACAGTTTCAAAATCACATATGATTTCACCAAATTACTTCTTCCAAATTAAATATCTTCAGTTTCAAAGTTTCCAAAATAATAGGTTTAGAAAATAATCCTATATTCCAAATCAACATAATTTAGGTCAAACAGATTCATTTCCAAAATCATCATACAAATACTAGTTTTTAAATTCCAATCTATTTTCGAAATCAAATATTTTTCTTAAAATCAATTATACCCAAAATGACTACCAAGTTTATAACCATCCCTTTAAACCTTTAAACTATTTATTTTTGTTTGAAAGATCAAATTTACCCTTTTGAAAATTATTATTATATGTAAATATAGTTTTATAAAAGACGTTACTAAGTTAAAACATTTAAAACTAAATTTTATTCAAAACATTTCAAAACTAAATTTCATATTAGTACAAGTTAAATTAGTCATATTCTTTACTTAACAAAATAGTTTTAAGCTTATTTAAATCATATTTGTGACGCCCCACCTTTATACCCACACTAGCCAAGGACACTACGGTGTAAGGCCGTCAATTAGCACAGAGAATAAGGCTATTGAGGAGCGGTCATCCATGTAATTGCTTTGTGCGAGCACCAATATGTCAGATAGTACGATAAGGAGGGAAATCCGACATACCGATACAAACTCAAAGCTACTACACGGTGGCTATATATATTATTCGGAAACAAAATATAGAAATAAACATAACACAATCAATCACAGACATCCATATCACAAAGGCGGAAATAGATATGAATATATATAACACACGAAAGTGTACATCATAGTAGTGGTCAAACAATATCCACAATATCACAAAAGAATGGCTACAAGTGCTAGACAAAAGAATATGTATACATTAATGAGTCTATATCTCAAATGTATACAACAAAAACTACTAATCTAAGTAGTTAGCCAAAAGTCAGGGTGATAATCCCAGATGTGAAGTCAAGCAGAAGCACCTGTAACATCTCGGTCTGACCCGAGTATTATTTAATAAGAAAATAATAAACGGATCATTCTAGCTATAAATATCAGATAAAATGATATAGAATAAGAGATATGACATAAACATATGATAACCATAAGGCCATACTGTGATAAGTATGTAACTGAAAATCAACAAGAGATTAATCAATATCACAAGAATCTTCTCAAAGATAAAAAGGAATGTCATACTCTATATTTTTATTCACAAAAATTTAATGACACACAAATTCACCAATGCACAAATATTGATAAAACATATCAATGTAAATCACAAAAATTGGTGAAACACAAATTCTAGAAATCATCAATGGAAATCCAGAAATCACAAAAAGGGGGAGGCCTATCACAAAACGGGAGCATGAAAACTCACCAACACGTGTATCACAAAATGGAACGCTGTTCCATGGCTGCTAACCATTAATTTTGAGCCGAAGCTCCACAAAACGGCCCAAAGACCATGGGTCGCTACCCCACCAAATTGAGCCGAAACTCCACAGAAACGGGGTTTAGTCTCCCTCGTAGACAAAGAGACATCGCACATTTGCTAGTCTAAATCACAAAAATGATCATCAATGATCATCAAGAAGTGTCAATTACAGTAAGCTAGTAAATATATAAGCTTGGCTTCATGTCCCATAACCACTAGCTTAACTCAAATATTTACGAACAAATTGTAAATCTCCACTCGAAAATTGTCACAAGAGATTCAATCGAACAAGTCCAAGAATTAACCAATGAAGTACACGCAAGCGTTTTATACCACTTGTTTTACGAAGCCGTTTAATTAGATTTCTCGTAAGAGTGAGGTAAAGGTTTGTATATTTTTAAAATGACAAATCACAAAAATGATCGTAGAAACGATCAATCACAAAAATTCACATACTAAGACGTGTATGAAATTCAAAGAATACGGTTCCAAATTCATCAAAGTGGAAATACCTTTGCTACACGACACGGCGCGACCTAGTAGATGAGCGATCTAAGAGGTAGCGGCATAAGTGCAGAGGCGAGCGACCTAAGGGATGGTGCGACTCAACAGTGCAAATGACCTAATAGAACAAGCAACATAACATGGTCGAGCGACCTAGGGGAGAACGACCTAATGAGCTAACGGCCCAACGTGGCCGAGCGACCTAAGGGGTTTCGACCCAAGTGGCGCGACCTAGATGAGCGACTTAATATATATAGCCGAGCGACCTAACGACCTAATGAATAAACAAGGCCGTGCGACCTAAGGGGAGAACGACCTAATGAATACTAGGTCGAGCAACAACCTAGCACGGCGCGACCATGCAAGGCGCGACCAAATCAATGCTGAGCGACTTAACGACCTAAGGCGTGTGAGAAGGCCGAGTGACTTATGGGGCGTGCGACCTAACGACTAAACAAGGCCGAGCGACCTATCGACCTAAGGGAAAAGAAGGCTGATCAACGACCTAAGGTGCAAGTGCGACTTAATGGTCCGAGCAACCTAACGACCTAAGGGTTGTGACCTATGTTGGCGCGACCTAACTGCAGGCCGAGAATCTTGCATGTGCAGGCCGAGCGACCAAGGGGCTTGAAGTGCAAAAACTCTCCCAATTTGCAACCGATCGAGCATGGATGCTAGGAGATTGTGCCCATAGGCTACCCGGTCGTATTGGCTCCTTGATGCATCACCAAAAACGTGTTCAAACATCAAAGTTGGGATTTTTAAATATTTGAACCCAAAACACTAAAAACTGGGATTTTCACCAATTCAATCCAAATCAATAGCAAATACACATGAAGTGTTAGGAATTCATACCTAATAATCAAAGATAATTATAGATAAAGATGTGAGATAAAAATCTCACCTTTTCACAAAATCAATGAAGGAGAAGCTTGAAAGCAAAGGAAGAATCAACCACACTTGAATCTCTACACAAGAAGCTTGAATCAACGGCTTCTCTTTGAATTTGGAGTTAGATGTTGGATTTGCAAATGAACTTGAGCTTGGAGTTTTAATTTCCCATTCCTTCCTCCATTTTTGATGAAGCTTGAGTGTTAGGAAATGAAAGTAAAGTTATGGAGGGAAGGGGGTTGAGCTAGAGTAAATAGTTTAGGCTAATGGGCTAAACCAAACCCAAAGCCCAAAGTGAAAAAGTGACAAAATTCCACTAACTCCAAACATATCAAAGTTTATACTCAAAAAGATCGCAAACGGTGTTTTGAACTCAATGGAAGTGGTTCCGAGTCCTAACTCGACCGTATGCAAAAAGTAACTTTTCGGACTAAAACCCGACTAATGATAAAATATTTAAATATTAAAATCATAAAATATGTGGGTTGTTACAGACTCTCCTCCTTGAAGAAATTGCGTCCTCGCAATATTTAAGAAGAAAATACAAGGTAACAACCATGAAAGCATATTAACACAAAAGAAAGTTGAAATAAGAAATTCGCCTCAAAGAGCACAAAAAAGTAAGTCCGGATGTGTTCGCTCGATGAACTCTCTAGATTCCTAAGAGCAATCCTTAGGATTTGAGGACCATTGGACTTTAACGAGCGGAACATCTTTATTTCGAAGGCGCTTGACCTCCGAAGCAATAATGCGAATAGGATGTTGCTCATAAGTTAAATTAGGTGAAACTTCAATTTCTTCCACAACACCGGGCTCAAGAATAGAATCGAAATCTCGAAGGCTCTTCCGTAATTGAGAAACGTGAAACACGTCATGAATAGCAGAAAACTGAGCCGGTAATAAAAGGCGATAAGCCACGGAATCAATAAGTTCGGTGATGGGAAATGGTCCAATATATCGAGGTGCTAACTTTCCCGATCAACTGAAACGTACAACACCCTTCATAGGTGAAACACGGATAAACACAAGATCTCCCACAGAAAATTCTAATTTCCTTCTCCGGTTATCGGCATAGGATTTTTGTCTACTATGGGCTTCTTTCATCCTATGACAAATAAGATCAATGTTTTCTATGGAATCACGAATAAAGTCTGGACCTAAAACCAGCTTCTCACCAGCCTCAAGCCAACAAGAAGGATATCGGCATGGCCTTCCATAGAGCGCCTCAAAAGGTGTTATACCAATACTAGATTAGAAGCTATTATTATAGGAAAACTCAACAAGAGAAATATGATCTTCCCAACTTCCACCAAAATCAAGAACACATGCACGAAGAAGATCTTCAAGAGTTTGATTCACACGCTTAGTTTGTCCATCGGACTGGGGATGATAAGCGGTGCTAAAATTAAGCTTCGTTCCCAAAGCTTTTTGAAGACTCTTCCAAAATCCACTAGTAAACAATGGATCACGGTCCCTAACAATAGAAGAAGGAACTCCATGTAATTTAACAATTTCTTTAATAAAGAGTTTGCCAAGAGAGGAACGGTTTGATTGGACCGAACGGGAATAAAATGGGCAGATTTAGTAAGTCTATCAACTATTACCCATAAGCTATCATGACCCAAACGAGAACGGGGAAGGTCGTCTACAAAATCCATGGAGATTTGGTCCCACTTCCAAATTGGAATTTCTAAAGGTTGCAATAACCCACCGGGCCTTTGATGTTCGGCCTTGACAAGTTGGCAAGTCATGCAACACTTAACAAAGTTAGCAATTTCGGATTTCATTCCCTCCCAATATAAAGTCGCTTCATATCCGCGTACATTTTACTACTACCGGGATGAATGGTAAATTTAGAACGATGAGAAACTTATAAAATGTCTTTACGAAGATTACTAATATTTGGCACGATAAATCTACCAAATTTTCGAATGCGGCCACGAGAATCAATATCAAAGTCTTTCAAACCTTCAATATCAATTTTGTCCCTAAAATTTTGGTCAAGAAGAGCCAATTCGGGATCTAGCTTTTGAGCTTCAAGAATGCGGTCTAAAAGAGAAGGATGAGCCTTAAGGCTACATAAAACAAGAGATGAACATAAATCGGAAACACAATCTCTAATCTCACAAGTGGATAGAATTCCAAGATCATTCCATTCAGATATCATCATAGAAACAACCGCTTGTTGCTTACGACTAAGTGCATCGGCAACACGATTTCCCTTTCCGGGGGTATAAAGAATATCAAGATCATAAGCTGCAAGAAATTCGAGCCAACGTTGTTGACGCAAATTAAGTTCCTTTTGAGAAAATAGATACGTCAAAGATTTATGATCGGTGTAAAGAATAAATTTTTCTCCCAAAAGAAAATGACGCCAAATACGAAGGGCGAAAACAATAGCCGCGAGCTCTAAATCATGAGTGGCATATCTAGTCTCAGCTAGCTTCAATTGCCTAGAAGCATAAGCAATAACACGTTCTCTTTGCATAAGAACGGCACCCAAACCAACGCGACTAGCATCGGTATAAACAATAAAATCTTGATTTCCCTCGGGAATAACAAGAATAGGAGTATCGGAAAGGAGTTCTTTTAATTTCTGAAAAGAAGCTTCACATTTGTCCGACCAAATGTATTTAACTCCCTTCTTTCTCAAACTAGTGAGAGGCGCGGAAATTTTGGAAAAGTCCTTTATGAAACGGCGGCAATAACCTGCCAATCCAAGAAAACTACGAATTTCCGTCACACTCTCCGGTCTCTTCCAATTTTGAATCGCTTCAATCTTTGAAGGATCCACGGAAATTCCGGATTTGGAAATAATATGACCAAGAAACTTCACACGAGATTGCCAAAAGTGGCATTTAGAAATTTTCGCTTTTAATTGATTTCTCCTAAGAGTTTCCAACACAATCTGAAGATGTTTTTCATGCTCCTCCTCGGTTTTTGAATACACAAGAATATCATCAATAAAGATGAGGACAAACCGATCGTGGAAGTCTTTGAAAACTCTATTCATAAGGTCAACGAAATAAGTCGGAGCATTCGTTAAACCAAATGGCATAACAAGCCATTCATAAGATCCATAACGAGTACGGAAAGATGTCAAAGGAATGCTATCCTCTGCAATACGAAGCTGATGAAAACCGGTAGCTAAGTCTAATTGTGAAAAGACTCTAGCACCACTAAGTTGATCAAATAAATCATCAATCCGAGGTAAAGGATATTTATTCTTGATAGTAAGATCATTAAGCTTGCGGTAGTCAACGCAAAGCCTAAGCGTACCATCGGATTTCTTCACAAAAATAGCCAAAGCTCCCCAAGGAGAGGAATTAGAGCGAATAAATTGCTTCATCTCCAATTCGGATAATTATTTGTGCATCTCCTCATTTTCTTTATTGGACATACGATAAGGAGGACGAGTGATGAGCTCCAGGGATGAGATTAATTTTGAATCTAATTGCTCGTTTAGGTGGTAATCCTAAAACAGGCTCAAATATGTCGAAAAATTCACGAACAACGTGAATAAGAGAAATAATATCTTCCTCATCATCATTATCGTCATTATAAGGATTTAAAGAATATAAAGATGCAACCAAGCTGGAATCCGAATCTTTAAGGTCAATAGAAATCTGCTTAACAGATTGAGGATGTCGAAGATGAATACTCCGCACAGGACATAGGATTTGGGCTTCATACGGTTAAGCCAATCCATTCTCAAAATCATTCCAAAGCCTAAGTAGCACATAACATGCAAATCGGCTCGGAAAGAAAAATCACACAAAATAATCTCGACAACTTTACACAATAAACTGATTGTTGCGGATCCACCAACCGGATTCGCAATTCTCAAAGAAGTCATTAAACACAAAACATCCAAAGAAAAAGTATCAACAAGTTCTTATGATATAAAAGAATGGGGATGCACCCGTACCAAAAAGAACTCGAATAGGATGACCACGAAATAAAATAATGCCATCAAGGATAGAATGAGAAATACCTTTACCACGAGATGTGTTGTCAGGGGCTTGAGCAACATTAAGCTTTCCCTCCTTCCTAGTTTGAAGTTTGGGATAAGAAGATAAATAATGATCCAGGCTTTTGCAATAGCGACAAGCTTGGGGCTTTGAACGCTTGTTAGCATAATGGTACTTAGAACCACAATTGTAGCATTGCCCATTACTAGAGGTAGAAGTCTTTGCCACCGAAGTTGCTTGCTTCCCTTTCTTATTGTTAGGATAAGGACCTTTGAACTTATAACTTCAACATCACTATCCCTATCAGCACGAAGAGCGATATCAACGAGTTGATCAAAAGAAACTTCTAATTTTAGAAGCAATGGCTTCTTAAGATTTTTATTCAAGCCATAGACAAATCTTTGGTTCTTCTTCAATGCGGTGTTTATGTATTCGACCCCATACTTAGAAAGTGACTCGAATGATGCGACATAGTCTATCACGGAAGATTCACCTTGAACAAGGGCTATGAAACGACGAGCTAAAGTCACCTTCTCAGCTTCTGGCACAAATTTTAATTCGAAGCGTTCCTGGAATTTCTCCCAAGTAAGATCCGCTTCATTTATTTCAGAAATCAGAAGCTCATACCAATCTAATGCTCTTTCTTGGAGCATACTAGAGGCTACCTGAACACGGTGAAGGTCAATAAGATTCATGCGAGAAAAGATTCGATCGCACGTTCTCAGCCGAGCCTGAACTTCAATAATAGTTTCAGAACCTTTGAATGGCTTCCCACCCAAATTGATATAGTCGCTGCACAAACGTGCAAATCCAGACCTAGGGTGAGTAGACTCCGGATTAGATCCGGCTGCTTGATCATTCTTTACTAGATCAAGAAGCTGCTGGGCAGACATAAATACTCCATCCTAGGGAGTAGCACTAGATTGAACGGTGCTGGGACGGCCAGGTCTAACCATTTCTCTTCCTTTTGAAAGAAAGAAAGAAGAAGGATAAGGTTATTCATCAAATGAATATCAAGCAATCTTGATATATAAACAAGGAATCATAAAGAAAATAGGATGAATCGGTATGAAGACTCGAATTAAATCCTAAAGCACGACTCCTAAGATGGACTTAGGATGATGATCATTGCTAGATTATTCCATATTGTTCCGATGTTTGGCTTTGATACCAAGATGTGACACCCCACCTCTATACCCACACTAGCCAAGGACACTATGGTGTAAGGCCGTCAACTAGCACGGAGAATAAGGCTGTTGAGGAGCGACCATCCATGTAATTGCTTTGTGCGAGCACCAATATGTCAGATAGTACGATAAGGAGGGAAATCCGACATACCGATACAAACTCAAAGCTACTACACAGTGGCTATATATATTCTTCAGAAACAAAATATAGAATAAACATAACACAATCAGTCACAGACATCCATATCACAAAGGCGGAAATAGATATGAATATATATAACATATGAAAGTGTACATCAGAGTAGTGGTCAAACAAGATCCACAATATCACAAAAGAATAGCTACAAGTGCTAGGCAAAAGAATATGTATACATTAATGAGTCTATATCTCAAATGTATACAACAAAAACTACTAATCTAAGTAGTTAGCCAAAAGTCAGGGTGATAATCCCAGATGTGAAGTCAAGCAGAAGCACCTGTAACATCTCGGTCAGACCCGAGTATTATTTAATAAGAAAATAATAAACGGATCAGTCTAGCTATAAATATCAGATAAAATGATATAGAATAAGAGATCTGACATAAACATATGATAACCATAAGGCCATACTATGATAAGTATGTAACTGAAAATCAACAAGAGATTAATCAATATCACAAGAATCTTCTCAAAGATAAAAAGGAATGTCATACTCTATATTTTTATTCACAAAAAGTTAATGACACACAAATTCACCAATGCACAAATATTGATAAAACATATCAATGTAAATCACGAAAATTGATGAAACACAAATTCTAGAAATCATCAATGGAAATCCAGAAATCACAAAAAGGGGGAGGCCTATCACAAAACGGGAGCATGAAAACTCACCAACACGTGTATGACAAAATGGAAAGCTATTACATGGTTGCTAACTATTAATTTTGAGCCGAAGCTCCACAAAACGGCCCGAAGACCATGGGTCGCTACCCCACCAAATTGAGCCGAAACTCTACAGAAACGGGGTTTAGTCTCCCTCATAGACAAAGAGACATCACACATTTGCTAGTCTAAATCACAAAAATGATCATCAACGATCATCAAGAAGTGTCAATTACAGTAAGCTAGTAAATATATAAGCTTGGCTTCATGTCCCATAACCACTAGCTTAACTCAAATATTTACGAACAAATTATAAATCTCCACTCGAAAATTGTCACAAGAGATTCAATCGAACAAGTCCAAGAATTAACTGACGAAGTAAACGCAAGCGTTCCATACCACTTGTTTTACGAAGTCGTTTAATTAGATTTCTCGTACGAGTGAGATAAAAAGTTGTATATTTTTAAAATTGATCGTAGAAACGATCAATCACAAAAATTCACATACTAAGACGTGTATGAAATCTAAAGAATACGGTTCCAAATTCATCAAAGTGGAAATACCCTTGCTACACGACACAGCGCGACCTAGTAGATGAGCGACCTAAGAGGTAGCGGCATAAGTGCAGAGGCGAGCAACTTAAGGGATAGTGCGACTCAATAGTGCAAACGACCTAACAGAACAAGCAACATAACATGGCCGAGCAACCTAGGGGGAGAACGACCTAATGAGCTAACGGCCCGACGTGGCCGAGCGACCTAAGGGGTTTCGACCCAAATGGCGCGACTTAGACGAGCGACTTAATATATATATAGCCGAGCGACCTAACGACCTAATGAATAAACAAGGCCGTGCGACCTAAGGGGAGAACGACCTAATGAATACTAGGCCGAGCAACAACCTAGCACGACGTGACCTATAGGGGAGCGACCTAACATGGCGCGACCATGCAAGGCGCGACCAAATCAATGCCGAGCGACTTAACGACCTAAGGCGTGTGAGAAGGCCGAGCGACTTATGGGGCATGCGACCTAACGACTAAACAAGGCCGAGCGACCTATCGACCTAAGGGAAAAGAAGGCCGATCAACGACCTAAAGGATATAAGGCCGAGCAACGACCTAAGGTGCAAGCGCGACTTAATGGTCCGAGCGACCTAACGACCTAAGGGTTGCGACCTATGTTGACGCGACCTAACTGCAGGCCGAGAATCTTGCATGTGCAGGCCGAGCGACCTAGGGGCTTGAAGTGCAAAAACTCTCCCAATTTACAACCGATCGAGCACAGACGCTAGGGGATTGTTCCCATAGGCTACCCGGTCGTATTGGCTCCTCGATGCATCACCAAAAACGTGTTCAAACATCAAAGTTAGGATTTTTAAAGATTTGAACCCAAAACACTAAAAATTGGGATTTTCACCAATTCAATCCAAATCAATAGCAAATGCACATGAATAAGTGTTAGGAATTCATACCTAACAATCAAAGATAGTTATAGATAAAGATGTGAGATAAAAATATCACCTTTTCACAAAATCAATGAAGGAGAAGCTTGAAAGCAAAGGAAGAATCAACCACACTTGAATCTCTACACAGGAAGCTTGAATCAATGGCTTCTCTTTGAATTTGGAGTTAGATGTTGGATTTGCAAATGAACTTGAGCTTGGAGTTTTAATTTCCTATTCCTTCCTCCATTTTTATGAAGCTTGAGTGTTAGGAAATGAAAGTAAAATTATGAAGGGAAGGGGGTTGAGCTAGAGTAAATAGTTTAGGCTAATGGGCTAAACCAAACCCAAAGCCCAAAGTGAAAAGGTGACAAAATTCCACTAACTCCAAACATATCAAAGTTTATACTCAAAAAGATCGCAAACGGTGTTTTGAACTCAATGGAAGTGGTTCCGAGTCCTAATTCGACCGTATGCAAAAAGTAACTTTTCGGACTAAAATCCGACTAACGATAAAATATTTAAATATTAAAATCGTAAAATATGCAGGTTGTTACAATATTACTTCAACTTAAACCTATAAAACTAAACTTATATATTTTATCAAATAATTTATACTTTTCAAAATTACTTGGCTTTGAAAATTAAACCTCGATTTGGAAGTGTTTGAACATTCAAAATAGTCGGAGAAATCAAATTTCCAGTCCAAGAGTTGGAAATCAGCAACAACTCAGTTAATCAAATTCAGTAGATAGGGTTATACTAAATCAAGTCCAAAACTCAAGGACTGAACACCGGGCTTGCTTCAAATTGTTTCAAATATATATATATATATATATATATATATATATATATATATATATATACATACATACATACATACATACATATATCTATCGAATATCAAATCATACTTCGGAATTTGAAATCAAAATTGGTTTAAAAAAAATCAATCGCATTGCAAAGCTACTAAAGTGGCCCCTCCCCACTCTAAAACTCAAAAATCAATGTCGATGATGCGTGCAATCGTCACTGAAATTATTCTCCAGTGACATAAGTGAATTCTGGACTTCTATTTTCTTGAAAACTTCTTTGAAATTTCTTTGAAATCATTGGAAGTCGTTTGAAACTTTCTTATTCGGAAAATACTTTCAAATCGCATTATTATATATTTTCAAAATCTTAAAACCAATTTCAAAATACCGGAATTCAATCTCTCAAATTTTCAAATTAAAACCCTTCGGTTATAAATCATTTTTATATAAATCAATTTCTTATAAAATTTTAAAAATTTCAAATCCTTTCGAAACTTCATGTTCTCGTTTTTAAAAGGTACATAATCCTTATCAAAAATATTTTCACTTTTATATATTGAAAATCATACTTATCAAAATACTAATTTTGATATATAAAACAATTTCTAAAATACATACAAACACGATTTTCAAAGGATGATTCAAGAATAAGTGTCGGAACGAGATAAAGGCCGAAGTCAAATTCGAAGGGATCCTAACCGATGAGAATCCTAACCAAGATTTTGAGGTATATTAACCTATATCCATTTAAAAGAATTTCTTTCATTATTGATAAACCTCAAATTCTTATCATACAAAATACTGATGCATAATTATATATCTTTAATTTGACACATCGACTTCAGCTAGGAAAAGGATACAATAGAGTTCACTTAAAACAACTTAACATATACTACTGATAACACACAGATTCCATCAATTCTTACTTCTACAAGAACAATGCATCGGTATTAATTCTACCGGTTGGTGCTTCAACGGGTCCATTACACTCTATATCAATATGCCCTCAACAATTACATTTCTTGCATAAGTACTCTAATCTCCCATCTTCCCTAGTGAACTTTGGGAAGGCAGAAACTCGGGTAGGACGTAACACAGTGTGCCTTCCTTGTTGTCTCTCAAAACAATCTCTAGCTATGCCCAGTCTGCCTACAGTGGTAGCAAATGGTTGATTGGTCGACTAATGTAGTGAGTGTCCATTTTACTTTCTTCACCTTCAGGCAGCGACTTGGAAAGTGTCCCTTCCCACGGCATTTAAAACAGAAAGTCTTGGAACGGAAGCACCTGCCTTTCATTTTCTTTCCTTTATCTCTCTTTCCGCAAATGGTTGCATAATGTCCCTTTCCCTGACACCGATAACAAATGACATGGTCATAAGGACCAGGTTCCGCCCATTCCCTCCACGGCCTCTCTTGCTCCTCGTTTGCTTCCTCTCGTTCCTTACGTGCCAGTGCTCTTCGTGCTCGACGTGCTGCTTTCTACTCTTTTGATTTGCCATCTACAGAAATAGCTTCCTATCATTCAATGAATCTAGATCAAACAAGATAGAAGTTCAAATTTAAGGGCATCCTAATCAAAAATGGAGTTTCAAATGAAGGGAAAAGGCTGGAATGAAGATGAGATAATTAAAATTACAAAATAGAAGATGGATATACTTATATAAATCGCGGGCGACCTTAACCGGGTCAACCGTGACTTCAGGAATATAATCGATGTGGAATTCTAAGGCAAATCGACATACGATCGCCGGAGATAGAATTCGACATAGCAAGAGATAGCAGCATCTAAACCGAAGGTATAGAAATCTCCGGTGAATCAATGTCAATTATAAAGGAGTTTCATCCCTTTACAAATCATTCAAAGATTAGTGGGGTCGTCGAGTTTTATAGAGATCATTTGAAGTGGAGTTATGGGATGCTCCATAATCAAAAGAATACAAATAGAGGAGACAAGAAAGGATTTCACAACAAGTGGGAGAGTCCATAATTCAAAGGAAACCGAATCTAAGAGGAAGAGATTCAAGCACGAACGAAAGAAATTTTGTAATTAAATCTACTACATATGCTAAGTTTTTCCTAAAACCAGAGCTTTGATACCAACTGTAACGACTCGGTATTTCGAGCCATTCGCATCTGCACATGCCGGACTTGAAATGCTCAAAATATCAAGTTGTTAATTTATATTCGGCAAAATTCAGCATATACAGTAAATAAATCAATCATAGACATAAAGTAATATAATAATAATGTGGCGGAATAGATAAATAGTAGTTCATGAAGCTACTATATAAACATCAGAGTTAGAGAGAAAATACAGCAGAATATATCAAATATAGTGAAGTCCCCAATACAACTGATGAACTCTTTGAACAAATCAACTGGAAAAGCTGAAATCTGAATCGATAGTTGGATCTCTAAGCGAAGCTCCGAACTCCAAAGGTAAGTCTCAAAAGTTATATCACTCGGTCTGACCCAAGCATAAAGCAAAACACAAACACTCAAGTCAGGATTAACATTCTTATATCAATAAATCCAACTCAAGTGAAATATCAACTAAAATACAACTCAAAGGATGTTTGGGATAACCATCCTCTAAGAATTTGTGGAACTATCTACTATGTAGAAATATGCGCTATTAATAACCAAATGTCATTTTAACACCGTGGTCATTTCAAAATAATTTATACTTCAAATGAAAATATCATTTCCATTTCAAATATATCTATTTCCAAATTACAACACTTTCAAAGTTACAACACTTTCGAAACCCAAAGCACTTTGAAATCATAATTCTTTGCAAAACCATAACTTTGAAATCATAACTTCCACCACTTAAATAGTTTAATAATAGTATATAAAATAAAATAGTCATAAAATAGTTTATATTAAAAATAGTTTTTTATTAAAGTATCATATTTATATATATATATATTAAATAATTTATAAAGTACAATATTTATAATTCCCTCAAATTTCACAAAACAATTCAAATCAACTCGAATTCCAAATTCAAATTTAATTCAATCTCAATTTATCAATTTCAGTTCAATCCAGTTTCTAAATAAACAAATTCAAATTCTATTGATTTCAAATACAGATTTGAACCCCAAAATAAACCGTTAAATTTCAATATATTTCAAAGCTTTAAATATTCAATATTTTCAAAACTTAATTTAACAGTTTCATATAGATCTTGATTTAACTTCATTTTTATTTAGTCATGAAATATTCACTTAATAAATTCAATATTATTTACATAACCATAAATTACACTTTACCAAATATTTCCTTCAATTTATTTAGACATGAAATGTTCATTAAATTACTTAAGTCCAAATAAAGTTATAAAATCATATCTTTAAATTTCAAATTCAATAGTTTCAAATCGATTTAATTAAATAAAATTCTTAATTAAATACAATTTCAAATAAATTTCAAATTTATCTTCCCAACCTTAACATATAAAATCACTATTATAAAAATCAATTTTTGAAATATAAATTTAAATAAATACTTAAACATATTATATATAATTAAATCAATCTTAATTAAATTAAATACTATTATTAAATCTATATATAAAATAACATTATTTATAATATTTTAAGAATCAAAATTTATTAAAACCGTATATTTCTTTCCAAAACCATAAAAATTATTTCAAAATACTTATATATAGACCAACGATGTTAGTATATAAAATTTTATATCCTATGGTCAAGTGATAAAGATATTTATCATTTCAATCTGATATTTAAATATATATACGGGTATATATCATTTCAACCCGCAATCCCAAATCAATTCAATGAAAATTGCTTGGGTTTATCATTTCAACCCATAACGATTTTCTCATATTCTATAGATCGTTCGGGTATGTATCATTTCAACCCATAGGGAATTCTGTACTACCAGGGAACTTGCATAGTGATAACATATATGATAATAATAACAGGCATATATTATCAATAACAATATAATATAAACAATAGGATATGGTGTCATATCCCATAGGTGAACAATTTCATATAAATGCATATCGTATATCATACATAACAATTTAAACAATTAACGGTTCAATTTAGCAGTATATTTCAATTGACATTTCAATTGAAATCAAATTTAATAAACATAAGAACGTTAAATCGTGAGTGATTGCACACCTTTTGAGGCTTGAGATATTTGACACTGAAATTGAGTTACTCTAACAACCCATAAATTTTTAAATGGTTTTTAATAACGTATTTAATTAAATTTTTGAGAAATTTTAAATAATAATATTTTGAAATAAAAATTTAATGTTTGGATTACGTATAATTAAATATAAGTAGTGAATAAATAAAAAAACGTATAAATTTAGATTACGTTACTTGTTAATTAATTTGGCCATACGTTCGTTTCAATTATTGCATCTATTGTACGCACTCTTTGATTTCATATCGTAGCTGTTAAAAATCAAATCAGCACGTGCATTTTAAAAAAAGAATTAAAACCCTGCCTCTAATTCACGTGTAAAACTTTCCACTTTCATTTGTGTCTCCATATATAATAGGAATAAAAATATTTGATTTCCTAACCGTTTCAAAATCTCTTCCCATCTTCATTTTTGCAACGCAGTTCAGATCTGGAAAAAAAAGTGTAATGGGCAACGATCCGAAATTTTAGACCAATTTAAAATCCTAATTTTATTAAAATATTGAATAAAATTTGGTAGAAACAAATATGATGGGAATAATAATAGTTTATATGAGATTTACAATTTGAATTAAAACAACAAATGTTAAGGATTTAATAATAATTGTTAATTGTAAATATTGATCTATTGAATAAAATTTAAGAGGAAACAATAGTTTAATTGTATTGTTGTAAATTCAAATAAGTTAACCTCTAACAAATGAACTAAAATTGGTAACTAATGGATATGTTGAGTTATGTGAAATTATTAAATAATGTTTGATTTATTGTTAATAAAAAGAAGAAAAAAAGGAAAAATATTATGTTCTGTTTACACATCAAATGGTGGTTTTGAAATTTAGTTTTAAAAGCAAGTATGGATTTTTGATTCAAAGAAAAATTTGGTCTTAATATACATATATACACGAAAAGTTTAGTTTGGGTATAGGGTCCATTAATTATTGTGTGAATTCTAGTAGGTATGTATATAAAGGTTATGTTAGTATTTTCAAATATATTACTCATTTCCTTGAAGTTTTGAAACACACTGTCCAATCAACCCATCAATTGCTCTAATAATTTATTTTGGGAATTTAAGGCACAGCTGTTTTATTTGCCATCATTTCTTTTATTTTTTTCCAAACGGTTCATTTTGCCTTTATAACGTATCCTTCCATTCCATACTTATCTTTTTTCTTTACGTTTCAAATATGGAACGTGCTGTCCAATCAGCAATTAATTGCTTTAATTTCTCAAATAAATCTAAGGTGACTGTTGCCATCCTATAATTATTTTGAATATCAAAACATATAAATTGTATACGTTTACGTTCATTTTTGGTCAGTTCTTCTGTTTTAAAGTAATATATTTATTTCTTAAAAACAGTTGTATTGTGAAACACGTCTCTTCCAAATCTTCACCGTGCAGCCCAAGCAATATAATAAATTGCTTTAATAACGTTGTTGAATCAACGGTCATTTCAATTTATTATTTATTGTACGTTTCCTTTATGCTTAAAAATTGGCTACGTAAACATTAATTCAAAAATAGGAAGAAATCATTAGTTTCCTGTAGTCACTTCATTTGCTTTAATTATTTCGCGTGATTCAAGAAGGTGACCGTGTCCATTCACTCAACCTTTATCTATATTTTTGTTTTAAATTTCTTTCCTCTGTTCACTAGGGTAATTATGGTATGATTCTCAGCCTATTGGTCTGCCTTTCCTTCTTTCCTTCGGCAATCAAAAAAAAACCTTTAATTATTATCTCATTTCTTGCTTGCACGGTTACAGACAATCAATTAGTTAATTGCATGTTGTAGTCTGTTCATGCCTATTTGGTTCATAAAATTTTTTAAGCATTTTTACCCAGAGCAGCCAACTTACCTACATCGTTCTATATCTATTTATTTGCGTACAAGTTCAAACTTTTCCATTTTCTTTGATTGATAGATTTGTTGCCTTTGTTTATTCTTTCTCTCCCTGTCTTTATTGCTTAAAGGAAAGTAATCCATCAAAACGTGAATATTTGATTACAGCCAGCCGTTACCTATACCCAAATTTTCATTTTTATGACTGTCATCCAAATATCAAACTTATATACTTTTTGCATTCATTTCGCTCATTCAATTTTACGTTTCTTATTCCAGCTTTTAAATATTGAGCTCCTCCCTTATATTTCTCTGTGGCCTTTACTTCTCTTCTCCGTTTCTTCTTTTTTTTCTCCCCCTCTGTTAGCTTCTCAAAACCATCACTCCACAGCTCCTCCCTGATCTTCCACCCCTTGTGCTCTTCCGTAGCCACTTAGACCGTGTACTCCTTCTTTTGCGTAAGTATATATTTTTTTATAAACCTATGGTATATTATGATATATACTGTGTACGTTAGTTTATATGCTTATATATATATATATATATATATATATACACACACACACACACACACACGTTGCTATATGTTTATGAAAGAAAATTTGTATATATTGCACACTATATTCTTTGTTTTGTTTTAAAATATACAAGTGTCATAGGGTATAAGGTACACATATATAAAGTTATATGTTGTATAAGAATGTAAGTGGATTTGTACAGATAAAGCATGGGTTTATTGATATTATAATTATGTAAATAATGATTTTATATAAACAGTTATATGATCTATTTTTATATATCATAGAAATTGGAAAATCTGGTTCGACAATGAATATATGTTATACAATTTATATATTTACAGAAATATATATTGATTTTGTTTAAGTATGATATAGACAGTGTTTATAAGTTTTTTTTTAAAAAATAAGTTATATTAGTTTAAATTTTACCTGTTGGGTTAGATAGGGTCACTGAGTATACATATGTATACATTTATACCTTATGTACGTTTTGGTGTATATATTTGTGAATTATATTTTAAGTTATATGTTAGTTATAATATATTATGGTTTATAGTATTCCTAATATTTTAAAACGGAAAATATATATCGTTGGAAACTTGTAATACAATCGCGTTTGTATATTTTCTATTTAAGTTTATATAACTTTATATATGTGTGTGTGTGTGTGTATAATATAAAATTTTGTTCGCAAATGTCTATATGAGTATACATTAATTGGTTTTAAAAGATATAAATATATGGAGACTTTGTTCGAATTGTTGAATTAAATTTTAATTTGAGATATATGATTAAATTGATTTTAATAATAAATAATAAAAATTATATACATCATTTTCTGTCATATCACGATGGTTCTAATTCGTTTTCACCAAATTCTTATCTCTCAGCTTTGTTGAATTCATGTCAATCTAGCGTTGCTTTGAAATTCGTAGCTTGTTGTCTTGTCTATCTTCTCTAGCCTCTAGCCTCGAAAGGTGAGCAATCACTCACGATTAACGTTCTTTTCTTTATTAAATTTGGTTTCAATTGAAACGACAATTGGAATATACTGCTGAAGTTAGTAAATCTGTTATATATGCAATTATCTGTAACTGTTCACCTATGGGTTATGACATCATATCCTGTTGCTTATACTTCATTTAATTGTTGTTGATACATGCCTGTTGTTATATTATTATCATATCCTGTTATGTTATTATTATCTGTTATCACTCTGCAAGTTCCCTGTAGTTTAGAATTCACTATGGGTTGAAATGATACATACCCGAACGGACTTTAGAATAGGAGAATTTCATTATAGGTTGAAATGGTAGAACTAAGCGATTTTCATTAAATTGAATTTGGGATTACGGGTTGAAATGCTATCCACCCGTATATATTTAATGTACGGATTGAAATGATAAATATCCATATCACTTGACCATATGATAAGAAATATATATAGACACCGTTGGTCCATATATAAATATTTTGAAAATAATTTCTATGGTTTTGGAAAGAAATATATGGTTTAATAAATATAGATTCTTAAGACATTAGATAAATGATAAATTTTATATATAGATTTAGTAGTAATATTTGATTTAAATTAGATGGATTTAATACGCAGAAATGGTTGAGTATATATGTAAATCTATATTTCAATAGATTTTCTTATAATAAATTGAATAAGTAAGGTAGGGAAGGTAAATTTGGGTTTATTGGAAATGGTATTTAAATAAGGATTTTAATTAATCGATTTGAAATTATTGAATGGAAAATTTAAAGGTATGATTTTTTAACTGGATTTTAATTTAAGTGATTTAATGAATATTTCACATCTAAATAAAAAAAATGTTTAGTAAAATGTAAGTTAAGTTTACTTAAATGATATTGAATCTAATGAAGGAATATTTCAAGACTAAATAATAATGGGGTTAAATCGAGATCTATGTGAAACTGTCAATTGAACTTTGAATTGTAGAATGTTAAAGCTTTGAACTATACTGGAATTTAATTGGTTTATTTGTGATTCAGATCTGTATTTGAAATCAATATAATTCAAAATTATTATTTAGAAAATTTAATTGAACAAAAATTTAGTTTGAAACATTGAATATTTAAAGTATTGAAATAATATTGAAATGTAAAAGGGTATTTTGTGATTTCAAATCCGGATTTGAGATCGATAAAATGTGAAATGGTTATTTAGGAATTGAGTTGAATTTTAAATTAATAAATTGAGATTGGACTAAAATTTGAATTTGGAATTTGAATAGATTTGAATCGCAACTTTGAAAGTGATAAAATTTGAATATATATATATATATCTGTGTGTGTGTGTGTGTATTATATGAAATGATATTTTGGTTTTGAAGTATAAATTAAATTGAAATGACCACGGTGTTATAGTGTATATTTCTACATTGTAGATAGTTCCACGGGTCCTTAGAGAATGGTTATCCCATATATCCTCTAAGTTACTTGTATTTCAGTTGAAATTTCACTTGAGTTGGATTTATTGATATAAGAATGTTAATCCTGACTCGAGTGTTTTGTGTTTTTCTTTACGCTCGGGTCAGACTGAGTGATACAGCATTTGAGACTCACCTTCGAAGTTGGGGCTTTGCTTGAAGATCCAGCTATCTATCCTTTCAGTCATCCAATCGATTGGTTCAGAGAAGTCATCTGCCCATACTGGAGACTTCACTGCATCTGGGATATTCTGATGTATTTTATTTCTAACTTTGTTTATACAGTAGCTTCATGAACTACTATTCATTTATTCCGCTGCGTATTATTGTACTACTCTGTGTCTGTGATTCTGTGGTTGATTTATTTACTGTATATGTTGAGTTTTGCCAAATTTTAATTAACAATTCGGTATTTTGAATTATTCAAGTCGGACTTATATGGTTTTATGGTCGATTTGAATGGTCCAAAATAGCGGGTCGTTACAGTTACGAATGCAAGTACGACTTCCAAAACAAGCTAGATTGGCATGAATCGACGAACGAAGCTGATACATTAGAATTGGCGAGATCAAATCAAAGCTGAATTAAACGAAGATCATCAGTATAAGTGAACTCGTATATATATATACACATATCAAATTTTAAATTCAAATACATTTTAAATTTAAATATATCAAAATCATTGTTTTAAATAAAACACACATAATAGATCAAATATATCTATCTTAAACACTGATATATATAACTATATAAGTTTCAAAACGTATTACTTTTATAAAACTATCAATATGAACAAATATGTATTAATAAATAATATATATTTAAAGTATATACAAACTATTAAACTAATATGTGGTGAATGTATAACTTATACATACATACATAGATATGTATGTATGTATGTATGTATGTATGTATGTATGTATGTATGTATGTATACCAATGTAAGCTGCGACTAAACAAATCAAAACATATTATACGTACTTGAGTTACTTATATATGTAAATAGCTTGATATATATATATATATATATATATATATATATAACTCATCTATCATTCATTCCACAGGCTTTATATATAAATTATTATATTATATATATATATTATATATTATAACTATTTCAAAATTTTAATTTAAAATATTAACATACATTCAAATCAATACTTTACCATATAACATACTAATATATAAACTGTAAATATATATACAAAAAAATTTCAAAGCTTTTATAAATAACCGAACATACACATATATACCAGTTAAGGAAAGAAGATGGAGAGCTTGGGTTTTGAGAGGGGAGGAGGAGGTTTATGGCGGTCAGGGAATCTCGGCGAGGAAGAGCGGCCGGAGTTGGTCAGGGGTTCGGATGGTGGAAGAGGGTGCTGTCACAACTTCGATGGTGACACATGCATGGCTGGAGGAGTTATGGGTGGTCGTGCGAGTTGGTGATTGGTCGGAGGGGAAGAGAAGGATGTGGGTAGTCTGTAACAACCCTGAATTTTGTGATTTATTTTAATTGCTTATTTTGATAATTTTATTTGAATTACTGATTTAAAAACTTTATTATATTTATTAAAATTGATAAAAACTTATTTTAAATGTATATTTTGATTTTTGTGTGAATTATAATTTCAAACCTGAATAAATGGAATATTTTCCAGAAAAGTGGATTTTTGGTCAATTTGGTCGAACTTTGACTTTTAAATTTAAAATTTAAATATTTGAATTTTTTAATTTTATATTTTATTATGAAAATAAATTTAATTTTGATAATACTGCTTTTCGTTTCGTTGAAATCCGATTTATATTGTGAAGGTTATGCTTTTTACAATATTGTATGTAAATTGATTTATTTAATAAAATTATCTATTTTAATTTATATAAATAATATTTCTATTTGTCAAATCTTGTTCTAATTTTTATATGTGTGTTATATGGCATGTTAGGTATGTATTTTATTTTAAAACATTTTAAAAATTGATGCTATAATTTTCCAAAACTTATTGTATTTTATTTTCAATTTTTAAAACCTAGTTTCTATTTTTAAGCTATTTTCTTAATTTATTTAAATTTATATAAAATTTATTTATTTATTTTTATTCGTACATTATTTTTGTGTTTTTATTTTATTTATATTCATTTTTCATGTGTTTAAAAATGTAAAAAGAAAAAGGAAATATAAAGAGTTTTATAGCCTTTCACATGCCTTTGACTTTTCACCTTCTTCTTACCTATTCATTCCAAATCAACACTTGCATTCATTAGCCAACCTTATCTTCTTTCTTAACCGAAATTTTCCATTTCTCATGCACAAAGATAAGTTTCTCAACCCTAAAAACTTCGGCCTTCATTCTGAAGCAAAATTTGGTAATGATTTTTATTTTTTTTCTTACTATTTCTACTTGTTTTATGTATTTATCTTGCTTTACTTTCACTTTGGATGTTCGGCCTATAGCCTCCACCTTCACCTCCTTATCTACCACCACCATACTCAACTGTCATCTCCTCCAGCACTTCTGTCTAGTTATGGCTGTGGCCACCCTTGGTTGCAAGATCCACTCACAAATGCAAACACCACTTAAACATGCATAGCCGAGCCCTCCTATGGCCATCACCACTTCACCACCCTCTCGGCCACCTTTACACCACCTTCCACCAGCCCCTACCTAACCCAAGTCCACTACCGCACCATGCCCTGCATCCACCAGGCCTGGCCGTGCCACAAAAGGCCATGGCCGAGACTTATATTTGCACAAAAATCCACTTTATTGCCTTGTGTTTGTATTTTCATACATAAACAACTTCCACCTTCATACCTGTGTTAGGATGAGCATATATGAACCATACTTGACCAAATACACCCCATGGTCATGCCTTATCACCCTATGGTCGAGCATAGTGATGGTGAAAGCAAGTGCAAGCCATTTAATTATTTGTTGTTCCTTAGTTTCTAGTGTTTAATATTATATTTTGAGATGTAAATTCATATTATATATATTATTTTGTTTCATATGCACAAGACAACCACTTTGGCTCTCCCCTCACTTGAATCCGTAGTCGTGCCTTCATGCTTTTCGGGTCTTTGTTTGTGTATCAGAATCTGTTCTCCAGCTTGTAGAGGTGAGCATTTCTCACCAGACATTCCGTACTTATATAAGTAGTAAATTGACATCATGTGAATCTGTAGTTCATATTATCATATTATACCTGTCTGTGATATTATTTATATGATGATCACTCTGTTTATACATCTATCATATCATCTGTTACTTTTATATAATGTCATTCTGTCTATTTATATCAGTTTATCACACTGCAAGTTCCCTGTAGATTTTAATCACTATGGGTTGAAATGATACATACCCGAACGGACTTTAGAATAGGGAAAAATAGTTATGGGCTGAAATGATAGGCCTGAATGATTTTTTTTTATTTCATTTAACTTGGGATTGCGGGTTTGAAATTATTGAACCTGGATTTTTACTTTGTGAATTATGGATTGAAATGATATATTATCTGTATCATTTGACCTAGGTTAGAAAATTATATACAGACCCGTGGTTAATATATATTTTTCTAAAAATTTTAAAATACTATAAAATGTAAATATTATGATATTTTGATTCAAATTTAAATTTAAATTTAAAAATGATTTTTACAAAATATTAGTGATTTTCTATAAGTTAAATAAGTGAAATAAATAAATGGTAAAGTAGGATTTGAAATATAAGTTAATTTTGGAATTTATGATTTTAGTAATAAATGAAGTTTAAGTTAAGTAAGAAAATATGATAATTTGATTTAAATTTGAATTTAAAATGATTTTATAAAGTGTTATTGATTATTCTATAAATTAAAAATAGTTAAATAAATAAATTTTAAAAACTGAAATTTGAATATAACTTAACTTGGAAAATGTGAAATGTGTTTTAAAAATGAAAAGTTAAGTTAAGAAAAATAAATGGAATTTAAATTTAATTTAAGAAATGGTAAATTAAATTCAAATGTAAAGTAAATGAAATGTTATAAAATTGTACATTGATTTTTACAAGCGAATTATTAAATTTGATAATTATTTGTGAAATTTCACTTTATAAAATCATAAATTAAAAAGTATTTAAATGATCATTTTTAAAGTGTGAAAATATGATTTTTATAAGTTAAATTTTGTTTAAATAAAAATTTAATTGTTTATGAAATTTTATTGAAAACTTGGAATTCAATTAACAGCATTTTTGAAATGCTATCATTTCTGAAGTAAAAGATGTTACAGCATTTTGTAAATGTTGTAATTGATATAGATGAACTAAAAGACTAAATTGAACTAAGGGCTATTATATCACTTTGTAAGTGCGGTAGTTGTAGGAACTAAACCAAAACCTATTATAGCATATCTGTAAATGTTATCTTTGTTAAAATGATTTGTTTTCAAATGTAAATTTACCGTAACATTTTCTAAATGCTGCGAAAGTTGAAATTTCACTGTTTTAATAAATTGAAGTAAACAAATGAATTCTGAAAATGGTAAAATTTTGAGAATTGTATATTTGATTATTAAATATAATAACTTCACTTTTAAATGATTTAAATGGAATATTTAAATGATTTAAATGGTATATTTAATTGGTTTAATTGGAAAATTTAGTTGGTTAAATTGGAATATTTAATTGGTTTAATTGGAATATTTAATTGGTTTAATTGGAATATTTGCTTTGACATATAAACCATTTTGAAATGTGATTTGAAATGGTATTTAAATTAAATAAAATTGAATGAGGTTTTGGAAGAATACGATATTTTAATATTTTAAATGAATTTGAAATGATATTGAATTTTTAATGATATTTGATTTAGAAGTATAAAATACCATTTTGGAATTTTAACCACGGGATGTATTTAATTTATGGTTTAACTGATCCTTAGAGGATGGGCGATCCCAAGTATCCTTTAAGTTATGGTGCATTACTTCTATAGTTCACTTGAGTTGGCTTACATAATATAAGTATGTATGTCCTGACTCGAGTGTTTTGTGTTTTACTTTACGCTCAGGTTAGCCTGGGTATTTATAGCTTAGCTTTGGATTTCTTTTCTGGAGCTAGGAATCGCTGGATATTCTTCTTGTCTAGTTATCTATTCCCTTTCAGTTTCAGTTGTTCTATTTCAGCTCTGGTATTTATAAACTTCTATGTATTTGAAATTTTTATTGTGCGTGTTTTTCAGACTGATATTATGTATTTGTTTTGAGATTTTGTTATAGTAGCTTCATGAACTACTATGGTATTTTTAAATTTCCGCTATGAGTTATTCTGATATTTCTGTGCCTGTGATTCTGTGATTGTTTTCATTTGCTCCAAATTTATTTATAATGCGGTATTTTGAGCAATTCAAGTCCGACATGTGTGGATGTGAATGGCTGAAAATATCGGGTCGTTACATTTGGTATCAGAGCTTTTGTTTTAGGCAAACCATAGCCTGCGGAGCAAAAACTCATCAGAGATAGGTTAGAAATACCCTAGAATGAGTGAAATCAATCTCGGAATCATTTCTTTGTAAGAGAACATATTTTCGAGGTATAAAATGATTTCCAAATTATTTTTAAAGGATTTTCAAAGATTATATTAGTATAAAAATTCTTCTTATTTTGAAATCAAGATTTTCTAAACTTCATCCCTTCGATATCCACCTTGTTAGAAATCTCTTGGTTAGGATACTTATCGATTAGGATTCCCTGAACTTTGGAACGCTCCCACCAGTTCTAAAATCCAGTCTTGTCTTCCCTATTTTATCCTTTTGATTTTAGGGCATTCCATAATTCCACTTTGAATGACCTCCATAAAGATCGGTGATTCCGCAAATCTTTGAATGATTTGTAAAGGGGTGAAACTCCTTTACAATTGGCATTGATTCACTGGAGATTTATGTATCTTCGAATTTCGATGCTATTTACTTTTGCTATATCTGGATTTTATCTCTGGCGATCGAATGTCAATTTGCCTTAGATTTCCGAATTGATTATATTCCTGAAGTCACGGTTGACCTGGTTAAAGTCGCCCGCGAGTTATATAGCTTTATCCATCTTCTATTTGGTAATAAAATTATCTCATCTTCATTCGAACTTATCTTCGAATCAGAATTCTATTTGATCAAAGTTCCTCTAAATTTAAATATCTGTTTGTTTTGGAATCCATCCTTGAAAAAATATCCCTTGAAAATTTGTGTTTGATTGTATTTGAATTTGTGGATACATCGAAATTATTATTTTAATAAGGATGGCCCTATTTTATATATAAAAGTGAAATGTTTTCAATAAGGATTTATATATCTTTTGAAAATGGAAATTTGAAACTTTGAAAGGATTTTAAATTTTGAAAATTTTATAAAAACTTGACTTATATAAAAATGATTTATAACTGAAGGGTTTTGAATTTGAATTTCGAGGAATTGAACTCCGGTGTTTTGAAATTGGTTTTAAGATTTTGGAAATATATAATAATAATATGATTTAAAGATATTTTTTCCGAATAAGAAATGTTTCAAATGTATTCAAATGAGTTCCAATGATTTCAAAAGAGATTTCAAATAAGTTTTTCAAGAAAATAAAAGTCCAGAACCCACTTATGTCGCTGGAAAATAATTTCGGTGATGAATGCGTGCATCAACGACATTGATTTTCAAGTTTCTGAGTGGGAGAGGCCACTCTAGTAGCTTTGCTATACGAGTGATTTTGTGAAACCAATTTTGATTTCAGATTTTGAAGTATGGTTTGATATTCGAAAGATATATGTATATATATACATATTTTTGAAATAATTTAAAGCAAGCCGGTGTTCAATCCTCGAGTTTCAGATTGTTTGAGTATAACCTTATCAATTGAAATTGACTTACTGATTTGTTGGTGATTTCCAACTTTTGGATTTTTAATACGATTTCTTCGACTATATTTTAAAGTTCGGGCATTTCCAAATCAAGGTTTAATTTTCAAGCTAAGTAATCCTGGAAAAATCTAAATCATTCGATTAGGTAAATGAGTTGAAACTATTTTGTTAAGTAAATGAATAAGACTATTTTGAATTATACTGATATGGAATTTAGTTTGGAATGTTTTGAATAAAAAGTTAGTTTTAAATAGTTTGAAAAAGGTAAATTGATTTGAATAGGAATAAACAGTTTAAAGGTGTTAAAGGGATTAAACTTGGAAATCATTTTGGGTATAATTGATTTTGAGAAAGATATTTGGTTTTGAAAATAGAATTGGATAGTAAAACCCAGTATTTATATGATGGTTTTGGAAATGAATTTGTTTTACTTAAATTTTGTTGTTTTGGAAATTTGGATTATTTACTAAATCTATTGTTTTAAGAAACTTTAAAACTGAATATATATAATTTGAAAGAAATGATTTGGCAAAATAATATATGATTTTGAAACTGAAATGTTATTGAATGGAATTGAAATTGAGAACCTTATTAAATACTTTGATGTGGGGAGTTATCGAACTTATATAAAATGGATTTATATAAGTATGAAGTTGATTTGAAAACTATTGATTTGGTAAGGTACTCAATTTGGAAAGTGAAATCATATACAATCGAAGTCTACATAAGTGTGATTTGATATACTATTGATTTTGGAAAGTATTCGATTTGGAAAATGGAATCTTATATATAATGGACTTTATATAAGTATGATATTTGAAAGTGATTTCAAAGGTACTATATGATACATATTTTGGAAGTAAAGATATGGAAAGTGCCTTCTGCTTGATATCTGCTTTGTGCCCACACTGTGGATTCATTCTATCAATATTATTCTCTCTGATTTGGGTTTTTCGGATATGATACTCGAGTGTCCATCGACTTCCATGGTGACCTCCATGGTTTTTATTTTAAGCGCGACTGCATAGCATAATTTGCAGAGGTTGCGAGAGCCTACGAATACGGATGTTTCCTGGGGGATCCAGGCGTAACCATTGTGTATATGCGATCTATTGGGTCGCTTGGTAGCGTAATCCGCAGGGGCTGCGAGAGCTTAAGGGTACGGATGTTTCTTGGGGGATCCAAGTACAACCATTGTGTATCTGCGGTACTACCAGTCCTCATGGCGTAATCGCAGGACTGCGGTAGTCAGCCTACGGGTACGGATGTTTCTTGGGGGATCCAAGCACAACCATTGTGTATCCGCGATCATGATCGATGTGTTTTAGTTTGGTTGTTTTGTTTGGATTGTAATTTCCATATCTGTTTTTAAAAGGTTTTCCAGTATTTTCACTGGTTGTTGAAACAAGTCTACTAAGTACTTAGAGAATTCTAGCTTTGCGCGTGATCAACGCATGGCCATAGTCGCAGGAATGAAAGTAAACTTGTTAAGACATCGAGCTATAAAAGTATTTTGATAAAGTATTATATAAAGGATATTTTGATCATTTATTTTACTTGTCTAAATAATTTAAAATGTTTTAAACAGTGTCTACTTCGAACTAACAAATTTGAATCAAATGACTATTCATCATACTATAAAATGTTTAAAATGTTATAAATATAAAATTTTAAATTGAAATTTTTGGTTTTAAAATAATGGTTCATCCTTGTCTTCCAACCTATTTTTCCTTCTAGCTATTCCTACCTTCTCCTCTTCGAGGGTCCTTTCTGTATTGTGGAAAGAGTTGGTTCTTTGGCTTATTGTTTGGATTTACCGGAGTAACTTTCTGGAGTGCATGATGTATTCCACGTCTCACATCTTCTCTGGTATCTTCTTGACCCATCTCTTTTGCTCAGCCTTCTACTCTTGATGGTTTGGATATTGAGCCTAATCTAAATGTCGAGGGTAAGCCACTTCGTATTGTCAATAGAGGTACGAAGTAGCTAAAAAGGAGATCTGTTAGTCTGGTCAAGGTACTGTGAAGTACTGATGATCGAGATTGTAACTGGGAGACGGAGGAGGGAATTCATGCTTCGAATCCAGAATTGTTCATTTCAGGTACTATTTATTTTGTCTATCTTGCTTTTCCTTATTTTCCTTGTTCGTTCTTTTCGAGGACAAAAAGATGTGAGCGGGGGAGAGTGTAACAACCCTGGATTTTGTGATTTATTTTAATTGCTTATTTTGATTATTTTATTTGAATTTTTGATTTAAAAACTTTATTATATTTATTAAAATGGATAAATTTTGTTATTTTAAAATTATATTTTGATTTTTGTGTGAATTATAATTTCAAACCTGAATAAATAGAATATTTTCCAGAAAAGTGGATTTTTGGTCAATCTGGTCAAACTTTGACTTTTAAATTTAAAATTTAAATTTTTGAATTTTTGAATTGTATCTTTTATTATGAAAATAAATTTAATTTCAAGAATACAGCTTTTTGTTTTGTTGAAATCCGATTTATATTGTGAAAGTTATGCTTTTTAAAATATTGTATGTAAATTGATTTATTTAATAAAATTGTTTATTTTAATTTATATAAATAATATTCTATTTGTCAAATCTTGTTCTAATTTGTATATATGTGTTATATGGCATGTTAGGTATATATTTTATTTTAAAACATTTTTAAAAGTAATGCTATAATTTTCCAAAACTTATTGTATTTTATTTTCAATTTTTAAAACCTAGTTTCTATTTTTAAGCTATTTTCTTAATTTATTTATATTTATCTAAAATTTATTTATTTATTTTTATTCATACATTATTTTGTTATGTTTTTATTTTATTTATATTCATTTTTCATGTGTTTAAAAATGTAAAAAGAAAAAGGAAATATAAAGAGTTTTATAACCTTTCACATGCCTTTGACTTTTCACCTTCTTCTTACCTATTCATTCCAAATCAACACTTGCATTCATTAGCCGACCTCATCTTCTTTCTCAGCCAAAAATTTTTCCATTTCTCATGCAAAAAGAAAAGTTTCTCAACCTTAAAAACATCGGCCTTCATTCTGAAGCAAAATTCGGTAATGATTTTTATTTTTTTTCTTACTCTTTCTCCTTGTTTTATGTATTTATCTTGCCTTGCTTTCACTTTGGATGTTCGGCATATAGCCTCCACCTTCACCTCCATCTCCACCACCATCATACTCGGCTATCATCTCCTCCTGCACTTCTGTCTTGTTATGGCCATTGCCACCCTTGGTTGCAAGATCCACTCAAAAATTCAAATACCACTTAAACATGCATAGACGAGCCCATTATGGCCATCACCACTTCACCACCCTCTCGGCCACCTTTGCACCACCTTCCACCAGCCACTACCTGACCCAAAGCCGCTGCCACACCATTCTCTAGCATCCACCAGGCCTGGCCGTGCCACAAAAGGCCATGGCCGAGATTTATATTTGCACAAAAATCCACTTTTTGCCTTATGTTTGTATTTTCATACATAAACAACTTCCACCTTCATACCTTTGTAAGGCTGAGCATACATGAACCATACTTGACCAAATACACCCCATTGCCGTGCCTTATCACCCTATGGCCAAGCATAGTGATGGTGAAAGTAAGTGAAAGCCATTTAATTATTTGTTGTTCCTTAATTTCTAGTGTTTGATATTATATTTTGAGATGCAAACTCATGTTATATATATATTGTTTTGTTTCATATGCACAAAGCAACCACTTTGGCTCTCCCCTTACTTGAATCCATAGTCGTGCCTTCATGCTTTCCGATCTTTGTTTGTGTGTCATAATCTGTTATCTCCAGCTTGTAGAGGTGAGTATTTCTCACCAGACATTCTGTACTTATATAAGTAGTAAATTGACATCCTGTGAATCTGTAGTTCATATTATCATATTATACCTGCATGTGATATTATTTATATGATGATCACCCTGTTTATACACCTTCCATATCATCTGTTACTGTTATATAATATCATTCTGTTTATTTATATCAGTTTATCACACTGCAAGTTCCCTGTAGATTTTAATCACTATGGGTTGAAATGATACATACCCGAACGGACTTTAGAATAGTGAAAAATCGTTATGGGCTAGAATAATAGGCTGAACGATTTTTATTTATTTCATTTAACTTGGGATTGCGGTTTGAAATGATAGAACCTGGATTTTTACTTTGTGAATTACGGATTGAAATGATATATTATCCGTATCATTTGACTTAGGTTAGAAAATTATATACCGACCTATGGTTAATATATATTTCTAAAAAATTTATATATCATAAAATGTAAACATTATGATATTTTGATTTAAATTTAAATTTAAAAATGATTTTTACAAAATATTAGTGATTTTCTATAAAAGTGAAATAAATAAATGGTAAAGTAGGATTTGAAATATAAGTTAATTTTGGAATTTATGATTTTGGTTATAAATTAAGTTTAAGTTAAGTAAGAAAATATGATAATTTGATTTAAATTTAATCTTAAAATGATTTTATAAAGTATTATTGATTTTTCTATAAATTAAAAATAGTTAAATAAATAAATGTTAAAAATTAAAATTTGAATTTAACTTAACTTGGAAAATGTGAAATGTGTTTTAAAAATGAAAAGTTAAGTTAAGAAAAATAAATGGAATTTAAATTTAATTTAAGAAATGGTAAATTAAATTTAAATGTAAAGTAAATGAAATGTTATAAAATTGTCCATTGATTTTTATAAGTGAATTATTAAATTTGATAATTATTTGTGAAATTTCACTTTATAAAATCATAAATTAAAAATATTTAAATGATCATTTTTAAAGTTTGAAAATATGATTTTTTATAAGTTAAATTTTGTTTAAATAATAATTTAATTATTTATGAAATTTTATTGAAAACTTGGAATTCAATTAACTGCATTTTTGAAATGCTATCATTTCTTAAGTAAAAGATGTTACAGCATTTTGTAAATGCTATAATTGATATAGATGAATTAAAAGACTAAATTGAACTAAGGGCTATTATAGCACTTTGTAAGTGTTGTAGTTGTAGAAACTAAACTAAAACCTATTATAGCATATCTGTAAATGCTATCTTTGTTAAAATGATTTGTTTTCAAATGTAAATTTACCGTAGAATTTTCTAAATGCTGCGAAAGTTGAAATTTCACTGTTTTAATAAATTGAAGTAAATAAATGAATTCTAAAAATGGTAAAATTTTGAGAATTGTATATTTGATTATTAAATATAATAACTTCACTTTTAAATGGTTTAAATGGAATATTTAATTGGTTTAATTGGAATATTTAATTGGTTTAATTGGAATATTTAATTGGTTTAATTGGAATATTTAATTGGCTTAATTGAATATTTGCTTTGATATATAAACCATTTTGAAATTTCATGAAATGGTATTTAAATTAAATAAAAATGAATGAGGTTTTTGGAGAATATGATATTTTAATATTTTAAATGAATTTGAAATGACATTGAATTTTTAATGATATTTGATTTAGAAGTATAAAATGCCATTTTGGAATTTTAACCACGGGATGTATTTAATTTATGGTTTAACTGATCCTTAGAGGATGGGCGATCCTAAGTATCCTTTAAGTTATGGTGCATTACTTCTACAGTTCACTTGAGTTGGTTTACATTATATAGGTATATATATCCTTACTCGAGTGTTGTATGTTTTACTTTAAGCTCGGCTCAGTCTGGGTATTTACAGCTTAGCTTTGGCTTTCTTTTCTGGAGCTAGGAATCGTTGGAGATTCTGCTTGTTTAGTTATCTATTCCCTTTCATTTTCAGTTGTTCTATTTCATCTCTGGTATTTATAAACTTCTATGTATTTGAGATTTCTATTGTATATGTTTTTCAAGCTGATATTATGTATTTGTTTTGAGATTTTGTTATGGTAGCTTCATGAACTACTATGGTATTTTTAAATTTCCGCTGCGAGTTATTCTGATATTTCTGTGTTTTTGATTCTGTGGTTGTTTTCATTTGCTTCAAATTTATTTACAATGCGGTATTTTGAGCAATTCAAACCCGACATGTGTGGATGTGAATGGCTGAAAATATCGAGTTGTTACATAGTCTCGGTGGAAGGTGGAGGTATGGAGGCTCCGATCGAGGTCAGTATGAGGTGGTGAAGGGTGAGTTTAACGTAGAGGAAGGGAAGAAGGCGAAGGAGATATTGACGTTTGGAAAAAAAGGAGACGAAAATGAAGGCCGATGGTGATGGAGAGTCTTAGGTTTGGGCGAGCATGAAAATAAGAAGGAAGAAGGCTAAGGGAGAAAGAGGTGGAACTGGAGGAAGATGAAAGCTTCAGATCTGAAAAATGTAGAGCCTGCTCATATATATAATACTTTATACTTTAACAATATATTTAATTTATTGAAGAAGAAACAGTAGGTTAGGAATAGAAATAGATTTGAATTATGTAGGGTTTACTGTAGCAGCAACTGTACCGCAAAGATTTAGTTGACTCACTAAAGCAAATTATTATGGTATAGGCTATACATTTCAAATTTGAAAAGGACAGGGAAGTTGAAAGTCACAATTTATGGTACCATTATAATGAATCGTTCAATTGTTTCACAGCGCATCGGGCCTCAAAATACAGAAATGAATATACTACGGAGATCAGCACGACGAGGTGATCAAAACGGTATACAGATATTAGTGGTACAATCATCCTATCAAAAGTCGATAATCAGTATCGAAAATGTTGCTAAAATGCCAGAATTAAGGTTAACAGAGCAATGGTAGTTAAAATTTGGGAAAAGGAAATATGACGTCTCACTCAGAAGATGATTTACAAATTTATTGCATAAAAATATTCAAGTTTCAAAAATATTTTATTATCATCAAATATTAACTGATTTAAATTGAAAAAAAATTACACAATAAAATAAACTTCAATATTACCGGATGAAAACTTACCAGTTGCTATGTTAATACATATGTATTCTAAATATTAAAAAAAAATTCTAAATTCAATCATTTAGAATTTCACAAAATTTCAATTTAATTATGTTATTAAAACCATCAAAAAGATTTAGGTCGTTACAGCAACCGGTTTGGCATTATCGACAGGGTAAATCTTGAATTGATCTCTCTTTGAGGTGGAAGGCCTGCAATCTCCTCGAACACATCTGGAAAGTCTCTAACAAAGGGTACCGAACTCAAACTATTAGCAATAGGTCAAGAGAATAAAGGTAGCTCAACATGACTGATCCTCTAGGATCACAAGATACTTCCAAGGTACTTCCACTACAAGTGCCTAACCTCGCTACCCACTAATCGCAATCAAGAATAGCACCATACATGGATAGCCAATCCATACCAAGAATCAACCCGAACTTGAAAAAGCCCAATACAAAGGCACTACAGAAACTCAACCCCTAAAATAAATAATTTCAAATGCCGACATAACATGGACAAATAGGTCGATCCTCCTACGTGTTAGTCCCTATGAAGTTGGTTTTGATGACAACAACTTTAGAATAAGATTATAAAACGTAAATGCTAACATTATTGTTTAAGATATATATGTATATGCAGGATATATTTACAGGTACCAAAGAATAAAGACTGTACGGTATAGAGATTCAAGAACTGATAAACTCAAGATCAAAGATATCAAGATTCAAGACTCATGAGTATCAAGATTATCAAGAGTTCAAGATTTCAATATAAGTAATTTAGTTAGGAATTTTGTTAAAACTCCTAGAAAAGTACTGACATCTTAAAATCCATTTTATTCGTGGAATGGAATCCACTTCGAGCCCGTTAAAGGGATGGAACCCTAAGTAGGATGGAACCTACGAAAAATCTAGTGGAACATTGTTTTGTATCCACTAACTTCTATTCAAATGTTTTACAAAATTATATCTTGTTTTCAAAATGATTTCAAAATCTCCTTTTAAAAATCAAAAACATCTATCCTGGTTTTAAAATATTATAGTTAAGTATATTTGTAAAGATTAAAATAGTTTTAATACATGATAGAAGTTATTTTCAAAGAAAAACAAATTACCAAAAATAACTTAGGCATGTCGACAACCCGAAGGAACCCTTGTCGACAAGGTGACAGTTTATTTCAAAAGTTTGAATTTCAAAGGAAGTTCATTTGTCATATCCTTTCACGAATGGACATGGCTGTTGTTTTACTATAAATAGGGGCTGTTTTAAACGAATACATATTCATGTATTTCTCTAATTTCACTCCTCTTCTTCTTCACATTTATTTATATACATTTTTACCATTACTCTGCCGAAATCACCATTGAATCTAACTATATCATCTCTGGTTTGATTCTCTATCACTATCTCAACAAGATCCCAGTGCTATTCAGAGTCATAGAATTCTTTGTAATCAATCGAGTGAGAAAAAGTGTGATTGTAGCCTGGAAAATCAATCAAGCGAGAAAAGGTGTGATTGTAGCCTGGAAAATCAATTGGGTGAACTTGTTGCCCGTAAAATCAAGTATCACTACCTAGAATATGGAGCAGTGTACCTCGTGGCCTTGAAATCGAGGGTGTAATTTTAAAAATTGATTTTGAAAGGAAATTCGTAGTTGTGTTGCGGGACTGGATGTAGGGTAACTCCAAACCAGTATAAAATTCGGTGTGTTCTTTTCTTTATTTCTTTTACTTTATATCTGCATCTGTGTTTGATTCTGTGATCATATCCGTGTCTGAATATTGCATACATTTGTGTTCAAATTAATATAAACTCAAAAAGAATTAGTAATTCTTTTAAACGCTATTCAACCCCCCCCCCCCCTCTAGTGTTAATTCTAGCCTTAATATTCGTAATCCGCATTTCTCACATTTGGTATCGGAGCAAGGTTTTCAAAGTTTCATAATGTGAATTTTGAAAAAGTTTTTAAAATGGCTATGTTTAAAAACTTGTTAATACTAGTTTAGAAATATTCAGATCATCATTGTCTCATGAGTCTGCATATAATCAATATTCAAATTCAAGTTGTCTACCAAAATTGTATGATGTGTAGGAAACATGTTTTATGAGTGTTGAGGAATCAATCCACAATGGAAAAATTATGCAGATCAAAAAGAATAAATGGATACTCGATAGTGGATGCTCTAGACACATGACTGGGTAATCCGGATATGATGAATGATATAATATACAAGGACGGAGGACTGGTTAACTTTGGAGAAAACTCAAAAGGATATGTGATTGGCATCGGCAAAGTCGGTAACTCTAAAACTCCTATTATTACTAATGTTTTGCTAGTTAAGAATCTGAAACAAAATCTGCTAAGTATTAGTCAGCTTTGCGATAAAGGGTATAAAATTAAATTTGAAAAAGATAAGTGTCACATTGGAGATAATAATTCAACCATAATATTTGAGGGAATTAGGAAAAAGAATATTTATATTCTTAGTATGAAAGTTTCAAATGATAACCCGTGTCTTTTGGCAAATACAAGTGACCCTTGAATTTGGCATAAAAGATTTGGGCATTTGAATTTCAAACTCTTATCTAGACTATCAAAACATGATCTAGTAAGAGGTCTCCCTAAAATGAATTTTAAGTAGATAGTTTATGTGATGCATGTCAATTAGGAAAACTAAGAAAAAGTTCCTTTAAATTAAAAGATATGATTTCAACTTCAAAACCTCTTGAATTACTTCATCTTGATTTATTTGGTCCATCTCAAATTCAGTCAATAAATCATAGTAAATATGTCTTTGTAATTTTAGATGATTATTCTAGATTTACATGGACAATATTTTTGAAACATAAAAGTGATACTTTTGAATGTTTTAAGAACTTTACAAAAAGGATTCAAAATCAACTTTCTGAAAAAATTATAACCATCCGTCGTGATCACGGTGGTGAATTTGAAAATGAAAAGTTTGAGGAATTCTGCAATAAAAAAGGAATAACTCATAATTTTTCATTTCCAAGAACTCCACAACAAAACGGAGTAGTAGAACGTAAAAATAGGACGATTCAAGAGTGCGCAAGAACTATGCTTTCAGATAGTAAATTACCAAAATATTTTTGGGCAGAAGCAGTTGCTACCGCCTATTAAATTTTAAATAGAATTTTACTTAGACCTTTAATTGATAAGACATCTTATGAACTTCATCACACAAAGAAACCTAAGGTATCTTATTTTAGAATTTTTGGAAGTAAATGTTTTATTTTAAATACAAAAATAACTTAGATAAATTTGATCCTAAATCGGACAAAGGTATCTTTATCGGATATTCTAACAGAAGTAAAGCATACAGAGTATTTAATTTAAGAACTAACACCATCGAAGAAACAATGCATGTTTCATTTGATGAAAGTCTCAAAAATTTTGAAGATACAAATGATGAAGAGGATTTAATCACTCAAAATCAAGAGTCAACTGAAACTAATAATGAAATTAATCATCCTAATAAAAAGATTAAACTTTTAAAAGATCATCCTATAGAAAATATACTAGGAGATATGCAATCTATTGTAACAACTAGAAATCAACTAAGTAAAATTAGCAATGTAGCCTGTATATCAACTATTGAACCCAAAAATCCAAAAGAAGCATCAACTGATGATTCGTGGATTTTGGCTATGCAAGAAGAACTAAATTAATTCATTAGAAATGATGTTTGGGAACTTGTTCCTAGACCTAAAAATAAAACTATAGTTGGAACTAAATGGGTTTATAAAAATAAAATGAATGAACAAGGTGAAGTTGTTAGAAATAAAGCCCGATTAGTTGCTCAAGGTTATTGTCAAGAAGAAGGATAGATTATGATGAAACCTTTGCTCCCGTAGCAAGATTAGAAGCCATTAGGATTCTACTTGCTTTTGCAAATCATAATAATTTCAAATTATTTCAAATGGATGTTAAAAGTGCCTTTTTAAATGGATTTGTAAATCAGGAAGTATATGTTGAACAACCACCACTTTTTGAAAATGAAAAATTACCAAATCATGTTTACAAACTTAAGAAAGCTCTATACGGTCTAAAACAAGCTCCTAGAGCCTGGTATGATAGAGTAAGATCTTACTTATTACAATCAAACTTTGAAATTGGTAAAGTAGATAATACTCTTTTTACTAAAAAAAATAAAAATGATATTTAACTAGTACAAGTTTATGTAGATGATATCATTTTTGGATCAACTAATTTTGAAATGAATAAAGAATTTTCTGAAATAATGACAAAAGAGTTTGAGATGAGTCATGTGGTTGAATTAAAATTCTTTCTAGGATTGTAAATAAAACAATTAGATAATGGTATCTTTATCAGTCAAGAAAAATATGCTAAAGACCTAGTTAGTATATTTGGTTTGACAACTGCAAGTGGAAAACCCACTTCCATGGCAACCAATGAGTACCTAAGTAAAGAAGATCTCTCGAAAGATGTATATCAAAAATTATATAGAGGAATGATTGGATCACTACTCTATATCACTGCTAGTAGACCTGATATCATGCATAGTGTTGGTCTCTGTGCAAGATATCAATCCCAAACTAAAGAGAGCCACTTAAAAGCTGTAAAACTTATCATAAGATAGGCTAAACACACCTTTGCTTATGGCTTATTATATCCTAAAAATGATTCTTTTGAATTAATATCTTACTCTGATGCTGATTATGTTGGTTGTAAATCAGACCGAAAAAGTACAAGTGGAACTTGTCACTTTTTGGGGCATTCTCTGATTTCCTGGTTTAGTAAAAAGCAAAACACAGTTTCTTTATCAACAACCGAAGCAGAGTATATTTCTGCTACTTTGGCTTGTTCTCAAGTAATATATATGCAACAAACTTTAAAAGATTTTGGTTTAAATATCTCAAAATCACCAATTATTGTGATAATACTAGTGCAATAAATTTATCCAAAAATCCTACTCATCATGCTCGAACTAAGCATATTGATATCAGACATCATTTTCTCAAAGATAATATAAGTAAGGAAGTAATTACTCTCGATTATATCAATTTCGAGAACCAAATTGCTGATATCTTAACAAAACCCTTAAATGAATCTATATTTACTAAATTAAGAAGAGAATTAGATATTTGTTCAATGACTGAAATATAGAATATAAATAACAAAGTATAATTAAAAATTAAAAATTGATCAAATAGCAAAAATATAAGTACCTTGTCGACGACCCTCCTTTACCCCTGTCGACATATAACGAATTTTTTTTTCTTTGGGAACTTACCCACCAAAATTCAAATGCGTGGTTATACATTCTTCTTATTTCGAAATTTTGGTCATTCTTTCTGTCATTTCTCTAATCTAACTTCTGAAAATAATAAAACAATGGCCTCCTCCTCTAAATCAAATAAAAATTCAACATTTTCATTCCCTTCTCCTTCTACTAGATCATTTCAACGAACTACGCTTGCACGATGATAAAAATGGAAGTTTCCTTGAAGGATGCACTGCGACTTATGACTAAAATTCAAGTAGTGCAAATTTGAATGGCCAAAGAACAAGAATGGCAAGGCAAAATCCTTAGAAACTTGCAAAAGTTTTTAATGGACAATCGCGCCAATCCCATCTTGATTGATGAAGAATCTTCAGGTGATCAAGTGCAAGAGGACAGCGAGGAAGAAGAAGAAGCCCTCGTGGAAGAAGAGCATGCGGAAGATGGCGAAAAATTTGTTTGCATTGGCAAAGTGTGCTTTGACAAGGATGGAAATCTAGTCGAACGACGTGGAAATTTCTGTTTCCACTACCAAATTGCTCGGTTCATAGATCTCCCATTTTCAAGGATACACACTAGTTTCTTTTCTCTCTTTCTTATCATTATATGATCTTACTTACGTTTTCTACGCAAATGTAAATATAACAATATATAATTAATAAATGATTTGTGTTCTTATATTTGAATTCTCACATTATCACTGTTATAAGTATTATCATATATGGATTCTTAGTTAGGATAGTTAGTAATGAAGGACTAAGTTTTAGTTTTAGAATTAAATGTTGATTATTTATGATAACACTATCATTATAAACACATGTCATATAGTATTAGATTAAGGGGGAGTTATATAGTTTGGAGTTAGTTTTTGTTGATGACAAAGGGAGAGAAGTATAAAATAGGATAGTTATGCATAGATTAAGGGGGAGTTATTAGTTTTAGAGGGAGCTATTAGGATAGAAGTAATATTTTATAAACAAAGGTTGTCATCATCAAAAAGGGGGAGATTGTTAGTCCCTGAGAAGTTGATTTTGATGACAACAACCTTAGAATAAGATTATAAAATATAAATACTATCATTATTGTTTAAGATATATATGTATATGCAAGATATATATACAAGTACCAAAGAATGAAGACTGTACAATATGGAGATTCAAGAACTGATAAACTCAAGATTGAAGATATCAAGATTCAAGACTCATGTGTTTCAAGATTATCAAGAGTTCAAGATTTCAATATAAGTAATTTAGTTAGGAATTTTGTTAAAACTTCTAGAAAAGCACTGAGATCTTAAAATCCATTTTATTCGTGGAATGGAATCCACTTCGAGCCCGTTAAAGGGATGGAACCCTAAGTAGGATGGAACCTACGAAAAATCTATTGGAACATTGTTTTATATCCACTAACTTTTATGCAAATGTTTTACAAAATTATATCTTGTTTTCAAAACGATTTCAAAATCTCCTTTTAAAAATCAAAAACATCTATCCTGGTTTTAAAATACTTTTAGCCTTAAAATAATCTTTATTGTCAAAATCAAATTATCCTTGGTTTTAAACTATCTTTTAATTATAGTATATTTAACTTTTAATATTTATACTTAGATTTAAATATAAAATTATATTAAAATTTTATATATACCAAAATATTATTCTCTATACTTATTTATGTATTTTAACTATAGTTAAGTATGTTTATAAAGTTTAAAATAGTTTTAATACAAGATAGAAGTTATTTCCAAAGAAAAACAAATTATCAAAAATAACTTAGGCATGTCGACAACCCTAAGGAACCCTTGTCGACAAGGTGACAGTTTATTTCGAAAGTTTGAATTTCAAAGGAAGTGTCTATTCGTCATATCCTTTCACGAATGGACATGGCTGTTGTTCTACTATAAATAGGGGATGTTTTAAACGAATTTATATTCATATATTTCTCCTATTTCACTCCTTTTCTTCATCACATTTCTTTATAAACATTTTTACCATTACTCTGTCGAAATCACCATTGAATCTAACTAGATCATCTTTGGTTTTATTCTCTATCACTATCTCAACAAGATGCAGTGCTATGCAGAGTTATAGACTTCTTTGTAATCAATTGAGTGAGAAAAGGTGTGATTGTAGCCTGGAAAATCAATCAACCGAGAAAAGGTGTGATTGTAGCCTGGAAAATCAATCGAGTGAACTTGCTGCCCGTAAAATCAAGTATCTCTACCCAGAGGATTGTGAATCTGGAGTTGTGTACCTCATGGCCTTGAAATCGAGGGTGTAATTGTAAGAATTGATTTTGAAAGGAAATCCGTACTTGTGTTGCGGGACTGGATGTAGGGTAACTCCGGACCAGTATAAAATTTAGCGTGTTCTTTCCTTTATTGCTTTTACTTTATATCTGCATCTGTGTTTGATTCTGTCATCATATCTGTGTCTGAATATTGCATACATTTGTGTTCAAATTAATATAAACTCAAAAAGAATTAATAATTCCTTTAAACACTATTCACCCCCCATCTAGTGTTAATTCTAGCCTTAAGATCCGTAATCCGCATTTCTCACACTACAGGATTTGATACTACTACGAGGTCGGTTACTAAGCAAGCATCAAGACCAAGACCCTCTACCAGATACTAGATATAAAAGAGTGCAAAGCTCTAGACTAAAATAGGGTACGAATAGGAAAATCAAAGATAGATAACATACCTTTGTTGATTACCTTCTTTCCCTTGTCCACAACTGGACGAGTACTAAAGAAAGGAGCTACCTTTAAAGCATAAGCCTAAGAAGGTTGTGAAGGTATTTGTGAACTGTGCTTAGGCTTCGATGGACATTCCTTTTTCATATGCCCCATTTGATCGCAAAGATAACACCTCAGTCTCGGTCGCTTTCCTGCCCCTCTACAATCCTTAGCAATATTACCTGGTTTCCCACAAGTATTGCACTTCCAGTCCATCCTTGGAAATTTCCATTTTCCACCTGACCCTCCTCCTCCTCTCCTCTTTCCTTTCCACTGCTTCTTCCCATCACTCTTCTGCGCCACATCTCATTTCTTCTCAGTATCAGCAAGTAATGCCATCTCCACCAATCCCTCAAAAGTGGCTTCCATTGGAATGTATCTCACCGCCAAACTCTACAGTAGCTGACTCAAACCCTTAGCAAACTTGAGCGCCTTCTTGCGAGGAGTATTGATTAGGTCTAGTCCAAATCTGGCAAGCTCATTGAATTGATTAGAATATTCCTTAACTGTCATATCCCCTTGCTTGAGTTGTATAAATTTCTCTACCTACACTCCTTCTTCAGCCTACGATAAGAATTTCCTCTCGAACCTAGTACGAAAATCTGCCCAAGTCAAATTATCAGCCTCAACCTCCATAATCTCCCACCAATAAAGAGCCTCTCCCTAAAAATGCCATGAAGTAAACTACCTCCGAGCCAAGTCCTCCAATCCCATAAGTCCAAATATCCACTCACAACTACGGATCCAAGCTCTAGACTCAGTATATGACTCAGTGCCAAGAAACAGCTTGTTTCCTAAGCTGGTGTAGTCCTTGCACAACTTTGGAAAATCGAGAATGCCTGGAGGACGGGCTGTAGCCCCTTCCGCCAAAGCAGCGTCCCTAGCTGGTGGCTTTGCTCGTGCAACAGCATGCAGATAAATTCTGAACCAAGTAGACATATTAAGGCCTGGAACTTCAGGGATATCTTGCGGTCCAGACAATTTTACCTATGGATATTAAAAGGACATGATTAGGTACTCTACAAATAGTTTAATAGATAGGGAGGAAGAGATATGAGGGATCCATTTCTAAAATTTCTTTTTTTAGAAAATATATGCATATACTTTTAAAATTATTATTTGAAATATCCTTTAAAAATTATTTGAAAAACTTTTTATTTTTAAAATAATTTTAGGATTATCGAAACCTAGCTCTGATACCAACTGTGACACCCCGCACCTTTAGGCACCCCGAAAATCAGACATGACTAGAAGCATGGGTGGTTGGGTGAAATAAAAATCCATAACATAGCATAGAGACTAAGGCAACGACATAAAATGATTAAAATATTACAACAGAAGAAAACTTTCACTAATTATAAATTAATAAGAAAAACAAATTCATTAAAAACAACATTATCCCAAATTTATTTCTAAAATCCAAAGTACCAAGTAGTCTCCAACAAAACATAAAACATAACTAAGTTCACAATATAGGTCCCCATACATAGAGTAAAGTATGGAAATAAGAAATGCAGTACATGAAATAAAAGAAACAAAAGCTAAAGATAACGACTGCTTCAATGATCCTCCAAGCTGCAAAGAACTGCAACCTAGACCCACCCTTCTGTGATTTGGGAAAAATTAAAAAATAGGAATGGATCAGACATAAAGTCTAGTGAATGAGAAATCAAATGAAGCAGAAAGAATAAAATAGTTTAATTCTAGGCCTTCCCTGGATATCGCAGAGGGTGAATAATATAGTGCGATGAATCCTTCTTACATGCAGTTCCTAAGAAGCCAAAGTCCATGGTCACTCTAGGGAAGTCAACCATGTTGTAATACTATATGTAAATCGGCCTGTCGGACCTACTATCTTTACCTATCCACATGCTACAGCGTGAAAGTTATGCTCTTCACCTGTACACTATGACTAAATGCCTCTTACGTCTGATCGGTGCTTACAAAACAACCTCATAGGACCCAGAAGTTGCGCATAGGCTCTACCAAACTGGACTCCTATCCTCCTTTCTCCTTGCCACTAATGTGGACTTGCCCCTATCCAAAGTGTCGGTCCTCTAAAAGAGCGCCCGCAACTGGGTAGGCTGCGAAAAATCTTCCAACGATCTACCTAAAGATGCCTACGCTGGAGCACACTTGTCATGTTCCGTCCACATCGATCTGCCTGAATAAGCCTACGATTGCGGATGCTATCTATCCTAAATGCTAGAAACCTATGAAAGGTAACGAACATCCTTAAAAACCTACTTGCCCGCTAAGTACAGCCAAAACTATATTTTGGTCTTAACTGCTTGAAACACCTATCCAGACCTTTACAAGGTCTGCCTCCAAAATCGCTTCCAGATTAATTAATTTTACTGTTACAATTTACATGCTGTTTATTTCCATTAATCTACTTTAGGCCATTTTTACATTCGATTTAGTTATTTCACAATTTCCCTTTTTCTTACATAAATGGTATTTCAATTTCATGTATGTTCAGTTCACACGGTTTGTCCGTAATTTTATGCCATTTTATTACAGATATACACTAGCCTTTAGGGTCCATTTAATTTACATTTTTTTCCAACCTAATTTACGTTCTTCTTATAGAGATTTAATCTGTACAAAATATCCAATAGCCACAAACCATTTAATTACACAAAATTCTATTTTTACATTTTTAGGCCATATATGAAACAAATAATTAAGCCAATTAGGCTTTCCAATTTTGTTCCAAAACCATATTCAAAATTAAGTAATTATATCAATCAAGACCATAATTTTATTCAATAACATATTTTGAATTTATTCAACTAACTTGTTCTACCCTTAAAAATTGAATAACAATTCTAATTCAATTTCATTAAACCTATCTTATTTACGCCATGAAACGTGAAAAACAATTAATTTGTTTCAAATTTTAACCCAAACATGAATTAGAATTGAGAAGTGGAAGAAGAAGAAGAAGATACAATAATTTACATAAATTTCAATCTTATTTATGCCATAAAACATGAGTAGACAATTTATATGTCCCATATTTTAAACCAAACATGAATTAGATTTGAGAAGTGAAAAAGGTGCAATAACTAACATCTATTCTTAATTAATAATGGAAATTAATTCATATTAACGTGCCAGAAAAGAACTGAAAATGAACTGCTTTATTTTTCGATTTCATATTAATTCCCACTCACCTGGCACTTGAGCTTGTATAAATTTGAAAAAACTTTGCTTTAATCTTTCTCCCTTTGATTCTTCTAAATGTCCAATGGTTGCAACAGTTCTCTTCGCTTCTTTTGTTGTGGCTTTACCCTTTGGCAAGTGATGCGACAGTCCTCTAGGTAGTTTTACCTAACCTGATTTCAATTATCCAATACTAAAATTTTCAAAATATCCTTTTCATTCAAAATATAATCTTAGCTAAAATTATTTATATCATTAACAAATATGCGCCTATATATAATACTGTTAACTCATTCAAGGGTGTTACTAACCTGATCTATAATGAGTTGCTCATCCTAGGGTATTGCTAACCTTATCGCTGATGAGACCTTACCCTTATCAGGCTTAGGTGTTTGCTCAACCAAAGCTCTGATCCAAATGTAAAGACCCGTTTCTTCATCCCTCGGAAATTGACGCTGCTACATCCTCGGTATTCACATACCACAAATCCGAGCGTCGAAGACCGGTTCCTTAAGGGTAAAAAGAAAAGAAGACAAAGAAGAATCTTATACGAATGGAATAACATATGTTATTTCATTATATAATATCCTTACAGTGGAAATTTTAAACACATTTAGCAGAGTTAAACATGGACAACTATAAATCTTTGTTTGTACAAATGCAAAATAAAATAATACATAAGTGTGGTGGAAAAAGAGGTAATAGTCTACTGAAGAATCTACTAACTCCATGCTTTAGGCTCTTCTAGATTGCTCCAAACAAAACTTAACAACTTGGCTGCCTGGAAAAATAGGGAACCCAGAGTTTAAAGAAAAGGAAATAAACTCCTGGTCGGTCATAGGACTAGTGTGAGAAACTCAAAAAATAGACATTTGAAAACAAGGGTATTCATAAAACAGGGCTTGTGATGACCCGGAATTTTGGGCAATATAAATTTAATAATCTATATTAAAATTAAATTGATTTGATAATTTTTGTTAATAAAATTTGAATTGATTTAATAATCTTCTTTTAAATAAATATTCAATAGGAGAATTATATCTTTCAAAAGCTAATATTATGTTTTCTATTTATAATGTATACATATCTATATTGTAAATAGATAAGCATTGATCTGCAATTTAATAAATAAATAAATCTTTTTTTCTAATTCTAATATTTTTTGGTATTTTGGAAATTCTGATTTATTTAATATAAAACTATTTAAGTTATTTAATAAATAACTATATGGTTTTAAAATATTTGAGATAAATGTTTAATAGTTTAAAATAGATTTTTAACTTAAGTTTAAATTTAAATAAAAGGTTTATTTTATATATTACTTATTTAATATGATTTGAAATTTTATATAGAAGTTTAAAATACAATTAGTATATGAGATTTTATTTCATTTAAGAAAGATAAGTAATTTATTAATATTAAGATAATCTCTTTTACAAATTATTTAAAATTAGATAAATGTGTATTTCCAAATAATAATTGTAATGTATTATTTTTATAGATATAACTGGATTTTTAAGACAATGGAATAGTTATTTTTAAATTGAATAAGTAGTTATATATGTATATATATAACTTGATTTTTAATTTGGATTTTAGAATTTAATTTGAATTTAAAGTTTTGAAATTCAAAAGGATAGATATTTAAAATGTGTTGGATTTTAAACCATATACATATAAAAGCTTTTGTTTGTATATATATAATTTGTTTTATTTTATTTTCTCTAAAAAGTAATTTGCAAATATATAGATAAGTATTTAATAAATAAGAAAAAGGGCTTTTATTTACTTTTAAAATAAATAAAAATAAGTAAATTACTTAATGGACAAGTGTAATTATACTAAGGTCTCATAATAACATGTGTTAACCAAATGTAAATAGATTAGACAAGTGTCATTTTTGTTTTTAATTTTTCTTTTATTTTTAAATAAATCATTTATACTTATAAAAACATGTTTTCTTTCTTCTCATTTCTTTTCTAATCTTCATTTCCAAAAGCTAAGAAAAACTCAAACTTCTCAAAAATGAAATCTGGTAACAACATTCACAAATCAATAACCAAAATACCTCAAACCAAAAATCATGTTCAAATCAAAATCTGAAAATTTCTCTTTAAACCAAATATAAATCAAAAGCCTGCATATTTTAATCCTGTACATTTTCAATTCAAAGGCTTGCACTTTTATTCGAACCTGAAATCAAAATCATAAACTTGTAAACTTGTTTTCAAAAACCAATCTCGAATCAATCTCTGTGCATTTCTGCAAACCAAAGCCTATTTTTGTTTCAACCCTGTAAACTCATTTTTAAAAAGCAAGAACAAGCATACATGTAACCTAAGACAAGCAACTCAGTTTTTATAGCAAAGGGCAATTCAAGTTTTAAAGTTTTCAAAAGCAATGGCAATGCAAGTTTCCAGTTTTAAGGCAATTCAAGTTTTTTGAGTTAAAATCAACTTCAAATTGGTGCTCTATTCTTCATCATCTTTTTGAGGTGAGTAACATCACAATTTAAATAGTTTAAATAATAATTCTGTTGCATGCTTATCTCTGAAAAATAGTATGATTGTGAATATATTTTTAAGTAAATCTCTATGTGTATATATATGGATATGTTGGTGTATGCATGCTGTGTATTTGAATTTTCTTTTCTCTGATTCTAGTTCCCAGGCTCAAATTCTAATCAAAATTCACTTGCTCTTGATCCAATCTTTGTTAGTACTTAAGTATTGAACAAATTGTGTTTGTTAATCATAGATATAAGTTTGAAAGAAAAAAAATTAAGTAAAAATAATTTTTGTATTGTCTCTGGAAAGACTAAACAACACAGCAAATTTAAAATAACTTAAAAATCAATTACCCTGATTCTTAGAATCAGGAATCTAAATCAAATGTTTAAACTAAAACTTGATTTTTGAAACTAGAATTAAAAAATTTAGTTTGAGAAGGAATGAGCAGTTCTGGGTTGAACTGAATATGGGAATTGAGGGTTTTTTGGTGATCTACTTGATCATAGGGGTCAGGATCTTTTGTGTTGATGGAGGAGTGATCGAAGATGATGGGAAAAATGTCTGATGGTGATGCATTTCACTGTGGCGGCAGCAGTGATTGATTCTTGTCTGTAAACCCTAGTTTTGACTAGGTGGAGTATTTGGATCATCTCGTCATCTCTGGTTGATCGAGTGCGACAAGACTCAGGTGAATGGAAGTGATGTAGTTTTTATATATAACTATATATATATATATCTATTTCTACCTATTTGTTGGGTTACCTGTTTGGGTTTTCCAATATGAGTTCTAAAGGTAGATGGGGTAGTGGTGTGTGTAGCACGACTACCAATAGTTGGAGTCTGAGTGTTGAGGTTGGAAATGTATATGTCGAGACTGTAGACACAATACCGTCTCGAGTGAGCTTTGCTGTGGTGTAAAGATTTCATCGATCTTTGAAGGAAACCTTTTAAGGTTCGGAGTCCATCTTTGTAGTGCAAGTTGGATGAATAAAGTTTGGCTCTATCAGTTGAGCAGAAGCGAGTAATGGTATCTTGGCAACCTCAGGAAGTAGTAGCTATGTGATGAGACGCAGTGACTATGGATTGTTTTCAAAGATGTTTCTTTGGAACAAGTTTAAGGAAGTGTGTCTACTTCGGTGTTGTGGCTGAGTTCAACAGGGTGTTGTGTTTAGCTTTGAAGTCTGAGTTTCTCGAAGAGCTTCGAATTAGGAAGTCTTTGGCATCTGGGTTAGCAGTGTGGCTCGAAGTGTTCTGTGTGCCAGTTGGAAGGTCTTTGGCTTAGAAGTTATCTAGAGGTAGAGTTCAGAAGCAACAGAGTGTATCCATTTCTACGATGGATTGGTTAGATAAGCATAAGCTGTTCTGATTGGTAAAGAGAGAACAATTTTCTTTGGAATTAGGCTGGGTTGATCGCAAAAGTGACTTGCGATAGTTTGAGTATTCTCTTGGGTTATTAGAGATTTTCCGGATGTCTTCAGGGAAATTAGAGGTTTGTCCACATGTGGAGATTGAGTTTTCTTATCGACTAGGTTCTAGGAGAGATTTCGATGGTTCAGCTTAGTAGAAGGATGGTTCCTAGAGATAGAGTTTGGTGAAGCAGCTTAGGATTTGGAGGAATTTTTGAGTTTTCGCTTTATGGATCTGTTGAACCATATTTCCGGGATGTGTTCTCCAGCTTGTGCTCATGTTCATCATCGGCATTATCATCTACTCCAGATCAGAGTTGTGCAGCGGAAGCAGTTTGGGAGTGCATTTGTTTGACTTTTCCAGATAGGAGAAGTAAGATCAGTCTTCGGATATTTGAGGAGTAGAGTTTGTTCTTGATTTTGGTAGATCTTGAGAGGATCATTTTGTTGGGTTGTGTTTGGTCTAGGTTGTTTCTAGAGGCATCAGCAAAGGTTAAGCTGATCAGGAAGGATATAGGAAGCCCAGGATTGTCGGAAGAGTTTTGAGGATAAGAGACGGAGGAATTTGGATTTCAAAGTCGAAGATTTGATTTTGGATAAGATTTCTCCGATTCAAGGGAGCTATAAGATTTTGTAAGACTGGGAAGCTAGCTCCGAGGTATTGGATCTTTTCTGTATTCTTGTGAGAATAGATGCTTTGATTTTCAGAGTTGAATTGCTAGTTTGGATATCTAGGATTCGATGTGTTTCACGTATATCTAAGGGAGTACGTGCATGATCTATCTCTGGTCGTGGAACCAGCAGTTCAGGAAGGTTTGGTTATTGAGTCAAACTTGAGTGTGGTTTAATATCCGGTTTAGTTTATAGATTTAGATGAGTAGGGGCTCTGTAGCTTCTAGTATAGATTGTTTGAATTCTGTAGAGCGAGTATTCCAGTATTTATGCTGGGAAACTCTAGGAAGTTCTATCCAGAATTTTGTCTGGACAGTTAGATTTGTTCGATTGGGTGAATTGGTTGCTATGATTGTTAGCATATGATTGATAATATATGCTTGTGATTTAAAATTAAGTCTTAGATAGATTATTAAATTACCTTTGCTTTTAAATTTCGGGGATGAAATTCTTTTAAGGGGGGAGGAATGTGATGACCCGGAATTTGGGGCAATATAAATTTAATAATCTGTATTAAAAATTAAATTGATTTGATAATTTTTGTTAATAAAATTTGAAATGATTTGATAATCATCTTTTAAATAAATATTTAATTGGAGAATTTTAACTTTTAAACGCTAATATTATGTTTTCTATTTATAACGTATATATATATATATATGTATGTATATATTGTAAATAGATAAGGTTTGATTTGAAATTTAATAAATAAATAAATCTTTTTTCCGAATTCTAATATTTTTTTGGTAATTTGGAAATTCTGATTTATTTAATATAAAACTTTTCAAGCTATTTAATAAATAACTATATGGTTCTAAAATATTTGAGATAAATGTTTAATAGCTTAAAATAGATTTTTAACTTAAGTTTAAATTTAAATAAAAGGTTTATTTTATATGTCACTAAATAAATATGATTTGAAATTTTATATAGAAGTTTAAAATACAATTAATATATGGGATTTTATTTCATTTAAGAAAGATATGTAATTTATTAATATTAAGATAATCTCTTTTACAAATTATTTAAAATTAGATAAATGTGTATTTCCAAATAATAATTGTAATGTATTATTTTTATAGATATAAATGGATTTTTAAGACAATGGAATTGTTATTTTTAAATTGAATAAGTAGTTATATATGTATATATATAACTTGATTTTTAATTTGGATTTTAGAATTTAATTTGAATTTAAAGTTTGAAATTCAAAAGGTTAGATATTTAAAATGTTTTGGATTTTAAAACATATGCATATAAGCTTTTGTTTGTATATATATATATATATATAATTCGTTTTATTTTATTTTCTCTAAAATGTAATTTACAAATATATAGATAAGTATTTAATAAATAAGAAAAAGGGCTTTTATTTACTTTTAAAATAAATAAAAATAAGTAAATTACTTAATGGACAAGTGTAATTATACTAAGGTCTCATAATAACATGTGTTAAGCAAATGTAAATAGATTAGACAAGTGTCATTTTTGTTTTTAATTTTTCTTTAATTTTAAATAAATCATTTACACTTATAAAAACATGTTTTCTTCCTTCTCATTTCTTTTCTAATCTTCATTTTCAAAAGTTAAGAAAAACTCAAGCTTCTCAAAAATGAAATCTGGTGACAACATTCACAAATCAATAACCAAAATACCTCAAACTAAAAATCATGTTCAAATCAAAATCTAAAAATTTCTCCTCAAACCAAATATAAATCAAAAGCCTGCATATTTTAATCCTGTACATTTTCAATTCAAAGGCTTGCACTTTTATTCAAACCTGAAATCAAAATCATAAACCTGTAAACTTGTTTTCAAAAACCAATCTGGAATCAATCTCTGTGCATTTCTGCAAACCAAAGCCTATTTTTGTTTCAACCCTGTAAACTCATTTTTAAAAAGCAAGAACAAGCCTACATGCAACCTGAGACAAGCAACTTAGTTTTTTATAGCAAAGGGCAATTCAAGTTTTAAAGTTTTCAAAAGCAATGGCAATGCGAGTTTCCATTTTTAATGCAATTCAAGTTTTCTGAGTTAAAAGCAACTTCGAATTGGTGCTCTGTTCTTCATCATCTTTTTAAGGTGAGTAACATCATAATTTAAATAGTTTAAGTAATAATTCTGTTGCATGCTTATCTCTAAAAAATAGTATGTTTGTGAATATATTTTTAAGTAAATCTCTGTGTGTGTGTATATGGATATCTTGGTGTGTGCATGCAGTGTATTTGGATTTTCTTTTCCCTGATTGTAGTTCCCAGGCTCAAATTCTAATCAAAACTCACTTGCTCTTGATCCAATCTTTGTTAGTACTTAAGTCTGGAACAAATTGTGTTTGTTATATCATAGATTTAAGTCTGAAAATTTGTTTAAGTAAAAACAATTTTTGTGTTGTCTCTAGATAGACTAAACAACACAGCAAATTTAAAATAAGTTAAAAATCAATTACCCTGATTCTTTGATTCAGGAATCTGAATCAAATGTTTAAACTAAAACTTGATTTTTGAAACTAGAATTAAAAAATTTAGTTTGAGAAGGAGTGAGCAGTTCTGGGTTGAACTGGATATGGGAATTGGAGGTTTTCTGGTGATCTACTTGATCATAGGTGTCGGGATCTTCTGTGTTGATGGAGGAGTGACCGAAGATGATGGGAAAAATGTCTGATAGTGATGCATTTCACTGTGGCGGTAGTAGTGAATGATTCTTGTCTGTAAACTCTAGTTTTAACTAAGTGAAGTATTTGGATCATCTCGTCATCTCTGGTTGATCGAGTACGACAAGACACATGTAATGGAAGTAGGTGTGTTGGCGAAGGCGAGGCCAGAATTGCAGAACCTCTGATGGTCGGGGTTTCGAGGACGTGGCATTTTCGGGTCTTGGATGTGGTGGTTCCAGTTTTGTTCCAGGTTCGGTTGGAGTAAGCAAATTTGAATTCGAGTCTGGGTGGATGATCTGATGTTTTCGAGAGGGTGTATAAGTGATTGACGATGTGAGAAGACCACCGTACGTGGCCGGAATCGATCAGAGCCACCGTGCATGTGCACTTTATTTTCTGATGAAATTGATGCTTGATTTGGGTAGAGTAGTGTACTCGAGTTTTCTTGAGTAATTTAGGTGTTTTGCTCAAAGATTTTTACGATGGACTCGAAGCAGGTAAGGTTATGGCTCGGGTTAATGTTTTGTTACAGGTTTAAACCTGATCTTTTTATAAAAAATTTAAAAATGAAGTTTAATATGTAAAGCAAGATTTAAAGAAGTTTTAAATCTAAATTTAAATCTAGATTCAAATATAAATTTGTATCCTAGTTTGAAATAAATATGTTTTTAAAATTTAAATTGTTTTAACAACCTTAAAATGTTTAATGTATATTTTTTAATGGTTTGAGTTTAAAAATGAAATTTTAAAATGTAAAGTAAAGTTTTAAATCAAAGTTTAATCTGGAATCAAATTTAGTTTGTATCATATTTTGAAATAAAAGAAAGTTTTTAAATTTAAAATGTTTTAAACAACTTTGAATGTTTAAGTGTATTTTAAATTGATTTGAATTTAAAATGAAATTTGGTTTTAAAATTCTTTTAAATTTCTTTTATAAGGTATGTATTTCTTTAACATGAGATTTAAAAGGTTTTAAAATGTTTTTCAAACTTTGTTCAAGTTAAATTTGTATTCATTTTAAATTTTAAATTTAAAATGAAATTTAAAAGTAAATTTAAAAATAAATTGTTTTTAAATGCTTTGTTAATGAGTACTTGATCATTAATATGGAAAGTTTTATCTTAAAGTTAATTAGGGTTTAATGAATTATGATCCATTAAAATTATTAAGGTAATTAAAATGGATAATTTATTTATTTAATTAATTAATGATTTGGATTAATTAAGTAATTAAGGGTTTTAAATCAGTTAATTAAGTTTAAGATTAATTAATTAAGGAATAATTAATTTTTAATTAAGGATCATTAATTAGATAAGATTAGGTTTTTAAATTAATGATTAGGAATTAATTAATCAAGTAATTTAAGATTATTTAGTTACAGTTAAAACTTAATTAATTAATAAATTAGAAATTAATTAATGGGTTATTAAGGGTAAGTTAATTTGTAGTTAATAATGATTAATCTAGGTTTAAATTACTTAGAAAAAGTTATTAAAGGATATAAGTTTAACTAATTTAGAATAACCACTTGAGCATTTGATAAGTATAATACTTGGTGAAGTAATTAATGGATAATTAATGGATGCAATTAATTGAAGGGTGATTTATTAATGGAAATAATTTGAGTTTAATTACTTTTTGCAATTAATCAAGGGATTAATTAAGATAATAATTAAGGAGTAATTAGTTTATCTAATGCAGTAATTAAGGAAAGTTAATTAATGGATGAGATTAATCAAGAGTGATTAATAAATGTGGTTTAATTAATGATTAATTACTAAATGTAATTAATTTAAATAGAGTAATTAATTAAAATATAATTAGGGATCATTAATTAATATAATTAATGATGTAATTAAGGGTTGATTAATTAAGATTAATTAATCAATAATAAGTGATTATAGAGTTATTAATTAATGTAATTAATTAAGGATTAATGTAATTAATTATAGTTAATTAATTAATGAAGTAATTAAAGGATTAATTACTGTATTTGATTAGGAATAATTAATTTGTGAAATTAATTAAAGGATAATTACTTGAATGTAATTAAAGGATAATTAACCAGGGATGATTAATTAAGGTGGATAATTAGAGGATAGTTAATTAATTGATTTGTAATTAATTAATGGTTATGTAAGCAAGTTTTATAATGATGAAGTAATTAATTTAATTTACTTTAAATTAATTAGGGATGAAGTAATTAATTTAGTTTATTTTAAATTAATTATAGTGTGATAAATTAATCCTTGCTTATGCATTGATGGATGATATTGGTTGCCTTGAATGGTTTGAGATCTCAGATATGAGATAAGTAATGCTGCATGATATGGATGTTGTGGTTGAAGTGTGATGATAATATAAATTATCTATTTGTGATGATAATGTGGATTATCTATTTGTGATGATAATGTAGATTATCTATTGTGATATTGTGAATTATCTATCTGTGTGTATATAGATAATTGAATTGAATTGTTTTAACTTTAAAACAAATTAGCCTTAAAAGATATGTTTTGGATTTCGATGAGACCGGGATCGGGTTTCCAGATTTGGATATCCGAAAACCACATCGATCCAAATTAACGATAGGTCATGAATCTCAAGTGAAGATGAAGATTCAGAATGCAAGGGTTATCGTCGTTAACTCTGAGGGTGATTCCAAATGAGTGTAACAAGATAATGTCTTCGGTTTCATTCGAACCTCGAATGAACTTGTATGGATTGAATGCTTTTAGAACATCGTCAGGTAGACGATGAGCATTCTAAGATAGATGTGTTCTCCAAAGGTAATCGTAGCCTTAACCCTCATCAACCGGGAATGGCTAAAACAGGGGAGGTGTAGCAAGGCTAGGTGGGTCATGCCTAATTAAGACGAGATTTACCCCTGTCTAGAAGTCCCTTTTTATTTGGTTGTGTTGGGCGGTTGATTCACGACAACTGCCGGGGTTGTCTTGTTCGGGACTGTCCAGTAAGGGATGGTTCCGGCCTTATGTTGCAGAGGGTTTAGGGTGGATCCTCGGTACGGTGATCTAGGCCCCGTACTGTGTTGGGCGGTACCCCAGTAGCCCTGCCATTGTATGGAAACCCAAACTCCAATACGTGCCCTCGGATTTGATTGTAAACTTATGTATGCTGGAATTTAATAGATGTAATAATTTCGGCTATTTCTTATTTATTTGAAAGCCCTAGACCCTATTATAATATCACCGGTTTTCCTATCAAATGTTTTGGTTAGCGTAAGGTAAAAACTTACCCATGTTTATGTGTGGGAAGTCTTACGTGATACATTTTGTTTCAAAAAGGATTTTCAAAGTTAAGCAACTTTAACCTGTTACTCACACCTGACCCATGTCTGACCCGGAGTTTATTCTGTTTTTCCTAAACTCTTGGGTACTCAAATTTTTACGTGTAGCCAAGGGATTCAGGTTAGTTTTGACGAATTATAGAGGAGCAATGGAGCAGGAGGCTTCCACGTTGTAGATATATTTAGTGTTCCGCTATGTTGGTATCACTGTATTGTATTGAGTTGTAATAACTAGACAAGTGTTTATAACTGTCTAGTATGTGATGTATAATCTGTGTAACTCTGATAATGGTTGTATACTATGTAATACTTATGTTATTAATATAATTTATTCGTTCAGCTGTTGAGATTCTGATGTTGTTTCTTTCTTTCTTCTCTATCTTTTCTCTTCTCTATCCCTTTCTTTCTTAATAATGATGTGTCTTTCTCTGCGTCTTTCTGGGAGGAGAAAGACAGGTCATGACAGGGCTACGCATAAACACGAAACGGGTTTTAACCTTATGATAACTAAAATATTTGTACGCAAAACCCATTGATATTATTTCCAATGACTTTCTTTGAAAATGTTTTTTCAAATAAAAATATTAAAATAGCCAAAATTGTTACATTGGTTAAATTTGACGGCATAATAGGTTTACAACTAAATCCGAAGGCATTTATCGGAGAATGGATTCCAAACAACGACGAGGTAAGGGACTACCTTCCGCACAGCACACCTCTAGAGAGATGTACCTAGGGCTTAGATACTCGGCACCTAAACTAACATAGGATCGGCCTACCACTTCCTTGATAGTACCGAATATGTCATCAACCTGGTCGTTCCCGACCTATCCGAGGGCTCTCTTAGCATACACAACATATTTTACATATATAGAGTAATCTAGAAATGCGACGACGTCTCCTAATGGGCGCGACCCAAATAGCTCTGCAACTTCTACCTAGTTTTTGCCATTTCTAGGGTGTAAGTCTTAAGGCACCTTTTACCTTTCATAGCACACATTTCACTTTGAATGCCACATTGCCATTCCACAATCCCAATACTGATTTCTACAAACACATAACTCCTGAGCTTGTACATCTCAGGAAAGGGTATTAAGTAAAGGGAAGTTGCCTTCTTTGCCACAAAATAGATGATACGTTTGTAGTGATCAATCAATGTGATCTCGAAATGCAACGTCAAACATTCGTCCATACAAGTTGTCCAACGACATGTCAAATTGAAGAAACTTTCCTACCACGTCCTGTTGGGAATCATCCCTAGGATTAGTAGCGAGCATCCCTTGCATCGAAGATCAAATAAAGATACTACTGCCGCATATATATGATATGGGAAATTCCCTTCGAAGGTCAGTGATAAGTAGCCCTTCATTCCTCCACTATCATTCCACGTCTTCACTTTGAATACGTAAATTGGTTCGAAGTAGTTTTCGGATAAAAGTCACTCAAATCCGACCGCAGTTCCTTCGAACAATCATCGATAAAATATGTTAAGTAAAAAGGGAATTATTCTTTGATTGATTAATATCTTTTTATCAAAATATCATCTAGAGATATATATATCTTTAAAACATTTCTTTCCGATATATATGGAATTATTAAACGTCTCTATAACTTTGGAAGTCATTTCTCATAAATCATATTATAAAACTTCATTGCGTAAAAAGGATCGATAGAAATTATACTAATTCTACTCAACATTATTTTCCATATTCAACCTTTACTATCCGTCGAATAGCGGTGAAATCACCTTTTAAATTCGTATGGATTGTACGGGTTTGCTCTTTGGAATTTAATACTAAGTATAAGAAGATCATCACTATACAATCCAAGTTAGATTAAATTTATAAATTTGAGTCTTTTATACTTATCTCGTTTCTGACATTTTGACCTTATCTATCCCTCGCCTAGAAAAGAGGTCAGGTAAGCCAAGGCACTGGTTGCACCTAAACATCTCCTTAGTTTAAGCACCCACATCTGGATCTCAGGAGCAGAAAAATCCAGTTTACTCGTTGGCTTTTTACGGCCAAGATTAAATCACTTTATTTTAACAACTTTTCCTTCAGTCATTTATTTAAACTCTTTAAAATAAACTGTAAAACCTCTATATCATTATTAAAACACTTAACTATTCATTTGAAAACATTTATAGAAGATTTGGAAAGGAACTATAAATTTTAAGTTCATATTTCAAAAGTTATCAAAAGTGCCGCAAAAAATGCTGCAATTGGTGCTACAAATAGTGTTTTCAAAGCCTATTTGATCAAAACAACTTTCCGATCGTTTAGAAATCCATTTTATAACTTAAATCTTTTTTAAGACCTTTTAGAAGATTTACAAAATTTATTCCATATTTTTAAAGAATTAAAAATATTATCTATAAAGAATTTATCGTTTGTTTCTCGAACTGCCGAACCGCTACTATTTAGAAAACTTGATTTGCTCATATTTCAAGATCTTATAAATGAAATATCAGTCGTTTTATTTTTTTGGAAACTATGATTATAAGGGTTTGGAAAACTATTATTACAAAGAATTCTAACTACGAACATCGCATACATGGATTTAACTTTCTATAGCGTGAAATTGCAAACTACCGTTACACGACGTGCCTGTTTTAACTCATTTTCTAATTATTTTTTCAAAATTCATCGAAATGCTTTTAAACGTTTATAAGACATTTGTGAATCATTTTAAATCATTTTAAAGAGGTTTAACAATCTTATATACACCATTTCATTTATTAAAGGAAAGTGATTTCCTTTATGATTTTTGACGTGTATTAAACGTGACTTGTTAATACAATCAACAACATATAATCAACACCCAAACTTGATAAACAATTATCACAACCAAGCATAACCAAACATATATATGTCGTATAATATATTGCATTATAAATAGAATTCACACCTTCATTTCACTCAAACTAGTTTTAAGACGGTTATAGGTCCGTTATTTCAAAACCAAACTCCACGAAATCGAACTCAAAAGCCTTTGGAATGCTCGGCATGCCTTTAGAAGCTCACGACCTTGGTGTGGAGGTGGATGGCTAGGATTTGGGGAGTAAGAGGTTGTGATCGTTAGTTTAAGTAGAGGAATGGAGTGTTTTGAAGTGGTTTTAGGTGGATTGGATAATGTATATATACTAATATAACTTAATTTCTTTTCGTAGTTATTTGCCCCATAATTTTCTTTATATACAAAGCCATTAGAATAGCTTCAAGAAAAAGGAAGAAGATGAAGAATAAGTGTTATGAATTTATGAAGAGAGGGGTGGGTATTTATAGGAAAAAATTAAAAATAAATATCTAATTGCAAAATTACACAATTGCCCATTGCCCACACCCTCAATCACCTTCATATGCACTACAAACCTCTCTCCCCTTGTGCCTCCATATGGCTTGAGGTGATATGGGGTAAGGTGTGTTGATGGATACTTTTTGGTGGCTTAAGTATTATGCTTTTAGGAAAATATCTTAATATTTTGTAATATATATAAGTGTATATGTATATTTGTATGTATGTGTGTGTGTTCGTGTGTGTGTGTTAGGGTATGCATATGTATTGTATAAATGTGCACATGATATATAAACAAGGTTGCAACAACTTCCATTCGTTAAACCGTTGAAAATCGGGTAATTGATTCTCGGTCACATTTTCACTTATTAATTAATTTACATATAAATGTAAAAAAAATTGAAAAATAATTTCTATCATTTTTAACTGGTTAAGATGATCACATTTGATTTATAAAACCATATAAATAAATATCAAACAATTATTTACAAAAAGTGTTGTTATATCAATAAAGCGGTACCGATTTTTTTATTATTTTAAATCAAATATATATATATATATGTCTTTATAAAACTATTATAAACAGTTTATTATCACTTCATAACTAATTAAAATGAATTATTACCATTTGAAAAAATTATTTGAATAATTATAATAATTATTAAATCATTAAATCTTAATTCAAATTCATTAATCAATTTATTAAATATGATGTCATTACCTCTGATGTCATAAATACATTTCATTTCCCAAAAATAAAATAAATTACTTTATTTCACATCCTTGTTCAATTATAAAAATAAGTGTATGTATCCAGCTCCATGCGCGATGTTTTACGATTATAGAGTTGTTTATCGATAAAACGATTTTCGACTATTTTATCCATATGTCTTTCCAAAATAAATATTTTGTGAACATTTTTCCAAAATAAGTTCATTATTATTATAATTTATCACTTAAAACTTGATTATTTGTGAAAAATAATCTATATTTGAATATTTAAAATAATTTAAATATCTTAAATTAAAGCGATCAAATTACGGGTCATTACATATGCCTAAGTATGATCACTCACATCTATGCAAAGTCAAGCTACAAATCAAGTATTGAAATAAGGTGAAACGTCCATACATGCAACTATCATCCAAACATAACAACCATAAAGAACTATAACGCTAATACGTAACAACTCCCAAGATTATCTCTTAAATAATAAGTAGACAAATCTTGGGTTCGTCATCCTTATATAAGTGAAACAAAACAAGCATCCATATAATCAAACGTACAATGGAAATACACATCAATACATAATAAGCTAACAACTCAGCATAGCCTTGATTATCCTCCTTGATAATATCATGTACAGAGATTGAAGATACATTGGACATACAGTCTATAGTATAGTCATGTATGCATCAACGTATACATCAAACTCAAAAATGTGCATAAATGCCATGTATATATCCATTACACATCATAACCATATGGGAGAATAACAACCATTCACTAGCTCTAGGAGACTACCACGTGCCATCTGGCATGGCTCATATAGCCTTTATGTGACGAACTGAAATTTTCGACCCTCAAATATCGACATCAATACGTTCACTGTATAACATGTCGAATATTCATGTGTCAGAAATACCGATTTCTAGAGTAAAAAATAAGAGATGGAAGAAAACAAAAAACAACAATACAGAATCTCACAATCACAATGGAATAAAATATAATATATAATAAGAGATCTTTACACAAAGAAACTATAACTGTAATATACATACAATCATCTGATTACAACAGTCTACAATCAATCTGAACAGTTATAATAACTTGTCCTCACATATACTGAATATATAGCATAACACACAGCGGAAAATAACCAAGTACGTGTAATACGCCTGAAATCCTCCAGCTCATCTCCTGAGCTCCATAGCATCCTAACCTTAATCTGTAATACTCGGCCTGGCCTGAGCATTATAATAAAATAACACCCGAGCCACACATAAGTATGATGGGGTTTTTACCTTACGATAACCAAAACATTTTATATCAAAATCATCTGATATTATAATAGTGTCTATAGAAAATAAACTATAAAATAACTGAAATGCTTCCATCTCATATTTCAGTATATTTGGTATACAACTAAAATTGTAAAGGCACGAATTGGAGATTATATTTCATACTATTACAACGTAAGGAACTACCTTCCGAAGGTACACTCTAAATAAATGCACCAAGGTCTGAGAAGAACATCTTGTACCCTTGCCACATAGAACTGACCAACCACTTGACTAGTAGTCCCAAATATGATCACCCTGCTTGGGCCTTGAAGAATAAAAGAATAGATAGTAACTGATCTAGATTTGGGATGACCATACCCTACTTGGGTGCCACCCAGTTGGCCCTGCTGCAAGCCCGATTTTTGTCATTTCACGGTTTAGAGGTTCGAGGCAACGTTTTACCTTTTGAATAGAAATCCCACTTGGATTACTAATCACTGCCTTCCAGGAAACAATGCAATGATAGCATTAATCCATGCAAGTAATTCTAGGACTGAACGAACCAATCTCGTCAAAGATCAGCATCTTTATTATCCTCCAGGTTCCATAATTCGTAACGCCCAAATCGGATCGAAGTGGTTTTGGATAATTAAATCTGATCTCGATCTCTTTGAAACGATCAACGAATTTAGCCAAATTTAATAGTCGGTTATTTAACTATTAAATTACACACATAAGCAGTCACTAGGCCCAATTTTATAAATCTTTCAAATCATTTCAAAACTATCTTTACAAAAATATATATTTAACTCTCTTCCAGCATTCCAACATTTGAAATATAATTTCAAATACTTTTCCATAATAGGATATTTTATAACCATTTCAACACTTAGAAATATTTTCGAGTTCAATTTATAACACTTAGAAAAATATTTCTATATAATTCATTTCACGCATAAAATATTTCCAAATCCCTTTTTTCAAGACTTAGGAAACTATTTATAGACATATTCTCCAAAATCATTTTAATATCAACTTAGGAAATATTTTATAACTTATCTCATAAATCTTTGAAATTTATATTAATTCCTTTTATAATTTCCAAATCGATTATACTCACTTATAATCTTGTCTAACCATTTATAACTTCTTTATGAATTTAGATACATTCTCGAAGTTCTTGTTTCTAACATTTCGAAATTTCTTTAAGTTTTCGAAATTTCGTTATAAGGTTTCTCTTTTATAATCGCATCTGTCCAATAAAATCTAGTCACAAATCTCGAGAGTATTTATAAATAAAAATCAATCACCTACCTTTAAATTATATATATATAACAATAATAATAATAAGTATTTTAAAGAAATGATTATTTTCCAAAAAGGCGTTTACGTAATTCTTTAAAAGATCAAAACACTTCCCAAATAAACAATGGAAACTGATTCCCAATTCATTATAAGTAATATTTAGTAACTTACAAGGGTCATTTGTAACAAATTAAATCTATTCAAATAGTTAACTTTTCCAAAATATTTTAAATACAAATAACAGTTTTAGAACAACACTGTTTAATAAATAATCTCCTTTTAAACAAATTTTACTTCTTAATTCCAAGAATATATTTTTTTAAATTCATATATAACCGATTTCAATTTATAATCTCTCTCGATTTATAAAACTCGATGACAATTCTAATTCCATAACCATATCCAGTTTCCAAAAATAGAATTATCTATTTTTCCTAAATCAAATTCCCATATCTCGTTTTAAATCCATATTACAACATATCCTTACAAATTTTTATCCATTCATAACTATTTCACTTCATTTATAAATACCGATTACAAATTCATAACTCATTCTTGTTTTATCTACTAACAACAAATCCATATTTCAAAAGTCATTTAATTCAATTTCTATTTAAAATCCCGTTTGGAAATCTCTTTTCAATAAATCTAGTTATATTCCAAATCCCTTCAAAAACTCAATTTCAACTACTAATTATAATTTAAGAAATATTATTAAAATCCTTTGTCTCAATATCCATATATATATATATATATATATATTTCAAAAATATGTTTATTTTAAAAAACCCCTTATGAAATAGTTATGTACATTTCCGAAATCAAATCTTTTATTTAATCCGAATTATTTCTTATTTGATATTCCAATTTCCATATAAATTTTTTATTTCCAAAAATTACCTTTGAATTTTTTTAGATTAAAAAATATTATTTATGGTATTTAAAATACCAAAATTAGGGCCAGTGCTACCACGGCATCCTATATATCAAATCACACCACAATCCGTAACAGATTAATCAATCACATCGTATATCACTATATATGAAACAATCAATATATTTTTGAGGAATCCAATTGGATCCCTCCAACTTGTTTCCCTGCATCCACAGATGTTATATAACATAAAATACCAATTCCGCTTCAAGACAGGATATCGCGGTAATATAGGGTCATCCGCTATTATGCGGGACGCATAGTGTCTCATCCGCTCCAATTGGAGAGAATATACCCAACTAATAATACATATACTACTATGTATAATATAATATCCAACAAATAATAATTTATAAATTCATCCAGTCAACCAATAAATAATTTTTAACATTTTATATGAAAAACAGAAATCCAAATGAGTGAGATTTACTCACCTTGATTTTTAATTTGTTGATCGTTCCAATTTTAAATTAAAAATTCCATCTAACATCGATCGATTCCAAATCGATTATAGATTGTATATTTCGCAGCTACGAACCTAACGTGATTGATTCCATGATTTTTGGACCTCGCATGGATGAATTACGAATTTATAAGCATTTGAAATAATAATAATAATTTTTTATCTTCCTTAATTATAATAATTAGATTAATTACCTTCATTAACATTAATCCTATAATCGTGTTCATCGTTCATGACAAGCTTCCACGATCGCGTCTTCAACCTCGACTTCATCTCTAACCGTTCCTCCCCAACTCGATCGAGCTTCACCAGACCCACGCCAATTCATGCACTGCCTTCACCTTGCCATCCTATGCCACTGCCGCGCCATTGTAGTTGAGCCACCCACAACCATCATGAATCCCCAGCAGATGCGAAACCTTAGGTCGCAGCCCCCTCTCCACTGACGCAGGTAACCGCCGCTCCCTTTGCCGTGAGATTTCCTCCAGACATAGGTACTTCGGCCATTGTTCGTTTATTTTTATTTTATTTTTTCGCATGATTTTTTTTATGAACGATATAATTTCGTTTAAAAAGAAGAAGGAGAAGAAGTATACACGATTTAACTGGAAGAGCGGTGCATTCCATATGGTAGGGCGGCACTAAGGTAGCTGGTGGAGGGTTTGACTTTTTAAAATTTTATAATATTATTAAATTTCTAAATATCTCGTTTATAGTAACTTAAAATTTCGAACTCCTATCGAGGCATGCCGCCAAGCGTTTCTAATGTTATAACCTTCCAACCCAATGGAACTAGTCTCGAGGCCTAATTCGATCATATGGAGAAGATAGCTTTTTGAACCCAATTATAATATTAAATTTTCGATAATGTGTTTTAATCCCGTACGACCAAACGACATGTATGATCACTACAAAATTTGAGATCCGATTATAATGCACTATTACGGATCCAATGGATGTGGTTTCTTCGAATTCCGAGACTGTGCCTTGGAACGCTATTTTAACGCGTCAATTAAATGGACGATTTCAAAAATTGGCGAAATCACTTGAAATGCCAATTTTAAAAACTTACTAACTCAATTATAATTCAAATAGAATTTACATTCACATTGAAATCGTTTTGATTCATATTCAACTCAATTCCAATTATTTGTACAATTCCCGTATTACGATAAATCGCTATATTTGAAATTTAAATTCTTTCTATAATTTCAACCAAAATCTACATGTTAAAATATCAATTTATATTCCAAAACTAATATTTAAAACCATTTAAATATTGAAAATCAAACGATGGAAAATCTGGGTCGTTACATTCTTCCCCTTAAAAGAATTTCGTCCCCGAAATTGCTAAGGTAAGAAAATGCTCCAAACCCATTAACTTTTAAAAAAAAACATACTACTTTTCTAAATCCTTTAGTTCCATACATAACATTTAGTTTCCATTTCTAAACCAAAATCTCTTATTTCAATTACAATTCGAAATCAAATTTTGGTTAACAAAAATTTTCAAAATTTTTCTAACACGCTATATTTCCGAAAAAAATTGGTAGAGCCTCCTTTGTACAGGGATCCTTTTGCAATATGATAAAAAGATATACTTCAACTCTCATGGCCGTAAAATGCAATATATATCAATATTTTTATTTTACGCACGCTAAATTCGTAAGCGTACCTTATTTTTGTGTAACTAAGCGAGCTCGCTTAATTTATATGCAATCGCGCAACCAATATATAGCCAAATGGTCTTCTTGTACCTATACTTACTCAAATCAAATCCATAAGTACCAAAAATATGAAATTCAATAATATTTTATTGATTTTAACTAAGTTGATACATACTTCATAACCAAAACAGGTTATGACATGTATATCCAGTAGGTACATGCAAATACAAAGTCCCAACATTTAATTATTCACTTCTAATCCAATTTATGTGCCATTTATTCAATTCCAAATGATTCACAACAATTTATTAGCATTCCAATCATATTTACTCACCTTACATACATTTCCATTCCCAATCGATACGAATCAATTTATTCCCTTTTCATTTGTTTGCATAATTTGTTTATTCCTTTTTACGCCGAATATCAATGTATTTTATGCAAATATGGTGATATCCATTCAATAAAATAACTAATCAAGCTATAAACCACTTAAATTGGTTTTAAATCAATTTATCAAGCTTCATTGAGTCACATTTAATTTATTCACAAAATCTTGTTCTCTCATTTTATATTCAACAACAAGCCACTTCATGCCAATTTATTTATAAATCATCTCATAAATTAATTACTTGAGTTGAATTCCATTCTTATCCACAATATTCCCAACCATATTCAATTTACATTTAAACTGAATTCATTTATAACTTAAATCATCACTATTTCAATTCATTTCTATTTTATTCGACAACATTTTAAAATACATTTAATTCGCTTATATATAAGTCGAATTCCATTTATAACTCAAGTTCCATTTCCAATATTCAGTTTACCAACTAATTCATTTAATTAGTTACTTTCATTTTTCACTTCACAATTAGATTTTTATTTCAAAAATCACTTCAATTAGTTGGTGTGAGTATAAATCCATTTTATAGTTCAAATTTAGATTTCCATTTCAAAGTTTAAGCTTACCGTCCCTTAATTCATTCCAGATTACCTTCAATTTGATTTCCATACTCAAGTCTACACTCATTTATTATGCTATTACAAACTCAAATCCAATTCCATTTAACGTATCCTGAATTCACATTATTTTCCTTTACCTGAGTTGAGTTCATTTGGGAAATCAATCCTTCAAAATTATTTCTTAAGTTTTATTTTAAACATTTTATACCATAATTTAAGTTTATATATACAACTTCAAAACTTAAGTTCATATTCACTTTAATCATTCAATATTTCCAATTCAAATCCAATTCACTAATTAATTTTTCTAATTAGTTTAATCTATTACCATCAAATTCCATTCCATTTTTGGATTAAATCCAATTTCATTAACTTGAGTTAATCTCATTAATAATTTATTTCTAGCTTTGCTCATCTCAACCAATTACTTAATCACTTTAAAACTGAGTTTTATTTCAAATTATTTTGAAATCATATATAACTCGTTTTTGTAACCTAAATCATCCTTTTGAATTTTTAAGTAAAACTTTGGTTTTACCAAAAAAACTCCTTTCGAGATTTCTCAAATCTAACTTATTTTATCAACAATTCCAAACAAATAATAGGGTAGCAACCCGTCACTTAAAAACTCAAAAATGAATACTGATGATGTTGCAGTCATCACACGTATTACTTCCCAGCGACTGAAGTGAGTTCGGTGCTTTTATCACCTTCAAAATCCATTTAAAACAATTTTCATTCAAAAATATTCAAAATAATATTACTATTATTCATTTCAAAACACTTTAGAAAACATTTCCAAAAATCTCCAGGATTTGATGTCCAACTTTTGATATGAACCAATTTTAATTCTAACTAAATGTATAACCCATTCTTATGCGGTTTCAATTTGGTTATATAAACCATTTCAAGTTTTATAATCTTTTTTAGATTATAATATTATCAAATGAACACACCAATCATACTATAATAATTTCATAAAATTATTTCCTTTATACTAAAAATATAGTTGGGTAAAATTATTTCTATTATGTCAAAATATAATTTGGGCAAAGTTATTTCATTTACCCACTTTTAAACAATATTGTATCGGTTTGTCTAGTTTAAGAGTTTAGAAATCCCTATTGATACAGTTGTCCAGACTGTACCAAACCATAATTTATAAACATTTGACCGATAAGTCAACACGATATAAAACAATTTATATTCACTAACAAATACGCGCTTATACCTATAACACACTCAAACTCATTCTAGGGTACTACTGACCCTATCTCTAATAACTAATCCCCACCTAAGCCTAGGTATTCACTCAACCTAAGCTTTGATACCAAATGTGACGAACTGGGATTTTTGATCCTTGAAAATCGACATCAATATGTTCACTATATAACATGCCGAATATGCAAGTGCCGGAAATACCGATGGCTAGGATAAAGAAGAAGAGATAGAAGAAAACAGAAACAACAATACAGAATCTCACAATTGCAGCGGAACAAATATAATATATAATAACAGATCATTATAGAAAGAAAATGTAACTGTAATATACATACAATCATCAGAGTAAAACAGTCTACAATCTATCTGGACGGTTATAATAACTTGGCCTCACATGTACTGAATATACAGCATAACACGCACAGCGGAAAATAACCAAGTATGTGTAATTCGCCTGAAATCTTGCAGCACGTCTCTTGAGCTGTAGAGCATCCTAACCTGAATTTGTAATACTCGATCTGACCCAAGAATTATAATAAAATAACCCCCGAGTCAGTCTAGAAAACCAGTGTGAGAAAACACACTCAATTTGAATTAATAATGTTATCAAAATCCTTTGCAAAACAAAGGTATCTCGTAAGACCACGCCGCACACAATTACGACGGGTTTTTACCTTACGATAACCAAAACATTTTATATCAAAATCATCTGATACTATAATAGTGTTTGTAGAAAATAAACCAAAAAATAGCTGAAATTCTTACATCTCATGTTTCAGCATATTTGGTATACAACTAAAACCATAAAGGAACATATTGGAATTGGATTCCATACTATGACAAGGTAAGAAACTACCTTCCAAAAGTACGTCACTAGATAAATGCACCGGGGTCTGACAAGAACATCCTATACCCCTGCCACAAAGGACTGGCCTACCACTTGACTAGTAGTATTGAATATGATCACCCCGCTTAGGCCTAAAGCATAGAAGAATAGATAGTAACCGATCAAGATTTGAGATGACCATACCCTACTTGGGTGCTACTCACTTGGCCCTGCTGCATGCTCGATTTTTATCATTCCCCAGATGATGAGGTTACATTTTACCTTTTGAATAACAATCCTACTTGGAATGCTAATCATTGCCTTCCAGGCAACAATGAAATGATAGCATTCATCCATACAAGTTGTTTTGGGACAGAACAAACCAATCTCTTCAAAGATAACCATCTTCATTATCCTCAAGATTTCACAATTCGTAACGCTCAAATCGGATCTAAGTAGTTTTTAGATAATTAAGTCCAATCTTGGTCTCTTTGAAACGATCAACGAATTTGGTTAGATTTGATAGCCGGTTATTTAACTGTCAAATTACACACATAAGCAATCACTAGGACCAATTTTATAAAGTTTTCAAAACATTCATTTCAAAACTATCTTTACAAAAAAAATATTCAACCCTCTTCCAGAATTTCAACATTTAAAAAACAATTTCAAATACTTGTCCATTATAGGATATATTAAAACCATTTCAACACTTAGAAATATTTCCGAAGTCAATTTATAACGCTTATAAAAATATTTCTATATAATTCATTTACACTTAAAATATTTCCAAAACCCTCTTTTCAGTACTTAGGAAACTATTTATAAACATATTCTTCAAAATCATCTTAATATCGACTTAAAAAATATTTCATAACTTATCTCATAAATCTCCGGAATTTATATTAATTCCTTTTACAATTAACAACATTGATTATACTCGCTTATAATCTCGTCTAACCATTCATAACTTCCTTATGAATTCTGATTCATTCTCGAAGTTCTTGTTTCTAACATTTCAAAATTTCCTTAAGTTTCCAAAATTCCGTTATAAGGTTTGTCTTATGCCACATCTGTCCAATAAAACCTGGTGATAAATCTCGAGAGTATTTATAAATAAAATTCAATCACCTACCCTTAAATTCTATATATATATATATATATATAACAATAGTAATAATAAGTATTTAAGGGAAATAATTATTTTCCAAAAAGGCGTTTAAGTAATTATTTAAAAAATCAAAACACATCTCAAATAAACAATGGAAACTGATTCCCAATTCATAAATAATATTTATTGGCTTACAAAGGTTATTCATAACAAATTAAATCTATTCGCATAGTTAACTTTTCGAAAATATTTTAAATACAAATAACAATTTTAAAACAACGCTGTTTAATAAATAATCTCTTTTTAAACAAATTTTTCCGATATAAATGATTTCAATTTATAATTTCTCTCGATTTGTACACCTCGATTTACAATTCAAATTCCATAACCATTTCCAGTTTCCAAAAATAGAATCATCTATTTTTCCTAAACCAAATTCCCATATCTCGTTTTAAATTCAAACTGCGGCATATCCTCCCAAATTTTTATCCATTCATGACTATTCCACCTCATTTATAAATATCGTTTATAAATTCATAACTCGTTCTTATTTTATTTACTAATAACAAATCCATATGTCAAAAGCCCATTTAATTCAATTTCTATTTAAAATCCCATTCGTAAATCTCTTTTCAATAAATCCAAATATATTCCAAATCCCTTCAAAAACTCGATTTCAACTTCTAATTATAATTTAAGAAATATTATTAAAATCCTTTATTTCAATTTCCTTATATATATAAATAAATTTCAAAAATATATTTAATTTTGAAAACACCTTACGAAATAGTTAAGTATATTTCCAAAATCAAATCTTTTATTTAATCCAAACCATTTCTTATTCAATATTCCAATTTCCATATAAATATTTTAATTTTCAAAAATCACCTTTAAATTTCTTTTTAAGATTCAAAAATATCATTTATGGTATTTAAAATACCAAAATTAGGGTCAATGCCACTGTAGCATCCAATATATCAAATCACACCACAATCCATAACAGATTATTCAATCACATCATATATCACTATATATGAAACAATCAATATATTTTTTAGGAATCTAGTTGGATCCCTCCAACCCTGTAACGACTCGGAATTTTTAGATGTTTGAAAATGGAATATTTAATTGATTTTAAATATTTAAAAGTTAATTTTTAACTTGAATTCAAATATCACTATTTATTTGATAATTAAATTATTGAATTAAATAATTTTAAGTTGGGTAAAATGTTGAATCTAGAGTTTCAAGCTTGTTAAAAATATTTAAAAGGCTTATAAACTTTATATTGATAATGCTGAAAGTAATAGATGGCGTAAAATTGAATTTAACAGTAGTTTGTTCAATTTTAATAATACATCGTTTAAATTGAATTTAAAAATAGCCTTCCGAGGCACAGTCTTGGAATTTGATGAAACCAGTTTCATTGGATCCGTAATATTGTATTACTATCGGATTTCAATTTTCGTAGTGTTTGGAATGATCGTTTGGCCGTACGATAAGTAAACGCATCGAAAATTAAGTCGAAATTTAATATAATAACTGGGTTCAAAAAACTATCTTCTCCATACGATCGAATTAGGACTCGAAACATTTTCCATTGCGTTCAAAATAGGGGTATAACATTATAAACGCCTAGCGGCACGCATCGATAGGAGGTCGATATTTTAAGCTACGTTTTCAAGACGATGAAATCTTTAATAATATATATTCATATACCAGTCAACCTTCAGCCGAAATAATTTCACGTCAGATCTTTTTAGTTTCACTTCCATCACTATAGCTAATCTTTTGAAATACGCCACACTTCACCTTTATATCACATACCGTCTTCTTTCCTTCCTTTCAAAAATGAAATCGAACCGAAATCAATCCAAGCTCAGAAAATTTTTAATAATAATGGCCGAGTTTTCTTCGGTACAAATCAGAGGGATTCGGCCCCTTTATTTTAAATCTCGAGTACCCATTACTCCTCCTTCCTCGTCTTCAACCGATCGAAATCGAGAATAATAAGAAAAAAAAATGAACGAGATCGAAAATCTTGTACATGGAGGGGAAATCGCGAACGACGCTTTCCGAGCACGCGATTCGAAATTGCAATTCATATGGCCGAACTCTTTCAAGTAGGAGCTACCTAGGATGGTGATGGAGGCGTCAGGCTCATCGATGTAGTGGCATAGTTTGGAGAAGACCTTAGCGAGTTCGTCGAAGGCTAGCTTTTGCGTGCGCAAACTCGAAGTTCTGGAGCAACGTTGGGCTAGGGTTTCGAACTAGAGGGAGACTCGGCAATCCATGGATGGTAGCGGCTCTCGATGGCATTTTTCTAATAGTGACTAGAAGAGGCTGTAAGCAATGGTTGTGGATTATTTTCAGTCGCGAGATTTGGGTGTCTTGTTCTTTTGGTGGTTGCTGTCAGGTAGTTATTATTATTATTTAATTTAGTATATGTTCAAGGTAAGAAAAGAAAGAAAAGAAAATTTTGATTTACGGAATATTTTTAACACAAATTTTTTTTTTTGTTTTAGTTTATATGGGTAGGATTTTAAAATTGGCAGTAAAATATAAAACAGTTTGTTTAAAATGTTTAATCAATTATATTTATGACAGCATGGTAATTAAATTTTATTTTATCTTAGTTAAATAAGTTTGAAACTATTTGAATTCAGTTTGTTCGTTATTAATTATCAGAATATATATGCGTATAACTCAGTATATTGTTTTTCAGTAAAGACTGTTTACTGTTTAGTTTTAAAATTACGGAGTTTAAATTTATATGTGTGTGTGTGTACAATGAATTTATATAAGATTTTGGAAGAAAATTAGATAGGGGATTTGGTGATAAAATTGTATGATTGACTTATTTAATTTATTTTAGTTACTAAAAGATTTTTAAATGGGAAATTGTTAGTTTAAATTAAAGTATTAGTAAATTAAATTTTGTTAATGGTAATAAAGTATGTGGTTAATTGAATTATTAAATGGAAATTGTTTGTTCGATTTACTCGAATATTAATAAAACATCTAATGTTTATACAAGGTCTGAAAATCATGGAATCAAATCAAGAATGAAGTGGATTTGCAAATTTAAGGGGGAAAAGGGCGAGTTAATCTCACTCATCTGATTTTTATTTAAATTTGAATGGTTAAATTTAAATAATTGGTTGAACGATTGAATTGATTTGATGTGCTATATTATATATAGTAGTATATAGTATATTGGAGCGATTGATTTCCCGCATTATATAGTGGATGAGACCCTATGCGCCGCATAATAGTGGATGATATTATATTTAAAACCCATATACCGCGATATTCCACCTCGAAGTGGAATTGGTATTTTATTATGCTAACATCTGTGGATGCAGGGAAACAGGTTGGAGGGGATCCAACAGGATTCCTCAAAATATTTAGTTTTGTTAAAATATTCTGTGATACAATTATTTGCTATCACGTGATGAATTATATTGGTAATTGAAAATGTTGGGTACTATGGTTGATTTAAAATATTTCAGTGAACCGAGTTATCAAAATCTATAGAAATGGGATTTATGAAAAGAAAATAAAGAGTAATTTTTTGTAAAATAATCATAGAGATTTAAATAAAATAAAAATGAATTGGAAAAGAATAAAAAGTTATTTTTGAAATTTCAAGTGCGGAAAATGATATTTTGAATAAATGAGAATAAGCGGATTTATTTTTAAAACTCAAGTGATATTGTTTCAGGAAATAAAGAATTTATTTTGAATTCAAGGTTTAAATTTATTTGAAAGGATAAAGAAGAAATTTGGAAAATATGAAATTGGTATTTTCGGTTAAAACTATTTTAAACCATAATTAAGAAATAAAATTTGAAGTCTATGGGTTTGAAATAAAATTGAGTAAGAAAAGGAATTTATTTCAAAATGGAACTAATTTGGAGATCAATATGAAGGTTGATTAAGTGTTTAAAACCGTGATTTTTAAAAAAGAAGTGAGACTTTGGAATCTATAAACTGGGTTTGTAAAAGTGAAGTAATATATCAGTGGATATTTGGAAGAATAAATTCACGGTGGGAATTTATTAAAGGAATGGGTAAATTTGTTTAAAAATAAATAGTGGTTTATTTTTAAAAGATGTGGAAGGGAAGCGTATTTCCCTGAATAGCCAAGTATGTTTCAAACAAATTTTAAGTATAAGTAAAGAGTTTTAAGTTGTTTAAAATGTATGTTTAGAAAACTTATTATTTCTAAATGTATAAATTCTATAGTAAGTATTTTCTTTTAATCTATTATAGCAGTAATTATTTAAAGGTGGCTTGGAATTATGTTTTAAAAGTTAGAAATTCAGTTTTATACTGTACAAAGTAGTTTTATTTTAAATATTCTTAAGGTATATATTTTGAATAAGTATTAAAGTAATTTTTAATTTAAATGTTTTAAAAGATATTTCTTTATAAAGAGTTTTAAATTATTTTAAAAATCTGAAGTTTTTGTGCTTGGTGTTTTCAGTGGAAATAAATATTTGGAAATTTATTTCATGAGAAAAGTGTGGTTTGAAAACTGTTTTCAAAAGGGTTGAAAATAGAAATATATCTTGTGAAGACATTTTAAGGATAATAAATAATTTGGTGAAATTATTTATGGTTGATGGTTGTTTGTGAATGTTATTTGATAGTTAAATAATCGACTATCAACATTGGCCATGCGCTGATCGTTTTAAAGAGACCGGGATCGGGATTTATTTCCTGAAAACCACTTCGATCCAGTTTGTACGTTTTCGTGAGGAATACGAGTTTGGATTCGAAGATGGAGCAGTGAAGTGCAAGGGCTAGTCGCTACTAATCCTGAGGGTTTTCAAATGGATGCAGTAGGAGTAGTGCCTTCGGTTCCGTTCAAACCCGGGACGGACTTGTATGGATGAATGCTTTCGGAACATCGTCAGGTGGACGATGGGCATTCTAAGTGAAACGTTCTAAAAGGTATCTCTTAGCCTCGAGCTTCATCAACCGAAAATGACTGAAAATCAGGGGTTATGCAGCAAGGCTAAGTGAGTAGCGCCCATTAGGGTGATGTCATCTCTGTCTAGATGTCCCTTTTTATTGGGCTTAGTGGAGCGTTTGCTGATCCCAACCGTGGGGTGATCTTACTCGGGATTATCCAGTAAGAGGTAGTCCCAGTCTTGTGTTGCAGGGGAGTTAGGGTGGCTCCTCGGTATGCTGATCTAGACCAGGTACCGTGACAGATGGTACCCCAGTGCCTAGTCATTAGTTAGAAATCAATTCTCCCTACGTGCCTTTTATGGTTTTGTTTGTATTACCCACGATTGTGGCTAGTAGCTGGAATTTAATAAATGTAACAATTTTGGCTATTTTAATAAGTATTTGTAAATAGACCCTATTATAATATCAGAGGATTTTATAAAAGGGCTTTGGCTATCGTAAGGTAAAAACCCGACATGTTTATTTGTGGCGTGGTCTTACGAGATGCTTTTGTTTTCAAAAGAATTTTGAAACTTTAATACTAAATTTGAGTGTGATTTTCTCACGCTGGTATTGCAGACTGACTCGGGTGTTATTTAAATATAATGCTCGGGTCAGACCGAGTATTATAGAATATAGAAAATGATGCTGTGAAGCTCATGAGGCGAGCTGGATGGCGAGACGTACTTCTGTACTTGATTATTATTCCGCTGTGTATTTAGTTTTGAGGAGAAGTTTATATAACTGTCCAGTTGTATGTTATTGATGTTGTTAAACTCTAATGATGTATTCTGGTGATGTATATATAAAACAGATATAGTTTTCTTTTGTGTAAAGATCTGTTATTATCTATTATATTTTATTCCGCTGCAATGATCAGATTCTGATGTTGTTTTTCTTTGTTCTTCTTCTACCTCTTCTTCTTTAACCCTCATGGTTCGGTTTTTGGGGCATCGAAAATTCTGGTCGTGACATTGTGGTATTTGAGCGAGGTTAAGCGAGAACCTTGGCTCTGGTGGGGATTACTCATTAAAACTGGAGTCTGTGGTTCTCTAGAATGAGTTTGAGCGTATTAATAGATATGAGCGCATATTTGTTAGTGAAAATAAATTGTTTTAATATTGTGTTGACTTATTGGTTGAGTGGAATATGAATTCTGATCGAGTAAGTTGGCCGCTATTCGAGAAGAGTTTATAAACACCTGACACGATAAATTGACACAGTATTGTTTTAAAGGTGGGTGAATGAAATATTTAGCCAAAATATATTTTTATATAAAAGAAAAGTTTTTGTAAACTGTTTTAGCTAATATATGGTTGCTTGGATGCTACGAATGATAATATTAAATTATTATCATTGTTGTGTGAAAATTTAACTAGAAATTGAAAATATAACCAAATGTTAAGAAAATAAATTCATTTATAAAATGAAATTTATTAATGTGAATTATAAACGTGATTTATAAATTGAAATATGATCAAATGGAAAAATTGTATGAGCATAAATTATACAAACGAATTATAGTTAAATTTGATTTATGTCAAAATTTGAAAATTTAAAACCTCGAAGATTTTGAAAGTGTTTTTTTCGAAGTGTTTTGAAGACAAATAATAGCATTATTATTTTGAAAGTATTTCTGAAAGGAAATTGTTTCCAAAAAAATTAGGAAGGGATATAGCATTGAGCTCACTTCAGTCGCTGGAAAATAACTTCGATGATGACTGCAGCATCATCGATGTTCATTTTCGAGTTTCTAAGCGACGGATTGCTGCCAAATTGATTTGTTCAGAAGAACAAGTCTTGTTTTTGAAATTTCAAAAGAAATTTGTTGGGGTAAAAACCAGGATTGGTTTAAAATTTTAAGAAGTGTGATTTTGAGATAATTTCAAAATGATTTGAAAAACCAAAAGTCGGGTGTTTAAAATCTTGAAATCCTTATTTAGGCAATTTAGAGATCATCAGGAGATGGGTTATAAACTTATAATTGGTAAATGATTTTGATGAGGAATATGGGGATTGGATTTTGGAATTAAAATTTAAAGGTGAAAGTTAAAAATGAGGATTTAACTTGAATTAAGATTAAACTTTGGAATTTAATGGATGACTGGAGAAACAATTAGTAAACCTTGAATGCGATTGGAATGGGAAAATAAAATTAAATTTGGATTGAGAAATAAAATTAATTAGAATTAAACTAACTTAAACAAAGTTAATAATGATGGGTAGGATTTGAAGTAAGTTAAAAAGAATTGAAATGAAAGAAAAGTGAATTGTGTGGGATGGTATTAAATGGAATTAGGTTCTTGCTTAATAAAATTCAAAAGTATGGTATGTAGCTAGATTTAACTGGAATTATTGAAAAAAATTGAACTCAAGAAAATTTAATGAAGTGATTTTTGTAATAAAATCGAATATTGATTTAAAGGTTGGAAGTAAGCTAATTAGCTAAATAAATTATTTGATAGAGTATGTTAACAAAATTTAACTCGGTTAGATAAAATGGATTGTAAGTTAATAATGAAGTTTGGAAATAAACTCGAATTATAAATGGAATTCGACTTGGATTGACAATGAATTTAAATAAGTGGAGATGTTGTAAAAATAAAATGGAATTGGATTATAATAGAACTGATTTGAGTTACAAATAAAATCCATTTCGAGTATAAATGAGTTAAGTATGTGCTTGGATATTATTTTGATAAATTGAGAAGGTGAATTAAAATAAAATGGATTGGCTAACTGAATTAAATGGAGTTTGATTAGATGAGAATCAAATATAAGTGAACTTAAGTTTAAAGTTGGAATAAATTAAAGTAAATTAACTTAATTTTAAAATTTATAGAAGTTTGGCTTCGAGGGAGGGTGAAAGTTCATTAAATAAAAGTTTGGGTTAAATTAATTTGGAAAATGGTTATTGATATAAGCATTGAACGTTGTCGAGCTTAATGGAATGGTTTTAAAATGAAACCAATGCGGAGATGAGATGAAATGCAAATGTATGGTTGGTAAATAAACTAGAAATGAGATGGAATTTAAAATAAAATGAGTTGGAATCAAATTGGATATGGATAAAAACTAAAATGGATATTCTATTTAGTGAATATCGTCAAATTGCATAGAATGAATTGTCTTTTGACGTAAACGAAGGTAATTAAATTTCTATGAGTTGATAGAGATTAAATAAATTGATTTTAAGATCAATTGAAGTGAATATGAGTTTGTTTTGCTTAAAAATGAATTGAATGTAAGCAATTGAGTTGTAAACCATTTAATTGAATGAAGTGTATACGAATTGGTTGTAAACAATTAAAATTAATGTCGGAACCCTATAAGTTGCTTATAAATATTATTTAACCTGCATTGCTTATAGAAATTCGTATGTTTACTAGTTAAATATGTAAAATGTTGTTAAGTTACATGATTTTGGCACTTACATATTTAAATTGAGTAAGTACGGGTACCGAGAAGCTGTTTGGCTAGATTTGGACGCGCTAATTGTTAAAATAATAAGCCGCTTGCTTAAAAATGCTAAATAAAGGTACGCCTATGCAATAAAAATAGGAAATATGAACTATTTTTGTTTTTTCGACCTTGTGGATCGATGTATATATATTTATATCTCTTGTCAAATTTCAAAAGCTCCTCCATACAAAGGAGACTCTTCCAAAAAAATTCGAAAATTTTGGAAGTTAGAAAATTTTTGTTAGCGGCAAAACGATTTCAAATTGGAATTGAAATAAGGGATTTTGGAAATGGAAATTGAAACTAATTGTTTAGTTGGAACTAAAGGATTAGGAAAGTGAATTTGGGATTTTTGATTTCAGAGGATAAATTGAAATTTGCACGGCAAAGGTATGTATTTAAATTTCTGTATGAAATTTGATGATTTTCTAGTCTAGCCACTTGTCTTTTGTTTTCTTTCGAAATCTGAGGGCCCGTAGAGGCATTTTGTAGTTGTACCGAGCTAGCCGCGCAAAGGAAATGCTGGCGAATTTTTTTGGAAATTTAGAGAGCTAGAAAATTTTTGAGAAAGTTTTGATAATTTAAATATGGATTTAAATTTAAATTTTGAATAAGTGGAGTAAATAATTTTATTGAAAACTATGGAAGGTTTTGGGAAGTTGGTTGAAGTAATAGTGGGTCTTTAATAAAAGATATGTTATGGCAAGTTGGTAAAACTGTTGGTTTTGGAAAATAATAATGGGTATTGGATCATTCTTCTTAACTAGCAATTAGGGGACGAAATTCTTCTAACGGGGAGGAATGTGACGACCCGAAATTTTTGGATGTTTGAAATTGGAATATTTAATTGATTTTAAATATTTAAAAGTTAATTTTTAACTTGAGTTCAAATATCACTATTTATTTGATAATTAAATTATTGAATTAAATAATTTGAAGTTGGGTAAAATGTTGAATCTGGAGTTTCAAGCTTGTTAAAAATATTTCAAAGGCTTATAAAATTTATATTGATAATGCTGAAAGTAACAGATGGGGTAAAATTGAATTTAACAGTAGTTTGTCCAATTTTAATAATACATCGTTAAAATTGAATTTAAAAACAGCCTTTCGAGGCACAGTCTCGGAATTTGACGAACCTGTTTCATTGGATCTGTAATATTGTATTATTATCGGATTTCAATTTTCGTAGTGTTTGGAGTGATCGTTTGGCCATACAATAAGTAAACGTGCTGAAAATTTAATATAATAACTGGGTTCAAAAAGCTATCTTCTCCATACGATCGAATTAGGACTCGAAACCTTTTCATTGCGTTCGAAATAGGGGTATAACATTATAAACACCTAGCGGCACGCATCGATAGGAGGTCGAGATTTTAAGCTATGTTTTCGAGACGATGAAATCTTTAATAATATATATTCATATACCATTCAACCTTCAGCCGAAATAATTTCACATCGGATCTTTTTACTTTCACTTCCATCACTGTAGCTAACCTTCTGAAATACGCCACACTTCACCTTTATATCACATACCGTCTTCTTTCCTTCCTTTCAAAAATAAAATCTAACCGAAATCGATCCAAGCTCAGAAAATTTATAATAATAATGGCCGAGTTTTCTTCGGTACAAATCAGAGAGATTCGGCCCCTTTATTTTAAATCTTGAGTACCCATTCCTCCTCCGTCCTCATCTTCAACCGATCGAAATCGAGCATAATAATAAAAAAATTGAACGAGATCGGAAATCCCGTATATGGAGGGGAAATCGCGAACGAAGCTTTCCGAGCACGCGATTCGAAATCGCGATTCATTTGGCCAAACTCTTTCGAGTAGGAGCTATCGGGGATGGTGATGGAGGCGCGAGGCGTCAGGCTCATCGATGTAGTGGCATAGTTTGGAGAAGACCTTGGCGAGTTTGTCGAAGGCAAGCATTTGCGTGCGCGAACTCGAAGTTCTGGAGCAACGTTGGGCTAGGGTTTCGAACCAGAGGGAGACTCGGCAGTCCACGGATGGTAGCGGCTCTCGATCGCATTTTTCTGGTGGCGACTAGAAGAGGCTGTAGGCGATGGTTGTGGATTATTTTCTGTCGCGAGATTTTGGGTGTCTTGTTCTTTGGTGGTTGCTGTCAGGTAGTTATTATTATTATTTAATTTAGTATATGTTCAAGGTAAGGAAAAAAAAGAAAAAAAAATTGATTTAGAGAAATATTTTTAACACAAATTTATTTTTTTGTTTTAATTTATATGGGTAGGATTTTAAAATTGGCTGTAAAATATAAAACAGTTTGTTTAAAATGTTTAATCGATTATATTTATGACAACAAGGTAATTAAATTTTATTTTATCTTAGTTAAATAAGTTTATAACCATTTGAATTCAATTTGTTCATTATTAATTATCAGAATATATATGCATATAACTCAGTATATTGTTTTTCAGTAAAGAATGTTTACTGTTTAGTTTTAAAATTCTGGAGTTTATATATATATATATATATATATATATATATATATATATATATATATTTGTGTGTATGTGTGTACAAGGAATTTATATAAGATTTTGGAAGAATATTATATATGGGATTTGGTGATAAAATTGTATGATTGACTTATTTAATTTATTTTAGTTACTAAAAGATTTTTAAAAGGGAAATTGTTAGTTTAAATTAAAGTATTAGTAAATTAAACTTTGTTAATGGTAATAAAGTATGTGGTTAATTGAATTATTAAATGGAAATTGTTTGTTCAGTTTACTCGAATATTAATAAAACATCTAATGTTTATACAAGGTCTGAAAATCGTGGAATCAAATCGAGAATGAAGTGGATTTGCAAATTTAAGGGGGAAAAAGGTGAGTTAATGTCACTCATCTGGTTTTTATTTAAATTTGAATGGTTAAATTTAAATAATTGTTTGAACGATTGAATTGATTTGATGTGCTATATTATATATAGTAGTATATAGTATATTGGAGTGATTGATTTCCCGCATTACATAACGGATGAACCCTATGCGCCGCATAATTGCGGATGATATTATATTTAAAACCAATATACCGCGATATTCCACCTCGAAGTGGAATTGGTATTTTATTGTGCTAACGTCTGTGGATGTAGGGAAACAGGTTGGAGGGATCCAACTAGATTCCTCAAAATATTTAGTTTTGTTAAAATATTCTGTGATATAATAATTTGTTATCCTATGATGAATTATATTGATAATTGGAAATGTTGGGTACTATGGCCAAATTTAAAATATTTCGGTGAACTGAGTTATCAAAATCTGTAGAAATGGGATTTCTGAAAAGAAAATAAAGAGTAATTTTTTGTAAAATAATCATAGAGATTTAAATAAATTAAAAATGAATTGGAAAATAATAAAAAGTGATCTTTGAAATTTCAAGTGCGGAAAATGAGATTTTGAATAAATGGGAATAAGTGGTTTTATTTTTAACACTCAAGTGATATTATTTCAAGAAATAAAGAATTTATTTTGAAATTCAAGGTTTAAATTTATTTTAAAGGATAAAGAAGGAATTTGGAAAATATGAAATTGGTATTTTCAGTTAAAAAGATTTTAAACCATAATTAGGAAATAAAATCTAAAGTCTATAGGTTTGAAATAAAATTGAGTAAGAAAAGGAATTTATTTCAAAATGGAAGTAATTTGGAGATCAATATGAAGGTTGATTAAGTGTTTAAAACCGAGATTTTTAAAAGAGAAGTGAGACTTTGGAATCTATAAACTGGGTTTATAAAAGTGAAGTAATATATCGGTGGATATGTGGAAGAAAAATTTACGGTGGGAATTTATTAAAGGAATGGGTAAATTTGTTTAAAAATAAATAGTGATTTATTTTTAAAAGATGTGGAAGGGAAGCATATTTCCATGAATAGCCAAGTACGTTTCAAACAAATTTTAAGTATAAGTAAAGAGTTTTACGTTGTTTAAAAAGTATGTTTAGAAAACTTATTGTTTCTAAATGTTTAAATTATATAGTAAGTATTTTCTTTTAATCTATTATAGCAGTAATTATATAAAGGTGGCTTGGAATTATGTTTTAAAAGTTAGAAACTCAGTTTTATACTGTACAAAGTAGTTATATTTTAAATATTCTTAAGGTATATATTTTGAATAAGTATTAAAGTAATTTTTAATTTAAATGTTTTAAAGGATATTTCTTTATAAAGAGTTTTAAATTATTTTAAAAATCTAAAGTTTTGCGCTTGGTGTTTTCAGTGGAAATAAATATTTGAAAATTTATTTCATGAGAAAAGTGTAGTTTGAAAACTGTTTTCAAAAGGGTTGAAAATAGAAATATATCTTGTGAAGATATTTTGAGGATAATTAATAATTTGGTGAAATTATTCATGGTTGATGATTGTTTGTGAATGTTATTTGATAGTTAAATAACTTACTATCAACATTGGCCAATGCGCTGATCGTTTCAAAGAGACCGGGATCGGGATTTATTTCCTGAAAACCACTTCGATCCGTTTAGTACGTTTTCGTGAGTAAGGCGAGTTTGGATTCGAAGATGGAGCTGTGAAGTGCAAGGGCTAGTCGCTACTAATCCTGAGGGTTTCCAAATGGATGCAGTAGGACTAGTGCCTTCGGTTCCATTCGAACCCGGGATGGACTTGTATGGATGAATGCTTTCGGAACATCGTCAGGTGGACGATGGGCATTCTAAGTGAAACGTTCTAAAAGGTAATGCTTAGCCTCGAGCCTCATCAACCGGGAATGACTGAAAATCGGGGGTTATGCAGCAAGGCTAAGTGGGTAGCGCCCATTAGGGATAGGTCATCCCTGTCTAGATGTCCCTTTTTATTCGGCTTAGTGGCACGGTTGTTGATCCCAACTGTGGGGTGATCTTACTCGGGATTATCCAGTAAGGGGTAGTCTCGGTCTTGTGTTGCAGCGGAGTTAGGGTGGCTCCTCGGTATGCTGATCTAGACCAGGTACCGTGACAGGTGGTACCCCAGTGCCTTGTCATTAGTTAGAAATCCATTCTCCCTACGTGCCTTTTACGGTTTTGTTTGTAGTACCCACGATTGTGGCTAGTAGCTGGAATTTAATAAATGTAACAATTTCGGTTATTTTAATAAGTATTTGTAAATAGACCCTATTATAATATCAGAGGATTTTATACAAAGGGTTTTGGCTATCGTAAGGTAAAAACCTGACATGTTTATTTGTGGCGTGGTCTTACGAGATGCTTTTTGTTTTCAAAAGAATTTTGAAACTTTAATAATCAATTTGAATGTGATTTTCTCACGCTGACATTCCAGACCGACGGGTGTTATTTGACTATAATGTTCGGGTCAGACCGAGTATTATAGAATACAGGATATGATGCCGTGAAGCTCAGGAGGCGAGCTGGATGGGGATACGTACTTCCGTACTTGATAATTTTTCCGCTGTGTATTCAGTTTTGAGGACAAGTTTATATAACTATCCAGATGTATGTTATTGATGTTGTTAAACTCTGACGATGTATTCTGGTGATGTATATATAAAAAAGATATAGTTTTCTTTTGTGTAAAGATCTGTTATTATCTATTATATTTTATTCCGCTGCGATGGTTAGATTCTGACGTTGTTTTTCTTTGTTCTTCTTCTACCTCTTCTTCTTTAACCCTCATGGTTCGGTTTTTCGGGCATCAGAAAATCGTGACAAACCTGTTTCCCTGCATTTACAGATGTTATATAACATAAAATACCAATCCCGCTTCGAGGCGGGATATCGTGGTAATATAGGGTCATCCGCTACTATATAGGGCGCATAGTGTCTCATTCGCTCCAATCGGCAGGAATATACCTGACTACTAATATATATGCTACTATATATAATATAACTCCAACTGATAATAATTTATAAATTCATCCAATCGACTAATAAATAGGTTTTAACATTTTATATTAAAAACAGAAATCCTAATGAGTGAGATTTACTTACCTTGATTTTTAATTTGCTAATCGTTCTAATTTTAGATTAAATCGAACAACATTCGATTTAATCTAAAAATTCCAGCTAACATCGATCGATTCTAAATCGATTCCGAATCGTATATTTTGCAGCTATGAACCCAACGTGACTGAGTTCGTGATTTTTGGAACTCGTACGAATGAATTACGAATTTATAAATATTTGGAATAATAATATTTTTTATCTTCCTTAAATATAGCAATTAGACTAATTACCTTCATTAACATTAATCCCATAATCATCTTCATCGTTCGTGACATGCTTCCAGGATCGCGTCTTCAACCTCAACTTCGTCTCTAACCGTTCCTCCCCAACTTGATCGAGCTTAACCAGACCCACGCCAATTGATGCATTGCCCTAGCCTCGCCTTTCGATTCCGCTGCCGCGCCACCATGGCTAAGCCGCCTACAGCCATCACGAATCCCCAAATAGATGAGAAATCCTAGGTTACAACCCCCTCTCTACTGATTTCGTTTAAAAAGAAGAAGGAGAAGAAGTATATGTGATTTAAACTAGAAGAGCGGCGTGTTTCAGATGGTAGGGCGGCACTAGGGTGGCTGGTGTAGGGTTTGACCTTTTAAAATTTTATAATATTATTAAATTTCAAAATATCTCATTTATAGTAACTTAAAATTTCAAACTCCTATCGAGGCATGTCGCCTGGCATTTCTAATGTTATACCCCTATTTCGAACCTAATGGAACTAGTCTCGAGGCCTAATTCGATCATATGGAGAAGATAGCTTTTTGAACCAATTATAATATTAAATTTCCGATATTGATTTCAACGTGTTTCTATCCCATATGACCAAATGATACGTCTGATCGCTATGAAATTTGAAATCTGATAATAATACACAACTACGCATCTAATGGAACTGGTTTCATTGAATTTCGAGACTTTGCCCCTAATCGCTATTTTAAAGCGTCGATTGAATCGATGATTTCAAAAATTGGTGAAATCACTTGAAATGCCAATTTTGAAAACTAACTAACTCAATTCTAATTCAAGTAGAATTTACGTTCATATTAGAAATCGTTTTGATTCATATTCAACTCAATTTCAATTATTTGCACTATCTCCATATTACGATAAATCACTATATTTGAAATTTAAACTCATTCTATAATTTCAACCAAAATCTTCATATTCAAAAATCAATTTATATTCCAAATCCAATATTTAAAACCATTTAAATATTCAAAATCAAACGATGGAAAATGCGGATCTTTACACTTTAGTTGCCTCGATGGCCATTATAGCCTAGCATCCATCGGGTGCAAGTCCGTGTTATGCAATGGTCAAGACCCTGCATGTGCCTCCAAATGGTAACAGACTATTAGCCAATGTGACACAAGGCAATATCACACAATAATATAATATAAGGTGTGTCATGGATCAGGGGCACGGCCCTGTAATTAGGCCGCTAGGATGGATACTGGCCTAGTATGGCTTTCCCTCTCCAAGATAGTAGGACTACACAAAAATAATAGACACTTATATATTTTACTAGGCACATAACTTTGCTCACCGCGACAAGCGTCACCTTAAATAAACATCATATGCAATATCTCAGTATTGATATCCTCATTCAAATTTCATCTACTTATAAGGAATAATCGAACAAATATCAATTTTGATGTTCGGTACCACAAGGTGTTACTCACTCATTTACTCAATGTTTGTACACTAAACTCACTTCACATGATAATTATCTATGCAATAAGTCCAAAGAAAAACCGAAGTAATATTACCGAAAGTCCTATACCAGACGATATTTATCTCTGTTTATTCAACATTCTCATCACATAGAAAATGCTAACAACCATGCATATCGTTCAATTATAATATTTCACTTATAAATATATATTCACTTCCCAAACTTTTATAATCTTTAAAAGTTGGAATGTCATTTTCTTTCTTTATTTAAAGCTATAAATAAGGATCTCAAGCATTTTAATACACTTATAAATCCCTCTTCTATGTTTAAAATCATAGAAAACTCCTTTATAACAATTATCGTTTTTAGAAATTTACCCATAATTTTTGATAATCAAATACAAGTTTTAAAAGTTTATAAACTCTAAACCAATTTTCTTTTATTCAAATCCATAGAATATTTTTCCAAACTATTATTTGTACTCATAAATCATAAATGACACTTTGAAACCACACAATATTGGTTCGAAACCATTTCATGGTTTTCTATAATTTTACATCATTTTTAAATAATTATTTAAAGCCTATACTGATTTCTATCTTCTTTTGAAACACAATTATTTCTATAAGTATTATTCAATTAAAATAAAACTTTTCACAAAGATAATTTAATATTTGTAATGCACCAAATCTCTATTTCTAGAATCATATTTTTATTTAATTTTTCAAAGAAATATTGGAAAAACAACCTATTAACCATAGCAAATTCGTGCTCTAGGTTCTACTCAACCGCCCAAGAAGATAGGGATTCTAGGTCTCATCCAAGGTCAAGAATTGTGTCCCAAACAAAGATTGTAATGTTCTAAACTTGTTCTTATACCAACTATAACACCCTGCCTCTATATTTATACTACCAAAGAGTATTAATATATAACACTATCTGATAATATAGAGAATGAGGTGGTATTTGGCTATCACACGTGAATATTCCCTTAGCCCAACATCGGTACATTTTTCAATAATCATAAACTACTCACTTATACGTACTCAGTATTGACATAAAGCAATAAGCACTGTGTTTCTAGGACAGAATGATATATAATATAAAATAAATCATAGAGAACTCAAGGTCATCAACGCAGCGATAATATATCATAAATAACATATACAAGTACCAAGGTCTATATATAAAGAGTCGATGCCGACTATCTCGAAGTAAATACAAAGTTCTACTCCAATACATAAAACTCAACATCTACATACATGGTTACCAAGATAATGAGACTGTAGTCAACTAATGATCCAGACTCAGGCTATGCTTAATGTTATCCGAGTTTTTAACCCAACAGGATCCAGCAGAATGAGGAACAATCCTGTTACATCAAAATGTCATAGAACATAATCAAAAAAGCTAAGGTAAGGAATTAACAAGGGCCAAGCTATACGACTAAAACGACGACTGGGATCGGCGAAGCCAAGAGATCACCATTCCTTTTAGTTCAATCAGCAGCTAAACACAAAAAGCTAAAGAATTTCCTTTGAAGCGAAACAGTAACAATAAAAGACTATGAAAACATCTCCAATTACGAACCCCAAAAAAATCCTAAGTGCTTAGCTCATCAGCGACCCGTGCCTCTGCTCAAACCACCAAACAAACCCGATATGGAATGCTGTCAAACGAGGCAAGATTTGGTCCGCAAAATGAATCGACCCATCAGGTCACCTGCAACCCATGGACCATGGGTCGCCCATGACCTATGGTTTTGGCTCATTATGTGAGCCAAATCCCCCCTTAGGTCGCCTGTAGCCTGCCTACAAGCTGATGAAGATAGGCCTGGCCTAGAAGCTCTTCGATCTCTATAAATAACATTCTACCAGCAATACAAAGAGGATCTCCTCCGGACTGGTTGCTAAAGCTCTGTTGGAATTATCATTCACTCTCTACCTTCCTCACAACAATTTTTGAAAGAATTCATTGTGATTCTCTAGTGGATTCCAACTCTGAGGATTCATTCTAGCTAAAGATAATCAAAGCCTTGTAATCAAACATCTCTTGCAACAACAATCGGTCTATAAGAAAAACTATAAAGTGGACTTAGGCTTCATTAACAGCCAAACCACTATAAAAATTCTCTATCTTCTTTCTTTTACTATTCTTTTCTTATATATGTGATCTATGATATTTCTCTGTCATAATAGGGCTGGTGCTTTCAAACTATAACCAGGGTGTTGATTCATTTTTTAGGTCAACATTTTATGCTTTCATTGAGAACATTGAATAAGAGCTGAAAAATTGAAGTTTGAACCCGAGATTCAAAGAAAATAGAGAGTCCTAACACCAGATCTAAGACTCGAGCAAGTCAACTCGAGCTTGAGGGCAGCCAAGAAGTGTCCTTAAATTCTCATCAACCCAGTTATGTGATTAGACGAGAGATGGAAAAGATGATGAGAGAGCTGTTGAATGGACTCTTAGTTAGACAGCAGGAGATGATGGACGGATTCTTCCAGCGGATGGAGAAGTAAGGGATGGCTAGATCTGCAGGGAATAGGAATCGAACTCCAGGGAACAACATAGGAGCTTTCGGAGTTGGATTGGAACAAGATGGAGTCCTGCCCCATGCCCAAAGCAACCGATACTTGGGGCAATACTGGAATCAACAATTAGGAACCAATGCAGAAGCATCTGAAGTTAGAGCAAAACAAACTAAAATAAAACCCATACGACTTGGGGGCATGATAGATTTGGATCTAGGATGAGCTTTAACGCCTAGAACCAGTGATGTTATAGCTAGAATAGCAAATCAGAGCACGAATACATGACCGTATGAGCCGAAACCAAAAGCCCACAATTGTAATAGGGGGAAGGTTCGTCCCTTACTCTTTATCTTCTACTTTTTCTACCCTTAATAATCTCAACCGCTTACATGTGTACGGGAACCCGAACGGTCCCTAGGCATGCTTTGAGTTGGATGCCTGAAATGACTATTTGGGACGATAATAATCGAAGGCCTCTTACACGTGTACGGGATCTCGAATGATTCCAAGGCATGCTCTGAGTCGGATGCTTGAGGGAACTACAATAACAATCGAATGCCTCTTACACAAGTATGGGATCTCGAATGGTCCCTAGGCACGCTCTAAGTCGGATTTATGAGATGAACATGTAGGACTCTTGCTTGGTTAATTTCTGTTTATTTATTTTGATTTGAACATTTGAATTTAGATAACTGATATTGATCGCTTTAGAGTCCCACTATGAGATCGGAGTGCAAGGTGCAAGTCCCATTGTCAGAGAGCGAGTGGATGGACTTGTGCAATATTGATCTCCTTATAGTCCAACCACGGGACCGGAGTGCAAGAAGTAATACCCTCACCGGAGAGTGAGCAGATGGGCTTACTTAATCCCCCTTGACTTAACAAACAAATGATTCGGAAAGATTGCCCCCTTAGTTTAAAACATTAAATGATCCAGAGAGATCACGCATTAAACTTACTTAAGCAGTCCAGAAAGACCGGACCTTAAAACATATTTGATTTTGAAAAAAAGGATTGAATAAATTATAAATAGAACAAAATGGATAAATCCTGGATGAACACAGGATGACTTTGATATATGATGTGATACAATGTGATTTTGATATATGTTATGACATGATGTGATTTTGAGATATAATGTGATTTTGATATATGATATAATATGATGCGATTCTGATATATGATTTGATTTTGATATATGATGTAATAACTCCGAATCAAATGCAAAAATTGAAACCGATGTAAATCCTGAATGAGCACGAGACGATTAGAGTTGTGTAATGTAACTAGAGATATGTGATGTAATAACCCCGAATGAAATCGGAATGATTGCTATATATAGATTACACTTGGGCAGAGTCCAGAGTCTTAGATTGTAACAGGTTTGGAATAACTTATGACTGGCAAGAAAATTCAAAGGAACTGAATGATTCACCAAGATTAAAGCTCAACAACCGAAGACTCTTTTCCATGACTTGTTCTAGAGCAAAGCACGTCTTTCATTCAAAAGGTGTACTTTGGGGGGTAAATGTTATCCAGGTTTTTAACCCAATAGGATCTAGCAGAATTCAAAACAATCCCATCACATAAAAATGGTCTAGAACTTAATCAGAAAAGCTAAGGCAAGGAATTAACAAGGTCCAAGCTATACGACTAAGATGACGACTGGGATCGACGAAGCCGATAGATCAGCATTCCTTTTAGTTCAATCGACAGCTAAAAGCAACAGCTAGAGAATTGCCATCAAAGCGAAATAGCAACAATAAAAGAATACAAAAATATCTCCAATTACAAACCGTAGAAAAATCCTAAGTGCTTAGCGCATCAGCAACCCATGCCTCTGCTCAAACCATCAAACAAACCTGATATGGAATGCTGTCAAAAGAGGCAAGATTTGGTTCACAAAACGAATTAACCCATCAGGTTGCCCACGACCCATGGACCATGGGTCGCCCTTGACCTTTGGTTTTGGCTCCTTTTGTGATCCAAACCCCTCTTAGGTCACCTATAGCCTATTTTCAAGTTGATGAAGACATGTCTGGCCCAGAAGCTCTTTGATCTCTATAAATAGCATTCTACCTGCAACACAAAGGGGATCTTCTCTGGAGTGGTTGCTAAAGCTCTGTTGGAATTATTCTTCACCCTCTACCTCCCTCATAACAATCTCTAAAGGAATTCACTGTGATTCTCCATTGGATTCCAACTTTGAGGATTCAATCCAGCTAAAGATAATCAAAGCCTTATAATCAAATATCTCTTGTAACAACAATCAGTCTATAATAAAAACTATAAAGTGGACGTAGGCTTTTATTAATAGCCGAACCACTATAAAAATTCTCTGTCTTCTTTCATTTACCATTCTTTTCTTATATTTGTGATCTATGATCTGTGATATATCTCTGTCGGAACAGGGCTGGTGCTTTCAAACTCTAACCAGGGTGTTGATCCATTTTTTCGGTCAACACTTAATAACCACAATCTGGTCACTTCGTCCCTGAACCCGAGAAGATTTGGACTGTCCTGGGTATTATATAAATAACATACGGGTCGGGCCATGTCTTGAATGTGGATGTCGGCATAATATAAAAACTAGAATGGGACACTTAATAACGTAAATATCTCAAAGTATCATAATCGTAAGTAGTCTCACAACATATCTCATAACCATGCCTAAGTATGACGGCATATAAGCAAAATCAATCTACAAATTAAGTAGCGAAATATGGCGAAACATCCACGCATGCAACTTTTATCTATACATAAGAACCATCAAGAACCATAGGGATAGTATATAGCCCAAGATTATCTCTCAAATATTCATAAGTGGATATATCTTGGTCCTTAATATTCATATAAGTGAAACAAACAAACATCCATATAACCAAACATATAATGGCAATAGACATCAATATAGTATAAGCTAACACCTCAGCGTAGCCTCGATTATCCTCCTTGATAATCTCATGTATGGGGATTGACTATACATTAGACGCACTGCCTTTAGTATAGTAATCTACTTGTCATCATACCATGTCAAATTCAAAGAGGTGTATAAATGTTGTATGTCTACTCATCACACATCATAACCAGAGAGGAGATGATAGTCACTTGCTTGCTATAGGAGACTACACAAGTGCCTGTCATGAAGCAATAACACGCAGAAATAACGCACGACAATATAATACAAGGCATTTCATGGATTTGCTGCGCGACCTCGCAGTCAGGCCGCTAAAATGGAAATTAGCCTAATCTGGTTTACCCTTCTCCAAAATAATAGGAGTTTACAAGAAAATGTTAGGCAACTATATATTACTAGGCACACAACCATGCTCATCACAATGAGCATCACCTCAAGTACCCAATGATTGTAATATCTCAATATTGCTATCCTGATTCATGTATCATCTACTCACAAGGAGCAATCAAACAAATATCAACTTTGGTGCCCATACCACCAGGTATTACTTACTCGTTTACTCAATGCCTATACACTACACCCACTTCACATGATAATACTCTATGAATAAGTCCAAAGAAAAATCGGAGAAATATTACCAAAAGTCTTATACCAAGTGGTATTATAACTCCGTTCATTCAATATTCTTATATCACAGAAAGTGTAAACAACCAAGTATACAATTCAAGATTCCATTTGTAAAGAAGCATTCACTTCCAAAACTTTTATATTCTTAAAAGTTGGAATGTCATTTTCTTCATTTATTTGAAGATATAAATGAGGATTTCAAACTTTTAAATACGCCTCGAAATCCTTTTTTATATTTAAAATCATAGAAAACTCCTTTATAAAAACTATTATTTATAGAAATTTCCCTATAATTTTCTGTAATTAAATACAATTTTTAACTGAATTTATAAATCCTAAACCAATTTCCTTTTATTTCAAATCCATAGAATATAGTATCCAAAACTCTTATTTACACTCATAAACCATAAAAGGCACTTTAAAAACCACACAATATTGATTAGAAGCGATTTCATATTTTTATATAATTTTATTGGATTTTTAAACAATTATTTGAAACCCAAACTAATTTCTAATTTCTTTTAAAACACAATTAATTCTATAATTATTATTTAATTAAAATACAATTTTTTCATCGACATAATTTCATATTTACAACGTGCTAAATCTCTACTTCTAGAACCATATTTTTAATTAATTTTTCTAAGAAATAGTTAAAAAAATAACACACTGACCTAGAGTAGATTCGTGCTCCAACTTCACACCGGGTGACCTAGACCGGTGCACCAGTATCGTGAATTAGAGCACGTATCTACACTAGGCTGTAAGCCTTTCTCCTCCCTTCCACTTTAAATTACTTTATTGACCGAGCTCCATCTGAATGCTACACCAAATACAAGCATATGTACATACATATACATGAATCCAAGCGATATATCATCATGAATCAAAGGCATTAAGGGAGATTTCAAATTCGTATTAAATGGGTTTCAAGCAAATTCATTTCGAATAGAATCAATAATTCAATTTGATCAAGGCATCTAGAAAAGATTTATGAATGGAAAACGGTCACATTAGCAAAGATAAGCTCCAATATTCCATAGAGCTTCATAGCATTACTAAAACTCAACTATTCACATTTACTAAAAGTGGAACAAAACACAAAAAATGCTTGAAATTCAACTTTGATTTCTCTTGGAAGTATAGATCCTTGTTGAGAAGCATGGTTTCATGTTTCATAATTTTTTGTAATTTATTTTATTTTATACAAATTATCAATAAAGGAGGTAGGGTTTTAATTATTTTTGCTAAATGGAAAAATAAGCTTCAGGATAATGCAAAGTGCCTAAGAGAAGGAAGTTTGCATTCTAACGAGAAGGTTCTAGGCTTTTGTAACACCCCGTAAAATCAATAAGAAATTATTAAGAGAAATTAATCAATTAGTAACCAGGCTAAAAATTAAATTTGTGTAGAATTTGGCAATGAAAATTGCACTATTGTGTTTGTGGCAATCTTCTGAGAAACTTTCATACAAAAAGTTTTGCGATTGGATTTCAAACGAATAAGTAATCGGTGTTTGAAATTTTCAAATCGGAATAATCCTAAATAATCACTTTAAAGCTTAATGTTAAAGCACCGTTAAATAATAAAACTTAAACGTTGAGAAATCGTTAATGTTAAATCATAAAATGGGTGATAAATATAGATTAAATATAAGTTAACATTTAACATTAATTAGTTTTGAGAACCGAAGGCCAGTCGACCGCTTTTATTGGACCCCTAGAAGGACTGGTCAACCATTTGTGTTGAGGCGGCTAAGGTTTCTAAAAGCCCGGATGATCCAGATTGAATAAATTTTGATCACATGGTCCAGGATCATCCTAACACTATAAATAAGAGGCTAGATCTGTCACTTTTATTTAGAAAAAATATAAAAGCCGACGAAACTCTGTCATTTTCTTCCATCCCAATGCAATTCTTAAAATCAAAATTTTCAAGAATAAATATATATACAAATTTCAAGGGTTTAGGGAAGATTAAAGAATTAAGCAATATTATTATCCGGCTTTTTGACTTGGCTATATCTAGACTATTGGACAAGTTAGACTCGACGGTAGACAAGGCAAGCGCTGCAAACAAACCATAAAGGTGCTCATGGAGTCCAAAGATTAAGCACAGACAACAATATGAATCAATGATCAAGCAAGACCAAGAGATAGGCTCTTTAATATATTCTAAGTATGGATTAGTGCCTCCTTTCGGCAAGAGATCGATACTTAACCCTTCCCTAGGCATGGGATCAGATCATACGAATATGGCAATGAACAACTTAAATCAATAATTCAACTCAATGGGAATCGATCAATATCCCTAAAAACATGAAGGCAACTATGCAAACAATTTTGGAAATAAGAAGCTAGCATGGAGGGGTACTTACCAGAACGATCGCGTGATGCAATGTGTCCATTTGGACCGACCGAGGCCAATCTACTATTCTTAGAAATTGGCCGTGAAATTTTCGAGTGACCTCCTCTACGTCGTGAGATTTTATTGGCGAAATTTCAAGAAGACAATCGGTCGTCTACCCTTATAAATATAGATATCATTATTCTTTTTAGGGATCTTTATGTTGTTGCTTTATTTTTAATCCATTGTAATCAAGAATCAATCTAATTCGTTCCCCCCTACACTCAGAAAAAACAAGTATTTAATAAAGCAATTTCATCATAGTGGAGGTAAGCAATCGAATCCCAACCACTATAAATCTACATGCTCTTATTATTTGCTTGCTTTCCTTCTGTCTTAATTTTAGTTCTTCACTTTATTTCTCTATATAAAACCTGTTAGGTGTTTGTACCAACTTTTGGTGCAAACATTTTGGTGCTTTCACTAAGAAAGAATTCTTAGCTTGATCGAAGATTTGTTGTGGAGAATCAATGGCACCGGAAGAAGGAGAAAACTTTTGAAGATCCATAAAAGCTACCATTACCGGACAAGAAACAAATCCTTAGCGAATTGAATTCAACAATCCCCACAATTTTCAGTTAGGAGCTAACTCCGAAGATCTGGTTCCAAGATCCTCTATTCAACGTAAAGTTGTCACAAGAGACGAATTAAATAAAATGGTTGATGAAATTAATCAGAAGATGGAAAATAGGCAAAGGGCTCTCATGGCCAAATTAAATGCCCTGTTGACCTTATAGACACATGCTACTCCAAGAAACATAACAAAGCCCACGACCGTCGTGAAACAAGAAAATTCTTCCATTTCTGGCCTAATTAGGAGAAACGGGAAGCAGCTGTAGAAAGGAGTGATATGTGGAACCGTAGGAATCAATATGAAAGGAAACACAAACACTCCACCAACTACGAGGCAACCATCTACAAATTTGAATCTAGAAGCAAAAACCCCATGGGAGGGTATAGTCATGGATCTCTTCGACTCAGAAGATGGTGAGAGACTTGACAAAGACAAGTTGGAAGGAAATACCAATGCATTCAATGATGCGAGGGAGATTCAAACTGCCCCCATCAGACCAACCGCAAGCCAACTGAACCTTGAGGGAGTGGCTCTCCCGAAGATAGGAGATCCTAGGCTTCATTCCACTCACTAGGATCGTTTGCAGAACCAAACACTTTCTATAGTTGCTGACAACTGACCCCCGGATTGCTGGACATCTGAGGCATATATTGCGGACATGGTCAAGCGAATAATGGATGAAAGTAAGAATAGAAGAGATGATGAATAGGGATCTTCTCTATGTCAGACTACTTTTACTGATGATATTTTGAATGAGCGGTACCCAAAAAAGTTCACTATGCCAACTATTCCATCTTACGATGGAACGAGAGACCCGAAACCCCACTTATAGAAGTACAATCGGTACATGGATGGAGCAGATGCTTTGGATGTCGTTCGATGTAGATGTTTCTTGATTTTTCTGGAGGAAATTACTTCTATGTGGTTCACCAGGCTTCCACCAAGATTCACCTCCATCTTCAATCAACTAGCAACAAGGTTCCTTGATAAATTTAGACTTCACACGACATAGCCAAAAGAGGTGATGTCCATGTTTGACCTATTCCAGGGATAGAACAAATCTTTGAAGTCTTTTATGAATCGGTTCAACACTACGGTAACTGAAGTAAGTAATACGAATGAGGATATGGTTTTCATGACCATAGTCCATGCAATTCACACCGAGACTAAATTTGGTATATGGATTGAAATGAAATAACCCACCACTAGGAAGGACCTCAATCGAAAGACGAGTCGGTACTTGAGATTGGAAGAGGCATAGGAATTAGAGAGGAAATATGCTAACCTACAACCGACCAATATCGGGCAGAATGGTGTGGCATTGAACCAAATATAAACACCTCTAGGACCATTGAAGGGAATGCGGGAAAAAATGGGAATCGGAAAAGGAAGAACCAGAATGCTAATAAGCAAAATGGAAGTAGCAAGCGACTCAAAGGTTTATGGCCCAAAGAATACACCCCACTCAACGATACTTCAGAAAACATCTATCTCACAACACATGGAACAGAAGAGAACAAGAAGCCACCTAAAAAGGAAGCAACTGAATAGCAGAAGCATTTTGGAAAGTAATGCTACTTCCATGAGATGCATGGCCACAACATGAATGAATGTGTCACCTGAAGAACTTGATTGAGGAGCTAATTCGGGAAAACAAGCTTCGGCGGTATGCGGGGAAACCACTAAATCCTAACTAACTCGTAGGGCCCCAAGCTCCTAAAGGCCAAGGGAACCAAGCTGGAACTAGCAAAGAGAGACCCAGATGGACTAACCAGAGGCTGATCATTGGAACGATATCTAGAGGGCCTCATCCCACGCTAAAGAGTTAGGGAGAAATGCAACTATATGCGACCTCATTAAAGCATGCTACGAAGATGTATGCTTTGCGATCGAAGATGAAACCCCTGCTAAGCAGTAGAGAACCCTAAACGATGACATAATATTTTGAAATCAAGACACTAAAAGGATAGAAGCTCTAACTCTCGACCTCATAGTCGCGACAGTTGGAATCAGACCCGCCATGGTCCAACGAGTATTGATAAACAGCGGTAGTTCTATGAATATCCTTTTCAAACGCACCTTTAATCATATGAAGATCACCATGAAAGATGTATCCACCTACCAAACAACGAATCAAGGATTCACCGATGAACAAAAACAACCCGTTGGAATGATTGACTTACCCATAGAACTCGGAGAAGGCAACCGAAGAGTTACCCTCATCCAAACTTTTGTGATCATAGATGAATTTCTGCCTATAATGCCTTCCTTGGGCGACCCACCTTTGCAGATTTTAGGATTTTTTTAGCTCAATGGTGTCTACCTATGAAATTTTCGATGGAAAATGGAGTCGGGGTGATCAAGGGAGACTGAAAAGCCACTAGAGAATGTTATATCGTGAAACTACGCGAGTCTAAAAGAAAAGAAAAGGGGAAGAATGTGGGAGAACTCTCCACATTCGTGAACCTACCGTAGCAACTGCAGAGCCACCCTGGCTTGGGAACCATAGCCGATTTAATGAGGCTCTAGGCCCTAGAAAGAAGAGTTCAGGGGAGGAATGGGCAACACCGGTAGAATTGACGGTGTCTGTCTCAGTCGACATGGATGACCCAACATGGGTCCTCAAGATTGGATCGCATCTTGGAAACAGGATGCGACTGGAACTCATCAGATATATTCACGCTAATCCGGATGTATTCAATTGGATACATTCTGATATGTGCGGGGAGTCGCCAGAGATAGCCTGCCACGCACTTAACATTGATCCCAAGTATATGCTCTGAAGCAGTAAAGGCGCAAGCTAGGGGTCGAGCGGTCCAAAGTGCTAAGAGAAGAAGTGGACAAGCTGATAGCAAATGGCTTTATCCGCGATGCAACTTACCCTTAATGGGTATCTAACCTAGTTCTGGTCAAGAAGTCCAATGAGAAATGGTGAATCTGTATTGACTACTCGGATCTGAACAAAGCTTGCCCGAAAGATAGCTTTCCACTGCACAGAGTCGATCAGCTTGTGGACGGGAGGGCTAGACATGAACTGCTATCATTTATGGATGCATACTCGAGGTACATCCAGATCATGATGCACGAACCAGATCAAGAAAATACCAGTTTCATCACTAATCTGGGACTATATTACTACAAAGTAATGTCATTTGGCTTAAAGAATGTAGGGTAAACTTACCAACGACTAGTGAATGCCATGTTTAAACGTCAGATTAGGAAGACAATGGAATTTTATGTATATGATATGTTGGTTAAATCACGCATAGCTGCAAATTACATGGACAACCTCGCTGAAATGTTTGAAATACTCCGCAAATATGGAACGAAGCTCAATCCACTTAAGTGTCATTTCGAGGTTGCCTCAGGAAAGTTCTTAGAATTTATCGTAAGCGCCAAAGGTATTGAAGCAAATCTCGAGCAAATAACTGCTTTGCAGGAAATCAAGGATTCTAGAAATAGGAAAGAGTTATAAAACCTGAATGGTAAGGTTGCAACACTGAGCCGGTTTATCTCAATAGCGACCGACCAATGTATACTGTTCTTCGACGTGCTAAAGAAGGGAAAGAAAAACTTCGAATGGAATCAAGCTTGTCAAACTGCTTTCGAAGGGATGCTGCGACATATGGAAGCCCCGTCAGTCCTATCCAAGGTGATAGATAGAGAAGATTTGTACATTTACTTAGCAGACTCGCCATATGCGTTGAGCGCCGCACTCGTATGAAAAGAAGCTAAGATCTAGCGATCCGTATATCACATCAGTAAACGGTTCACTGGAGCAGAAAAGAACTATCTAAAATTCGAAAAACTTGCACATTGCCTCTTGATCGCATCTAGAAAGCTATGACTGTACTTCTAGGCACACCTTATCAAAGTGTTGATAGATCAACCCTTGAAGCAAGTGTTATACCTCCCCGAGACCTCTAGATGGCTTATCAAATGGAATATTAAACAAAATCAATACGAAATCATATACCATCCTCGAAAGGTGATCAACGGGAATGCGATGTAGATTTCATTATCGAATTTATAATACAATATAATGAGGAAGGAATGACTCCAGAAGTGGAGACACGTTGGAAGTTGTTCATCGATGATGCATCTAACAACTTCTGGTCAGAAGCAGTGATAGTGCTCGAGACACCCGAAGGACGATCTGTTTGCTATGTCATGCGCTTGGAGGTCCCTACAACAAATAACAAGATAGAATATAAAACATTGATAACTGGGCGAAAAATTGTGAGGGAACTCGAGATAAAATCCATACACAACTATAGCGACTCTCAGCTAGTCGTCCTTTAGGTAAAAGGCGAATATTGGGCTCGGGGGGAGAACCTCACTCCGTATCTATCTAAAGTGCAGGAACTGCTAAACAACATCGGGCATTACACCATAACTCATATCCCAAGTGAACAAAACATGAAGGTGGATTATCTAGCCAAACTGGCCAATTCTAGAGAAGCTCAATCACCGAGGTTGGTCCCAATTGAAACATTGACCACTCCGAGCATAAGCGAAATGGATATCGACTGGATTTTTGAGACAACCAAGAAACCGGAGACGTGGATGACGCCGATCAAAGACTACCTACTCACATGAGCTCTCCCCACAGATAAGAACCAGTGGAAGAAGCTTCTCCAAAAGACATCGGGATTTGTGATGCGGGATGGGATACTCTACCAAAGGGGATTCCCTACCCCCTTGCTCAAATGTGTGACCAACGATGAAATTTGAACGATCCAAAAAGAAGGTCATGAAGGTAACCATGGAAATCATACCAGAGGACAAACCCTTGCAAAGAAAGTTATTCGGTATGGGTACTTTTGGCTAATGGTAACCGCGATGTAACAGACTACGCCAGACGGTGCGATCAACGCCAAAGATTCAGCATGATTAAAAGAACCCCTTCGATGAAGCTAACATAGATGGTTAGCCCATGACCATTCGCAATCGGGGGAATCTATTTGATTGGGACATTACCAATGGCTAAAGGAAGAGCCAAATATGCTATCGTTGTTGCTGACTATTTTACCAAATGGGCTGAAGCGGAACTGCTGGCCACTATTACCAGAAAGAAAGTCATTAAATTTGTTGCTAAAAATATTATTTGTAGGTTTGAGATGCCATAGCAAATCATCACAGATAATGAGACTTAATTAGAAAGCGATGAATTCAAAACTTCTGCAAACGCTTTCGAATTGAGAAAAGCTTTTTTGCTATCCATACCCATAGGCAAACGGGCAAGCGGAAGCAGTAAATAAAATCATCAAGTCGACCATCAAAAAAGGGCTAACTAAAACAAAAGGAAATTGGGTCGATGAACTTTCACTCGGACTATGGCCCTACACAACAATGCACAAATTTACAACTGGGCACTCTCCATTCACACTAGCATATGGTTTAGAAGCAATGATCTTGATTGAGTTAGAAGTCCCTTCTCATTGGAGGCGAAACTTTGATCAAAAGCAAAACGAACAACTCCTACTCGAGTTACTCGATATAGTCGATGAGAAGAGGGAAGAAGCTGAATTAAGGATTGCTGCTTACCAAAAAATGATCGCACGGTCTTTAACACCAAAGTTCATAATCGCACCTTCGAAGTGGGAAACCTTGTCCTTAAGAGGATCTACCTTGTACCAAGTGAACTCGAACCAAATTGAAAAGGACCCTATGTGACTGGTCAAAAGTTAGTGGATGGCACATTCAAGCTAACAACCATTAACGGAATCCAAATTCCTCAAGCATGGAACAGCTAATCACTGCGTTATTACTTTACCTAAGATTATCTTATGTATTTCCTGTTTCGCACAAAAAAGCCATCCCGCAATACCAAAGGCATTGTAAATAGTAAAACCTTGCCCAACTTTCATTAATAAATTGCTTTGCTTTCTGAACCGATAAAACTATGCTCACAAAAGTAACCCGCTGAGTCGATGGGGTCAAATTGGCTCAAAATCATTCGATTCTTGTTTAAGATAATGGAACCATACTCAAAAATGCCTCACTTACCCACCGGGTTGACGTAAGAAAATCGACTCAAACCATTGAATCGACGGAACCTGATCCTCGCTTTCTAAGAACCGATGTTGCTCCGGCGATGCCGGGAAGGCCCAAGTGAAAGTTATGTATTTCGTAAGCCGTGCACCGTGTCTTGGATTATGGAATCACATACAAGCAAGCACAACCTTAAAAGTTGTGCACTCCCATAAGCCGCACATTACTTTTTGACTGTTGAATCAGGATCTTGAAGCATGAACTCCTCGCATTGCCCAAAGATTGGTAATGTTGAGAAATTCTAAACCATTCCAGATCGATGGGTCATATCGATTCCAAAAACCCAGCATCTCATTAGCCACACACACTTTTAAGTACCAGGATTGTCCCGACAGTGCCGGGAAACTCATCTATTACAGGACTAATAAGAATCAATCCACTCCCACTATTAGGAGTAATGGGTATGAATTCAGCAATGTCAAATAACTACGAATCGGTAGAAAATTCCGATTGTTGACTAACAATATCTTTGAAATCGAGGCATTCAAATCACAAGTTTCGAAGATAGGAACCACAAAATAGGTCCGATGACAGACATCCAAAAAAATCACTTGGATCAACCGGTCATTTGTCAAGTGTTTGATGTAAACAGCCTCGTGAACTGGGGGACACACATACTGGTACTCAAAAACAAAAAACCAAGTACTTCATAGTTTTGTTACTCTAAAGAAACAATTTTAGCAGTAATTATAGGACTAGATAAAATAAAATAGCAGTAAATAAAATTAGCATAAGTGCATGGAACGTAGATAAGTAGACAGATAAAGTTACAATCAAAATGTCAACATTATATTACTTATAGCATTTTCTATACAAAGTCAAAATGTGGGGGCCGTACCCACACAATACCGACGAACGAAAAGGAAAATACAGATGTTACAACAATCAAAGCAATAAGTGCAGACTCTACACTTGAACAAAACATGTATCAAACAAAACAGAATGTCCCAAAATCTGGCTCCACCGTTATCCGAGCTTGTCAATGCTTCTTTCCATCGCTCCCATTCCCACCTTTAATCGGAAGTTTCTTATTCATCTCAGAATCCTTACCAGGAGTAGTTTCGCTGCTTGAAATATCAACTATCTCCTTTGTGCCATCATCTCCTCCCTGCTTTTCGACCTCCTTAAAAGACTCATCCATAGTCCTGCACTTAAGGGACTTGCGGGGCTACTTAAAGTTTTTCTCTCCTTGATCTTTTCCTTCTTAACGGCCACCGTCTCCTGTTCAGATTTATTTAACTGGCCAGTTTTCTCCCATGCTCTCGAGCTTCAACTACCATGAAATTGCCTTTCAAAGATACGAAAGGTTCGTCCAGACCGTTTAATGCAACAATCTTCTAGGATTCTGGCCCTGGTTGTGAGCCAGATACAAGTGCAACAATCAAAGCAGCTATGGAAACAAGCATCGAGGTAGTTAAAATGGCAGCAAGCCCAAGTATCAAAGAAACAGCGGCCTCGGTAGGTAAAGAAGACGGACCTATAAGATCAAAAATGAATGCATTCAGTTCATCCTATCCTTGCGGCGTGAGCTAAAAATTCTCAAGCTCAGGGGAAACAGAAGGTTGCTTGCATCATAAGAATGGCCGAGAATTTCAACTTCATTCTCCCCACCTTCTCCTTCTGTCGATGGCTGCAAAATCTTTGGAGAAGTTTCGGGACCACCCGAGGTATCGAAGATAAATGTCGGAAGGGAAAATAACAAGGCAGCATCGGTCGATCTCGTTATCTGATCGTAAGGTTGTTTTAACGATTCTCCAGACCCGAAAACAAAAGGCTCAGGCAACATTTTGGTAGTTGCAGTCATAGCAGCATCGACAGCCTCCTACTCCCTCTCAATACGAATGATCTCTCGACTCTTTATCAGAGCTTTCTTCGATTCTTCATTGAGATAGGCATCTTCAACTCTTTCTTGGTGGGTACATGCCCGTTCTCTCGAAAACGGGCCAAAACTTCTTCCCAAACCATGACATGAGTAAGCGGGAATTTGGGGCCCAGATAGCTGAGGCTCCCCTAATGTAGCAAGGAGTTAACATAGAAATTTAAGATGGTATCATGCATCTTCTCCATCTTCTTTTCAAAAGTATCTTGCAAATCCAAGTAATCTTTTGTTACGGTGGCCTTCTCAAATTCAACTCGGGTCTTCTCAATGCTAAGCTGCACGACTCTTTCCTGGAGCAAAGCAATCATTTGAGCTTGATCGAAAACAGCCTTATCATGGGATTCCACAATTCCCACGTAATCAGAAGTTGTCTTTTTATAGGTTTTAATAACTTCGTTATGATTAGCGATAGTTTTCTTTCAAGCTCCTATTTCAGCTTTACTTCGTCTGCGTCGGCCTTCTTGGTTTCTTCTTGGAATACGATCTCTATTTTTGCATGGGCCTCTTTCAGTTCGTTCGACAAGCTAGCACTGTTCTTACTCTCTCGGAGTGCAGTGTCCTTCTCTTGATTTAATCGCTCGATTCTAGTGTCACGTTCCGCTAATGCCCTCTCATAATCATCCTTTTTTAATTCAAAGGAAATGATCTCTTCATGATTGTTGCGGTTCATGTCTTCCAGCTACTTGCATAGCTTTTCTTATCCTTCAGCTTAATCCAAATCACTTTGAATCGCCTAGAGATGGAACATATATGAATCTTTACGGGTTGGATGCAGATCGCAATCAAATTTAACTCTCTTTAGAAACCACCTGAGGAGTGCAGCTTTAAGTCTAGGAGGACCAGATGAAAGAATATAAGCCAGCCTCCAACGAGGACGCGAAGGACCAAAAGCGGGCACCATGTGAGTCGATGAAGCTTGGAATGAAGATGAAATTTGTACAGTGAAGCCAGAACTTCAACTCCGACAGAGAATGGGGCTATGGAAAAAGCTTGATCCTCAAAGGGATGAGAACAACGATCTTCCTGCAGCTTCTTGGGTGGCTTTTCTCGATTGTTAAGAGATTTTCTCTTCTTATAAGCACTCTTGTAAATCCTATCACATTCTCTATCATCCCGACGATGTGCGTCGGCTTCTAAGTCTTTCCTCCATCTCTACTCTTCCTTGGTTTCATGGGGCTGGCGGGGGTTTGAAGACTGTCCTGACCAACATTGCGAATCAGTGAATTGTTCAAAACCCTCGTAAAGTCCATGGCCTCTCATAGTACCTGATATAAAAGATAAATAAAGAGCTTTACCGACAAAAGATGGACCTAAATAATTCATGTGTAAGTGAACGTGACCCTAGTTAAATGTGTAACATGTCATAGGCCGCTTAAAAGGATGTTACAAACTGGATTGGGATGCCTCTGTGCATGAATTGGGTTGACTCTAGGCACAATATGACCAGGACGAAGAGAAGATCCCTCAAATTTGAAATCCTCTCCCATGAGTTCATCTATATCTACATAAATGTTGCTCAAATCCCCAAAGTCAAAACCAGTTTCCTTAAGTTGATAATCTTAAAGTTGCTCGGCTGCTTAACGAGCATATTTATCATGAATTTCTTAGGGAGGCATATTCAGGAGAACAGGACTCGTTCCTGGAGTTTCATCACACGACTCGAAGTTTCCATCATCGTAACTTGCATCAAATTCATCATCACTAGAGGAGAAATCATATCTGCCGCTGCCCTCAACATCACCCTTCTCCTTTTCTGTTGCCACTGCAGCCTTACCCTCACGCTGCTTAATTCTTCTACCTTCTCCTTCGGAATCAGGCGCATTCTGGTCGGGAAGCTGGCTTCAGTCCCAACACACCTTCCTTTGTGAATTTCTTCGATCAAGCCATCGGATGGGCCTTCTCCTTTTGGGAGATCACCCTCTTCGGAGCAGTGCAACGAAGAAGAGGAACTTCAACGGCCACGGCAGACCTTCCAGGATGCAACAACCCATCCTGAAGCAAATTCTCGTTCGTTAGCAAAAATTTGACCGATCGCTCCTTGGCGTCTACGGCCTTCAGGGTACGGAAAATTGGATCGAGTGATGGATCTTTGTTCTGCCTTGGAATATCTACAAGAAGTATTCAATCTATCAAAAATCCCATATCGATATATTGAATCTCAGTAAGTAATGGAGAGAACTTACCATCCGTCGTCCAAAGGCGATTAAATCCCTCAGGACACCTAACGAAGAAATACTAGGTATTGAATTAAGACAGGTTGCTTTGAAGTTGTAGCACGATCTTGCAGTTTCTTTGCACCTCGATGATGATAGGGATGGACATTCGTCTCTCTTCTTGAATGAAAGAAAATATCTTAACTTATTGAAACTTAGGGCATGATTAAACGTCCGCATAAATAAGACGTGCAGCAGGTCAGGATCGCGTAACATTAGGATGAATAAAAAATGGAGCAACCCATAAGTTTGGAAGAGTATCTTTCAAGAAGTGATTAAAGGTGGGGCACTGCTCCATTTAAGCACATTTATTGGTGGCAAGCGGTGTACCCAAACGGTGGTATATATGCAAACTCATTCTTCGATGGAAGACACGCATCATCGTCTGGAATGCCCTGTTGCAAGCAAATGTTATATAGAACTTTAGCAAAGATCATGAAAAAAGCTCTCTTCGGAGGATTGAGTAGAACTCTGAAATTTAGAGAAGTCCGGTCTACAGCCCGACCAACCAGAACTAGTCGATCATATTCTGCTCGTGATATTGAAGAAGTAGGCGCTACGGAAACTGTTTGCGATGGCCAACGGATAACGATTCAGCTTCTAAAGTGCTGGACTTCCTCCACTAGACTTACGATGAGAGGATGGGCACTTCATTCTATACAACAGAACTTGCATCTAACATGGTCAAGTTATTCTATCTTTAGCTAAAAGTCTCCTTGCGACACTTGAACTTCGAAAAAATAATGATTTATGCCGACGCATTAGGTTCCAGGTATTGACTGGGGCAAGTGCAGTGTGTTTTCTATATAGGGTGGGATATGTGTCCTGAACACTACAAACGCTCTATCATGTGTATTTAGTTCACTCGCAGGGAAGAAACAAAAGAGCTTCTTGTATCATTTATTCGAGTCATTTCTCTTACACTTACCCGTTATCGATCAATGATCGATTACAGATCTGCTATCCGAAGCGACACATGAAGCTCTTCCCATTCAAGGTACACTAAGTGTGCAATAATGGGACCAATCCAAAGTGAGAAACTATAGATTGAAGAGTTTGAGAATCCTCATCATAAGTCAGTTTCAGCTCTCTGGAAGGTGATAACAACATAAGCTGCACACGAGATGCTACCCTAAGTTATTATCACCTCCCAAAAAAACCAAAACCAATCCGCAAGATGTCATGCTAGATTAATAATGTAACTCAATGCAAGTTAATTTTGATTTTATGGATGAAGATGGAAAAACATGTCAAGCACCAGGGCAGAGCTCGATTTTTGTTCCGTGAAGAAATCAAGACTCGATTTACTATCTTCTTCCACAAAATCGCAATCAACTCGAATTCTCTATAATGATCACCACCAATACAACCTCATCGTTGAATTTATAAAAAAATCCAAAATCTACATTACCCACCTCTGGTTAAGAATTAAAAGGAGAACATGAATGAACTTGGGATGTTGGTGACCTAAAGCAAGGTAGGCGGTGATCCAAGGGTGGAAGGTCGGCGGCGATCCAAAAGGGTAAGCAACGGAGCTAGGGGATAGGTCAAGACAACGACAAAGTCGAGTATGGTCGATGGAGAGAAACTCCAGTGATGAAGAGAAGCGGCGGCGATGGCAAAAGTGAATTCCAGGTTTGAAGATGTTGGATCGTGTCGCGAGGTAGAAGGGTCGAGCCAAAAATGAAGATATGAAATAAAAGCAAGTCGGCTCGAATGAACTAAATAAGACATTTCACAGGAAAAAATCACTAAGTCCATAGATCGATCCATATAAATTGCAACCAAACTTTCTTAAACTCACCAAGCATGTCTAAATAACTTTTGTAGGCATCTTGAAAGTTATGGGATTGAAAATTATTTATTATTATGAGCTATGACAATTTCCATCAGGATTCAAAAAACGATTGAATAACCAAAGCCAAATTTGCATGATGGCCTCAACCCGATCATATGAACCTCACCAAACAGAAACTCAAAGTAGTAACTTCCAGAGCATGCCTGATTTTCAATGAAAGCATACATTGAAGGGCAAATGTTATCCAAGTTTTTGACCCAATGGAATTCAAAGGAGGTTCGAACATCTACATTAAATCAGAACAACTCAAGAATCAACCAAAAGGACAAGAAGAAGGAAATAAGAAAGACTCACGGAAAAGAAACTGAAATTTTTTAAGATGATCGATCGCAAGTGATCCATCACCTATGGACCGCTAGCGATCCATAAGGGTTGCTCGAGGATCCTCCTATCCTCTTACACCATGTTCTAATAAATTTTCTAGGGATGTCTGCTAAATTTGGTGATATTCCAAGCTAGTTGGATCCAGAAGTGAGCATTCATCTAATTCTAGGAACAGTTCAATGCAATCAGAACGTGAATCGTCATCAAAATAAAGTATCTAGTCATGAAATTACATGGAAAGCATCCACACAATGCAGGAAACATGATCCAATTGAAACGAGCCAAAATTACTCTAACTTCATAGATCGCTAGCAGTCCATGCCCTATGGATCGCTAGCGATCCATCATATTGGATCAGTTCGTTCTAAAATTTCATGAGCGCCTTCGTACTCCAAATGTAAGTCTCTGGCAAAGCGACATTAGCACGAGTGCTCTCCAGCCTTTACAAATACAATCCTACCTTCAACATAAAGATGATCTTAGAGACTGGCTACTGAAACTCTACATAAACTATTCTCCATCCTTCTCCTCCATACAACAGTCATCTAAAGGGTTCACTATGACTCTCCATTGAAATCTAACACCAGTGACTTTGTCTAATTTACAAGATCCAATCAATTTGTAATCAGATTCAACTTGTAATTGTACTCAGTCGATAATAAAAGTTAAAAGTGGACATTGGCGTCGTTAACAGCCGAACCATTATAAAATCTCTTGTCTTTTTTACTTTACCTACAAGTTATTATTCCTTGTCTCTATTTTATTTGCCTTGATAAACAGGGCTGGTGCTTTCACACTCAATGCAAGATGTTGAACCATTTTATGGATTAGCAAACATTAAACAAGCTGAATCTACACATAATAAATATACCAACGCAAGAGATGAATCAATTTGCAAAAATCAAAATTAGAAGATTTCGCCTCCTACACAATCTCAGGCCAGGTTTGGAAGCAGATGGCGATTCATATATGCTCATTCATGCTCAATGTTCCTACCAAAGATCTCCAGTCAATTTCGATTGTACTTTGCTGCTATTTTTGCACTATTTAGACTCTTTTGCAGATATGGATTCATCTGCAATATCATGGGACATCTGTATGATACACATAATTTCCATTTTATCAAATGCTACAACATTAAGGTAGCACTTATCCGGTGTTAGCGTAGAGTCTGAAGCTTCAAGCCTAACTTTCGACGGAGTGCAAAACCATATTATGAAAGATCGTATAAACTTACTCACTCATTCGACAGGCATAGATTACATAGAGATGGCAGTTATTACTTGCATTTTCAAAAAAATAAGTTGTAAATTTTAGCTCAAATGTGTCAAATGTGACTACGCCTAGAAGGGAAGTTTATGCCTTCGACCAGCGTTTGTCTTAGTAGTGCAGCTACCAGATCTGACAAAACATGCAAACACTTGAATAAGGAAACGAGAACGAAGAAGGAAATTGAACTTAAAGAAATTAAAGTCATAAATCAGGATTGCTATGGAAGAATCTGTATGCTAAAAGACATATCCATTGATTTTCCTTACTGGATTCGCCACCTCGCTATGAAATTTTACATGATCTGCAGCACCGCCATGGGAGAGCCGTGTTTGGAAAGTTTGAATTGCAAAAGGGAAAGAAAAGAAGTTAGACTTTATGGTTTAATGCAGAATTATCTAGAACTTGGGTATATGGAGTTATAAACCCGATTTGTGCTACAAATGCGGTTGTGATTTTTGGGCCATATTGTAGGCCTTATGCTATTTCATAAATACTTTTTTGTTAATAAAGGAAATCAAATCCTAGTAAAAAAACATATTCTAATGATCCCAAGATGTTGTTATATACAAGTAGTATAATTTAACCAGAGCCATATAATCAGTCGAGCTACTTATAAAAGGAGAATAATATCATCACAAATGAATTACTTCTTCATCTAGCTGCTTATTAAATGATGCAGTATATTGCAAACTTCACATTTTTGAGTTGTATTAAGCAGCTACATGTTAATCCAACCAACAGTTCATACATATTATTGCGGCATCACCTAAATATAGCCAAAATTATCACTGCATCACCTAGATGCAACCAAAAATTGAATTAAATTTTCTTAATGTAGTTATAACAACATTTTTTATTGTAATTAAAACTGATGTGTGCAACCAAAATTATTAGTGCATGACATACATGCAGCCCAAAGTAAATGGAATTTTATTAGCAGTTATAACTGTATTTTCTTAATATAGTTAAAACTGGTATGTACAATTATGATTTAGAAGCTTTTATTTTTAGGTATTATAATGGTCATTGGAAATTTTTATTAAATATGCGATTTAATGGTGAAAATGATTGTTAAATCCGATTGATCTACAAAAAGTTATCACATTTTAAAGGTTGAAATTAAATGAGTTGGCAAATGAAGTTATTTGTTAGGTGTGATGTTAAAGGGATATGGACCTAATTTAGAAAAAAGATATGAACATGGACCCACTTTAAAAAAATTTGAATGATACTTAGAAGACCGAGAAGACCAGTAGCCTATCTGCTTCAACTCATTGCACCTATAACACCCGAACACTATTTTTTTGCGAGGAAGAGCTCGACTGGGTCTTTTACCATACCTAGGCATCCGTTTTCCATTGCACCACATTCACATATGGCTTGCTTTACATTTAAAACAACAAATAGGGATGCGATGTTAATATTCCAACTAAAGACCCTTAAATAATATTTCAAAAGCAATCTCTTAAAGCTGACATTACATAACCAATTTTGGAGTTATTTCAGTAATTCGCTTGGATCAAAAGATAGATTTTAAATAAAATACTTTAGAAAATTATAGTTACTACAACACCAATTATACAAACTATCCCATAGACAAACCATTCTTCTTCAAAAAATTGGTTTCTCTCCTGCATCAACATCCCTCCACTTTATATTATCGCCACATCAAATCGTCCCTCCATAATCGTAGCTACTTGCTCCTTTGCTTCGTCACCATAAGTTCTCACTACATAGTAATACCAAAATACAAAAAAAATATCCGTTTAAGAAAAAGAGTTTACAATGATAAAGCTTGTGGTAAAAGCAATAAAGTCATTGAATATCCACTCAACTCTAAAAAAAATGAATTAAAGTAAATAATTTAAACGAGCTATATAATGCAAAGACATGGATGTGATGTTCCCAACATCAAACAAGTGAGGATCACCTACACCTATAATGTATCTGAAAAATTGTGGTGCGAATCAAATGATACATCACAATTACATAATTTTGTTACGTTTTAACATGTATATAACAACCTAACTTGTAGTCGACTATTTCACTATTATTTTAGAAGATAAATATTATTTATAAATAAAATATTTTTTATTAAATTAATTAATAGTAGTCAGTATAACTCTCAAGGATCGAAAAGCGGATAATAATTAGAAAGTATCTTAAGTAACCTTAATGGATGAATTATTGTCGGCTGTAATAATGTGCTTGCTTATATCACATTGCATGTTCAAAATTAGAATTAAGCGAGGAGAAATTAATTTTACATTTGTGCCTATTTTAAAAAATTATGGTATTATTTAGTTTAGCAATAATAATTTTCCTTTTTTGTTTGTAAAAAGGAAGAGGTTTCCTGAAAAATGCAGAGAAAATTTAGTTAATAAATTTCCATTTTCAGCCAATCTTTTATTTCCATATTCATGTTTTTTTGAAAATGGGTAAACCGCCTCGTTTAAAACATGAACATAATCCATTGCGGGAATTAACTAGGGAAAAAGAGTGTGGTGCTTTATTGATAATGCATCAATAAAAAATACATGGTACTATATCTTTACGCAACCAGATTTAAAAAATCAAGCCTCAGCCAACATCAGATTAAAACCTAAGAAAACCCAACACAATGGTAGGAAGGTAGGAAGGTAGTGGTGTGTGTAGCACGACTACCAATGGTAGGAGTCCGAATGTTGAGGTTGGAAGTGTATCTGCCGAGACTGTAGACCCAATACCGTCTCGAGTAAGTTTTGTTGTGGTGTAAGGATTTCATCAATCTCTGGAGGAAGTCTTTTTGAGGTTCAGAGTCCATCTTGAAGTGCAAGTTTGGATGAATGAGATTTTGGATCTATCAGTTGAGCTGAAGTTAGTGATGGTATCTTGGCAACTTTAGGAAGTGTGGCTGCATCGGTGATGAGACTAGGTTCAGCGGGGTGTTTTGTGTGGTTTGAGGCCCAAGTTTCTTGAGGAGATGTCTGCCCATCTCAAGGCTCCATGTGGAATTGGATGATATGGCTTTAAGGTTCGAAGGGCTTATGGATTAGGAAGTCTTTGGTATTTGTGGCAGCGTTGCAGCTCGGAGTATTCTGTGTGCCGGCAGGATGGTCATCTGTCTAAGAAGTGTTCTAGAGGTGGAGTTCAAAAGCAGCAGAGTGGATCCATTTCTTCGATGGATTGGTTAGTCAAGTTTAAGCTGTTCTGATTGGAAAGAGAGAACGGTTTCTTTGGAAATTGATCTGGGATGATCGCAAAAGTGACTTGCGATAGTTGAGTGTTCTCTTGATTTGTCAGAGATTTTTCCAGATGTCTCCAAAGAGGTCAGAGGTTTACCATAACATCTAGAGATTGAGTGTTCGTATCGACTAGGATTCCAGAGGTAGTACCGGTGGTTTCTCTAGTAGAAGGATGGTTTCTAGAGAGAGGATTTGGTGAAGCAGCTCAAGTTTTGGTGGAACTTCTGAATTTTTTCTTTATGGATCTGATGAACCGTGTCTTCTAGGAAGTGTCGGAAAAGTTTGTGCTCGTGTTCATCATCAACGTTCTCATCTACTCCAGATCAGAGTTGCGCAGCAGAAGCGAGGTAGTAGCTATTCTAGAATGGAAGCAACCCTAGACTCCTTAGAAGTTTGCAGTATTTTTGGATTAGAGGGTTTCTACAGGAAATTTTTCAAGATCTGAAGGCGAGATTGGCAAGTACACCAATTTGTTTTTTTTCAGATAGGAGAAGTGAGTTTGAAGTCTACTGATGTTTGTAAAGAAGAGTTTGTTCTTGATTTCGGTTGTAACGACCCAGAATTTTAATTAATTAAAATTTGAATATTTAATTAATTTTAAATATTAATAAGTGAATTTATAAGTCGAATAAATTTTATTTCGAATAATTGGATTTAATTGAATAATTAAATCGATAATTTAATATGTTAAATTATGGAAATAATTGAAAATCGAGTTAAATATGATTGAAAATGATTTGTAAAATTTTATTTTATCATATTGAAGTTAGAACGATATTTTAGAACTTTTAAAATCGAATTAAAAGTTTGTTTGTGAAAATTTAATATTTTAATATTTAAATCGACTAGTGAAAATAGTCAATTTTTGAACAGTCTCAGAATTGGACGAAACTAGTTTCATTGGATCCATAATAGTTAGTTATTACCGGATTTCAATTTTCGTAGCAATCGGAGTTATCGTTTGATCGTGGCAGCTCGAAACGCATCGAATTATTTTTAATATTAATTTGGCGAGATAAAATAGCCATTTTTCAAAAAGTCTCGGATTTCGACGAAACCAGTTTCATCGGATCCGTAATGTGATATTATTGTAAGGTTTAAAATTTCGTGTCAATTGGATTTACCGTTTGTCCGGTACAAATTAAAACGCCTAGAAAATCGTTTAAATTGGTTTAATTTAAATTGAACGTTTATTGCCATAACTCGCACAGATGACCGAATTAGCTTCCGAAACCTGTTCCATTGTGTCCGGAACGCGGGGTAAACCCTAGAAACGCTGGTTACGGCGCGTGAATCGGAGTTTGGAAATTCCGGAATGAATAGTGTCGATTGATTTTCCTATAAATAGCCCATAAATTCACAAAAAAAATGAAATAAAAAAAAACCCTAACCCTAAACGTTTGCAGCCGCCACCTCCCTGATGAATGGCCAGAAAACTCTTCTCTTCTCCTTCATTTATCCTTCAATCGTTTCAAGAAACTTACAACTAGAAAGTGGTAGAGCACGTTGAGATCTTGAAGTTCAACGGTTATGATCGAAAATAGTGGAGTAGATTGTCGACAAATCTCGATCAAAGGTCATGCGTTCGGCCTCGAAATTCGTGCTTGATGAAGGGCCGAGCTCCATGAAATTCTGACCGAAGGTGGAGCTCATCGGGGGCTACAGGTTGGCACTAGTTGATCGGCTTGGAGGTGTTTGTGTTAGGTCGCGTGATTAGGGTTTGAATGTGATGTTGGGTTCAGCCGTTATCTGGGTGCACGCGTGCGTGATGAAGGAGAAAGGGGAGTGACGGCCTGATGTGGAGATGAGAGGATCCAACGGCCAGGAATTGTTTTGGGTTAATTTTAAATTTAAGATGTAAATTAGTCTATATAAAATCGTATAAAACTTGTAAAATGCACATCTTTTTCATACGAGGTCGAAAACGCGCGAAACCAGTTGCGTTGGAATCGTATCGACGAGCACTACGCGATGCAATTGGATTGGAGTCGTTTGGAGTTAGTGAGAATTTCGAGTAAAATTAAACGTCCGTTTAATTTTATTCGAAATAAATCGCTAAAACGAAATTGAAATCAAGGTGAGAACTTCTCACTCAATCGAATCGGTTTCGATTTTATTTTAAATAGTTAGATTTAAAATATTAGAATGCATGTTTGAATGATGATTGTTATCTATTGATTGTTAAAATAGACATTATGCGCCGTTAGTAAGCGGATGTTATTTATTAAAAACATATACCGCGAATATTTCATAAACAGTGAAATTGGTATTATATATATAATAGCAATATATATATTGGCATATGTATATATTGCAGTTATTGATTTCCCGCATTTGTATAGCGGATGAGACCCTATTGCGCCGTCTATTAAGCGGATAATATTTTAAATCCCATATACCGCGATAATTCCGTACTGGAGCGGAATTGGTATTGTGCTAATGTTTGTGGATGCAGGAAAACAGGTTGGAGGGATCCAACCAACAGTTTTTATTTGATTTCAGATATTTTGATATTTGATGGATTATCATATCGATATATGATATCGTTGTTGTCGTGATTGACTATTTGGTGTGTAGCATCATTGGACCAAACTTTGGAATTTTAAAATGATTTTTAAAGTAATTTTTGAAAATATACTATATGTTTGGAAATTGATCCATTATAAATAAATGACGATATAATTTTTTATGTTATAAAAATATGGATTTTTGAGAAATATGGTTAAAAGATTGATTTTTGAAAATACGGGTTAATGATTTTATAAAATAGTCAAAACGGGATTTCTGAATTTATTGTGAAAAGTTTAAAAATAGGATTTATAAAATTTGATTATTTTATGAATCAAAATGATGAAATTATAAAGGAGATTAAAGATGTTTTAAAAGAATAATATAAATTGATTTATATAAAAAGATTTATAAATTGATAATTTATAAATGAAAATATTTGAATTATAAAACGAGTTTTTATAAGTGTTTGAATGAAGTGAAAATGAATTCCATAAATGAATGAAATTTATAGAATTATAAACGGTGAAGTTATAAATGGAATTTTATAAACAGTAGGTTTATAAAATTTGTAAGGATATTAAAAGAATATATTTGGATAAATAATTGAATCTTATAAGTTATAAGATTTATAATTATGAAGTTTAAAAGAACGATTTTGTAAAATAATTGTTTATAAGCATTTAACTTATAATGTGAACTTTTGGTTTATAATTGAGTTATAAATCGAATAGGTTAATAAAGGAGATGTATAAAAAGGAAGTAGTTATAAAATAAATAGAAATGGAATTTATAAACGTTGTTTTATAAATCCGCAAACGACTTATTTTGATAAGTAAATTGTTGAAACCTATTAATGGAGTTATATTCACGTTTTTGACTGTGAATAATCCTTTGAAATAAAATGAATAAAAGGATGAAATTTGTTAACATAGTATATTCACGTTTTTGAATAGTGAATAATATGTTAAAGAAAATGTTTAGATTTGATGTTTTAAATAGAATTAAAACGATCTAACGATGTTTTAAAATGTGTTGAGATTCGAAACCATAGATTTCAACATTTATTGTTGAAATAGATGTTTTCGAGAAATAAAAGGAAATAGTGGACTATAACACTGTTGTTATAGTAAATGGTTTCCGAAAGGAAATGTTTTGTATAGTATTGGGATTTATATATATCTATTTTAATTTCGAATCCCTATATTAGTGATTTTGGGTTGTCGTAACGATGTTTTACGCAACATTCGTTTTGGCCCAAATAAATATGTTAAGAGAATGATTTCCTTAAAGAATGAAATATATACTTAATCTCGATTGAAGTATATTGAATATTTTCCAAGTGTTGAAAATAAATGGATTGAGAATTACTTAATAAGTAAGTATGGAAATGTTTTCCAATATAAAGTGAATACTTTGAGAATTTATCTTTTTGAAGATAAATTGAAATGAATAATTGAAATCGTTATTCATAAATATTGTGAAATATAAATTCACTATGGAATTTATGAATGGAAAGGGAAGTTGTTTAAAAATAAATATTGATTTATTTTTGAAGTGTGAAATTATATATCTAATAAAGATATTTTTGGGAAGTAAATAATTTGGAAAATTATTTGGAATCTGATGATGTTGTTGTATATCCATTGATAGTTCAATAACCGACTATCAATATTTCCCTTTGAATGGGTAATTGATGTGATTTGTTTGAATTTGAATGCCACACTTATTTTTGAATAAGCGCTCACTATTCGGGTTAACCGGGAAAGGACCATGGGGTCGTATAACCCATTCCGAATATGTGATACGTCGTTATGAATTGCATTTGAAGACCGGTGTTGAAGACCCGATCTTTTTGAAAGCGAAAGGACAACTCGTCGATTGTCTTTGCACCGCGTAGCTACGGTATAGAGACTCCCTATGTGATGGGAAGTCCGGACGTGATTAGAGATTATCCGGATTGCAAGGACTTCTTTATAAGTGCCTTCGGTTCTGTTCGAGCCCGGAACAGACTTGTATGGATTGTATGTCTGACATTACAAATTGAGATATAAAGCCGATTTCTTTCAAATATATTTCTGTTGGTGGCGGAGAATTTATTCTTTTAGCTTAACACCCTTCTCTGAGACGTACGAGCTCAGAGGTTATGTAGTTGAATGTTATCAGCGATATATTCCCAATTTGGTAATGTGACATGCTGAGTGTTGCTGTGAAATGATCATTGTGTTGATTATTTGTGATAGGATCATTTATTTGATCGTCTATCCTGGTGATCATTTCTATGATCATTTGTTGACCCAAAGCATGGCTTTTGTATAAAGTATGTTTTTGTGGACGTGACTTCGTCGAGCCTCACACCCCGGGAATGGTCGAAATAGGAAAGATGCAGCAAGGTTATGAGGGGAAGCGCCCTTTAGGATGTGTTCATTTCCTTCTGGAAAAGGGTGGTATCATGGTATGGAGCCCAGATACTTACTCATGTTGAAAACACTTTATGATTGTGTGAATTGATTGCGAGCGCTCGGTTGAAAGGTCCCAAAGGACCGGGGGATGGCATATTCGGTCAGTTGTTACTCAGTTAGGGGTAACCCGGCCTTGTGTTGGTAGAGATCCGGTTTGGTTCTCGGGGATGTCCATCCAGAGGCATTCTCATGTGGCAATGGGAAGTTCCTTGGCCTGATCATTCGTTGGAAATCCAAAGAAACAATACGAGACTTGTACGGTTTTAGTTGTAGAACCTGCTTCCTCAGGAAGTAGCTATAGTAGGCATAATATAATGGTACCTATGCTGGCTAAGATTTATATTCTACTTTCGAAATCGTTTTATACACTATGCACTAGTAATAATATCAAATGTTTCTTTTTTAATGCGTATCAAGCATCTTTGACTAACATAAGAAGAAATCTCCTCCAAGTCTGTGTTTGCATTGTGTGTGTGGCGGGAGGTCTTATGTTAGTCTCATTTTTAAAAGCATTGCGAATTGATTTTTAAAAATATTCCTCTACTTTATTTTAAAGATAAATAAACTGTTTTGAGTTCTCGCACCAGTCACATGACTGACTCGGAGTTTATTGTTTTCCTTCCTAAACTCTGGGTGCCCACCAATTTCCACACGGGCAGTCAAGAGTTAGGTTTATCAGGATATTCTGGAGTTGCAGGAGGCAAGCTGGATGGCATGGCGTATTACTAGTATATAGTATTTTTTTTTTCCGCTGCACTGTTTGTTGTTGTTGTTGTTGTACACTCTGATGATATGATGTAATGAAATGTAATGTATAAAATGTAATAACTGATATAGTTCTTTGTTTAAAGATTATTCATTTATTATTATATGTTGTTCCGCTGCGAATTGAGAGATTCTGTTATTGTTCTGTTGTTTTCTGTTCCGTTCTATTTTCTATTTTCTTTTCTCTTCTATCTTTTTTTCTCTCTTCTTCTCTCTTTTTCTTTTTCTTAAACATTGATAATTCGTATTTCTGTTCATCTTGAATTAATCTATGGAGATTAGTGTATATTCAAGGGGTACGGATTTGCGGGTCGTCACAGGTGGTATAAGAGCTTATGGTTAAGCGACAACCATGGTTCTGTTGGGTATTACTCATTAGAGATAGTGTCAGTAGTAATCTAGAATGAGTTTGAGTGTAATAATAGCTATGAGAGCGTATTTGTTAGTGAATATAAAATTGTTTTATATTGTGATGATTGGTTTGTTGAGTGGTATATAGATTCTGGTTAATACGAGTAATTAACGTTGTTGATAGGGATCTCTAAACACTTGTACAGAACAATTCGACACAGTATTGTTTTAAAATTGGGTAAATGAAATAATTTTACCTTAAGTATATTTTATATATAAAGAAATAATTTTTCAGAATTATCAAAGTGTATATAAGTTGATTGTTAAGTTGTTTGAATAATCTAAATAGAAGAATAATTGTATAAGCAAAAGAATTATAAGAAATGGAATTATAATTAAAGTAATTTACAATTGTGAAATAAACTTATATATATGAGAAGTGAAACTATATGAATATGAGTTGTAAATAAAAATGAATTTAAGTTAAGAAAAACAGATAATGTTTGAAATGAAATATAACTTAAGAGATGTTAAATGAAGTTGATATTGGTATCAAAGAAAATAATAAAGTGAAGTGATAAATATGAACTTAGATTATGTAAATGAAACTCAACTTTTGTAATTAAATTGAATGGATGGATTGAATGTAAATCAATTGAATGTGAATTAAGTTGATATGAAATAATGGATATAAGTGTTAATTCATTAAAATTTAATGTTATTGAAAGTTGAAAGTTTGAATGAAAATCAATTTGATTAAACCAATTGAAAGTGAAGGTGTTAAACCAAATTGAATGAATATAAGCAAAGGAATTTGGTTGTAATTAATATACATTGGTTGTTATATGATTGTTAGTTGATTGTATATAATTCATTAAGTTAATGGAATTGGAAGCTAAAGTAATTGAAATCCAATTGGAAGTTAAGTGAATCTTAAATAGAATTGAATTTGAATTGGAAGTGAACCAACTTGAATATGAATTAGTGAATATAAACTAATTGAAAATGAATGTTAGTAAGAACATCCACTGTAATGGATCAAATGTAATTAAATTGAAAACCAATTCATTGAATATTAATGAGAATATGAATGAATATTGATTTGGTTATGAATGCTAGTTGGATGATAGTTGGTTGATGGTTGAATATATTGCTTTTGTTTCATTTGCTATGTTGGCATATATAGTTATTATGTTGCTATATGTTGTATATCGATACTATTGTCTATATACATGGTTCTCATGTTGTTTGTTGAGTGTTTAGTAGGTGCGGATCGCGTTTGCTTCGCATTTGGAGCTCGCTTTCGCGCTATATTAGCCGTATATGCTTGCTAATAAAATATAAGGTACATATCTCGGATTACATATCGTACTTTTATACTTTTTCCCTTCGGGATGCCTCATTACTTGATGAGATGTATATTTGTGATATATATACTGTCATTTTTTTTTCGGATCGAGCCGCGCAAAGGAGACTATGGCGAATTTTTCCGAAAATTTAAGGCGTTAGAAAAAATTGGAAAATTTTGAAAACTATAACTTTGATTTGGAGTTGAAAGTTAAACAATAGTAGTTTTTTTTAAAAAGATAACTAAGTATGATTTGAAAACTTAGTAAAGTTATTGTAAGAAATTTAACTATGGATTTTGGGAAAGTTAATCGATTCTGTAACTTTTCTTACTTGATAATTTCGAGGACGAAATTCTTTTAAGGGGGGAAGATTGTAACGGCCCAGAATTTTAATTAATTAAAATTTGAATATTTAATTAATTTTAAATATTAATAAGTGAATTTATAAGTCGAATAAATTTTATTTCGAATAATTGGATTTAATTGAATAATTAAATCGATAATTTAATATGTTAAATTATGGAAATAATTGAAAATCGAGTTAAATATGATTGAAAATGATTTGTAAAATTTTATTTTATCATATTGAAGTTAGAACGATATTTTAGAACTTTTAAAATCGAACTAAAAGTTTGTTTGTGAAAATTTAATATTTTAATATTTAAATCGACTAGTGAAAATAGTCAATTTTTGAACAGTCTCAGAATTGGACGAAACCAGTTTCATTGGATCCGTAATAGTTAGTTATTACCGGATTTCAATTTTCGTAGCAATCGGAGTTATCGTTTGATCGTGGCAGCTCGAAATGCATCGAATTATTTTTAATATTAATTTGGCGAGATAAAATAGCCATTTTTCAAAAAGTCTCGGATTTCGACGAAACCAGTTTCATCGGATCCGTAATGTGATATTATTGTAAGGTTTAAAATTTCGTGTCAATTGGATTTACCGTTTGTCCGGTACAAATTAAAACGCCTAGAAAATCGTTTAAATTGGTTTAATTTAAATTGAACGTTTATTGCCATAACTCGCACAGATAACCGAATTAGCTTCCGAAACCTGTTCCATTGTGTCCGGAACGCGGGGTAAACCCTAGAAACGCTGGTTACGGCGCGTGAATCGGAGTTTGGAAATTCCGGAATGAATAGTGTCGATTGATTTTCCTATAAATAGCCCATAAATTCACAAAAAAAATGAAATAAAAAAAAACCCTAACCCTAAACGTTTGCAGCCGCCACCTCCCTGATGAATGGCCAGAAAACTCTTCTCTTCTCCTTCATTTATCTTTCAATCCTTCAATCGTTTCAAGAAACTTACAACTAGAAAGTGGTAGAGCACGTTGAGATCTTGAAGTTCAACGGTTATGATCGAAAATAGTGGAGTAGATTGTCGACAAATCTCGATCAAAGGTCATGCGTTCGTCCTCGAAATTCGTGCTTGATGAAGGGCCGAGCTCCATGAAATTCTGACCGAAGGTGGAGCTCATCGGGGGCTACAGGTTGGCACTAGTTGATCGGCTTGGAGGTGTTTGTGTTAGGTCGCGTGATTAGGGTTTGAATGTGATGTTGGGTTCAGCCGTTATCTGGGTGCACGCGTGCGTGATGAAGGAGAAAGGGGAGTGACGGCCTGATGTGGAGATGAGAGGATCCAACGGCCAGGAATTGTTTTGGGTTAATTTTAAATTTAAGATGTAAATTAGTCTATATAAAATCGTATAAAACTTGTAAAATGCACATCTTTTTCATACGAGGTCGAAAACGCGCGAAACCAGTTGCGTTGGAATCGTATCGACGAGCACTACGCGATGCAATTGGATTGGAGTCGTTTGGAGTTAGTGAGAATTTCGGGTAAAATTAAACGTCCGTTTAATTTTATTCGAAATAAATCGCTAAAACGAAATTGAAATCAAGGTGAGAACTTCTCACTCAATCGAATCGGTTTCGATTTTATTTTAAATAGTTAGATTTAAAATATTAGAATGCATGTTTGAATGATGATTGTTATCTATTGATTGTTAAAATAGACATTATGCGCCGTTAGTAAGCGGATGTTATTTATTAAAAACATATACCGCGAATATTTCATAAACAGTGAAATTGGTATTATATATATAATAGCAATATATATATTGGCATATGTATATATTGCAGTTATTGATTTCCCGCATTTGTATAGCGGATGAGACCCTATTGCGCCGTCTATTAAGCGGATAATATTTTAAATCACATATACCGCGATAATTCCGTACTGGAGCGGAATTGGTATTGTGCTAATGTTTGTGGATGCAGGAAAACAGGTTGGAGGGATCCAACCAACAGTTTTTATTTGATTTCAGATATTTTGATATTTGATGGATTATCATATCGATATATGATATCGTTGTTGTCGTGATTGACTATTTGGTGTGTAGCATCATTGGACCAAACTTTGGAATTTTAAAATGATTTTTAAAGTAATTTTTGAAAATATACTATATGTTTGGAAATTGATCCATTATAAATAAATGACGATATAATTTTTTATGTTATAAAAATATGGATTTTTGAGAAATATGGTTAAAAGATTGATTTTTGAAAATACGGGTTAATGATTTTATAAAATAGTTAAAACGAGATTTCTGAATTTATTGTGAAAAGTTTAAAAATAGGATTTATAAAATTTGATTATTTTATGAATCAAAATGATGAAATTATAAAGGAGATTAAAGATGTTTTAAAAGAATAATATAAATTGATTTATATAAAAAGATTTATAAATTGATAATTTATAAATGAAAATATTTGAATTATAAAACGAGTTTTTATAAGTGTTTGAATGAAGTGAAAATGAATTCCATAAATGAATGAAATTTATAGAATTATAAACGGTGAAGTTATAAATGGAATTTTATAAACAGTAGGTTTATAAAATTTGTAAGGATATTAAAAGAATATATTTGGATAAATAATTGAATCTTATAAGTTATAAGATTTATAATTATGAAGTTTAAAAGAACGATTTTGTAAAATAATTGTTTATAAGCATTTAACTTATAATGTGAACTTTTGGTTTATAATTGAGTTATAAATCGAATAGGTTAATAAAGGAGATGTATAAAAAGGAAGTAGTTATAAAATAAATAGAAATGGAATTTATAAACGTTGTTTTATAAATCCGCAAACGACTTATTTTGATAAGTAAATTGTTGAAACCTATTAATGGAGTTATATTCACGTTTTTGACTGTGAATAATCCTTTGAAATAAAATGAATAAAAGGATGAAATTTGTTAACATAGTATATTCACGTTTTTGAATAGTGAATAATATGTTAAAGAAAATGTTTAGATTTGATGTTTTAAATAGAATTAAAACGATCTAACGATGTTTTAAAATGTGTTGAGATTCGAAACCATAGATTTCAACATTTATTGTTGAAATAGATGTTTTCGAGAAATAAAAGGAAATAGTGGACTATAACACTGTTGTTATAGTAAATGGTTTCCGAAAGGAAATGTTTTGTATAGTATTGGGATTTATATATATCTATTTTAATTTCGAAACCCTATACTAGTGATTTTGGGTTGTCGTAACGATGTTTTACGCAACATTCGTTTTGGCCCAAATAAATATGTTAAGAGAATGATTTCCTTAAAGAATGAAATATATACTTAATCTCGATTGAAGTATATTGAATATTTTCCAAGTGTTGAAAATAAATGGATTGAGAATTACTTAATAAGTAAGTATGGAAATGTTTTCCAATATAAAGTGAATACTTTGAGAATTTATCTTTTTGAAGATAAATTGAAATGAATAATTGAAATCGTTATTCATAAATATTGTGAAATATAAATTCACTATGGAATTTATGAATGGAAAGGGAAGTTGTTTAAAAATAAATATTGATTTATTTTTGAAGTGTGAAATTATATATCTAATAAAGATATTTTTGGGAAGTAAATAATTTGGAAAATTATTTGGAATCTGATGATGTTGTTGTATATCCATTGATAGTTCAATAACCGACTATCAATATTTCCCTTTGAATGGGTAATTGATGTGATTTGTTTGAATTTGAATGCCACACTTATTTTTGAATAAGCGCTCACTATTCGGGTTAACCGGGAAAGGACCATGGGGTCGTATAACCCATTCCGAATATGTGATACGTCGTTATGAATTGCATTTGAAGACCGGTGTTGAAGACCCGATCTTTTTGAAAGCGAAAGGACAACTCGTCGATTGTCTTTGCACCGCGTAGCTACGGTATAGAGACTCCCTATGTGATGGGAAGTCCGGACGTGATTAGAGATTATCCGGATTGCAAGGACTTCTTTATAAGTGCCTTCGGTTCTGTTCGAGCCCGGAACAGACTTATATGGATTGTATGTCTGACATTACAAATTGAGATATAAAGCCGATTTCTTTCAAATATATTTCTGTTGGTGGCGGAGAATTTATTCTTTTAGCTTAACACCCTTCTCTGAGACGTACGAGCTCAGAGGTTATGTAGTTGAATGTTATCAGCGATATATTCCCAATTTGGTAATGTGACATGCTGAGTGTTGCTGTGAAATGATCATTGTGTTGATTATTTGTGATAGGATCATTTATTTGATCGTCTATCTTGGTGATCATTTCTATGATCATTTGTTGACCCAAAGCATGGCTTTTGTATAAAGTATGTTTTTGTGGACGTGACTTCGTCGAGCCTCACACCCCGGGAATGGTCGAAATAGGAAAGATGCAGCAAGGTTATGAGGGGTAGCGCCCTTTAGGATGTGTGCATTTCCTTCTGGAAAAGGGTGGTATCATGGTATGGAGCCCAGATACTTACTCATGTTGAAAACACTTTATGATTGTGTGAATTGATTGCGAGCGCTCGGTTGAAAGGTCCCAAAGGACCGGGGGATGGCATATTCGGTCAGTTGTTACTCAGTTAGGGGTAACCCGGCCTTGTGTTGGTAGAGATCCGGTTTGGTTCTCGGGGATGTCCATCCAGAGGCATTCTCATGTGGCAATGGGAAGTTCCTTGGCCTGATCATTCGTTGGAAATCCAAAGAAACAATACGAGACTTGTACGGTTTTAGTTGTAGAACCTGCTTCCTCAGGAAGTAGCTATAGTAGGCATAATATAATGGTACCTATGCTGGCTAAGATTTATATTCTACTTTCGAAATCGTTTTATACACTATGCACTAGTAATAATATCAAATGTTTCTTTTTTAATGCGTATCAAGCATCTTTGACTAACATAAGAAGAAATCTCCTCCAAGTCTGCGTTTGCATTGTGTGTGTGGCGGGAGGTCTTATGTTAGTCTCATTTTTAAAAGCATTGCGAATTGATTTTTAAAAATATTCCTCTACTTTATTTTAAAGATAAATAAACTGTTTTGAGTTCTCGCACCAGTCACATGACTGACTCGGAGTTTATTGTTTTCCTTCCTAAACTCTGGGTGCCCACCAATTTCCACACGGGCAGTCAAGAGTTAGGTTTATCAGGATATTCTGGAGTTGCAGGAGGCAAGCTGGATGGCATGGCGTATTACTAGTATATAGTATTTTTTTTTTCCGCTGCACTGTTTGTTGTTGTTGTTGTTGTTGTTGTACACTCTGATGATATGATGTAATGAAATGTAATGTATAAAATGTAATAACTGATATAGTTCTTTGTTTAAAGATTATTCATTTATTATTATATGTTGTTCCGCTGCGAATTGAGAGATTCTGTTATTGTTCTGTTGTTTTCTGTTCCGTTCTATTTTCTATTTTCTTTTCTCTTCTATCTTTTTTTCTCTCTTCTTCTCCCTTTTTATTTTTCTTAAACATTGATAATTCGTATTTCTGTTCATCTTGAATTAATCTATGGAGATTAGTGTATATTCAAGGGGTACGGATTTGCGGGTCGTCACATCGGTTGATCTTGAGAGGATCATTTTGTTGGGTTTTTTTGGTCCAGTTTGTTTCTAGAGGCATCGACGAAGGTTGAGCTGATCAGGAAGGATGAAGGTAGTCCACGGATCGTCAAAAGAGTTTTATGGATAGGAGACGGAGGAATTTGGATTTCGAAGACGGAGATTTGATTTTGGATAAGTTTTCTCCGATCAAAGGATCTATAAGAATTGGTAAGACTGGGAAGCTAGCTTCGAGGTATATTGGATTTTTCTGAATTCTTTTAAGGATAAGAGTTTGGTCTTCAGGGTTGAATTGCCAGTTTGGATGACTGGGATTCAATGTGTTTCATGTATCTCTGAGGGAGTACGTGTCTGATCCATCTTTGCTTTTAGAACTAGCAGTTCAGGAGGATTTGGTGGTTGAGTCAGACTTGTCTGTGGTCTAATATCCTATTCATTTTTGTGGATCTAGATGAGTAGTAGCTAGTAGTGTAGATTGTTTGGATTCAGTAGAGCGAGTATTCCAGTGTTTATACCTGGGAAACTCTAGATAGCATTAGGAAGGTCTATCCTGATTTGTGTCATGATTGTTAGATTTGTTTGATCGAGTGAATTGGTTGCTATGGTTGTTGGCATATGGTTGATAATATACGCTTGTGGTTTAAAATTAAAATCTTTGATGGATTATTAAATTACCTTTGCTTTTAAATTTCAATGACGAAATTCTTTTAGGAGAGGAGGAATGTGATGACCCAGAATTTTGGGCAATATCAATTTAATAACCTGTATTAATAATTAAATTGACTTGATAATTTTCTTTTATAATTTTAATTTAAATTGCAAGTTAATTCTTTTGAAAGCAAATAAATATTTAATTGGTAAATTTTATCTTTTCAAGTTAATAAAATGTTTTCTATTTATAATATATAAATATATATTTATATATATTGTAAATAGATAAGCTTTGGTTTGAATTTAAATAAATTTGGTTTAAAACCTCTTATATAAATTTCTTTTATAAGATAAGTGTTCTTTAACAATTGATTTAAAAGGTTTTAAATTAATTTAAATTTGGTTAAAGTAAAATTTTAATTATTTTAAATCTTTAGTGTGAAATGAATATAAAGGAAGATTTAAAAGTAAAATATTTCAAAGGCTTTTGTTAATGATAATTAAGTAATTATAAAGGCTAATACTTTATCTTAAAGATTAATTAAGGTTTAATGGTTAGGATAGAATAAATTCATAAATTAATTAAAGAGGGGTTAATTATTTTAATTAATTAATAATTATGGATTAATAAATAAGTAATTAAGGGTTGTAAGTTGATTAATTTAAAGGTTAATTAATTTGTAATTAAGGATCATTAATTAGATAAGTTAAGATTATAAATTAATGATTAGAAATTAATTAATCAAGTAATTAAAGATTAATTAAGTTACAATTAGCATTTAATTGATTAAGAAATTAGAGATGGATTAATTGGTTATGAAAAAGTAAAATATTATAACTAATGATGATTAATTAAAGCTTAATTACTTAGGAAAGTAATTAAAGAATTGTTAATAGTTAATGAAGATCATTAACTAGGGATTATTAAAGAATTAATTAATGTAATTAATTTTAATAATTAATTAGATTAATTAATTAAGGATAATCATCTGTGGAATTGGTTAAGTATAATTACTTAATGAAAGTAATTAAAGAGATTAATTACTCAATGTAATTAATTTAATGTGATTAGTTTAAATTAATTAATTAGTTTAATTAATTTAAAATAATCTCTTAATGATTTGTTAAGTATAATTACTTGATGTAATTTATAAAGTGTAATTACTTAGTAAAGTAATTAATGAGTAATTACTGGATGTAATTAATTGAAGAATGGAAGTAATTTGGGTTTAATTACTTAGTGTAATTAATAAGAGGATAATTACTTAGTGGAAGTAATTAAGAATTAGTTACTTAGTGTAATTGATTTAAGAATTAATTAATAAAGTTATTTGAAGTTAATTAAGTGATATAATTAATTAGGGGTAGTTAATTACTGATTGTAATTAATCAAGGCTGATTAATGGATGTAGTTAATTGAAAACTAATTATTAAATATGATTAGTAATTAATTAAGGAAGTAATTAAGGGATCATTAATTCATGTAATTAATGGAGTAATTAAGTTGTGATTAATTAAGGGTAATTAATCAATATGAGTAATTATAAGAATAATTAATTAATGTAATTAATTAATGATTAATGTAATTAATTATAGTTAATTAATCAATGAGAGTAATTAAAGGTTAATTATTATAAATGGTTAAGGATAATTAATTTGTGTAATTAATTAAAGGCAAATTACTTAATGTAATTAGAGAATATTTAATCATGGATGATTAATTAAGATGGATGATTAGAGATTAATTAATTAAATGGTTTGTAATTAATTAATGGTTAAGTAAGCAAGATTTATGTGATGGAAGTAATTAATTTAATTTAATTTAAATTAATTAGAGATGAAGTAATTAATTTAATTCATTTTAAATTAATTAGATATAGTATGATTAATAGATCTTTGCTTATGGATGGCTGAATGATATTAAATACCTTGGATGGTTTGATATCTCTGATATGAGATATGTGTTGATCTGTGATAGTGGATGCTTTGGTTGAATTGTGATGATATGGATTATCTATTTGTGAGATTGTGAATTATCTATCTGTGTGAATGTAGATAATAGAACCAAATTGTTTTAACTTTAAAACAACTTGGCTTTAAAAGACGGCGTTTTGGGTTTCGATGAGACCGGGATCAGGTTTCCAAATTTGGATATTCGAAAACCACATCGATCCAAATTAAACGATAGGTCATGAATCACAAGTGAAGATGAAGATTCAGAGTGCAAGGGTTATTTTCGTTAACTCTAAGGGTGATTCCAAAATGAGTGTAACGAGATAATGCCTTCGGTTTCGTTCGAACCCGGAACGAACTTGTATTGATTGAATGCTTTCAAAACATCGTCAGGTGGACGATGAGCATCCTAAGATAGATGTGTTCTATAAAGGTAATCGTAGCCTCAAGCCTCATCAACCGGGAATGGCTAAAGTAGAGGAGGTGCAGCAAGGCTAAGTGAGTCGCGCTCAAGTAGGACAAGATCTTCCCCTGTCCAGAGGTCCCTTTTTATTCGGCTGTGTGGGCAATTGGTTGCAAACAACTGCTGGGTTTTCTTGTTCGGGACTATCCAATAAGGGATGGTTCCGACCTTGTGTTGCAGGGGATTTAGGGTGGATCCTCGGTACGGTGATCTAGGCCACGTACTGTTACGGATGGTACCCCAGTAGCCCTGCCATTGTATGGAATCCAATCTCCAATAAGTGTCGTACGTTTTAGTTGTGCCCAACTATGTTGAAACATGAGATGTAAGCATTCCACCTATTTTTGTATTTTACTTGAAAACCATAGACACTATTATAATATCACTAGATTTCCTATCAAATGTTTTGGTTATCGTAAGATTAAAAAATTCCCTTTTTTTTCGGGAAGTCTTACGAGATACCTTTTGTTTTCAAAGGCTTTTCAAAGTTAAGCAATTTTAACATGTTACTCACACTAGGCCCGTGTCTGACTTGGAGTTTATTTTCTATTTTCTTAAACTATTGGGTACTCAAAAATTTTACGAGTAGCCAAGGGATTCAAGTTAGCTTTGACGAATTCTGGAGGAGCAATGGAGCAGGAGGCTTCAACGTTCGTAGATATATAGTTTTCCGCTGTGTTGATTTCTCTATGTTGTATTTGAGTTGTAATGACTGGACAATTGTTTATAATTGTCTAGTATGTGTTGTATAAGGTGTATAACTTTGATAGATGTTGTATACTATGTAATACTTATGTGATTAATATAATTTATTCGTTCCGCTGTTGAGATTCTGATGTTGTTTCATTCTTTCTTCTCTATTTTTTCTCTTTTCTATCACTTTCTTTCTTAATGATGATGCATCTTTCTGTAGAGAGTAAGGCGGGTCGTCACACTACCTTTCACTAGGCATAACCGAACATATTCAATTTTGGGTGAAGAGGGTTGGTGCTGGAGGTCAGGTGGTGGTCTATGACCTAGGTTGGTTCGTATAGGAGTGCAGATGTCTGGACTGCGTTTAAATTTATGTAGCCAATCAGTGTATGCATTTCTTAAATTGTTGTATAGTAGAATAATAATTAGTTATTGGTAGTGCATTTACAATCTGTCATAAACATCATATCCATTTTTGTTTAGATGGAAATCCCAAATGCTTCTCTGATCAATAGCGTATGTTGTCATGGTATCTAGCTACATATTTTGCATTAAAATCAAGTTGTGTTTTAGTGACTAAATTAGTGTTTAAGCTCATTGTACCACATGTATCATTTTTTAATCAAAATTGGCATTGTCATCATGAGGTCTATTTGATCATAAAAGCCTAGCTGTTGGGAGTCTGTACTGATGCAGACTAATCTTCTTTATTTTCTAATCTTAGGCGACATGGTCGAAGGCTGAGTTATGCAGGTTGTTGGAGGAGAAAAGGTCAGCCATGCTTAAGTGAATGTTGATTTCTATTTTTATTGCACTAATGAGTGAATGTTATGACTCCACAAGGGCTTCTTGTGCCTTGCCAATAATTGTGCATAAAGAGTGCAAATCCTAAATGCTATGCAGCATCCCTAAATCTATCATAAAGCATTTTTATCACACTAACGAGCGAATGTTCTAACATTTATTTTGCATTGTAACTTTTTAATTACTCTTACAGTTTTTTGGTTTTTGTTTTCCATTTCTGAAGAGCTAGAGTCTGCATTGATGGAGATGGTCAAGCAGGATAATAGACGCCTTTTGAGCGTAAAGGTTGTTGTTTTAACCTCAACAAACTTACAAAAGTTACCTTTTGGGTTGCGTTTTGGTTATGATTTGATTTGGCAACTTCATTAATTGAACTGCTTCATGGGTTTTTTTCTCCCTTTTTCTTCTTTTTTTGGGGGACTCTCTTCTAGTTTTGTTTTGATTTGTCTACGGATTTTAGGTGGAAAATTTTGGAGGGGAGATTTAGTGGAGAGGACATAAGTATATATAGTATTGTTGCGGGTCGTACAATAACAACTCAAATTTTATTTTAAAAGAAATGCGTAGGTATAGTGTCCTTTTTCCTTTAAACTAATTTTTTTTCTCAAATTTTATTTTAAAAGCAACGCGTGGGTATAATGTCCTTTTTCCTTTAAACTAATTTGTTTTTCCTTCTTTTATACATTTGGTGCTAAAAGATTATAAATTGTTAGTTAATTAATACATAAAAGTTACGATAGTATAATAATTTGAATTTAGATGTGACAGGATAGTAAAAAAATATAAGTTATTTGAAAATAATTCAAAACCGAACTACAAATTTTGAAGAGGATGAATTAAAATTATTTAGGTAATTCTGTTAATCCTTCGCATTTTTCTTTATTATTCAGCTCAGCCAAGACATATTCTGAAATTATAAAATATTTTGATAGAAACATGTGGTAGAATTTCATATGGATTATTAGTTAAGATAATTATTTAATGGGTTGAACTTATAGGTTTCACAAAGGTTTCTTCATTGTGTCAACACAAATGATAAAACTTATAGGTTGTTATTTAATAGAGCAGACCATGCGAATAAAATTAACATGTATATATGTGCATGTTGCATCTATGTTTTACTTGATTACTTTCTAATTTGTTTTATTTTTTAGTCGAATTATAAAAAATGCATAATTTTAAAGTGTCTTCAAGTCTATTGGCATAGATAAGTTTTCTCCAAAATTATTTGGCAGACTCAGAGTGAAGGTCTGATATTTCTCACAACTCGCAACAACATGAGTCCCTAAGGGTTTAATGTTAACTTATTATCACATTCTAGAAATTGGTATTGTTCCTTTAGTCTACTAGACATCAACAAGTATTTTAGGGCACATGTCTACAATCCATGTTTGAGAAACAATGCAATTGCAAATGTATGATCAATTGAATGTAAATAAATGAATGTATCATAAAAATGTGGTATAACATCAAATGTTTGTTTTTACCATAGATAAAGTTCATATTTTTCTTACCACTAATATTTTTTCTTCTTAAAATTACCCACATAGCTGTAGGGTGGAAGAAGCCACCAAAGCATATGCTGCAACTATAGGTTACAAAAAAATACCCTACTTTGTGAAATTACTTTCTATATTGATGGTTATTGGCAGCACCAGCAACCAGGGAAGTACAACTAAGTCATTAATTCCTTCTTCAATGGTTGCATTTAAGAATTTCACGTCTATTTTCTAACTCATTTTTATAGGAGGTGGACAAGTTTTCAAAATACAAAACCTCGGTTCATAATGACTAAGCAGTGAGATAAATGTTTTGATTCATCAACCGTGGTTACGGAGCCCACAAGGGATTTTAGTTATGCTTCCTAACTTTCTATAGCTTAACTTTTTTGTTGAAGTGGAAATTGAATGCAGTCTTTTAGAAAGGGTCATTGGTGATTGGGGGTTAGAATTTTTTAGAAACGTATGAAAAAATGTCCATTGTTTTAACATGTTAAATAAGATATCTTTTGATGTTGTTAACCCTGTATTAAGCATTTCTGTTGCATTTATATAATGCATAACCTGTGCAATAATTATTTTGCATTCATGAGCATCCCTCGTGCTCTCATCATACCCATGATAAGAATAATGTATTGTAGTTTCTTATGCACCATGTGTTTATAAGAAAACGTAAAAATGAACAATATTGTAAGAACTAAAGATGATTAGTTTTCTACTTTGATATAATATAATAAGATTCATTTCACTTACCAAGCATATTTACGATGAACTTACCAATTAATTTCTTACATGCGTATATTTCTTCAATATAAAAGATAAAAAACTGACTGAATTTCTTTGCTTAAATTCTTAGAAATATTCAAACACTTTTTCTACATAGCGTATATGGTCTTTATGCACATAACGTAGTCGTCAAGAAAAACTAAGCACATTAAGATATATAATTTGATATTAAGGGGTAATAACATGTTGCATAATAGCATGTACATGTAACTTCAAATATTGAACATGCAAAAATATACACTTAAATCTGTCATGTAAATCTTTATATGATTGTAGACGCGTACCATTTAAATTTCAACCATAATATTCCATAACCTAATCATCATTAGGTGGAACGTTCTATGGTAAAGGTTATGCTAACTATTAGAATCAAAAAGGCGAACCTAATGTGGGGTTCAAAAAGAAGATTAAATTTATAAGTGCATTTCTAGAAACAGCTTTTGCTTTATTTTCGTTGCAAACCCAAATGTATTCTCCTTCAAGTGCACTTTAGCGTCTCTTTTGTACGGTTGGAATCACATACTTTGACCGTCAATAGCGTATTGAATTTATAATATTAATAACTAATTTTGTACATTTTATTGTTTTTTATCATATTTTCAAGCAGTGTGCTTATGTAAACTACATCATTGGGTTAATTTTATTATATATGTATGAAAGAAATTTTCCACCTTTATTGCTAGAATAAAATTGTAGTTAACTTAAAAAAAATTCCTTATAAAATATTTTTAACTTCGCAACCAACATATTACCGATGTCGGTCTCAAGTCCGGAACAAGCAGGGGAGAAAACGATTGCTACAAATTTAGTTAGCTCTTACAAATTACTTTTAATCTACCGCTGCTGACAACAACTTAGAACAATCATGGAGGAAAATTATTACATCAATTTAAGTTCTAAAAAATTTTATAACAATATTACGATGAACGATAATTCAAAATCTATGCATTAGCATCAAGTAGTTTTATACTTCAACAAGTATTGAGCATTCGTGAAGAAAGGAGTATCATAAGAGGTGTGAACTTCATAGCTGAAAATAAAATTTCTTATATATTAACATGCTGCTTTATTACTTTTTAAAATAGAGATGATGCGAGTTTTTTAAGTTCGAGTTATTGAAAATGCTGATTTTAATATTTATTACATTCCTCTTTAATGATTGATTACTCTCTTGCCTGTTTAATTATTTCCTAAAATGACTTAGTTTCATTCATGTTTTGATAAATTGTTGATTTACGCATATGCACGAAGAAAATGCAACATTTTGCATACATGAAACCATTTCGTAAGAAATTTGTTTTGCACGTGCATCGTACGTGCCAAATTAGTCATATATATATATATATATATATATATATATATATATATATATATATATATATATATACACGAGTAGTTTGGCACGTGCGATGCACGTACGCAGAAGGTACTGGTGTTAAGAAATAATGTCTGTGAAGGTTGTTGAATGCGATAAAATGTGTGACGTACACGTATTGTTGAATATTATGGATATTGACATGCAGAATGAATCCACATCTGATGGACGTAGAAAATTTATATCGAACATGGAAAGAAGCATTATATCAAACTGACATTGTATGGACAGAAAAATAATAAACATATGGTGTAATGAATTATTAACGCATGTTAATGCAAACCATAGAGAATAGCTTTGATAAACTATCATACAACATAATGTAACACATTTACATACAGTAATGGAAACCACTTGTCATCTACTTTCAATTTTTTGAGTTTCAGTCATCAACCAAGTGGCTTTATAGCCTTTTGTATTCCGTATAGCTTTATAGTTGTTTGTCCTCTTTATCAATATGAACGTTGAAGTTTTTTTCGTAGTGCATTCCAACAATTATATGAATGGTTTGTTTCAATAGTACATGTATAATTCCACTTACATAATTCAAATGCACTGAAGAAAAAATAACTTACTGCTGAAATACATAGTTAGTAAAAAAAAATGTGACAGAAACATAGCATAGTTACGTTAACTCGTGCCAGTACCAAATATGAGGCATACACCCAAAATCCAAGCTCATAAGCAACTTCACTAATCACTCCAACTCATTTCCTGCTATTGGGTGATGGGCAACTCCATGTTCCATTTTACTCATGTAAGCTCAACACTCCACTTCATGTTGACATTGCACTTCAAATTCCTTTTGTACATCTAACATGTAATATGAATGCAAGTTGTCTTGTTGTCGATATGTTACTGCAAGGTGAACCATTTCAGAAATAAGTAACTTATTTGTATTAGGACTCATCCCTAGTACACAACATTAGATGCATCATATGTATAGCGATAGTTTAACAACAGAGGGAAAGATACAGTTTACTAAAGTAAAGGAGGGTTCAATTAGCCTTTACCATATGCACATATTCATGGACGGTGGTCAAATTCAACGTTCTTTATCAAAAAAAAATTGTAGGCAGATTAATATTCATTGAAGAAGGCATAAATATAAGTTTTAAGATGTACATATTGAAGGGAAACTATTTCACGGTAGAAGTATAAAAAATTTCTTTCTGAAATGTAATAATTGATGCATTCAATTAAACGAAAATGTAATGCAAGGATAGTACAAATTTGTTGAAGCTCAATACATTATGGGCTCTTGCTCATTTTCGTAGCTTAAAGCTTAGAGCTTCTGCAAGAGGTGTAAAAGCTATCTAACAAAAGGCTACTCGTATAAAAACGTCATTGTAGAAATACTAAATATTTTGTAATTATGATACTGTAAGCTACAATTATTAACACCGAACATAAAGGATTGTATTAATCACTGTAACCCATGTTTCTAGGGGACTGATGCATTCCATCCCTCGTCATATACCCAACAACTAAATCGAAGTTTTCTGTGCCTGAACAGAGGATAATGGTAATCAGGCCACTTAACATAACTGAACAATACATATTAGACAGAGATTAGACCTTTGAAAAAAAAAGAAAAAAAAACAGACATAATAGATGTATGTATCTTACGCATGACAACTCACTTCAATTGTTGTGAATAAAAAACTCAATTTCAAAAATTCTTTTGTTGATGTAATCTATTGTGAATATACCATCTTCCACTCTCAGAAAACCACATACTGCAATTTACAGTAAAAGGAGCGAACTTGGTTTACACTGAAAAAGATGAAGCTTAAAGTGAAAAATAAACATTTAATATTGCAACCGTTAATTTAACGGTTCAACCGAATCAAAATTAAACTGTGAAAGCTAATATAAAGTGAACCGTAAATCATCATTTAGAGTTTGGTGGTAAAATCTAGCAAATGTTTAGTTAATCCTAGATAATTCGTAATAGAGACAAATAATGTAGGAAATACTATAATTTCGCTTGAGAATCCCTTTGGTAAAGTGGCTACAGGGTCACATTAATCTGATTACATGAATTGGACTCAACTAACACATGCTACAAAAATAATTTAATACATAAAATAACGTTTGGTTTCAAATACTGATCATTGGAATGTCTGGGTATTGTGTGAGTAGTGAAATTCAGTGAAATGGTGCAAGGCCACTGTGCATGGATTGCTTGTGTGAACAGTGTTTGAAAACCGACCTATCTTACAGCACAATTCAGTTTTTAACGCAGTCGTAAGTAAAGACCGATCAATGATCGAAATGTTCAGTCTTTTGATTCTCTAGCTCAACTTGAGTAAATTGATATATGGACTTAAAAAATATAGAGGCTTGTGCAATCATGTTGGTCTTAAGTCAGTACTGTATCGAGCAATTCACATCCAAATTAAAGCAAAAACTCATTATCTAGCCCCTTTAATTACTAAGCCTGCTTTTTCTAGCAGCTACCCTGTTCTCTGTCAATTCCCTCAATGTCAGCACATCATTTGAGGTCTGGATGAACTCATGAAGCTTATATTTTGTAATTTATTTAAGTGATATTATATTTACATTGATGATATGCTAACTTTTAGATACGGTGTTTAAGTCCTCCATGCTTCCAACATGATTGCATGCTCCATTTGTTCCCTTCCCACTGCATACTCTAAACATAACTGCCATATATATACTTTTAAAAACATCCAACAAAATCATATTATCTAGACTGGATTTTGCCTTCCTGTAGTGTTATTTGAAAACCTCAACCAAAATAAATATATGTTTATCCTTAAGCCCGCATCTTGACAAAAAAGACTAAAGAAACAACTAAAATAAGACAAAAATTCTGAACCAAAATTTTCATTTAATATTTAGCGACATATCAATCTTTACTTAACTTGTTTTTGTAGCACCACTTAGGAATGCATTTTGATATACATGTTCATATTCTATAGGATAGAAGTAATACATTTTTTATGGTACGTCTATCATTTGTTTTAACAATTCTTCCATCTAAAATTTTGTAACAAAGGCACGTTTAACAAAAATGGGTGTAAAACAACAAAAACAGGATTGCTAGAAGCATGTTGATTTCATATATAAGTGAATCTAAATGGCAGGTATGATGTAATATGGAGCTGCATTAAACAAAAAAAAAAAGATTACATGCCAAAGCTACATGCAATGCAACTGGACATGGAACAAAAATAGGTGATCAAGATAAAGGAATATGCACAATAAGGTGAAACCATAAACAACAACGTTTGAAATTGCAACGCTAACAGCTGGACATGAAGCTAGAGAAGAAACATAAGTTACTACATAAATTTAGAGTCATGTGAAATCATAAACAACATGGAGAAACTGTCGTAGCAGACAACACAGCAAGGGGAGCAACTAATGTGTGTGGCAAAGCGAGTTACAGTGATTGTAAATAGGAAAACTGAAGGGAAAAGTTAGCAGATATATGCAACAATTTGGATGCCAAGTGCAACAAAGTAGCCATTAGTGCATTGACTGACAAAATAAAGTAATAGCAGAAGGCCATTCCCATCAAAAGCATTGATAGGCAGCATAAATAGGATGGCCTTAAGCGACGATATGCCCAGGTTAAAAATTATGAAACCCAAAACTGGCTCGAGCGGCGAACATTAGTGAAGTAGAAATTATTTACAATGTAAAATACCAATTAATTCACCTGTTTCATTTTGTTCTTTTGGTTATTCAAAAAGACTCATAGAAACTTGGATCTGAATATAGAGCAAAAGGCTAAAAAAATTCGGAAACAATGATGTACGAACATCAAACCACAAAAAAATACACGTCTATACTGGATAAATAAGTATATAAAGTTCATGGGAAAGATGGAGTAGAACATACCGAAATCCAGATGCATTCTCATCATTCTATCATACATGTAGCCAATTTATCAAATCCAACTCTCCTTCGCAAGACACGGTAGGTGAAATTAGATCTGTAAAATTTTAGGGCTGGAGATGTTAAATTGTGAATTATTTGAACAAAAAAAATTAGCTTTTTAAGAAAGTAAAAAAATAAACCGCACTTCAGTCACACCTTACCTCCGAGCCACCACCATGTCACGGCAGCAAGGGGTCCGGAGCGCCATCAGTTGTCGTGCCAGGCTCCCCTCAATCTTCATACGGTCTCTCTTCTGAAAATGAATTACTCACCTTGATGAGCAACTTCGAGATTCGCAGTCACTTTTCCCCAGAGACGTCGTAAGGCAGTTACTCCAAAATCAGCCACAAATGTATTTGAAGTTAATTTTGAACTTTTTTTTGGGTTAGGAAGCGAATGAAATGAGAGAAGGAAATTGGGGATTGGGAATTGAAGAAACGGACTGAGAGAAAACGTGTAGGGAACGTGGAATAGAAATGGAGTAAAACATGGAGAACTTTAAAGACGAACCTATCCTTGAGTTGATGAAGCGAATTATTATTTTCAATTGTAAACGCAGGGCAATTTTGAGACTGCGTAAAAGGCTTCACTTACTCAAGTATTCGCTTTATATATAAGATATATATATATATATATATAAGACCGAAACACCCTCAACATCAAACCGAGCACCTCCACCAGATCTCAGATCCGACCAAGCACCTCACTTGATGCATAGATCAACATGAACCCTTGATACAATTTTGTCGGCCCTAAACCCGCATCCACTGTTGTGATAAACTCTACCACAAAAGCATCGTCCACAACTTCCACAACCTAAACCCCTCGAAACTACCAAGATCCGCTGCCATCTTGCAGACAACGGCCTAACCCCCTAGTCATCATTGTAAACTGCGATCTCATCCTTCACCTCCAGTCTGCCACACATCTCTCCAAATCAACCCTTAGACCCCAACCTACACAACCTTTTAATCAATTGCAACCCAACCTCACCAGAAACCAACATCGTGATTCCCTCCATCACAAAATCCATAAACCCCAACCTCACCGAGCTACTCGTTCATCGCTTACATTGAACTCCTCTACTCCCATAAACCTTCTTGTTCAAACACCAAAAGCAAAGGAATGAAAAGATAAAATAAAAAATGAAGAGTGGATGAAACTATGAAAGAAGTGGCTAAGGATTTGCTTAATTTAGAAGGGTTGTGGGGCTTCAGATCTGTAAAGGAGGTGTTATGTTTGAGGTATTTATGAATCGTTCGATTTTACCCAATTCGACGACTTGGATCGTTTGTAAGATGCACACAGATGACTGGTATCAAGCGTTGGATTTTGCTATCTGAACCGTTCAGATAGGAATAAAGTAGGGTTGCGGATTGCTAAATTTCACCCATGTTGCAAAAGCGTAGGTAAATCCTTGTGTCTTTGTGATGCAAAAGAATTTTAATAAATAAAGATGATTGCAAGCATCATAATATTCATGGAATCACCAAGGCATAACTGATTAGCAATGCCCTTGTGATGACTTGGTGATGCCTTACCGATGGAACTAAATTTAGTGAAGCCACGACGATATCGGGTCACTATGACATTGCTAATCTACATCAAAAATCAGTCATTTCTCTTGTAGAGATTGTAATATAATCAATTAAGTAATTAATTTAAAGTATACACTAAGAAAAATCCTTAAATGAAATGTTATGTGATTGTAGTTGCAAATAGTTGCATTCCTAAGTAATGAATCACAAAATAAAATTACATTTTGTTTCGAATATTCATAATCAAGATTTTTTGAGAGAACTGTAACATCCCACGCTCTAAGACTCAAAAATAGATGTCGATCATGCTGCATTCATCACCAGAATCATTTTTGAATTACAAAGTAAATTAGGTATTAATTTTGAACAACATAAGCAAACAAAAAAGCTAAACAACTTTTTCATTACATCGATTTGAATTACATAATTCATTACATCATCTTTAACCCAACTCGTTCTCATGTAGGGGTAAATACAATAGAAAATAAGAGTAGTATTGTGTCTAACATATGAAGATGCCAACACAACATGTAACCAGTTATAACTTCTTGTTTTACACAACGGAAATTTTAAAACATTTTTATTCTCTAATTAAGCCTAATGTTTCTTCTTTGAAATCTTTATTCGTCCTTTCATTAAATACCCGTCTTATCCATAAACTCAGATTACTAGAACGAGTTCCCATGAGTTTATGGGAAATTATAAAAACATAGGTCATGCGTAAAACCTGGTATGAGTAAATTTACCCTAGTCATCGATAGTAAGACCATGTCACTAATGCAGAACGGGTTTTCCCATCAGTTTATCATCAAGATAAACTATAGATGTAAGCAACATTACATAAAAGCAAGCATGTGCATATATTCAAACAAGAAGCGTACCCTATACATACCATGCAGTTATGAACTATGTCATACATCAACTCTAATCTAGCATACCATATACTCATCAATCTGTTATGAACCATGACATACAATCATTGATTATCCAATCAAATATCACCTAATCTCCTATTTTGGACTTTCGTCCTTAAGTTATCATTAACTTGTTTAGTGATTACCTCCTTAGACCTATTTATTATTAATTTATCTTTTCTCAACAACGTCACATGATATGTCCACTTATTCCACCTTGGGAGCCACCCTGACTAGAGCCACCTCGACCCTCCTAAAAGGTTGAATGTAAGCACCATAAATACATTTTCTAAGCATCAATAACCCCTCAGCCCCCAAATCGCTATCGTTCATGTTGCGATTCATTTATTTTAGTTATAACACCATCCTGATGTTTTGGCACCCGGCCTTGACTCCCCTTTAGAGTTTATAAGTCTTCTAGGATCGAACCCTATCGTAGCACACTGCCATATACCGTTGGACGTTTGACTAATAGTTAAGGAACCATGCAGTCCAACAACTCCATGAACCGATATATCTTTACGATTGTAGTTAAACATATTTTATTATTTTATAGTGTATCCTGCACTTTCTTTAGATAAAACATCTTAATCTTTTAATGTAAATGATGCTATATCCTTTATTAGGTTCTCTAAGCTTTCCTTTATTTCAAAAATAAGTTATCACAATTTTAACTCATTAAAATTCCACATTTACCCTATGAAATAGTTTATTAACACTTGGAAATTGTCTTCCAAACTAACCTAAGCATTTCTCATTTTACTTAGACAAACATAGCTTCCTAACTATCGTGAATTGCCATTAGTTATAACATGCTAGCTAGCCCATAGTTTTGAATGTTGAACCTAGTCATCACATATTGGCTATCCCATAGCCATTGGGGTTAATTCTCCATAACCCATCCTAATTTATTTTCTTTCCTTAGTTTTCTATGTTAGCTTCTCAAGAACCTTCGTGTATTGATAGCTTCGTAAGCTATCGATTAGCCACAGTGTGTTAACTCTTCCATAATCATTACATGTCATCTCCTCTATGGCCATCGCGTGTAATCTCCTTATAGCCATCGTGTGTTAGTTTTCCTGAAGCCATCATGTGTGAACTTCATCCAAGCTATCGTGCATTGACCCTATCTTATTCCCTGAAAGCTAGAGAAGGTTGAGCTAAAAATCATGTCATGACTTTCCCAAAGCCACGGTGTATTCTCTTTTCCAATGCCATCGTCTGATATCTTTCCTAAGCCTTCGTATGGTATTACAATATTAGTCATCATGGGTTGATTTTATAGCTTTCGAAGTTGTAAAGTGGAAATTCAATAACTAAATTGAAAACTATTTATTTATCCTGCTAAGTATTCTCATTTCACCTAGTCACATTTTGTGTCAAAATCTTATTGGCTACCTTTTAAGTTACAGCTATCTTTTCAAGAATTATTAGTTACACTCCTAACTAATCGATTAACGATCCTTAATTAGTTAATTCTTTCCTTCACCAATTAATTTGTGTAAACTCGAAATTAAATGGGAAAATTCCAAAAAATTCACTGAATTTTTTTATCATATTTTACATTGTCCCAAAATTTCAAATCAAAATAATAAATTTTATTATTTTTAATAATTAATTTACCCCAAATTAACCTGTCTCGACTTAGCAAAATTCATTATAATTCCAAAAATTACGAAATTAAAAACCATCTTTATTTCATTATTATAAATAACATCTTTCAATTTCGACGCATTTAACTTAGGTTGATTCATATTCTACCCTTAAACGTGAACAAATTCACTTTATTGGAATTTCCAAACATAACCAAACAATATTTTAATCATTTAAATATGTTTACCATCATTTAAAAATTCACAAATAATCAAATCCGAACCTAAACAGGTAGGGATAGGTTTTAGGGAAAATTTTTACTCACCTTTGATTAAGAAAAACCTTGTTTAATCTTTTTTCTTCTGTAAAGCTGTAGTTTGAACATTTTAGCCTAAATTTTCGTCTTCTTTTTTGCAAGGTGATGGCCGGCCTTGACTTGGAACTTTAAGGATTTTGTATAGAAAAATAAAACGAGGTAGAAATTATTGGATGTGGCCAGTGAAAGTAGGCTTATGCTTTTAACTTGGGGTAATATCTCATTCTAGCCTAGTTACACCATTACACTTCCTTCAACGCAATCCTTCCCACTTAAAATTTAAATTGTTCATTTTCATTAAGAATGCCAATCTTGGTTGCTTTAATTACCCTTGGTCCATTCAATTAACCTTTTAAAGTTTCATACACTTAATTAATTAAATCTCCTTTAGGCAATTCTTGCAATTAAACTATTTTATTCATCTTTCTATAATTTTATATTATTGAATTAATTTATTATTCATATTATGGGCCCTTCAAAATACGGGGAGTTATGAAAAGGATATCTATGTTTATCAGTCGAGGCATAAGCGCTTAATACGGTCTAAATGTTGGGATGTGTTTTAATAAAATCTTTTTGACTTCTATTTATTGGAATAATAATTTTGTTTATAGAGGGATTCTAAACCTTCATGGGTTTGGCTTCCTAAGATCTAACTCTTAGGACCTTAACAAAGGAAATAGGTACCAACATCATTTCCATATTTTTTTCAGCTACCAAATAATGAATATATACGTCATTCATGTATTGAATAATATGTGTTTTTATATATTTCTCCTATAGGTATCTATTTTCTTTTTGTTGATGAAAAAGGGAGATTAAACTTACGATCAAATCAATACGGGGAGTATACAAATTTTGGGGGAGAAAATCTAAAGACTGATTAAATTTAAAATTAAATTTATATAGTTGTCATCACTAAAAAGGGAAAGGATATTAGAACCGTGTACTTTGATGTTTCGATAGTTACAACTATACAAGTATATATTGTATAGACTAACCAGTTTTGTCGGAAATGATATCACTTATACAAAGAGACATACATATCAAAATGAGGACTAAAATGATGCTACAAAGTTGTTATCTGTCATAAAGTCCATGTCAAGAGGGAAAAAGTTGTTAAAATCTCTTTTATATGGTATATACACACACACGTTTTTTCAGATAAAGAATTTTATAAAACAACACAAAAAACATGGAATTCAGCTGTTGAATCAACCAAGTCAGCCGACCGAATTCTGTGTATGTGCACAAGTTTTAAACATCATGAATATTCAATAGGCTGAAAATTGGCCAAAATACACCGTGGCCTTGCTGATTTCAAAATCATCTATTCAACTAGCTACCACACTCTATTCAGCCGGCCGAATCTGCATAACGACTAGTTTTTTGAAAAGGCGTGTCTCCTTCGTGAAGAGTTACAACTCTTAATCAAGAGTTGCAGTCGCGCTCTTCATCGTTACTCTTCAAGAACGATTGCAACCTTTAAACATTATATAAAGCAAATAATTTCAATGTTTTGATGATCTATTCTATTCCTAATTCTCTTTATCTTTGCTGTTGAACTTACAAGCCATCAATCCTAAATATCTTTATATTTTGATCACTTGTTTGTTCAAGAATGTTTTCTTATGATCAAATTTACTTCCCTTCTTCACAAACTACACTACATACCACAAAGAAGAAGATTATAGAAAGGGTGTACACTATCGACTTAATTGTTATTCAAGAGCATACTCAGTCAAATAATTTTCTACTATTTGTAGTTAAAAGTCATGTTGTAGAATCCTCAGGCGGTTGAAGTCCTATTCGGTTATCTAGGCAGTTGAAGTTCTATTTGGTTGTTCAAGCTGTTGTAATACCTATTCCTCCGGGTTAAGAGAGGGTATCAGTTTAAATCTAAAAGGAGCCTAGGACTGAATGTTGAACGGAAATTTCAGACTAGTATAAAAATCTCCAGTGTTATTTATTTATCGTTATTTACTTTTTATTTTATTTCGCACCAGTTTATAACTTAGATAATTATTCATATTACTCGATCCTTAGTCACTTTGAATATATAATTTAATGTGATATAAAGATATATTCATAATAGAATAAACATTTACACACACATATATATTTGTGTATGTGATATTGTAAAATAGTAATTTTTGTAAATACAAATATTGACGATTATAAATTTAAATTTAAAGTCAAAGTTCAAATTTCAAATATTAGACTAGATCTAAATTTTAAAATATCTTCAAATTTAAATCAATAAATTATATTCAGATAACACACACAAAAACATAGCAAATTTAGATAAAATAAATTATTCCATCTAATGTACACTATGCCACAAAGTGAATCAGATAACAGTGATCACACGACATAAGGTAGATTTTTAGTTATCCCGCTTTTTCACAGAACACATGACAAATCCATTTGTTGTTTGAAGAGCCACAGATCTTTCATCTGTTGTCTGAAAAGCCCGTGAAATCTCTATGTACAAGCTTGTTACTTAAACAACAGTTTATATGTCGTCTAATTTAAGTTATCAAAATTTGGTTTTGGCTCCTTATTAAATTTAGATTTCCCTCTCAATATTCATTACATTATTTCATGGTCGCCTTCTTTCCAATTTATTCCCTCTCTTAATACTTTCATTTGTAAAAGAAAAAAGTGGTGTTCCAGTTCTTCACCGTCTTCGTTCTTCTCAAAACGCTTGCTTCTCCCTCTTATTTTTAGAACCTGATACTCTCTCCCTCTCAAAACATGGGTTAGTGAAGTAGGGTTTCTTCCAAACACTTACTTTAGGTCGCTCCTTTTGTCTTCGAGTTGCCTTCAAAAATTAGAGTTTCACAATCAATTGCTTTCATGATTCGATGATATATGAATTCAACTACTCGGTATGATTTTACCCCCTTTTTGATTTGTTGCGTCTCAACCTCTGATGTTGTGTATTAAAAATTGGTATGCCAATGATGTTTTTAGGTTATTTATAGGGATTAAAACCATATATTTTGTGAATACCGATATACTTGTTGGTTTGTTTGCTTTATTAGTGATTTTGAAATCTGATTAACATTAGTATTATCTGATTTTTTGATTTCCGCACTTGAGTTTGTTATTTGAGTTTTTTACACCTGAGCTTGTTAGTATTATCCAAGTTTGTTATTTGAGTTTTCGATGTACTTGTGAATGTACTTCCTGGCTAAGCTTCACTTGAGTTCATGTGTATATATGTACATATACGTGTATATACACATATACCATGTCTGAGTTGCACTTGAGTGCATGTGCTTTGAGACATATGTGTTTTCAGATTTCAGTTTTGAGATATATGTGTATATATGTACATATATGTTTTGAGATAAATGTGTTGTGATGGTGAAAACTTTGGTTGCTGCTTTATTAGTTCATGTCTGATTTAGTGGATATTTTGAACTTCCGTGCATTTACATACATATATATGTATGTATACATGTGTGAATGTTCTTTTGATTCTTGCACCTTACAAGTTCATGTGCTTGTTTTGTTGCCCCTTGCACTTGTGATTCTTTCACTTATTTGTTAGTGTCTTCCTTGAACTAAATGAAATGCTATGCCTGATGCTTGACACTGAGTGATATACTTGTTGCCTTTCTACTCACTATGTCATATATACATGTATATACATATGTGTATATATGTGTAAACAAGTTAGTGTACTCTTGATTTTATGTTCGAGTTAGTGAACGTTTAGAACTTCCATGTATATACATACATACATATGTGTATGTATATGTGTGAATGTTCTTATGCTTACACACTGCCTTTTTCATGTCCATGTCCGAGTTAGTGTACACTTAAGTTATGTATGTTGTTCCACTTGCTTGTTGCTCATCTCTAAACATGTGTTGCATATATACATGTATACACATATGTGTATATGTGTATATGTGTGTTGCTTACTATACTTATACTTGAACTTACGTGTTTGTATGTACTCGTATGTACTTGAATATACTCGTATGTACTTTGATACTTAAAATGTGGTTCATCCATGTTACAGTTACTTGAAACTTAGAAACTTATGTTGGCTGTTGGTTCATACTTGATTTTGTCATGAATCTGGTTTGTTGTTGCTCGATTTTGTGCATCTCCATGTGCATTGAATTGTTCATGTGTTCATATGTTCATATGTTTTACATACATGTATACATGTATATACATGCATATATATACATGTATACATGTAAAATCCCTTAACCAGATTTTGAATAGCTTTGAGCTGCTTTTGGATTGTTCATATGGTCATGTATATATGTATATACATATGTGCTTTGAGCTGATTTTGAATTGCCTTGAGCTACTTTTGAATTGTTCATAGGTTCATATATTGAATTTTTGATGCATTTTGCTTTGATACTTGAATGGATTTTGCTTTGATTGCTTTCACCAAACCTTGAATGCATTTTGATACATGTATACATCCTTTTGTACGCATTTTGGTTTATACATATGTACATGTACACATTCAAGGTTTTTACATATATATATATGTATGCATTTTGCTTGAATGGTTTATATATATATTTGTATGTATGTATATGTATGTATGTATTTATACATGTACCAATTTCAGGCCATTCAAGTATCAAAGCAATCAAAGATTTATACATGTATATACGCTTTGATACCATAATGCATTTTTCTTTGATTGCTTTCGCTGAACCTTAAATGTATTCATCCTTACCTTCACTGAACCTTGAATGGCCTGAAATTGATTCTTGAATAACATGAACCTTGAATGGTCTGAACCTTGAATGGTTTTTACTTCTATATGCAGTCTTCTTGCTTGTTACTTTCATGTATACACACACGCAGACATATGTATTATATATGTTTGAAATATTGTCATGTTTTTCCTATTTTTGTCTGGTTTATACATGTGCACTTAAGCTTTGTTCATGCTGCTTTTATGTGCACTATGCATAAATTGTTTTGAGATTTCTTGCCATGTATACACTATGTACTCTTGTGTTTGTCGAATTGATGGAACTTGTATTCACTATGTACTTACTGTGCAAATTTGAGTTGCACTTATTTTATATCATAGTTGATCTTGTTGCAGTGTGTGTTTTGCCTTTTGTTAAAGTCTGGTCGTCCTTCCTTTTGTAAAAACTCAAATAACCTTGCTGCACCACCGAATTTGTTTCATTATGTTCACTGGTAACATTTTCCAGAGTGACATTGGTTACATTATGTGCACTGGTAACATTGGTTACACATCTCCCCTATGTGCATGTAAAATTGGTCGGAGGACTTGAGTGACATTGGTTACATTACGTGCACTAGTAACTCAGGCTTGAGTGTGCATTTTCCTAGCTGAACTTGTATATTTCTGGTTGGAGCACCAGAGTGTGCACCTGAGTTTGATTTTCTGGTTTGTATATTTCTGGTTTGATTTTATGGTTTGAGTCACATTTCCTTGTGCACCTGAGTTGAGCCAGATGAGGCTTGGGCTTGACCTTGTGGACATTTGCACCGTGCTGAGCCTTTAGGCTTGAACTTTGCAATAGTCCATGAGATTTAATCGATGTCCGGCCTTGTGATATTCATAGTGATACATTGTGCATATCATAAGTTTTCCATGCATATATATATATGTATATACATACATATATATATATATATGTATATATATATATATATATTTGTCTGGCCATGTCTAAACATGAAGAGAAAACAAATCCATACACTGAGGCAATATTAATATTAATATTTTATTTTATTTTTGTAATTTAGGTTTGATTCCTTTTCCATTTTACTGCGTTGTTTATTTGACAGGTATAAGAGATGACTGGACACAAGCTAGAGAAAGCAAATGAAGATCAATATCAAAAATAAACTCGAGTGAGTGTAAGTGAGTGCTAGTAAAGAAAATGTTATATATGAGAGTGTAAAGTTGTATTGTATTTGAAAATGTAAGTATAGTGAAAGTTGTATTTTATTTGAATTTCATTTGAAATAAAATATTTGTTTAAATAAAACTGTGATTCATTATTTCATTTTGCAAATATAACATAAGTGTAATTGATATGCATATCAGCCAATTTATATGTTGTCTAATAGAAAATTTTAGAAATGATACTATAACATCAGACAACATATAGTTTTTCTTTTCTTTTATGTGTTAGTGCATATCAAACGACGGTGCATATTTGTGGTCTGATATGTACTGAGACGACATAGAAATAGATGACAGATAGGTATTCATTCAAACAACGGAGCACGTATGTCGTCTGATTCGTTTTTTCTCATAGTGATAACCTGTTTATAGTCAAGAGTTTTTAGATCAAACATTTTGGACTTAAAGAAATAAATCTCACAAAAAACAATTTTCTATATAAAACACTTTTCAGAATAGGAATCATATTTCTCATTCCAATGTTTAAGTATCCATTATTATTTTATAGTTCTTATTTCCTATGTCTCTTCACGAAGCAAAAATGACCATTCACTCTCTTTGTCCTAACCATGCCTTAAGTAACATCTACTCTCAGACATCTGTTTTCCTTTCTAAATAGTCGAACCATTCGAAAAGGAAACCCTTATTAAAAGATCTTAACGAACTGTTTAAAAAGTGCATTTGATCATTCTTAACATTTAAGGATATCAAATAAGTTGTACTTTACATAATTGATCAAATTGGCATTTCAGCAAATGAATTCTTAGATCCATCTTGTAACTCTTGGTCTAAAGTTAAATCTAGCATAATAAGGTTCTTATTGTATAAACGATCTCATACTATGGTTTACTTGCTTATTTCGAATGAACTAATTTCATCAAGGTTTCGTGCATTGTGAATTGAGACTGTTCATCATATAGCATTTATATGTGATTGAAAATGGATCAGATATTCATATCCTTGTATTGCTTTTGGAGTTCGAAACTCATTGAAGACAATACACAGTCTGGGAAGTAAACGCGTAAGTGACCAAGTTATGAATGTATTTTGTAGTTGTATAATTAGGCATTTGCATGGGTCAACATACAAACATTTATTGGTATTGTATATTTTATATTTATATTTTCCAATCTTAATTCAGTTCACTAGTATATTTAATTGATAAACATTTTATCAGTTAAATTAATTGCAAAATTTTATCGAGCAAATTAGTTTAATTTATTCGTAGCAGATGTTCTTGCAATACTAAAAAGGTTGAATGTTACTTTTTAGTTTTCTAATATGGCTCTCACTAGACTTTTATATTTCTCAAAACCCTAAGATGAAAAATAGAAGTATTTTAACTTTTCTAGTGGGTATTAGGACTTGTTTACCTTGAGATTTTGACCTTGAGGAATATCAACAAATCATAGGCCCGCAAGCAATGGATAACACTTCATCAGTTATATGGCATACAACTCTTAACCCATGGTATCTGTCCTAATCTTATTTCGACTTACAATTTCACGACGACCTAAGTGTAAATGTATGTACCTTGAGTAATATCAACAAATACATACATATATCTTACCTTATCCATTCAATATATTAATAGTATTACACATAACATCCTTAGCTTGAGGAATATCAACTGCTAAAGGGAATGCAAGTACTATTAATATAAATAGTGGAGGACAACATTATATTAAAGACTCATAATCTTTAATATATTTAATCAAGTGACATCGACTTATGGAGCAATGTATTTCTTAATGAAAGATAATCATAATCCAAGTGTTGTACACATCTGAAATCACGGTATACATACTATATGTGTGTATTTATTCCATAAGTGTAATTAGGTTTCTTACTATTCTACTTTTACTATACATTTATATTATATAATTTTAATTCTTGTATAACATTTTATAATTTAATTAATCTATATAATAACCATATGTATAATATTTTAATTTCATTGATTAAATATTAATTTATTAATTTATTAATTTATTAACATTTTAATCACTTTTATTTTACTCATTTTAAATATTTTAAATAGAACATATGTATTATAATGTTTATATTTATACATATATATCTTATATATATGTATTACATTATCTTTTAATTAACATTTAATTAATTTATTTAATTAAAACAAATTTAATTAATTATAATTAATTTTGAAAATTGTATATATATACCACCTTAGAATTTTAAGATAATATTACATATTTTAATTTAATTAATTAACTTTAATTAGTTTATTTATCTAAGTAATCTAATTAATTATTATTAATGTTCAAATATAATTGCTTTAATTTCAAAACAATTTTGAAAAATTGTTTTATAACATTTATAAATTCAATTCTTATTTGAAATTTAACCTTGAATTGCAAAATATTATTTCCATTTATTTTAATTTCAAAATAGACTTTGGATATTGGTAGATGGCTTAAAATCAGTTTGGACTTTTATATTAGGGTTAACGTTTGGGCTTACCTCGTCCTTTTAGGACAGGCCAGTAGCTTGATAGGGCAGAGTACTTAATTATCCAAATCTAACCTTAGACACTACTATTCTACACTCTACTATATGGGAAGGCTTAATAAGTTAGCTCAAATATTGCTAATTTGGGACACATAAGCTATTTGGCTCAAATATCATTGTCATATCTGGGCAAACATGTAGCGGGTTAAATAGGTAATTTTTTTAAAAAAAATCACCTTTTGGATCTTATTGGGCATATGGAGTCTAAATTCATTTAGATCTGATCTAAATTAATTTTAAATAAAATCATTATTTATTTTATTTATAAATAAAGTTTTATTTTGATATTGTATTTATGTTATATAATATGAACATGTGTATCATATAACATACATATGTACGTGCACGTGCAACATATATAATATACATGGTTTAAAATTTCCGAATATAAGTGTAGAGATTTACACCGCAATGGACATATTAGCCCCTTCGTATACATATATATTGTCTGATGTATGTATAATTTAATATGATATGATAAATATTTATAATAGAATATATATATATATATATAGTATTGTAAAATAGTAATATTTGTAAATACAAATATTAATAATTATAAATTTAAATATAGGCTTCAAATTTCAAATATCAGATCTATATCTAGATTTTAAAATATTTTCTAAGTTCAAATTTAGATTACTAAATTATATTTAGACTATATATAAACATATAGATTTTTTTGCATATATATATATATATATATTTAAAGTTCGAATATAAAATAACAATACTATTTAAATGTGAATGAATGAAATTATATGTGTGTATATATATATATATATATATATGTACATATATATTTTCAATTCAAAAAATAGTTTAAAAAAATCTATTTCTTTAATTACTTTATGGTGTTAAAATTCTATGTTTTTAAATTCCATATAGAAATGTTAAAAAAAGGTTTTGAAATAAATATCACAATCATAGAAATAATTATTGTATATTAAAAATATATATACAATATATTTTATAATATATATTATATTAAAGTAATGAGTTGTATTTAAAATAAATAATTTATGTATATTATATGGTTTTAAAATAAGATTTAGATAATATTTTTTTCAAAAATTTTTGTATATGTGTGATTTAGCAAAATTTTATATGTCATATATATTTACATTCATACATAAAAAACCAAATTATATTTCAGAATCCTTTTTAAATTATTATTTAAATTCAATAATTTTTTATTTTTCCTTTGTTGGCTGAGAGCTATATACACATGCATACATACATAAATACACACACACATATCTTTTTTAGTCATAATCATAGTCACATCCAATGTTAACAGTACATATATAGGAATTTGTGATATCATAATCTAATCTTAGCGTATATGATTCAAGATAATTAACAGATAACTATATTTAATTGTAAATAGATAAGTTACGTTGACTATAGCCTAATAAGTACACGTTGAATGCATAATCGATCAACTTCGCTTGAATCCAAATTCAAATCCTTCCACGGAGAGCTACCAGACTGAAAGCACAACACACCATTGTACTGATTTTATTTGAATTTATGTTTTTAATGCTTGAGTTAATAGAGGAAGTAATGGAGTATATGCGCCCAGAAACATGAGGGTTAGAGCAAAAGAAAGTGCTCAAATGAGGGTTTAATGTGGTTTAAATAGTAGAGTAAGAGAGAAGCTAAAAGTGGATCCAGATTCACAATTATCTCTTCCAATTTAAACCTCTTTAAATCAAATCAAACCCCCATGTTCTCATACCTATGGCTAGTCATCCTTACCCTTTTTATGGACCTCTATCTTGTTTCAAGACCGATAAGAAAATACATATTTCAATCTAAATTAAATGCATATAGATATCATATATCGATATGTGTGTATACAATTTTTATATATGCACTATTTTCAATACTGATGAACGTAAATCAAATAATATTTTACAAGTAATATTTAATAAATATTAATTAATTTATAACAATCGCAATTAATTGCTCAGGTGGTAGTTAGAGTATTCAACATTTTGGTTGTGTGACTATTCGGTGTAAATTTGGCCAGTTATGAGTATCGAACAATTCGAATATTGATGTTCACACGTCACTTCAGCCAGTGATGTGATGTTATGACCAAATTAATCACTTAGGTAGCTTCGATAAAATCCAATTTTACTTATTTTAAGTGTTACGATGTAGCAAAAATTATTTACATTAATTCTCTTCATCAAAACTATATCACCAAACTCATGGAATTTGATAATGGTCAAAATTCCAATATCGTCCATGTTAAACCCAAATTTGGTTCAATGCTCAATATATATGTACAAGGAGGCATGCCCATAGAAATTCCAAGAATACCCCTTGGTTTTATGATAATTCACAAGTTTATTTAAATTATAGTTCATAAGTTTAAAAGGTAAAATAGGCAAGTCCAAAAGGCAAATATGCAAATAGGTAAGTCTATAAGTCAGTAGGCAATATGATCAAGTCCTTTATTCAATCATGTTATGTACAAATGTGTAAAATGCAATTATCTAATTGCATAGGCCCTAGTTTACAAGTATACCATCCCTTCCCTCGTTAGCCTTTCATCCATTGTAATTGTCATCGAGCTCTCTTTATCTCAATGAAGATAATTTGGAGAAAATCCTACTTGAAAGAAGTGATATGAGTGAGAAAGATATTAAGAGCCTCTTTCCATGTAAGTGTACATCTCTATTTATAGTGGTTGGAAGGAGGTAGGCTTCTCCAGTTGAAAATTTAAGACTTATAACGCTATGGAGCATGTGAATGAATGTGAAGGCCTTTGAAGTTTTATGGAGAAAAATACACTAATCACTCTTGAACTTGCTTTTTGAATGACTTTAATCCTCCTTCCTGTATGAATTTCTCTATTGAAATGCTTTTAGTCAATGTTCCTTACGGATTTGTTGGCACATGACATAAAGCATGGTGTGGATAATACGCGGCATGAAGTAAGTGTAGTATGGAATGAGTGCGACATTGCTTGAAAAATGACATTGAATGGTCATGGCATGGGATAGAAGCAGCATTGGAGAGGAGGTGACATCAAAGAGATGTAGCATTGATGACATGCGTTATTGATTTTATGTGTCACAGCTTTGATAAAATGTGGCATGAGTGGTGTGCGATATCCATGAGAAACAACATCTATGAGAAACCATATCAACGTGAAGCGGTATCGATCTGAAATGGTAATATAACAACCAGCATCTCTTGACATGCCAAAAACACACATCAAAAGAAACAGATCATCGATTTAAGGTAAAAAGTAGCATCACCAAGACTAAGATATTAACAAAGAAATAATCTATCGAATCCAAACATCATCACGGTTGAAACATAATATAAGGTATAGTGATAGTCTAAGAAACAATACTGATAAAAGTCTTAGAAGTATCAAAAATATCCATTCCCAAAATACCATACTATGTCTCAGAAAATCATTAGTACATATCAAAACATCAGAGTATCATAAAAATAATCCCTCGTAAGCAAAGTACTGAAAAAGAAAATGTATTAGTAGGAAATATAAGATGAAAGATAAATAAAGCTAGACTCCAGGCACGATAATCTGATGGCGCCAATGGACCTATCAACAACTACTCTGTCCGCTTGTGGTGGAGGAAAAAATGGAATGAGTCACACATAAAGTCTAGTGAATGAGAATAGGACTAATAAGAAAATTAAATACAACGGACTTTAAGTCTACTCTAAGTGATATATAGTGTATACAGTGTTCGTGCGCCTGAAGTCACATGCCTACATTTGTAAGTCAACATTCTGACAACATGGAGGATAACATTTTATCACAAACGATCGCCTAATAATTGGGGACCAACCTGTTGTCCCACTTTAACTCATACTAGTACCAGAGAGGAATAACATACATGTAAATTCACATAATGAGTCATCGAATGCATCCATGCCCAACCCCTTGATCCTAGTAGCAAAGTACTTCTTATGCACCTCGGGAGTTATGAGGCCTAATTCCTATCGGTATTAGATATAACCTAACTTTAAGCGCAATAAGCCCATATGAGCATAATAGACAAATGATCGAAAATCGGATCACAACAAACAAGAGATTGATAATCCCAATCCCAGTACATAAGTGCACCTTTAGCCTTTCTAAACGACACACCATGCCAAATCGTGATATGAAAAAAGCGAATTAAATTCGCACCTCAAAATAAAGATATAAATGTGCACCATAAAACAGTCTAAAGTACAGAAAGGTCTAGAAATATGAAGGCTAAGGCTGATAAACAGTCTAATAAGTCCAAAAGTGGCATATAACAGTCAACCTATGTCAGTTCTAGGTTGATTGCCTACAAGCTAACAGCACAAGGCCCTAAATAGGTTATTTAGTCCAAAACAACATACGACAGTCGAACTATGTCAATCTTAGGTCGATAGCCTACAAACTCACATCTTCATTTTACTTATTTTATAATTTAGATTTCATTTAATTACTTTTAGTTGCCAAAGGATATCACACCTAATCATTACGCAATTAATTATTGTGCTTCAAAAAAAATGAAATTGAAATCTAATCATTACCCAGACTAATCATTACATTTCCACGATATTAGATCTAATCATCACGCGGTCTAATCATTACGTTTCAACAATATAAGAGCTAACCATTACGCACTCTAATCATTACACAACTTCATGTACTCTCAACTGGATCGTCTCCCATTGAATCTTAACTAATCTGATCTCCTTATTGTGGTGTCGCTTAGTGCCATGCTCTAGAATGCGAATAGGAACATAGTGAACAAGTGACTCACACTCCATCTCAACCTCCGTTAAACTACTAGGCTCTACTATAACAGCCAAATCATGCAAACATTACGGTAAATGCGAAACATGAAAAACATCATGTACACCAGCCAACTTCTCCTGAAGTCTAAATCTATAAGCCAATATCTCAATCCTAGCCACCATGGTTCATCGAATTTGGACTCTAGCTTCCCTGAACTTCCAAATCTCATCACATGTCTCAAGGGTGAGACCTTCATAAATACCATATCTTCAACCGCAAACTCCAACTCATAGCACCTCCAATCTATATAAGACTTTTGTCGATCCTTATCTATCTTCATTCTTTTCTGAATCAAATCCACCTTCTCTGAAGTCTCCCTAACCATATCAAGCCCAAATATAATCCTATCTGTAGTGTCCCGCCAACATGATGGCGATCTACAAGGTCTGCAATACAAAGCCTCGAATGGTGCCATCCCTATACTAACCTGATAGCTATTACTATAGGCAAACTCCACTAGTGGAAATTGATCCTCCTAAGAGCCTCCAAAATCAGTGACACGCATCCTAAGCAAATCCGCCAAAACCTAATTTACTCTCTATGTCTGATCGTCATTCTGTGGATGATATGTTGTAGTCAAGCTCAACTCAGTCCCCAAAGCCTCCTGCAGACCCCTCCAAAACTCGCTAGTGAAGAGTGGGTCTCTATCATTAACCATACTGGTAGGTACCCTTTAAAGTCTAATTACCTCCCTAACATATAAAGCTTCTAATGAAGCTATTATCCTAGTGCTCCTCACAGGTATAAAATGAGTGCACTTGGTCAATATGTCCACTATGACCCAAATGCTCTCATTCCCTCTCTTAGATCCGGATAATCCATCTATTGAATCCATAGAAATGCTCTCCGACTTCCATGGTAGGATATCCAATGGCAGTGACAATCCTTCATGCTTCTTCTGTTCCACTTTCACCCTTTGACAACTCATCCACTTAACTGCATACTCTGCCACTTACCGCTTCATTCCAGACCAAAAGAAGACTCTCCTCATGTCCTGGTACATCTTATCTCCACCAGGGTAAATAGTCTTCCTAAAGTGGTAGGACTCCTCCAATACTGCATCTATCATGTCCGTACTACGGGGAACTGTCTGCCCTCTCTTCTCAACCATCCCCTCTAGTCTATGGCATAATGCCTAAGATGACTCGATTCTCCTCTACCCAATCTATCCAAATGTCTAGCAGCTCATCATCCTCTCTGCCTAAATCCAATCTGCTCCATCAAGGTCGGCTGAACATCTAGGGCTGCTAACTATAAAGGGGTAATATCAGATGATGGCCTAAAGTCAAAGGTGGGAAATATACTCCAAATGTCTCCACTCCAAAAAATAAAGGAATCAATGTAGCTCTCTATCTACTCAATGTGTCTGCTACAACATTTCCCTCGCTTGGGGTATAGGAGACTTCAAAGTCATAAGAGGCTAAGAACTCCGTCCATCTCTGCTGCCTCAAGTTCAAATCCTTTTGGGAGAACAAGTACTTCAAGACTTGTGGTATGTAAAAACTTTAATTTATTACCCAAAAGATAATGTCTTCGATACTTTAGAGCAAAAACTATAACTGCCAACTCAAGGGCAAGCATTGAGTAGTTCCTCTCATGATCTTCAACTGCCTACTAGCATAGGATACAACTTTACCCTCTTGTACTAACACCGCTCCTTGTCCCGTACCACAAGCATCAATATAGATCATATAAAGCTCACCCTAATTAGGTAACAGTAATATAGGCGAACTGGTCAAAGCCTCCTTCAATCTAATAAAGACACCTCACACTCAACATCCCATGAAAAAGCTAGATTCTTCTTAGTAAGGCTGGTCAATGTGGTAGATATCTTAGTGAAATACTTAATGAACTCTTATAAAAACCCACGAGAGAAAGAAAGCTCCTTACCTCCATGACATTTTTAGGAACATGTCAATCTTGCACCGTCGCAACCTTAGTAGGATCTATAGCAGAACCACTCTAAAAAACAACATGTCCTAAATAGCAGACCTCATCTCTCCAAAAGTGGAACTTAGAAAAATTAGCCTAAAGCTCGTGTGCTCGGAGGATCCTAAGCACCTTCTTCAAACGCAAAGCATGATCCTCCTTATTCCTAGAGTATACTAAGATGTCATCCACCAACTTATTCAGTAACGCCCTAACACTCGACTCATCAAGTCTATAAAATAAGAAGGAGCATTGGTTAGTCTAAAAGGCATGATTAACCACTCATGTAACCCATCATAAGTCCTAAATGTAGTCTTCTTAATACTATCTTTATCTACTCACAACTGATGGAAACTTAGGCTAAGTCAAGTTGGGAAAACGCTCTCGCTCCAACCAACTGATCAAAGAGATCAGTTATGCAGGGCAAAGAATAGCAATTCTTCTTCATTAGCTTATTCAGCTCGCGGTAACCGATATAGAGTCAAAGGGCCATTCGCCGTGGTGGCAAAGACGAATGGCACTCCCCACTCGGAAATATTCCTCCTAATGGAGCCTTCTCCAATAACTCATTCACGTACTTATTCAACTCATGTCACTCCCTTGGAGCCATATCCCTCAACGGCAAAGCAATCAGTCTAGAATTCTCAACAAGATAGATCTTAAACTCGATCTCTCCCTAGGGATGGGAGATTAATAACATCAGAAAATACATCGGGAAAATCCCTAACTACTAGAACAGAAACAAGCTAATCCTGTGGTGGCTGTAAAGAATAAAGGTTTAACATAACTGACCCTCATGGGTCATAGGAAACTTTTAAATTACGCCTTCTATAAAAGCCCAACCTCAGTCTGCCTATCATAGTCTAGCATAGTCCTATATAGGGACATCCAATCCATTCCAAGTATCAGCCCAAACCCAAAGAACCCCAGCACATAGGAATCACACTCAAACTTAACCCTTAAAATCATCAACCTCAAACTCCAACATATTATAGACAAATAAGTTAATCCCTCTACGGGATTTGACACAACTATAGGGTCGGTCATAATACTAGTGTCTAAGTGAAAGTCATCAATAGGTGTACTAAAGATAAAAGAATGAAAAGCACCAATATCGAATAAAGTGCAAACAGAAAGACTATAAAGAGATAAAACACCTTCAATCACCACCTTCTTCCCTTTATCCAATGTTGGTTGGACCTTGAAAATGGGAATAACCTCTACATTATGTGATTGGATGACCGAGTAGAAGCTAGAAAAGAAGGTCTAGGTTGTGCTGGAAAATTCCTCTTAACATGCCCAACCTAATCACAATTGAAGCACTTCAGCTTTTACAGCAAACAATCCCTAACATGATGCTTGCCCCCACATCTAAAACACTTCAACTCCTTTTTATGGATCTTCCCTTTAGGTGGAGGTCCACCCTTCTTCTTTTCTTCCTAAAAATTCTTCACTTCAGCCTTTGGAGCCTCATCCACCTTCTTAGCAACAGAAGTAAGCAATGCCATCTCAGCCAGACTCTCATATGTAGCTCCCATAGGAATATGCCTCACCGCTAAGCCCTACAGGAAACCCTAGAAAACTTGAGTACCTCTTTATGCGGGATATTGATTAACTCCATTCCAAACCTCACAAGCTCATTAAACTGATTAACGTATTTTTAACTAACAAATCACCCTGCTTCAGATTTATAAACTTGTACCATAACTCCCTCCTCAGCTTGCGATAATAATTTCATCTCAAACCTCCACCTAAACTCTCCCCGAGTCACGATACCACCACCAGTCTCAGCCTCTACAACCTCTCATCAACTAAGAGCTTCTCCCTACATCTTCCAAGTGGCAAGCTGCCTCCTAACCTCGTCTGTCAAACCTATAAGTCAAAATATCTGCTCATAGCTACAGATCGAAGATCTAGCATCAACAAAAGTCTCAGTGCCTAAGAATGGCTTGCCACCAAAGTTGGAGAAGTCCTTCCATAGTTTAGAAAAACCATGAGTGACATATGGTTAGGGAGGGGACGCACCAGCCACCATCTCTGTAGGCTCTCTAGCTGGAGACTCAACCGATCCTATAGCATGTATGCAATGGCGGAACCAAATAGGCATGTTCATGCCCAGTATATCAAGGATGTCAGTAGAGCCAGATCCTACAGGATCAGCCACCTCTATCTATGAATAGTAAAAATTTAATTAATTACTTACATAGATAGCTCAAATAAGGTTTAAGATAAACAACAGCATAGGCAGGAATTACAATAAGCGCATGCATGAATTTGAGGTGTTCTTAAAGATATTTTTTTTCGAAAATACTTATATGTATATATAGCTATACTTTGGAAATACAATTTGAAAATAATTTCAAAAATCAATTTTATCCTTTTAAAATCGTGTATATATATATATATCCATATGGGTCAAATACGCTCCTATCCTTAGGAATATTGAACCTTGCTATGATACCACATGCAACAACCCGCATCTCTTGATATGCCAAAAACACACATCAAAAAAACATAGATCACCTGTTCAAGGTAAAAAGTAGTATCATAGATAAGAATATATCAATAAAAAAATAATCTAACTAATCCAAATGTCATCACAATAGAAACATAGTATCATATATAATGATAATATCATAAATAACAGTATTAAAAATCTCAGAAGTATCTAAAATATCCAATCGCAAAATATCATAGTATCGTAGTCCCAAAAAATCATCAATATATATCAGATATCAGAGTATCAAAAAAACAATCCCTTATAAGCAAGTATTGAAAAGGAAAATGTACGAATATGAAATAAAGGATAAAAGATAAATCGAGCTAGACTCCATGCATGATAATCTGATGGTAGCAATGGACTTGTCAATGGCTACTCTGTGACTCCGTCCACCTATAGTGGGGGATAAAATGGAATGGGTCAGACATAAATTCTGGTAAATAAGAACAAGACTAACAAAGAAATTAAATATAATAGGCTCCAAGTCTACTATAAGTGATATAGAGTGCATACAGTGTCTGTGCACCAAAACGAGAGTCTATAGTATGGTGGATCAATTATACAAATGAAAAGTATATGACTAATTTAAACTATAGTGTAACAATAGTAAAGTATGTAAATAAGACTAATCATACCAGGGATTTTATACTGGTTCGGACCTCCCGTCCTAAGTCCAGTCCTGAAGCTCCTCTTCGGAATTTCCTTCCACCAAATAACCCTCACTTCACCCAAAGGAACGAGAGTACAATAGCAGAGTTTCTTTATCAAGAATGTGTTCTCTATTACACTGATTTTGACTATATAGTACAATTGAACTTCCAATATCTCTTGAATATTGAATACAATATTGATCGAGAGAGTATGGAAGTGTATGATCTCAAATTTGCAGATTAGATAGCAAGTGGATGATTAGAACAAGAGATGATCAAGATAGAGAGTCGAATGAATTAGTTAAAAGTAAAAGTAAGTGTAATGATCCTTCTTGATTCTCGTTTATATAGTTGTAGAAGGTTGCTTCTAGTAGTTACATCTCTTTCCTTTAAGTCTAGAGTCGTTACTGATCACTGGTGAAGAGTTGTGGAGGAGAGATGGAGTTGTGTCTCTTCGGAGATGGCAGTTGTAATTTGAATTATCTGCCCGAGCCCAGTTTCAGACGTTTGGATGTTGTTCTCAGACGTCTGAGAATCTAATATTATTTTTGTTCGTCTTCTACGTTCATAAATTTGAAGTTCTGCATTCAAACGTCTGAACCTATTAAGTGATGTTCTCCTAAGTTTATTCTTGAGTGTATCTCTCTTCGATCTTTGTGAAACTTTGTAGATGAATCTCTTCGGTGCTTTAGTCATCATCTTGTCACAGTAGTGGTTTGTCTTGCTTTGAATTAGTATCTGCATAGCTGTATGATATATATATATATATATATATATATATATATAATTTTCATTGTATAGTTGTCATCATCAAAATCGTAAACTAAGGGTTCTAACATTCTCTCCCTTTTTGATGATGACAACTATATAATGTACTTCGATAATAACTACAGAAAGGTTCTCCCCTAAATATGATTCCCCCTATAAATGTGCATATTTATCTTTCTCCCCCTTTGTCATTATCAAAAATAAAAAAATAATGCATAACCAAGAATGATATATAGACATAATTATAACACTAACAAAAAAAGTTGTGATTACATCATTAAGTGCATCAAAAAATATTAGTATCTTAGCAGGATTATGATTAGGTAGTTATGTACAACAAAATATTTGCTTTATGAAGTCAAGGTAGTTCATCACGAGAGGAGTCTAATTTCTCTTTGTCCTTATCGCTGGTATTTGGCGATGTGTGAGGAGATTGAGAAGGTGCAGACCAGTCAGAAGAAGGTTGATGGAGTTGTTAAAGTGCATGATCAAGTTTGGAAACCACTGAAACAAGAGAGTCATGAACTTTGGAAAGCCTTGTGGACAATGTGTGATCAAGCTTTGCTATTCATTTACCATGAAGAATTTGATTTCTAGATAAGAGCACTTGGTTTTGTAAGGTTAATTGAGCAATATTCTCATTAGCATTAGGCTGAGTTTGTGCTTCCAAAATCTCTATATCGGAGTGATATTCAAACGAGGAAGGAGGAGGTGGAGATGGTTTCCTTGGTAGTTAAACATCACTTTGTTGTTGTTGTTGAGGAGAAGGAGGTTGATCTTATGCATTTTTCCATTCTAGAAAAGTTATAAATGATGGTGGTTCCTCCGGCAAATGCATAAGATTGAAATTTTTTGTTCCACTGTATTAGATAGGTAACTCCTCAAAAGCATAAATATATGATGGGATGTTCATTGCTTTGAGAATTCGCATAATATAAGCTGGGTAAATGATTGTCTGGCAAGATCTATATCAAAAACCTTTTAGTTCATCGAAAGTGAACTGAGCCCAATTGATCTTAGTTCGATTAAATAGTGCATATAGTGCTTTGTGTTCAAGATCGGTAATTTGTTCATGGCTACCTAATCGAGGGATAATGGTATTTATAAGCATTCATGTAAGGAGCCTAGCACGTGGCCTAATGAATTTGGATGAAAATTGAGGCATTCGATCTTCCCATAATTGATGAGTGATTGTATCACGGGGTTTGAATTGCATGTCCTCTATTTCAGATAAATTATGATCCGTATAAGAGCACTCTAAGAATAGTCCAATTGCAGCGGGGGTTAACTTGATTGTTGTCCCGTAGACACTTGTCCATTACCATTCTTCATCATTCTCAGTAGTCCATACCGATGGACTATCCATATTAGCATAAAAAAGATATATAGCTAGTTTATCGATAGAAACATCGTTGGCATTAAAAGAAATAAGGGTTTTTAATTCACCTTGCGCACATATGTCGTCCATATGATAAGAAGGACACTTGATTAGGCTATAGAAAGGACCTAGATGCATCTTTTTAATCTTTAATTCGTCAAACCGTCGTCTATTTGTTGGATTCTAAAATACCAATTGTTGATTTGAGTATCAGTCACCATCAATGGTTGAGAGGAAAATTCTTCTCCATGCTTTCTTTTCTTAATTCCCATCATTCTAGTTCGTGGTGGCATTAATTTGAAGAGAAATTCGATTGTAGAGAATTTGAGGAAGATAATTTTTATTTTGGAAATGAATTGAAGTGGTGGAAAAATAGCCGATCGATCAGGTATAGGGTTTTAAAAAACCATTGTTTCCAATTCCAGACGTTTGTAAAAGTGGACCAGACGTCTGAAGATGTCTAAATTAGAAACAGAGAGTAAAATCAGATGTCTGGAATCATAATTCAGTCGTCTGGAAAGTTGAAATATGAGATAGAGAGTAATTTCAGACGTCTGGAATTGAGTTCAAACGTTTGGGAACGTATAATTTGTTCCAGATTCTTATTTCAGACATCTGGAATCCATTTCAGATGTCTGAAAACTCAAGATTAGCTTTTTGTTTGAGAGTTTTGTGAAGAATTTTTTTATTAATTGAATAGAATATAATACAAACAAATATATATATATATATATATATATATAATCGTCTCCAAACGTCATAGTTTATTTTTCTTGGTTCCATTACTGACAATCCCATGAATTTGGTTCATAGGTGGGATCATTATAGTTGATTGGTGACCAGGAAGGAGGTTTGGGTGATGAAGTTGACGGTTCATCTTTAGGAGTTTCAACAAAGCATGGAGATTTTTATGTAAACACTTCTTTGTTGAAGAATGACCACATATAGCATATATAGCTTTTTCCAGGAAGTTTAAATGTTTGGTTGTTCCTTGCTATATATAGTACATTTTCTTTTGAACATCCATCATTGCGAATTGATAATGTGACATTTCATCAAGTTTTTCATGGATGTAGGCGGTTTTTCTCGTTTGGCTTTCCTCAGTAGAGGTGATAATCCCCATCGACTTTTTGATAAGTCAGGAGAAGGTACGGAACGAGGAGGTGAAGGAGTACGAAGAGAAAGGGTGGATATGTATGAGGATGGCGATCCAGAGTTATACGACGTTATTTCTTGAGATGACATACGATTTTAATATTTGTTATGTTAAAAAAACTTCAGAAAGTTAGTTTTTATAGCAATCCAAATATAAAAATAGGTAGTCTGTTTATGGTGCAAAATTCTTGTCTAAATTTTAAAAGGTTTTTAACTAACTTTCTATTTCTAATAGATTTATTTTGGCTAGGTGTTTTGTAACGACCCGTAATCTCGCTACTTCGAAAATAAGAGATTTCATTCATTTTAAATTTCAAAAGGAGTTTAAATCTTAAAATAAATATGTTATATATAATAAATAATTATCTATTCTTATAGTTAATAAATTTAAAAGCATAAATTTGGATTTTAGAACAAATCGACAAAAGTAAAGTTTTGTTAATAATAAATAAAGGCTTAAATAAATGAATGCAAATATTTATTTAAAAAGGTAAATCTTATTTAAAACATCTAATAAAGATAATGAAAGTAAATTTATATATTTAAAAGTATGTTAATAATCGTTTTACAAAAATAACCAAAATTTGTCGCATTTTGTCAGTTTTACATACAATGTAAAATTAGATATTTTGATATTAATTAAAGATAATTTTAAAATACAAAGAGACATGTTTTTATTTATTTAAAGAAGTAAAAATTTCATTTAAAAGTTTGGTTTACTTCAATATATGGCTTAATAAAAAGGTCAAATTTTGACTGCAAAATTTATCGTCAAAAAACACCGTTTTTAACCAAAACAAGTTGTCGACAAGTTGTTGCAACATGATACATTTTCTAATTTATAAACACAAGTTTACAAACTATTTAAACATTCTACATTTAGTACTAAAGACAAAAGGAGTTTACTTTTGAAAAATTTACATAAAAAGTGTAAAAAGTGAAAAGACATGATTTGACATAAAAGACAAAATCATTACTTAAGGACTTAATATCAAATCCAATCTTCTCTTCTCATTAATGCACATCCTTTCTCATCTTGAAAAGGAACGAAAGTTGAAAATTCAAAAAATAGAAGGGTATTTCAGTCATTTTGGCTAAGGTTAAATATGTAGTTTACATAGGAAATTTTTGCTATAAATACCACTACACTTTCATTCATTTTCTTCACACCTCTCATTCTTCATGTTCTTCATTTTTGAGCTTTCTTTTGCTCATTAATGGCTTCTCCTCTTTAAGAGAGTTAGGAGGGTTAAAAATAGTGGAATGCTTAAGCACTAATACACTTGTTACTCTCTAACCTCTTCTTAATTCACTTCTTCTTCTCTTCCTAAAAAGGGCCTTAGGCCGTGAGTTTGAGAGTTGATAAGGGGAAGACGTGAGCAAAGCAAATAGAGATGGAGATGGTCGAGCACTTGGAAGCATGGTTATGATAAGGTTTAGAAAGGTTTAGTGAAGCGTTGAATTAAACGAATGTTGGTAGGAAGTTAAAAGTTTTGGTTAAAGATGAGAAATTCTCATCGCTTTTGAATTTATATTTTGAATATGTTATAACAATCATATTTACACCCTTATGACATATGAATGTTTATACCAAATTGATTATTAATAGGAATGATTTGATAGTTAGTAAATTAAGTGAATTGTGATAATATATCCCGTTATGGTAATAATAGTGAATAATTAGATTTTGAAATCATATGTTATGTGATTGGTTGAATGGATGTTATGTTAGTGATAAATATGGATATTGATTATGTTCATTTTGATTTATCCATTTGTTAAGAAAGACTAATTTCTGTGATATGAGATATTTTGGGAAAATAAGTCTCTTTTCATATAAAAGTGAAATTAAAGTTAAAATGAAAGAGAATTTGAAATTTGAAGTGAAACGAATTTGAAAAGGATAGTTAGATAGAAATTGAGATGAATAGTGAAATTAAAATTGAAATCGATTTTGAAAAAGCGAAGTGTAGTTTGAGGTTGAATTGAAGTTTAAATTGGAATTAGATTTGAAATTTAAGCTTTAAATTAGTTTAATTTAAGATTAGAATTGATATTGAGTTAAAATTGGAATTTAAAATTTAATATTAAAATAATGGGAATATAATAATATTATAATATGGTAATAGCGAAAATATATATTAAATACTTTAAAAAGTGAAAATATTGATTTAAAATGATTTGTAATGATTTTATAAGTATTGAAATCCAATTTGAATAAATTTCAAATATTGAAAAATAATTTAAAACTAGGTGCGTCGTGCAATGGTAGTTCGCGATTTCGCGCCGAAAAGTTCAAATGAATGTGTAGAGTGGAATATGACTCAGAATTCTTTGAGATAAGAAAATTTCGGACTATTTATCCATATCTTCTAAGCGAAGAAAGAAAATCAAAGTTTCGATAAGTAGATTTTGAAATAAGTCCAAATCAATTTTCTAGAAAAATCGTGCTAGTGCAGTTTAGTGACGGGAAATCAGTTTAAATGAACGTTTTTAATTGTGAAAAAATATGGAATAAATTTGATAAATCTATTTAAATGATTTAAAAGATATTTGGATTGGAAAATATGAACTATCGAATGTTTAAAAGTTTTTTAATGAAAATAAGCTTATTTAGCACTTTCCGCGGCACTTTTCTGCTGCGAATTCTATAACTTTTTGGAATATGAGTTTAAATGTAATGACGTTTCCCAAAACAAATTGTGAATGTTTTAAAATGGATAATTAAGCAGCTTGAAAGATAATTTGGAATATTTATAAGTGATTTCAAAATAAAGTTGAAAATTTGAGTATGCGGAAACGACTAGTACATCTGTCCCGCCTGTGAGATCTGGGAAGGTAAAACAAGATGTTTAACTAAGGTTAGGTATGGAGCAACCAGTGCCTTGAACTTACCTGGCCTATGTTTTCTTTTCTTAGGCGAGGGGTGGAACAGATCGAAAGGAAAGCCCGGATGCTCTTAAATAAAAAAAGATTCTGTTAAGTTTTCCAAAATAACAGAGGATTGGTATTATCCAAAAGCCAAGCAATCTCCAAAAATGAATGATTTCTATGATCCTATTTACTTCAAAATGTTTGTTAAGGTTGATTTAGGTTTTATCGTAAACGATGTCTTTAATAACATTGTTTTTGATCAGTCTAAAAGTTAAGAAATTTAGATCAAGAATTAAGTAAAAAAATTTGAGATATTTTCCAAAGAAAAAGAATGAATTTCTTAGAAGTTACTCTAAGTCAAAAGAAAGAGAATTCAAAATCATACGAAAAGAATTAAAGTGAAAAGAGACTTAACAAATCCTGTATACTCATATTCACTTTTTACCGATAATTGGATTTCGAAGGAACCGGAGTCGGATTTAGGTAAATCCTATCCGAAAACCACTTCGAGCCAATGTATACATTCGAACGTGAAGACATGTTGAAGACGATGATTATTGAAGACCGTGGATATTCATAGCGTGAGGACTGCTTTTTGATTTGCTCAGGGTCACACCCATTATAGAGTTATATATAGCAGTGGTCTCCTCATGATGGAGATTTTTCGGATTGCAAGGGCTTCTCGCCTATTGATGACCGAGGAAAGCGCATTCAGTTTGTCCTATTCCTGGACAACTTGTATGGACGTTTGTCTGACATTGCATTTCTAACGATTAAGTACATTGGTTTTTACAAACGTATATCAGTGGTGGCGGAGAAGGCAACTTCTCTTAGCTTAACACCCTCCTTGAGACATACAAGCTCAAGGGTTGTATTTTTATGGAAGGCAATTAGTAGTTAAACGGAAATGGCAATGTGGCATTCAAAGATGTGATATGTGCTGTGAGAAAAGGTAATCGTTTGCCTCAAGCCTCATCAAACCGGAAATGACCAAAACAGGAATAGATGCAGAAGGCCAAATGGGTCATTCCCAATCAGGATATGGTCATCCTCTTCTAGATATATTTCTTCCCGCTATGATGCCGGGATGTAAATTCATTTGGTGTATGCTAGAGGGCCCTCGATAAAGGTCGGTAACGACCAGAAGATGTCATATTCGATACCATCTAGTTATAGAGGTGGGCCGGTCTTGTGTTGGTAGAGGATCCTTTGTGATGGTCCTCGGGACATCCATCTAGAGGTGTACCCCCTTCGGAAGGTAGATCCTATGCCTGGTCATTTGTATGGAAATCCATTCTCCAATAAGAACCTACGGACTTGATTGTAAACCTATTATGCTGGAATTTAATCAATGTAACAATTTCGGCTAAGATTAATAAGTTTATTTGCAAATGTTTTCAAAGAATGTCATTAGAAATAATATCAAACGTTTTGATATAAAAGTGTTTTAGTTATCATAAGGTAAAAACCCGTCCGTGTTTATGTGTGGGGGTGGTCTTATGAGATACTCTTTATTTTTAAAGGATTTATAAAAAGGCTGATATATGACACTGTCACCTATTATTGAGTTTTTCTCACGCTGGTTTATCAAGCCTGATCCAGGTATTTTCAATACTCAGGTCAGATCCGAGTAGTTTCAGGATAGTCGAAGACGGTTGGAGTTCCAGAGGAGAGCTGGAGATATTCATCGACGTATGAACATATTCTATTATCCCCCATACTTAGTGTATTTTGTTTGATGTTTGTCAGCATTTGTAAGGGCAGGGTTTATAACTGTCCATGATGAATTTAGGTTAGACTCTGATATATGTATTTAAAAGTTTTCCGCTGTAAAAATATTTGTTCAATATTATATGTTATTCCATTCGAGTGAGATTCTGTTCTGTCTACTTTTCTTATCTCCCTTAAAGATCCGTCTTTTCATGCAATTTGAGTTGGACATGTATGGTTTATTGTCGATTCAAATGGTACGGGAAAATGGGCCTTTATATGTTCTTTATTCAATTTTTTGATTTGTCTAAACTTATCATCAAGTTCCATACTTAATCCTAATAATTCATTATAGCTAAATTTAGGACATATCTCATCAGCATTAGCCATAAAACATACATTAGCTTGTTCTCTATCGCTATCACCATCACTATCAGAAGATGATGATGAATCAGAATCGTCCCAAGTGACTTTAAAAGCTCTTTTCTTCTTAAATTTCTCAGATTTGTTCTTTTTCTCATTGTTGAGTTCAGGGCGATCCTTCTTCATGTGTCCATATTGATCACATTCATAGCACTTGATTTGAGATAGATTTGTTATATTTTCTTTTTGGAATTTGATCATCTTTCTAAATTTCTTGAATTTGTTGCAATTCTTGACAATGAAAACTATCTCTTCTTCATCCAAATTTGAGTCATCATTCTTTGCTTGAAATACAATCTTCTTCTTTTCAACATTTTGTTCTTTTCTTGCCCGTAAGTTAGCTTCATAGGACATTAAATTTCCTATCAAATCTTCAACCTTGAGAGTAGAAAGATCATTAGCTTCTTCAATAGCTAATACATTCCTTTCCCAATCCGATGTTAAAGAGTTGAGTATTCAAGAAACAAAATCAAAATCAGTAAACTTAACTCCTAATGCCATTAGATTATGTTGAATAGTTTGAAATCTAGAGTACATGTCAACAATAGTTTGATTTTGCTTCATTTTGAATGAGGAGAATTGGTTTTGCAAAATTGAAATCTTAGTTTGTTTGACGTTTGTTGTACCTTCGTGTGTAATTTGTAAGGTACGCCAAATGTCAAATGCAGTGGTACATAACATGACACGTGAAAATTCATATTTATCTAGAGAGCAAAATAAAACATTCATAGCTTTAGCATTGTTTGAGGCTAAGGTTTTCTGTGCATCAGTCCATGTCCTCATAGTAGTGCTAGGTGCTTCATATTTATTTTGTGTAGCAGACCATATTTCTAGACCATTGGCTTCTTTAAAAATACGCATACGGGTTGAACAATATGCATAGTTGGAGCCAATAAATAATGGGGGGACGTGCGGTAGATTGACCTTCTTGAAAGATACTTGCCATATTAGTGATTCAAAAACTTGTTATAGTATTTTTGATCAAACCATGCTCTGATACCAATTGAGAGTCTATAGTATGGTGGATCGATTATACAAATGACAAGTATATGACTAATTTAAACTATAGTGTAACAATAGTGAAGTATGTAAATAAGAATAATCACACCAGGGATTTTATACTGGTTTGAATCTTCCGTCCTACGTCTAGTCCCAAAGCTCCTCTTCGAAATTTCCTTTCACCAAATAACCCTCATTTCACTCGAAGGAACAAGTTTAAAATAACAGAGTTTCTTTGTCAAGAATGTGTTCTCTATTACACAGATTTTGACTATATAGTACAATTGACTTCCTATATCTCTTGTGTGATTGAATATTGTTCGAGAGAGTATGGAAGTGTATGATCTCAGATTTGCAGATTAGATAGCAAGTGGATGATTAGAACAAGAGACGATCAAGATAGAGAGTCGAGTGAATTGGTTAAAAGTAAAAGTAAATGTATTGATCCTTCTTGATTCTCATTTATATAGTTGTAGAAGGTTTCTTCTAGTAGTTATATCTCTTCCCTTTCAGTCTAGAGTCGTTACTGTTCACTGGTGAAGAGTTGTGGAGGAGAGATGGAGTTGTGCCTCTTCGGAGATAGCAGTTGTAATTTGAATTATCTACCTCGGGCCCAGTTTTAGATGTCTGAATGGTGTTCTCAGACATCTGAGAACCTAATATTATTTTTGTTCATCTTCTTTGTTCAAATGTCTGAAGTTATGCATTCAAACGTCTGAACCTATTAAGTGATGTTCTCCTGGGTTTATTCTAGTGTATCTCTCTTCGATCTTCGTGCAACTTTGTAGATGAATCTCTTTACTGCTTTAGTCATTATCTTATCATAGTAGTGTTTTGTCTTGCTTTGAATTAGTATCTGTATAGTTGTATGATATATATATATATATATATGTATGTAGATGATTTCCATTGTATAGTTGTCATCGTCGAAATCGTAAACTAAGGGTTCTAACACAAAAGTCACATAACTAAGGTTATAAGTCAACAGTCTGACAACATAGGGGGTAATAATAAATCGCAAATGCTTGTCTAATAATAGGGGACCAACCTACTATTCCACTTTAACTCATACTAGGACTAGAGAGGAAGAACACACATGTAAACTCGCATAGCGACTCATCGAATGAATCCATGTCCAACCTCTTGATCCTAATAGCAAAACACCTCTTACGCACCTCTGGGAGTTATTATGCCCAACCTCTGCTGGTACTGGATATAACCTAGCTTTAAGCCCCATAAACCTATACAAGCACAACAAACAAAAGATCGAAAATCCGATCACAACAAACAGTAGATCGATAATCCCAGTCCCAGCACATAAGTGCACCTTTAGAGTTCTAAACACACACTGAACCCAACTTCATGATACAAAAAAAGCAAATTAAATTCGCACCTCAAATAAAAGACATAAATGTCCACCGGTCAAACAGTCTAAAGGACGACAAGGTCCATAAATCTAAAGGTAGAAGGTCACTAGACCGTCTAATAAGTCCAAAAGCGGCATACAACAATCGACCTATGTCAGTCATAGGTCGATTGCGTACAAGCTAACAGCACAAGGCCCTAAACAGTTTATTTTGTTCAAAACAACATATGACAGTCGACCTATGTCAATCTTAGGTTGATTTCCTACTCACTAAAATCTTCATTTTACTTATTTCATAATTCAAATTTCATTTAATTAATTTTGGCTGCCAAAAGATAATATAGCTAATCGTTACGCAACTAATCATTACACTTCAAAAAAATTAAAATCTAATCATTACGTAGACTAATCATTATGTTTCTACGATATAAGATATAATCATTATGCAACTTTTACATTATTTAAATCCTCAATTTAACAGTATAAAACCATGTTTTAGTATTAGATTTAGGATTCTAAAACTTGCATATGTCAATTGTAGTTAGAGAAAAAGATTCATTGTTTCAGATTTTGGATCTACAATTTTAATAGATTAATTTATAATTTACATTCTAGTCAAAATATGATAGAAATTAGAATCAATTAATTAAATACTCTTGTTTAAATCTTTGCTCACTCACCTCCGTTCTAAGCTCTAGGTTTTCCCCAAACGCCGCAAGTCTATTTCTTCAATCTCCACTTAGATCCCTTCTCTATTTGTAAGATTCTCTTATTTTTATTTTTAGGTTGAGAATTAGAAGAGAATTGAAGTTTAGGAATTGATTTAGAAAATTAGGGTTTACGGTTTTATTTTGACAGAAGGAAGAAGAATATTAGGTTTAGGCTAACTCCCAGCTATGAATTTATAGAACAACGCTCTCAGCTAGCACCGCCTGATCAAACCCTAATTGATTTTTACCACTTTCCAAAGCCTTGCCATGCACAAAAGAATTTAGAATGAATGAACAATGCGATCAAAAAATCATGACCCTCAGCTTCACCCGAGGTTAGGTCGATCGCTCATGGGCTTGGTCGACCGCCCTCGGTCAACCTAGCATATGTCGGGTCGACCGCCTCGTGGTCAATTATTTATTATTATTTTATATTTTTATTTCTTTTTCTATTTAGTTTTCATATTTATTCAAACTTTTATAACCTTTTTATTTTAGCTCGGATTTCAACAAGTTATATATGAAAATTGTATAGAAATTACTATCGACACGATGGTGTAAGTCCCGTAATCAAATTCGGATGTTTGTGATAATTCTCCTTTTAAGTTAGTTATTAACTTTTAATTATATTTTCATATTTATCTGTGAAAAATTCTGGGGTGTTATGGGTATTAATCTTTTCATTGGCGGTATTGTTTTTTGACGACATGCAGTACTAGTGAGGCTCGACATTGATGATACACTATGCCTCTACCACACCGATGGCTTGCGACTTGCTGCTTAGGGTATGTCTTTAGGTTGATCAAGTGCAACGTTGATATGTAGTGCAAACGAGAAGTGCCATTAATGGAGAGCGACGTTATCAGCTGAAAGCTTCCAATATTAACTATTCCTCTGGTAAATCTTTATTTTCTGCATTGATTCCTTTGCTTGCCTCCTTTAGAAAATATGTGGATAACATTTTCTCCCTGTATAAAAGAAGTTTTCTAATCATATTTTCCTGTACAATACAAAACAAACAATAATTTTCATTGTAAACTTAGTATTTAAATCTTTAGTGATCCTCTTTGGATTTTATTAGGCTATGAACTAACATGTATTTGAGGAGTTTCCCACATTTTATATAAGTCGAGATTATTTTCAATATATTATTGAATACAAATAATTTTTCGAATAGAAGCTTAGGAAATCGTGTGGTGATCTTAATTTCCTTAATACTGAATTAGAAAGTCATATGATAATATTATAGAAGGGAAGACCGACTAATTAATTATGGCCATGAGACGAATAGCCCGAATAAAAGTTCAGAAAACCGTTTGACAATATTGGAAGACTAGAAAATCCTCTAGATAATAATAGAAGACCAGAAAATCCATTTGGTAATAATAGAAGACTAAAAAATCTATCTGATAATAATTGAAGACCAGAAAATCCTTTTACCAATAACAGAAAACTACAATATCCATTAGGTAACAACAATAGAAGACCATGAATCCATTTAGCGATGATAATAGAAGATCAGAAAATCCATCTGACAATAATAGTAGAAGATAAGAAAATCCATCTGACAATAATGGAAGACCAAAAAATCCATCTGGCAATAATAGAAGATCAGAAAATCCATCTGGAAATAAGAATAGAAGACCAGAAAATACATCTAGCAATAATAACATAAGGCAAGAAAATCCGTCTGACAACAATAGAAGACTGGAAAATCCATCTAGAAATAATAGAAGATCAGAAATTCCATCTAGCAACAATAAAAGAAGACTAGAAATATTTATTTGATAATAATAATAGAAGACCAAAAATCCTTATCTGGAAATAATAATAGAAGACTGGAAAAGCTTATCTGGCAAAAACAATAGAAGACCAGAAATCCTCATCTAGCAATAACAGAAGAAGATCAGAAATCCTTATTTGATATAATAATAGAAGATTGGAAATCCCCATTTGGTAATGATAAAAGAAGATCATAAATCCTTATCTGGTAATAATAGAAAAAGACCAGAAATCCTCATCTCGCAATAATAGAAGAAGTCTAGAAATTCTTATATGGTAATAATAACAGAAGAAGACTAAAAATATCCATTTGACGATAATAGAAGAAGACTAAAAATCCTTATCTAATAATAATAAAAGAAGACCACAAACCCTCATCTTGCAGTAATAGAAGAAGACCAAAAATCCTCATATAGTAGTAATAATAGAAGGCCAAAAATCCTCATTTAGCCACTGAAGATTATATTTATTGAGGAGCACAAATAACCCCTGTTCGATGGATCTTCCTCTAGAAGATTATTTGACTTGGAGCGCTAAATGGATCTGATTTTTTATATATCTTCCTCTAGAAAAATTGATTGATCTGGAATGCTTCTTGGCTCTGATTTTGGTTGATTTTTTTAGCACCATCTTAGGTGATGATCTTTTCTTGGTCGGATCTCTTATCACCATTTTAGATGATGATTTTAGCCTATTGTCCGAGGCATTTGGTTTGCTATTCTTAAGTAGAACCAAAGATTTACCCGACCTCCCTCTATGAGGTGCTTCAGTGAGGCATTTAATGACACCAATGAAGGCTATTCCATGCATTAGCCAGCCTATCTTAGACTGGGCCAAAGGCTTACTTCGTTCTCCCTTCAGGAGGCGCTCAAGTGAGGACTTTGATGATAACACTAAAGGTTGGTTCAGTGCTTTGGCCAGGCCATCCTAGACGAGGCCAATGGCTTACTCCATTATCTCTTTAGAAGGTGCTTCAGTAAGACCTTTGATGATGGAACTGAAGGCTAGTTCGGTGCTTTGGCCAAGCCATCTTAAACGTGACCAAAGGGTTACTTTGTCCTTCCTTCAAGATGCGCTTTAACCAGGCAATCTTGATGGAGGTAAAAGGTTTTTCCCCATATTACCATCTTAGGTAGTGGTTTAGAAATTTCTTTTTATTTTAGGAGAATTTTACTCCTTAACCATGTAGATACACTTATTATAACCTCTTTTTTAATCCATCGTTGGGAAATACGGTCGCAAATGTTCAGCATTTCATGTTCTTATTATTATGTGCCAACAGGTTGGCTACTCTATGGGTCTTAGGTGGGATCAATTTGTGTATGATTAGGGGTCCTTCCCAATTTGGCCTAAGAGATCCATCCATTGGATTCTTAGTATTTGACATAACTTTTCGAAGTACCAAATCTCCTTTTAGGAATGACCTTTTTCTGAATTCATAGCCACAATATCTTTATATCCTTTGTTAATATCGAGCACTTAACTGGCCATCTTGATTTTTAGTTTATTGATCAAATTAAGGAATTTTCTTTTATCTCTTAACCTTTCGATGGGATTCAATCTCAACTTCGATTGGATACATTATTTCTTCTGCATATGAAACCTATCCTATCGTTGCTTGATATGCCTAAAGTGTGAGTGGTAGCTATTCCATTCAACTTGCTTTTCATAGAGCATGTAATGAGAGCCGGGGAGTAATTCTTTGTATATATAATTCCTTAATGAATCTACGCTTTTAGGGGTACTTCCCTTTTTTGATATTTCATACTCAAATGCACTTTGTCGGTTCATTGGTAATCAAAGATCGACTTTCTATAATTAACTCTCTTGATCTTGTAGGTGAAAATCCCATAATTATTCATGATGCTTTGCATTGATCTTATGCTGAATTCATATTAAGGTGGAAACATGACTGCTTTTAGAATTTGATAGAGCATAATCATGTTGAAACCATGCGATCCTACAGTCAATCTATGTAGATCTTTTGACTGTTTGCCATTTTATGGTTAATTTCATCAACCATATAGTTCAGTTCTCCCTTAGTCACAACTTCATGATATATGGAGGATCTTGGAACCTGATCTCCCGAGTTGGCTCCTAATAGCATGTTGTTAGGGTTGTTGACTTCAATTTGTTGGGGGTTTATTTCTTCTCCAGCAATGGTAGCTCCTATAACCTTTCGAAGGTAGTTCTATTTCTTCCTGGTGCGATTGATTCTCAACAGCAAATCTTCTAAGCAGAGATTGAGGATCTAACTTCTGAATCTGTCCGACCCAAAGTAGATAGTTAGATCTAATCCTGAGTTGGGTTTTTAGTGAATGCACCAAAATGTTAACCCAAAAAATAGATCAACACGCTGGATTGAATGTGAAAGCACTAGCCATATTCTTGTAGAGCAATAATATAGAGAATAAACATAAAAAGAGCAGAAATAGTACAAAGAAAAGAAGTTTTTTATAGTGATACGGTTGTTAATGAAGCCCACATCCACTTTATGACTTTCTATTAACTAACCGTTGTTACAAGTTGAATCAGACTACAATATGACTGAATTTTCTAAGTTAGATCAAGTCACGAGTACAAAAGTTTACTGGAGAATCATAGTGAACCTCTATGTGACTGTTGTATAGGAGGAGAAAAGCAGTTTTTCCAGAGTTTCAGCAGCCAGTCCCAAAGATCCCGTTTATGTTGCAGGTTGGATTGTATTTATAGGGATTGAAAAGCTATTGGATTAGGCCACCTTGCCAGATGCTTGCAAATGAATATACGAAGGTGCACTGATAGTTTCGTAGCAAACCAAGTCAATCTGATGGATCACTAGCGATCCTAGGTTATGGATCGCTAACGATCCACAGCTTTTGGGTCGTTGATGATTTAACTGCTTGTTATGCTTTCCTTCATCCTCTTCTTTAGGCTTCATGGAAATCTAGCACAATCATATGGATCGCTTGCGATCCATGCACTTAGGCTATATTTGAGTGATCTCCATTTGGTTGTCTTTCTATCTTTTATTTGAGTGCCTTGATCAAATATCAAGTCGTTTGGAGTTTGTTTGATCAATCGTCTTCATAGTTCATTTGATCTAGAAGAATCATCCATAATTCACTCAAAAATTAACAAAATCAAACGAAACTTTTCAGGTACACTCTAGAGAGTATATGGGACCTAGACCATAAATTTCAAGTGATATGGACTAAGCTACATGGGTCGCTAGCGATCCGTCATGATGGATCACTAACGATCCATCATTCCTTCTCTAGTCAAGCACATTTTTGCTATAAGCCTTCTTTTATGTCTTTTAAGTGTTCTCTCCAAATTTCAAGTCAATCTAATTCCATATGAGTTCTGTAGGTCTAGTTTAAGCTAGCTGCTTTGGTCAAAACAGCTTGAATCAGACGAGTCATCACTTTTTGAACTATGCTGCTTAGAATGCTATAAAACTTGGTAATTATTATGAGAAGAGGAAGTAGATCATGATGCAAGAGGCTTTGGAAACCAACGAAGTTTCCTTATGGATCACAAGCGATCCATAGGTGATGGATCGCTACGATCCATTCCCTCAGTGGATTTTTGGGTAATTCTTCTTGAGTCCCTCTTAGCCTATTCCTCTGGTCTTTTTGGTCGAATCTTGAGTTGTTTTGGCTTGGCTTAGATGTTCTAATTTATTTGGATTCCTGCTTGGGTACAACCCAGTTTACAAAGTCAACCAATGGTTAGTAATTAGCCAAACAAAACTACATTGTCTGGATAATTGGTCCATTAATTACATGATTTATGTGCATATATGATTTTTCTGTTATTGCTTTAATCAATTTGATCGTAGGATTTTGATTTGCAAAAGATATGTTTTAAAAAGGAATATTAGTGAGGGGAAACCCATTCCACTGAGCGGCATGGTCTCACTTAATATCAGTTAATCGAGATGTTATAGTATTATTTACACCAGGCTTTATGTCTAATTCGAAGTTTATGTTTTCCCCTTAAACTCTCGGATGCTCAAAAATCAATTTAAGTAGATTGAGAGTGAAGGTTTTTCAGGTTTAGTAGGTTGGACGAATAAGCTTTCGAAGACGTGTATGGGGCAAAGTTAGGAGCTATTTAGCTTTATTTCTATTATGGTGTATTATGATTGATATGTCTATCTAGTACTCTGATCATCCAAGGGGTCATCTTTATATATAGCTCTTGCATAATTTGTAATAATTATGTTTGATCAAAACCTAGGAATCATTTGTATTTGAATATGAAATATGGATTTGAAATATAATCAGAAAAGGTGTTTTAATTCTGTGTTGATTTTATTTCATATTCACGTGTTTCTGATATTATGGATACCATTAACATTACCTTATTTTATCACCTGAGGTTAATACTACAGATGATTATAACATCTGTATCGCTTAGCTTCGGGCCTCAAGATAGGAGATGTTACAACTTGGTATAAGAGCATAGGTTTATGAAAAACTTAAAAGGAATTTCAATCTTAAAATGATTTTAAAAACATAATCCTAAGGAATTAGAGAAAAGATCGGGGTATGTGATAGCGTACTTGTATTTGCTATATAGAAGTATATGTTTTATCTCTATTCTTCCATCTCTCTTAGGCTATTCTTCTGTCTTACAATGACTCGAATGTAGATTTTGCGAACATAAGATATGAATGCTAGAAGGGGAAGAGTTAACATTGGTGGAGGAAGCACCACAACCAATGGGAATGCCAGACTAAAATACTAGAAGGAATCCAGGTCAGGCACAAGCTGCTAATATGGGTGGTGGGATGGCACAAGTTGATAAGGAGCAATGTATCAGTTCTTCGCTAAAATGATGCAGGTTGTCGTTGCTGTGGGGTTAGCTGGAGGAATTGATGAAGGAGGTAATCAGGGAGCTCCAATGGTCAATAACTATGTTGTATTGAGCATAGATTATGCTAGGCTGGGAAGAAAGCCGTTCATCGAGACTAAAGACGCGATTGAAGTTAAAAATTGGTTACTTAATTTCGAGAGGATTTTTGCTAATTTGGGGCTCAATGATGAGCAGAAAAGGAGGCTTGAGGCATTTACAGGGAATGACACTTTATTAGTGGAACAGTGTTATGGTTGGAGTCAATGAGGAAACTATTACTTGGGCTGAGCTAAGGAGAAGGTTTAAAGAAAGGTTTATATCAGATATTATAAAGTCAACTCTACTCAGAAAGTTTGCTAAGTTGGAGCAGAGAGATATGATAGTACTTGAGTTTGCAACCAGATTTGAGGAGCTATCGAGATACGAATATGCTATAGTTGATACTGTCATTAAAAGGAATGAGAAGTTCATTCGTGGGTTGAAGCCTGAGCTTGCTAATGCCACATTATCGCATATTAGAGATCTGTGTGATGTAGTTGTTGAGATGGCTTTAAGGCAAGAAGAGATGCTTGTTTTTCTTGAAGGAAACAAGGCAAGGGAAGCTCAAGGAGGGCAGAACCGGTAGAGGAAGTTTTTCTGTAAGAAAGGAGCTCAGAAGAGTGGAGCATCCAAGAAGGGAAAGGTAGAAGTTGTTTGTTATAAGTGTGATAAGAAGGGGCACTATGCTCATGAGTGCCGGGCAGGAAAAGGAAAGAAAGCTGCTAACAAGAAAGGAGTGAGATGTTTCAACTATGATCAAATTGGAAATTATAAGAACCAGTGCAAGGAGCCGGCCAAGGTTGGAAAGGGCAGTATTTGCATTGGAGCCAGCTACCTCAAGACCAACAGTAGAGGGGAAGAGAAAAGCTATGTTGGGAGGTAAGCTTATGATTCATGGTGTATCAGTTAGAGCTCTACTTGATACGTTGCATCACATTCTTTTTTATCTCATTGTTTGGTAGATAAGCTTAACTTAGAACCCTCACACCTAGTTACTTCCTTAAGGGTTGGAAATTCGATATGAGGTTATGCGACACTTGGGATGAACTGTGACCAGTTAGAGTTTGAATTGTTAGGTCATACATTTGTTCGCAATTTGCATTAGTTTGATTTCATAGGGTTCGAAATTATTTTGGGTATGGATTGGTTAAGTAAATACGATGATAGGATATTTTTCGATGATAGGAAAATATCACTTAGACATTGTGACTATAGTGATTGGATTGTATACTCCGTAGAAAACCCTAGTTTTGAGGCCGATGCTCTGTCAGATGTTGTGGAGGAAAAAGACGAGTTAAATTGGGTTTTCGTTGTTAGAGAATTTGCAGATGTCTTTGAGCCCGTAATAGGATTGCTACCAAAACGAGCTATTGGGTTTCAGATAGATTTTGTACTAAGATCAGAACTGGTAAATAGGCTACCAAGCAGAATGTCACCTACCTAGATGAGAGAGCTAAAGGCACAGTTGGTGGATTTGCAAGGCAAGAACTTTATCAGACGAAGCAGTTCGCCTTGAGTAGTGGCCATAGTGTTTGCAAGGAAACCAGATGGATTGTTGAAGTTGTGTATCGATTATCATAAGTTGAATGAGAAGACGATAAAGAATTGATATCTGTTACCTAGAATTTATGATTTGTTCGACCATTTGGGCCTAAGGTATTTTCCCAGTTGGATTTGGCAACAGGATTCCATCAGCTTAGAGTGGTCGAGGATAGTATTTCTTTGAGGCATTTATAACCAGATATGGATCGTACGAATGGTTGGTAATGCTATTCGGACTAACTAATGCGCCAACTTTCTTTGTAGAATTAATGAACCGAGTTTTCCGAGAGTACTTGGATAGGTTCGTGTTGGTATTCATAGATGACATTTTGATATACTCTAAAGATGGAAGAGAACATGAAGTCCATCTTATAGTGGTACTTAAGACATTGAGGCAGCATCAACCGAAGGCGATGTTTTCGAAGTGTCATTTCTAAAAGAAGGAGGTGAAGTTCCTTGGTCATGTACTCAAAAAAAGGGTTGTCTACAGATCCATCTAAGATCGAGGCAGTGAATAGTTGGAAGAGTCCTGAGACAATGACTAAGATAAAGAGTTTTCTTAGATTAGCTAGTTATTATCGAAGATCCATTAAGGATTTGTTATGGATAGCAGCATCGATAGCCAAACTAATGCGGAAGGATGTAAAGTCGTTTGGACCTATAAGTATGAGGAAGCATTCTAGAGGTTGAAACACTTATTGACTAATGCACCTGTGTTAGTTGTTCCAGAAGGGAATCAGGATTTAGTAGTGTATAAGGATGCATATGGAATATGGTTAGGAGCTGTGTTAATGCAAAAGGTAAAGTGATTGCCTATGCTTCTCGACTGTTTAGACTGCACGAGGTTAGATATCAAACACATGATTTAGAATTAGCTAGGGTAGTTTTTGCGCTGAAGGTGTGGAGACATTACCTTTAGGGAGAAAGATTCAAGTTATGGATCATAAGTCATTAAAGTATTTATTCTCTCAGAAGGAGTTGAATATGAGGCAACAAAGGTGGTTGGAGTTTTTAGCCGCTTATGACTTTGGTATTGAGTACCCTAGGAAAAGGCAATAAGGTTGCTGATGCACTTAGCAAAAAACATCAAAATGCAGTATTAGCAATGATAGCCGTGTAGAAAGATTTAGAAGCATTGACTACATGTAGTATACAGTGGAGATCTAAAGTTAAATCTAGTAAGGAAACCACTATGTTATCATGTTTAGAAGTTCGACCAGTGATGATCGAAAATATTGCATCTAAGCAGAAGGAGGATCCATTATTAGATGAACGAATCAGAAAGTTAAGGGATGGAATAAAGGGTGATGACTTGGAAGATTTCAGTCTTGACCAGAATGGATGGTTTAGAAAGAAAGGAAAACTATGTGTTCTGAATGTGGAAAACATTAGGAAGGAAGTTCTAGGAGAATGCCGTCGTTCAAAGTTCACTATTCATCCAGGAAGAAATAAGATGTATCAGGATATGAAAAGAAGTTTCTTATGGGAAGGTATGATGAAGGATGTAGGCCTATGAGTGAAACAGTGTTTGAAATGTTAATAGGTAAAAGCTGAATACCAAAAACCAAATGGGTTACTTCAGCCTATAGATTTTCCAATATGGAAATGAGATTCTATCTCAATGAATTTTATAGATAGGTTGCCAAGGTCAAAAGGTGGAAGTGAAACCATATGGGTCATAGTGGACAGGTTGACCAAGAGTGTCCATTTTATTCCAGTTAAGTCAATCAGGACGACATCTGTTTTAGCTAAGTTGTTTATGAAGAATATAGTTAGACTGCATGGAATTCCTAGTAGTATAGTAAGTAATAGGGATTCCTTATTCACTAGCGAGTTTTGCAAGAGTCTGTAAGAGACTTTGGGTACCAAGCTCAAGATGACTACAGCTTACCATTCGCAGACAGATGGGAAAACATAAAGAGTTTACAAAGTCTTAGAAGATTTATTATGAGCTTGTGTATTAGATCTTGGAGGATCAAGGAAAGACCATCTACACTCAGTCGAGTTTTCGTATACCAACAGTTATTAGGCTAGTATAGGGATGGCATCGTTTGAAGCCTTATATGGAAGGCCATGCAAATCTCCTGTTTGTTGGTTAGAGACCGATGATAGGTTAGTTCTTGGCCCATATTTGGTTAGAGAAGCTGCAGAAAAGATTAAGTTCGTTCGAGCCAGAATAAAGGAAGCTCAGTCTAAGCAGAAGAGCTATGTAGATGGAAGACATAAAGACTTAAGAGTTCTCAGTTGTAGATCATGTTCTCGTCAAGATATCACGGATGAAAATTGTATTTGATTTGGGAGATTAGAAAAATTGGCTCCAAGATTTGTTGGACCGTTTCCTATTATAGAAAGGATTGGAAAACTCATATATGGAGTGGTGTTACCAGGTAGTTTGGCAGGAGTTCACAATGTTTATTATATTTCTCATCTAATAAAGTGTATTCGAGATCCAGAGCTTACTATATCATCGACTATGTTAGATGACATGTAGTGGAACCGAATTTGACTATAGTTCGAAAACCAGTTCGTATAGTCGTAAGAGATGAGAAGAGACTAAGGAACAAGACAGTCAGACTAGTCAAAGTCCAGTGGAGTGACGATGAGAAAGACTGTACTTGGAAAACTGAGAGCAGGGCTAGAGATACTTATTTCGACTTGTTTCATGGTATATTTTACCTTTAGATTGATTTTAATGAGTACCTTATCGTAATTTCGAGGACGTAATTCGTTAAGAAGAGGCGTCCATAACAACCCTAATTTTGACTAACATTATTTAGGACATTTAATCACATAAATTAAATGAAATAATGTAAATGGTTAAGGGATGAAATTTGTATGATCATAGGGTAGCCGTGCCTAATTAATCTAAAGTCAAAGAGAATTAAAATAAAGTAAGTAAGAGGAAATAAGATAAGGCCAAAATAGGAATATGTTATATTTATACTCTAAACCCTTATCCCATTCTCATTTCCAACATTCGCAAACAAAAACTAAACATAAAGTTTTATTGGCCACCATTAGAAGAAAATAAGAGGAAGATAAGCAAGGATTCAAGTAGGAAGCTTAACTAATCAATTCAAGAGCAAATATCAACCTTCTTAACAATCAAGCTAAGGTGAATAATAGGTTACATCTCATTTTTATTGCTTTCGGTTTCTTGATAAGATCCCAATTTGTTTTGCAAGAAATATGCAATGTTTTGATTGTTTAGATGGTTATATATGCTTGTTGATGATTAGGTTGTTTAATATAGATTTTATGATAAGAACTGATTTGAAAAAAAAACCTATTAAATGACACCAAACGGCTTGTATTTTGATAACGTCAGAAACATTATTTTAGAGATGGGTTTCAAGTTTCATAATTTTGTAAGTTAATATGGATTTATTATGAATTTCTAGTAAAGAAAATGGCTAAATTGGGTTTAAATTATTTTCACTATTATATGTTTACTTTGCGTCAGCATTTTTAATATGTTAGAAAACATATTAAAAATGATTTATGGGAATTTTTGGAGAATTTTCATAAGCATTTTACTAAGGGTATAAAATTATTTAAGCTATGGGACTTATATGTTTTATAGGTTTGTAAAAGGAGAAGGGACAATTTGTTAAATGTTCTTAATTGTTAATTGCTGAATTCGGTAGTACTTTTAGAAAAGACTTTGAAAATAAAATTGGCAACCAATTATATGTTGATAAACAAGGAAAATTAGTTGGAAAGAAATTACTTTAATCAGTTTAGCAAGAAATCACTACTTTGCCACTTATAGCAGCCACCTATCAACCTTATACCATCACCTCTAACCAAGTCGAAACCAATACACATGGTACTAAGGCCTTGGTACATAGTGGGTTGGAGATAGGCGGAAGGTATAGAGTCAAAACATGCTTTCGAAGGGGTAGAATTATCTCTTTTAAACTTGGAACTATTTTGGTTACAAATAAGGCTTTCGAAGGGGCTGGAGTTTTCGACTTAACCAACTTGCTTCTGTTTCTATAAAGAAAAGGCTTTCGAATGGGTTGCCGCCTTTTATTTTTAAAATAAGCCTTTGGAAGGGTAAAAACCTCTGCTACCACATTCAACCTTTAAAACCAAAGCTTTCGAAAGGGTTATTTTGTCTTAAACTTTGAAGTCGCTTCTCCATGCTTTTCATAGGGTTGGTTTCGAAACCATCCACTTCTTTTACTTAGGAACAATACTTCCAAAAGCAAATGCTTTCGTCCCAGTTCTTTTAAGACACTTAGATATATTAAAAATTAAGGGATAGTTTGGCTCACATCCCTGTTAAATTTCAAAATGAAGAAAACATCCTTTCCAAACTAAATTTACATTTCTAGTTCGTGTTTTCAAATCTGCCTGCGCCAAAAGACCCAAATACCCTTTATGTTTTTAGTATTTCAAACACGTATACCATTCTGTAGAAACATCGGATCAACATACCATTTTCACCCAAAAATCATAAATTTTATGATCTTTAAAATGAGATCCATTATTGATACCAAAAAATCATATTTGCAGCAAGGCTGCAATTATTGCATATATTTGCTGAGAATTTTGCAATTTTTAAACATCATCGATTTATCTTTAAATGTCAGCAACTGTTCCATATAGTTGCACACTTTATGCAATTATATGGAATAATTGGAGACTTTTATGCAATTATATGTAATAATTGTAGACTTTTATGCAATTATATGTAATAATCAGACTTCTCTACTATTATTCTATATAATCGTCGAATTTTCTATAATTATTCAGTATACTTGCCATTTTACGCATATGAAATGATCATCAATTTTTCTAATAATATCAGCAATTATTCCATATAATTGCAGACTTTTATACAACTATATGGAATAATTGCAGACTTTTCTGCAATTATTCCATATAATGCATACTTTTATGCAATTTTATCGAATAATTGCAGCAAACTCTGCAATTATTCCAAGCAATCATAGAAAAGTACAACTATACCATATAATTGCAGACTTTTCTGCAATTATTGCATATAATTGCTGAATTGCCTACAATCATACTATATAGTTGCAGACTTTTCTGCAATTATTGCATATAATTACTGAATTGTCTGCAATCATACTAATAACTTGTCCTGTCGTTACTTTTACATATGCCCAATGCCAATCATTAGAAAGATAATAAAATTTGTGATTTAATGGTGGAAACGGTTTGTTAATCCTTCGTTTCTACGAAAAGTTATTACGTTTTAAAGATTGATAGTTAATGGGGTGTAAAATTTAATTATGGATTTGAGAATAGCATCCACATGTGAATAATCAACATTCAGCAATGGAGCAGAGGGATATTTTAGGGAAGAAAATTGCAGTATTTGAAAATAAGGATGTAGTTTATATTTATTTTTTGAGAGGGATGTTTTGTGTATTACGTTGATTCTAGGGATGTGTCCCTTATTTTCACAAAAGTTAAACCCAATGGTTTCGAAAGGAATGGTTTTAATGTTTTCGAAGCTATGTTCCACAAACTTTACTTGGACCCAATGCTTACGAAAGGTTTGATTTAAGTAAAGAACTTAATGCTTTCGAAAGATATATAAGGAAGGTTTCGAAGGGGAGATTTCTAATGTTTATGAAAGGACTACTTTAAGTATTTGAATGGAAGGTTTCCAATGCTTTCGCAAGGCAAGTTTAAAGTATTTTGAAAGAGGATGTCTAAGGTTTATTTTTTAAAGGTTTCGAAAGATGTGTTATGGCCTTTTGGTCTAGTGCTTCAAGGTAAAGTAGATAGCTTATTTTGAAAGGGGTACTTTTAGCGGATTCAAAAGGGACCGTTTAAAGTTTTTAAACAAGGGTTTCTAAGGTGATATCTTGGATTTAAAACCTAATACTTTTTAAGTTAAAGAAGGGGTTTGACTTGTATTAAAGGGATAGATAACCCTATTGATTTAGTTTTTCATCAACATCGTTTAGTGTAAAGCATATATCGTGGCAAAGATATTTGAGCAAAGAAAAAAAATTATATTTTCCTTGTTTGAATATGATTTTAAGGACTAAATCAATTTGAAAGAAATGTTTTCAAGGAAAATTTGATGGGATAGTTAACCTTGAGTAAATGACTCAGATATTAGAATACCAGATGGGATTGGTATAGGGTCGTGCCCTATACTTTATCTTCAGCCCCTAGATAATATAAGTCTAAAATTCCAGTGTGTAGTGCTTTGTCACAGGTAAGACTAAAATGATGTTACACATAGAAATGAATATATAGAGAAAGATAGGATGTTGGTGAGCCCGCAAAACCACTAGGATCAGTTGACCTTGGGAGAAGTAACTTAAGGACAGACCGTCTAGGAGCATGTCTAACGAAAGTTCGATTATTTATTTTGTCTTGTAGGCCTGAGTCAGCCAATAGTTAGTAGTTAGCCAAACAAAACTACATTGTCTGGATAGTTGGTTCATTAATTACCTGATTTATGTGCATATATGATATTGATATTATTGCTTTAATCACTTTGATTGCAGGATTCTAATTTGCAAAGGATCTGTTTTTAGAAAGGGATATTAGTGAGGGGAAACCCGTTCCGCTAAGCGGCATGGTCTCACTCAATATTAGTTAACCAAGATGAAATAGTATTATTCACACCAGGCTTTATGTCTGATTTGAATTTTATGTTTTCCCCTTAAACTCTCGGGTGCTTGAAAATCAATTTGACTAGATTGAGAGTTAAGGTTTTTCAGTTTTAGTATGATGGACGAATAAGCTTTCGAAGACGTACAGGAGGTAAAGTTAGGAGCTATTTATCTTTATTTCCACTGTGATGTATTATGACTGATATGTCTATTTAGTGTTCTTATCATCCAAGGGGGCATCTTCATATGCCGCTCTTGGTGTAATTTGTAATGATTATATTTGACAAAACTAGGAATCATTTTTGGATTATGTATATGAATATGAAATATGGATTTGAAATGCAATCAGAAAAGATTTTTTTATTTCTATGTTTATTTTATTTCATATTCATGTGTTTTTGATATTATGGATATCATTAACATCACTATATTTTGTCACCTGAAGTTAATACTATGGATGACTATAATATTTGTAGCACTTAGCTCAGGCATAAGATAAGGGATGTTACACTGCCAAATCATTGAATCTAGAAATTGATCATGGGAGGAGCCTTGTGAACCATATCGCCATTATTCCGGAGAGAGTTATGGAAAAGTATATATAGTTAGTCACATCATCAGCTCACGTCGAATCCATCAGCCATTCATGTCTCACTATATGCTACATGGATCGGTTTTTCCCTCGTAAGCCAGCATTGATGGCATGTTGAACCTCCTTGGGTATTCTGCATGTAAAACTTTATCAGTAAACGGTGTACGACTTCTCAAAATTCTATAGTCATCGTTAATCAAGCCTTGGCTCTTTCTCACCAGCTATCCGATCATTGTTGATAAGTCCGACGTTTGGATAGTTGGTGCCATACGGTGATCGCGCTCCACCTTATGTGAATGGTCCGGTCGATGTCTGTGGGTCGTTTCATGCCTTTTTTGTTCACCATATTCCCGATGTGTATTTTGTAGATTTGCTTCATCATCATTCCGGTGAAGAGCTTGGTCAAGATTCAATTGGACTCAGCATCCGAACCAATCGTAGCAGCTCTAGCTTGATTGCCATAAGGCATGGATGAATTCCCCCTTCTGGTGGACGGTTCGGTAGGCACTGATCGATCATGGAAGACCACGATGGTATGCCAGTTGACGCCCGAATGTTTCTGTGAGATATTCGTCTGTTCTACGATGCCTATGCCTATGATACTTGTCTGATGAGCTAGGATCTCCGATGCTGAGTAAGGAGTGAGGTCCCTCCTAATTTTCCCCCATCGCCGCTGTGGTTCATCAAGTTGATATTGGTCTAAATTTGTTGATTTATTTGTTAACGGCTGTCTATCAACTCTCTCATTAAATTATGAAAATTGGCTCTTGTAATAGAATCAGTGGCATTTTGAACTTCAACCAGATCAGCATTCACATTTGTTGGTTGATTGTTTGGGTCTCCTTCCTGAATGCTACTATTCCAATTTACTTCCACGTTCTAAGAAGTAGATCAAGTAAGTCTCACCATTATTAACAGCCTTGCTTAGATTTCTACAAATATTAGTGTTTCCCAGGGAATTGACCGGGCAACTTAGTACTCAGGCTCTCCATCCTTCGGCATAAATGAGTGCTCGGCATGTTAAGAGCGTTCGGTACGAACGCATCGTTCGGCATCAATAGGCATTCGGCATGGGATATCATCTGGCATCTAGGAGCGTTCAACATTGAGAAATGCTCGGTATTGAATACCGTTCGGCCAGAGAAGGACGCTCGGCATAAGATCGTTCTACGACCAAAGAATTGTTCGGCCACATATCGTTCGGCCTAGCCATAGTTTGGCCTAGCCATAGTTTGGCCTAGCCTTCGTTCGGCCAAGACATTGGTCCTACTTCTAGTTTCGTTCGGCACAAGTGCTCCCTACGGTAGTCAGTATGTTCGGCCTCATCTTGTTCGGCTAAAGGAGAACGTTCGGCTAAAGGAGATCGTTCGGCTAAAGGAGATCGTTCGGCTAAAGGAGATCGTTCGGCTAAAGGAGATCGCTCGGCTAAAGGAGAATGTTCGGCTAAAGGAGATCGTTCGGCTAAAGGAGATCGTTTGGCCCTTCTGGTTCGGCGCACAGAGACCACTCCGTTTGGGCCAAGTTATTCAGCTGCCAGGCCCGCTAAGGAAGTCCAACCCACCTTCGTCTATAAATAGAGGGGCAGGGGCACAGAAAAAAGGGAGGAGATTTTAGAGAAAACTGGGGAGACTCTGCCATTTTCAAGACTCATTTCAGACTTATTTCTTTTACTTTGCAATTGTATTCTAGTAACTAAAAAGTGATTGTATCTGTAATCACCCATCAAGGAAATCAATGGAAATCAACTTCAAAGTGGTTGTAGGCAGTTACGCCGAACCACTATAAATTTGGTGTTCTTATTCTCTGCATTTAAATTTACACTCTATTCTCTGTTTTAATTTACTTTCTTCATTAATATCTCTACACAATCTTTCTAAGGGTGTTGGTGACCAATTTTGGTGCTTTCACTGAGAATTTGAATTCTCAGGCTATTAGGATCTACTTTGCAGTTACTGGATTGCATAAATCCCATGAAGGAGATCCATAATCATTTATTCGGCATCTGTTGATTCTACTCAGAATTACAACCAACAACTCTACCATGGGAAGACCACGAACTAGATCAGCCACTCAAAATGCAGATGCCCACGAAACCGCTAGTGTGCAACAATTGGGAACTAGCAATCAGCAAGCGATTCGAGGTGCAGGGCCCTCCAACCAAAATCAAGCAGAAGTTGTTTCCCGAGTAGAATTCAATGACTTGATAAGATAACTTAAGGAAAGTATAAGGCAACTTGCTGAGCAAATGCAAGCCAACGCCGACCTCATGACTCAGCTTACTCAGCAGCAGCATCAGAATGCTGGAGGTAGCCCTGTCCCTTACTCTGAAGATGATAGTTCGACCTCTGCCGATGAACCTCCTAGGCGTAGACGTCGTAAGGATGAAGATGCACATGTAGGTGCTACTGATCGATCTACTAGAAACCAAGACCCAAATCGGACGGGGCATCAACCTGCACGGTCCCGTGGAACGGAACCCAACCTCCCATATTCCATACAAACCCCGGATTTGATGGCTATGGTCAGGCAGTTGATGAAAGAAAACCAAGGTCTAACTAATGAAGACTGGGGAGTGTCTAAGAGTCATAATCCCTTCACGGATACCATTCTATAGGCCGAATACCCAAGAAAGTTCAGCATGCCTGCCATTCCAGCCTACGAAGGGAAGACTGACCCTAGGCATCATGTGATGAGGTACGGATAGATGATGGATTCTGCAAGAGCTAATGACGCAACCAAGTGTAGGTGTCTCCCAATCACCTTGTCCGGGATTGCCACCATGTGGTTCACTCGACTCCCACCACGATCTATATCCAGCTTCGAGGAATTGGCAATGAAATTCGTAGAACAATTCAGGATACACACCACTCATCCAAAGGACGTGATGTCCTTATCAAGTGTAACTCAAACTCCAGGAGAATCATCGAAAGCATACTTGCAAAGATTTCATGTTGCTGCTACCGAGGTGAGCAATCCTAACGACCACACGATTTTGATGGCAGTAATGCGTGGAGTGGATCCGAATTCTGAATTTGAAGATTGGTTGGCGGGGAAGCCCCCAGCTACGCTGGAATGTTTTTATTCGAAAGCTCATCAGTTCATAAGAAGGGAGGAAGCTTGGTGGACAAGGCGAGACAAGGCATCAGGGCCCGTTCAAGAGTCTGTGAAAAGTAACGTCATCGTGAAACAAACCGGAGATAATTCTGGAAAAAGTCAAGTTAGCCTCCAGAATAAGCCTGGGCAGTCTAAAGGATCTGGAGGTAGAAATCCCGGATAGAAAAAAGAAACAGGGAAATGGAAATCAACGATCCCAACATACAATGAATACACCCCGTTGAACGCATCTCTTGAAAACATCTATCTATCAACTTGCAACACTTTCCAATATAGAAAGCCGCGTCCAAAGGAATCAACGGAAGAACATAAGTGGACCGGGAAGTATTGCCTTTTCCACGAGTCTTATGGGCACAACACGGAGGAGTGCAAAAACGTCCATGATGCTATAGAAAAGATGATAAGACAGAAAAAGCTGCAGGAATTTGTCAAAGACCCACAGGATGGTAGGCAAGAAACATCGGACCCTGGACGCGGGCCAGCCCTACACAAACCGAAAAAACCTACTCGGACTGTGGGTAGATTGGTTATTAACACGATTGCTGGCGGACCTCATCCTGCAGATAAGAATTAGCAGGATATGGAGCGATATGCTAACTCCTTAAGACATGCGGAGTACGAGTGTTGTTCGAACGTGGAGGATGGGACTCCTGCAAAGCAGCAGCGCACGATGAATGATGATATCGTATTCAGGAGCAGAGATGCAGATAAGGTAGAGGCTCCTACCATTGACCCAATGGTCATATCTACGACCATCGGGCAGGCATTCGTAAAGAAAATTCTAATTGATTACGGAAGTTCCGTTAACATCATCTTCCGGAAGGCGTACGACCAAATAAAGCTGGAGACCAAGGATTTGAAGCCATCCAAAGCCAGAATCCATGGCTTTAATGGCGCAGCGACTGATGCAGTGGGATATGTGGAATTACCAGTTGAACTGGGACAAGGTGAAGGCAGAAGGGTGTGAATCTTACCATTCATAGTACTGGACGTTGATTCCCCGTACAACGTATTTCTGGGTCGTCCAGCCCTGGCGGAATTTAGGGCAGCTTTGGCCCCTTGGTGTTTGACGTTAAAATTTCCAACAGACAAAGGGGTTGGAGTGGTACACGGCGACCAGGAAACCGGCCGTGCATGCTATGTAGCTGAACTCAGGGAGGCACGGCTTAGAGAGAAAGGAAAGGTTGCGGACCGCTCCGTCCGCAGCCGAAATGCTGATGATTGACAAGTAGCACCCGAGCCCTGGCTCGGGCAAAATTCTCGGATCTATAGGGACATAGATCCGAGAGACGATGATGGGGAACCCAGGGAAACCAATGCAGCAATGGATGAACTCACAATTGATATCCCAGTTAGCCGAAGTGACCCATCACGAGTCCTTAAAATTGGGTCGCAACTCGACCCTTTGGCCGCCGAGAACCTTACTGATTTCCTCCGAGCGAATCTTGATGTTTTCGCCTAGACACATTCTGATATGTGCAGGATTTCTCCTGAGATCTCAAGTCATATGTTGAACATAGACCCGAAACATGTACCTGTGAAACAAAAAAGAAGAGGCATGGACCCAGAGAGGTCCGCGGCTCTCAAAGAGGAGGTGGACAAGCTCAAAGCCAATGGGTTCGTCCGCAAGGCCCTCTACTCTGAATGGGTATCTAACCCGGTGCTAGTGAAGAAAGCGAATGGAAAATGGAGGACCTGTGTTGATTATTCTGATTTAAACAAAGCGTGCCCTAAGGATAGTTTCCCGTTGCCTAGGATTGACCAGCTGGTCGACTCAACTGCCGGACATGAGTTATTATCATTTATGGATGCGTATTCAGGATATAATCAAATCCCAATGCATCTCCCAGACCAAGAACACACCAGTTTTGTCACGAACATGGGATTGTATTGCTATGTAGTAATGCCATTTGGATTGAAGAACGCAGGAGCGACTTATCAACGCCTGGTGAATCGAATGTTCAAGGATCAGACTGGTAAAATAATGGAAGTCTATGTGGATGACATGCTAGTGAAGTCATGGCAGTCAAACGACCACATCCGAGACCTAGCAGAGATGTTTGACATACTCAAGTATTATGGAATGAAGATCAATCCGTTGAAGTGTTCATTCGGCGTAGCATCAGGAAAGTTTCTGGGATTCATTGTGAATGCCCAGGGAATCGAGGCTAACCCAGAGAAGATCCAGGCTATCCGAGATATACAAGTACCCAGAACCATAAAGCAGGTGCAAAGCCTGAATGGAAAAGTGGCTGCGCTAAGTCGATTCATATCCAGAGCAACAGACAAGTGTATTCCCTTCTTCGACATTATAAAGAAAGGAAAGAGAAACTTCTAATGGACATCCGACTGTGAGGAAGCATTCCGGGCTCTGGTAAGGCACTTGGAAAGTCCCCATGTACTGTCCAAGCCGATAGACCACGAAATGTTGTATGTATACTTGGCGGTATCCCAGCACGCTATCAGTACAACCTTGGTCCGCGAGGAAGACCAGATTCAAAAGCTGGTTTACTATGTCAGTAAACGCTTGACAGAGGCGGAAAGAAATTATCCAAAGATTGAAAAACAAGCCTATTGCTTGGTGATCGCATCACGCAAGCTTCGCCCCTACTTTCATGCACACTCAATCAGTGTCTACATTGACCAACCCCTATGGCAGGTATAATCCTCGTAACTCCTAAAGACCGATCAATCTGCTATGCTTTGAAGCTCGAGTTTGCAGCAACAAATACCGAAGCCGAATATGAAGCATTGATTGCTGGCTTGAGACTTGTTATCGAACTGGGAGTGAAGTCAATCGAAATCTTCTATGACTCGCAGCTGGTAGTATATCAGGTGCGGGGAGACTATCAAGCGAAGGGACAGAGACTTGCTCCTTACCTTGCTCGAGTTCAAGAGCTGTGGGCGAATCTGGAATACTACGACATCTCGCATGTCCCACGCGAACAAAACAAAGAAGCCGATTCGTTGGCAAAATTTGCAAGCATTGGTGATGCACAACAAATGGGACTGTTTCCTGTTGAGACCCTCTATGCTCCAAGTATAGACGTAATGGAGACAGATTTCGTGTTAGAGATCAAACTTGAGAAGGAATCGTGGTTGACCCCAATTAAGCAGTACCTGCTACAAGGAGATTTGCCTGAGAAGAGGAGCGAAAGATGCCAAGTCCTTCGTAAGGCTTCATGTTATGTAATACATGTCGGGGTAATGTATCGGAGGGGATTCTCGACCCCTTTACTCCGGTGCGTGGCCCATGATGAGATAAAACAGGTATTAAAGGAAGTCCATGAGGGAGAGTGCGGTGATCATACCGGAGGGCAAACATTGCCAAAGAAAATCCTCCGCTGTGGATACTATTGGCCAACCGTGAATCGGGATGCTGCAGACTATGTGAGAAAATGTGACAAATGCTAGATATACGCAAAAATTCCTAGAGCACCGCCGACGGAACTCACACAAATGGTTAGTCCCTGGCCATTTGCGATGTGGGGGATTGACCTGATCGGCTCTTTACCCATAGCCAAAGGAGGCGCGAAATATGCAATAGTTATGGTCGATTACTTTACCAAATGGGTAGAGGCAGAGCCTATGGCCACGATCGCCACCAAGAAAGTCATTAACTTAAGTTGTACGAAATATCATATGCCGTTTTGGCCTTCCTCGGAACATCATAACAAACAATGGAACTCAATTCAAAAGCAAAGAGTTCAAAGAATTTTGTCAGAAATATGGCATTGAGAAAAGGTTTGCAGCAGTTGCTCACCCGAAGGCGAATGGACAGGTAGAAGCTGTAAACAAAATAATCAAGTCCAAATTGAAAAAGCATTTGGAAAAGGCTAGAGGCAAGTGGGTAGATGAACTCCCGACGGTGCTTTAGGCCTATAAAACCACCCACAAGACCGCGATTGGCCACACTCCATTCGCATTGGCATATGGCACGGAAGCTGTCATACCCGCGGAGCTTGAAGTTCCATCTCATCGGGTAAATCACTATGACCCTACGTCGAATCGGGATCTCTTATTGGAATCATTGGACTTTATTGATGAAAAACGCGAAGAAGCCGATTTGAGAGCGGCCTCATACAGACATCGGGTCGCCAGATATTATAACGAAAAAGTCCAACCGAGAATCTTTGACGTGGGAGATCTCGTTTTGAAACGATTTTTTCCATCCCCATCTCATATGAACCCCACATGGGAAGGTCCGTACGTCATCGAACGGAGGCTTGGAGAAGGAACTTTCAAGCTAGCGATCGTCGGTGGTGCGACACTCCCCCGAGCATGGAACAGCGGGCACTTGCGACGTTATTACACTTAGTCTATTTCCTTCATGCACTAGTTGCATTTATCTCCAGTACGTTTTCATTTCTAGTTCTTGGCATGTAATAAGACTATTTAGCTTGCTTTCATTAATAAAGGCTTGAAGACATCTTTTTCATGAATGATTAATGTTTTTGCGTAAGATAGTCCTATGGCAAGCGATTAAAATTATATTATTCTGGCTGGCGTACGAACGCTATAAACAATTCAAAATCTCCAAGTCCCCGGAGTGCGGACTGGAGTACTCTAAGTCCCCGAAGTGCGGACTCGAGTATAAACAATTCAAAATCTCCAAGTCCCCGGAGTGCGGACTGGAGTACTCTACGTCCTCGGAGTTCGGACTCGAGTATAAACAATTCAAAATCTCCAAGTCCTCGGAGTGTGGACTGGAGTACTCTAAGTTCCCGGAGTGCGGACTTGAGTATAAACGATTCAAAATCTCCAAGTCCCCGGAGTGCGGACTGGAGTACTATAAGTCCTCGGAGTGCGGACTCGAGTACAAACGACTCAAAATCTCCAAGTACCCGGAGTGTGGACTGGAGTACTCTAAGTCCTCGGAGTTCGGACTCGAGTACAAACGACTCAAAATCTCTAAGTCCGCGGAGTGCGGATTGGAGTGCTCTAAGTCCCGGAGTGCGGACTTGAGTATAAACGATTCAAAATCTCCAAGTCCCCGGAGTACGGACTGGAGTACTCTAAGTCCCCAGAGTGCGGACTCGAGTACAAATGACTCAAAATCTCCAAGTCTCCGGAGTGCGGACTCGAGTACAAACGACTCAAAATCTCCAAGTCCCCGGAGTGCAGACTCGAGTATAAACGATTCAAAATCTCTAAGTCCCCGGAGTGCGGACTGGAGTACTCTAAGTCCCCGGAGTGCGGATTCGAGTATAAACGACTAAAATCTCCAAGTCCTCAGAGTGCGGACTGGAGTACTCTAAGTCCCTGGATGCGAAATCGAGTACAAACGACTCAAAATCTCCAAGTCCCCAGAGTGCGGACTGGAGTGCTCTAAGTCCCCGGAGTGCGGACTCGAGTATAAACAATTCAAAATCTCCAAGTCCCCGGAGTGCGGACTGGAGTGCTCTAAGTCCCCGGAGTGCGGACTCGAGTATAAACAATTCAAAATCTCCAAGTCCCCGGAGTGCGGACTGGAGTACTCTAAGTCCCTGGAGTGCGGACTCGAGTATAAACAATTCAAAATCTTCAAGTCCCAGGAGTGCGGACTCGAGTATAAACGAATCAAAATCTCCAAGTCCCCAGAGTGCGGACTGGAGTGCTCTAAGTCCCCGAAGTGCGGACTCGAGTATAAACGACTCAAAATCTCCAAGTCCCCGTAGTGCGGGCTGGAGTGCTCTAAGTCCCCGTAGTGCAGGCTCGAGTATAAACGAATAAAAACCTCCAAGTCCCTGGAGTGCGAACTGGAGTACTCTAAGTCCCCGGAGTAAGACTCGAGTATAAACGACTCAAAATCTCCAAGTCCCCGGAGTGCGGACTGGAGTACTCGAAGTCCCCGGAGCTTGAACTCGAGTATAAGCGGCAAAAATTCTCCAAGTCCCCAGAACGAGGACTGGAATATTCTAAGTTCCCATTGTACATATTAAAAAATGTTCTAAGTGCTTGAAGCATGGGAGGAAAACGAATAACTCTCAGAGAATCAACGGGCTATGTGAAGACAAACCAAGAAGTCTATGTTACGCACAACAACATGGATTCGAATCACAATCACAAAGAAAACTGAATAATAAAAATCTTTTGAAAAGATAGAAAAGGAAACTAAACTTTATTCAGGAAAAGTTTTCTGCTACAAGCACTCCAAAATTCAGAGTCAACAGTCTATCTACAAAATTACAAAAAATCATTACACGACTTAGATTGACTCTCGTTGAACGAGGACAGTAGTCACTTCTTGTGCTTCTTCAACTTCTTCCCAGACGGCTCTTCCCCAGAGCATTTACCCTTGGAACCTTTCCTTGATGGAGGAGTAACAACTGAAGAAGTAGGGGGAACATCCAAGGGCTTGGAGCTGCCAGGAAGGATGACCTTCAATGGCTTGTTCAAGGGATCGTCCAGGTCCACTTCACGCGGCTCAACCTTGACCTTGACTGTATCTCTTTTCTCTTTCTCGAGCCGCTCCTTCATGCTCAATTCAGATGTATGCTCAGAGGCGCCTGTGACTTCTACTTCATAACTCCCAGAGGAGGAATCAGACTTACCTTCTTTAAGCGCCTCGACCACCTGAACATCAGGACCGGGAGCCTCACCTGCGTGAGGGACCTCACTTGTTTCCTTCTCCGCCTCCTTGGCGACATCGCTCCTCGAAGTGGGTTCAAGATCAGAACGACCTGCACAAAGTCACGAAAAGCAAGTATTAGAATATGACAGCTTCTAGGGAAACACTTGGGATGTTAATGCAAAAGAATTGCCTACCAGGTTCCGGCTGGATTTCAGCCGTTAGGGGGGTCTCACCCTCCGGGATAGGAGACAAAACATGAACGCCCAGGCCGGGGGCTTCCGGATCGTAGCCAATGTGCCGTTCAAAAGGATCAAGCATCGGCCGACTGGCCGGCTGGGTAGGCACATGAATGGGAGGCTCGACCCCGGATGGACTGGCGACAACTTCTTTTCCTTTTCTAGAGGGGGAGCCTTTGCAATAAAGGGCCTTGGCCGCTGATAGGTCCGAAGGATCATTTCCCTTCAGAAATTCTTTTATCAAAGCCCCCTCGTCAACCTCCTCGACACCGCGCTTGACCTTCTAGATCTGAATTAAGGTTTCCCGCGCCTCAAGCAATGATTCAAGATAGCTATCGCAAAAAAAGTTAAGTCACGGTGCATGAGCACGTGGGAGTTGAATTCGGCAATGAGTGGGTCGAACGCAGTTTTGATCTCTTCTCTACCTTCTTCCCTGGCTACCTCAAGACGGGAATCGATGTCCGTCAACGCCATCTTCTTGCCCTCTTCACGGGCCTCGTTCTTTAACATCTCAACCCTGGAAAGCTCGCCCTCGAGTTGTTCTTTTAAAAGTCGGGCGGCGACAATCTCGTCACAGTATCGCTGTGACTCTTCTTGGGCAGCTGTTTTCTCCCCTCTCTCTGTGGAGAAGCTCCTCATGTTCCTTGACCCGGGTGCTGAACGCATCCCTCTCCTTTTAAACGGAGTCCTTCTCTAAGGCCAAATCCCCACATCATTGAACTGCCTTGTCAAGCTCTTTCTTATGAGTTGATTCCAAGCGAGTAATGGCCTCAGCAGTATCCCTGGCACTTCGATGGGTGACCTCGAGTTCAGACTTATAAGTGGCAATTTCTTCGTCTTGGGCCTTAATGATGTTTCTATCGTGGATAGCCTCAAGCTTCAAACGATCTATCTCATGATGGCGCTCCACAGAGACTTCGAAAAGTTTCTCAGCTAGGTGAACAAATGCATCATGTTGAACATAGACGCCATTCGTACAGGCAAGAGCGCTCTGTTTAACATGACCGGGAATAGGATGAATCGCCAGAAGGAATTTCAGGCCATCGAAGCAGATTCTCGAAAATTTGTCTTTAAGCTCTGCCAGCTTCTCTGACACTGTTGGGTCTGTCGTAGAAGCAGGGGGTGACGGCTTTGAAAGTTCACCCCTCCGGCGAGAACCTCGGAACTGTCGAGTAGAAGAGGAGTCAGAGTGTTGGTCCCGGGGAGTGTCGGGTTGCAACCTCTTATGGCCGTGCTTGTCTTTGCTGTGCTCCACGTGATATGAAGTATCCTGGTGGTGCTTTGGCTGATAGTAAGTTTGATGAGGAGTCTCGGGAATGATAGCCTTTATCGCCATCTCCATCTCGACGTCTTCTGGAATCCGAATCCCGTCCTGGTTGATGAAAAATTGACGAACCGCGAAGATGATCCAATCCATGTGAGCACCCCATGTCACCTGCACAGAATTCAAATAACAGCGAATTAGCAAAGAGATAGTGTGAAAACGAAAAATAAGTGCAAATGGAAGTGCGAGTGTTTTGTGTGTGTCCTAGTGTGTTTCCCCCCTGATGAACCGGTCGCTTTGCTAACAGGAGTTTTCTCTCCTTGGCTGTGGGATAGGTTGCCTACATCGCCTCTAACGGACGAGTGAAGCTTGAATGCCTTCGGATCATTGAAGTCATAGTTGAGCAAATCTTCCGGAATGGAGAGGTTCGATAGGCCCTTTAGCGAACTCTAAACGTGCTGTGAAGAAGCCTCCTACTCTGTCGGGATGAGCATAACTTTGGAAGTTCCGCCAACCTTCTCCTTCCTAAACTTACATGTCACTTTCTTTTTCCCCTTCGAAGGGGAAGATGACGTTTCAATATCGTGCACTTCGACCAGCGGATCCTGAGTAGGACCCGCATTCTCACCTTGTGTTTCGGGTGCTTCACTCTCTTTGATTTCCCCCTCCTCCTGTACACCAGGGGTATGGCGTGACGACGATTCAGCCAACTTCTTCCCTTTACCAGATGCGGGCTTGGGGATGGAGACGCCTTCAAGAAGGCTCACCCGATGACCTTCTGCTAACAGCCCAAACCATGATAGTGACTCATTTGAAATGAGGGTTCGGATGTCTCGTTCCTCGGTGAGAAGAGCTCTAATAGCCTCATCAGCCTCAGAATAGCCGCGGCCCTCAGGACGTGGATTGATATCTGAAAAAATGAAACAAGAGTTAGAAAAAGCACCGCCTCGACTGAAATATGAGCATCGCTCCAAGAAGAAGACTTACTTCCTTCAACCCATCTTCTTGCGAAACTAGGAGGGCAGCGCACGTAGAACCATTCCTGTTTGTACAGGGAAAATTTGCTCCACGCTTCGGTTAGAATTTGGCACTTGTGCTGCGGCTCGAGGAACACGAAGGAGGGGCTATCTCTCCGCTTCTTGATCATATAAATATATCTGATGTCGCCGGGATTTAGAGGCCTGGAGAAGACAGCCATGAAAAGGAGGTAGGTCCCATAAATGAACGCATGACCGTTTGGGTGCAGCTGCGACGGGACGACGTCTATGTATTTCAACACGTCCCGAATAAATAAATTGAATGGAGGCACGCTACCCACCCAGCACATAAACTTATTGCAGGTGGTGTATCCGACTGGGGGCAGGTGTGGATGATCATGCCTCGACGGAACCAACACATCGACAAAATGGATGTCGTGGATAGAGCATATTCGTCGAAGAGAGAATTCGTTAATCTTCCATGCCTGTGAATCGATCAGATTATCTAAGAGAATAGATGACTCTAGGGCATCAAGAGCTAAATTATGAGTGGGGGAGGTCGACGGGTTAGAAGTGTCTACGTCCCCTTGTTTGGAAGACGGCCCGGGTCTGTCCGAGATTGTGGCGGAACTGGATTTTTTAGACATTTTTTGACGGGAATCGAATCCTGCAGAGCACTTGTATAAACTATACTCAAAAAATGATCAGCGTTAGACTTAACAACATATGTTTCCCCCTTTGTGTGGTGTGTGGGCTAGTACAATCAATCGTGTATAAGCATTGGAAATTCGAGAGTCGCAAGGTTACTGATATAAAAATAAGCTTAAAAATCATCGCCTTCGAAGACCGTCATCGCTGACCGTCTCTAAAAGCCTTCCTTATGGCGATTACAGTTTCAGATTCAGAAAACGTTAGAAGAAGGTCAATCTAGGTTCGGGTTCATGTCTATTGAAGCTATGGAGTTAATAGTCCGGATCAGTTCGATATGCTAGCATGTTAGAGTCCTTGTCATTGTTTGGCATGCTTGGTTCGGCATTAATGTGTTGTTCAAATAAGTACCGTTCGACATGTTTTGTTCGGCGTTTACGTATTGTTCGGCTAAGAATTGTTCGACATGATTGGTTCGACATTAATGTGTTGTTCAACTAACTACCATTCGGCATGTTTTGTTCGCGTTTACGTGTCGTTCGGCTAAGTATTGTTCGGCGTGATTAGTTCGGCATCTATGTTTGTTCGGCCTAAGTATCGTTCGGCATGTTTTGTTCGGCATTTATGAGTTGTTCGGCAAGGCATCGTTTGGCCGAGGTTCTGTTCGGTCGAAACAACACACAGCATCCCCACTAACTCATGCTTCCTCACTAACCCCAAATCCCATCGACCGACATATGGTGTGCCATGCCGCCTGGATTAGGCCGAGCTTCAACGCTCGGCACTACCTTCAATTTTTTCCTTTCTTCCACCAGCTACACTGAACGACGAGGACGATACCGTTCGGTATTCTAACCATCTCCTACTCTTCCACCATTCTTTTTTTTCCCAAATCTCATTCGGCACAAAGGAACCGTGCCGAACCACAGTATCTCTCCCAAACAACCCCTACGTTTAATCATCCCTGATCACTCCTCCTAGACTCACGTCATTTGGCCTTAGAAATATCCTAAAACCTTTCGACTACAGTTCTAATATATGGACGTGGGCCTCTCGTCGAAACCTTTTTAATCAGGGAAAGGAGTTGGGTAAAGGAATTAATACCTAGTTCGTAGATCAAGCCTTGGAAATGATTGAGAAGTCTTTAGAGTCTGATAACAGGAGTGGTTCGCAAGTTCGAGATTACAGTAGTGAAAGTAAAAAAAGAAGGGGGGAGAAGAGGATACCGGGTTTTATAAGGGAGAAGGAGAAGTTGAAGGGACTATGACCGGTAGAACCGGTCAAGGCCATAACGTTCGGCTATCTCGAATTGTTCAGCCTGGGCTAGCATGGATCGTTCGGCATCCTGGGTACTCGTCTTCAGATGGGTTGTACCGGATACGAAGTCGCTCGACGTAACATGGATCATTCGGCCTCGGCTACACTGTTCGGCACACACACCTTTGTAGCTGATATTCTCAAGAAGGCACCTCTAAGGACATTTAACCAAGGCTCGAACCAAAGCATGGAAGATACATACTTCAAAGCATATCACTTTCGGTCACGTAATACGCTTTGAGGGGCAAGTGTTTCCCATGGAATTGACCGGGCAACTTAGTACTCAGGCTCTCCATTATTCGGCATCAATGAGTGCTCGGCATGTTAAGACCGTTCAGTACGAACGCATCGTTCGGCATCAATGGGTGTTCGACATGGGATATCGTCCGGCATCTAGGAGCATTCGGCATCGAGAAACGCTCGGTATTGAATACCGTTCGACCAGAGAAGGACGCTCGGCATAAGTTCGTTCTACGACCAAAGAATTGTTCGGCCTCATATCGTTCGGCTTAGCCATCGTTCGGCCTAGCCATAGTTCGGCCTAGCCATCGTTCCGCCAAGGCATTGGTCGGGCTTCTAGTTTCGTTCGGCATAAGTGCTCCCTACGGTAGTCAGTATGTTTGGCCTCATCTTGTTCGGCTAAAGGAGAACGTTCGGCTAAAGGAGATCGTTCGGCTAAAGGAGAACGTTCAGCTAAAGGAGAACGTTCGGCTAAAGGAGATCGTTTGGCTAAAGGAGAACGTTCGGCTAAAGGAGATTTTTCGGCTAAAGGAGATTTTTCGGCTAAAGGAGAACGTTCGGCTAAAGGAGATCGTTTGGCTAAAGGAGATTATTATGCTAAAGGAGAACGTTCAGCTAAAGGAGATCGTTCGGCCAAAGGAGATCGCTCGGCCTCTCTGGTTCGGCGCACAGAGACCACTCCGTTTGGACCGAGTTATTCAGCTGCCAGGCCTGCTAGGGAAGTCCAACCCACCTTCGTCTAAAAATAGAGGGGCAGGGGCACAGAAAAAAGGGGAAAGATTTTAGAGAACACTGGGGAGACTCTGCCATTTTCAAGACTCATTCCAGACTTATTTATTTTACTTTGCAATTGTATTCTAGTCACTATAAACGGATTGTATCTGTAATCACCCATCAAGGAAATCAATAGAAATCAACTTCAAAGTGGACGTAGGCAGTTACGCCGAACCACTATAAATTTGGTTTTCTTGTTCTCTGCATTTAAATTTACACTCTATTCTCTGTTTTAATTTACTTTCTTCATTGATCTCTCTACACAATTTTTATAAGGGTGTTAGTGACCAATTTTGATGCTAACACTTAGTAGTATAAGCAACTTATTGAATATAACTACAAATCTCCTTTGAGGGATTTATCTAATCCAGTAGCAACAAAAGGATCCTAGTAAGCCGAGAATCTATGTTCTCTCAACGAAAGCACCAAAATGTTTGCAACTAAGTTGGTCATAAAAACCCAAGAATAGATTTATGTATAGAAGTAAATGAAGAAAAACAAATTTAAACTGAGGAAATGATTAAGCTAATAATAGATAAAAAGAAATAGTCATAGACACAGGGATTTATAGTGGTTCAACATTGTATGCCTACGTCCACTTTGAAGATTATCCTTTATTGACCACCAATAAATCTGATTACAATAATAAGGAATAATAAACAATTGATTACAATAAAGTCTAGAGTATCAAGCAGCGTAAAGATCCATAGACTAACCTATTAGGCCAATATTTATAGGTGAAGCGACCACCAATCTATCTGAAAATTCGATCGAAGGACCTTATAATCCACATGGGCCCACCAGAGGGATATTTAGGCCCAATCCCAATGTGGAGAGATTGGTACCGATCCCTTCATTTTTCAATTTTTGGCCAACGATCCTTATAGTGGCTTCTTCATGCTAAAATATGTTTATCCTCTAATTTCGTGTCAATAGGATGAATGGAACTCGAGTAATTGCTTGATTTTTGACTTGATATCACTTGTGCACTACTCGTAATCGAACCCTCCATAAGTATGTATGCTGATCCCTTCCATAACATCCTTTTGATATGCGAAACCTAGGATAGGTTCTCTAGGGTCCATATACCTTGCTTTCCAAATTTCATATGCTTTGGACTTGTAAATCTTGAGATATTAATTGTTGTATGCATGAATGCACTTGAACTTTGATGGATGTTGACCCCTCTTTAGTGAAGCCTACCGATCCCTCAAGATTGAGTATGCTAAACCCTTCCATTTGTTGAGCCATATTCCATGCTTTGGGCTTCCTACATTATACATCCATCTAATCCATTCAATTCCGACTTAATATAATCATCTGTACTTGACTTTGGGGCCCCACAATCATCATTCTGGAATCATCGACCTTGATGACAGTCATATCTAACTCGTGCGATCAGTTCAATCTAGCCAAGCTAGAATGCCGGGTAAAAAAACAAAAAGTAAAGGTAGGGATTTGATGTTGTTTTGAAAAAATAAAAGTAAATGTTTTGGATTTTAAAGTTAATAACTTTAAAATATTCTTAAGTTGTAAATTTTAAAAAGCAAATAACTTACTGATTTTGAAAAGGTATAAAGTGAATATTATAATAATATATTAAAATAATATAATATTCAAATATGTGACAAAGAGCTAAAAATATTATTTAAAGATAGAATATTATTTTAAATGAGTTAAAATAGTTTTAATATGGTTCTACGACAATTTTGAAGTGTTTCGGACAAGTTCTAGAACAATTCACCAAAATAATCAAAATCGAGCCTGTCATGTAGCGGCAGTTCGTAATTTTTGACCCGTAACTCTAAATTAATGTGTAGGGTGCAAATTAAGTCGAAAATCTTTGAAATAAGAATTTTTCGAATCCTTATAACCATATTTTTCAAATGGAAAAGAAAAACCAAGATTTCATCTCGTAGATTTTAAAACATGTCCAAATTAAGTTATCAAAAAAATCGCACTTTTGAAGTTAAGTGACCAAAGTGTAAAATTCGTTAAAATGATTATTTTATGTTAAAAAATATGAAATTAATTTCATAAATATGCTAAAATGTTTTAAAAGAGATTAGAGTTATAAATATGAATTTTCAAATGATAGAAAAGTTGTTTTAATTAAATAAGCTTGTAAAACACTATCCACGACACCTTTCTATAACAGTTTTAATAAACTTTAGAAGTATAAATTTAAACTTAATCTTTTACAATGTATTTAAATAAACAATTTAGTATTTTAAAAATGATTTGGAAGTTCCGATAGGAGTTTAAATAAATGGTTAAGAGCAATTATTATAACACTTAAACAATAATTATAATTTTTCCTTAAAAAGTTTGGAATGTAATAAGAAACCGAGTATGTAGAAACGACTAGTGCATTTGTCCCGTTCGTGAGATCTAGAAATATATACCAATGTGTGTAACTAAGGTTGGGAATGGAGCAACCAATGCCCTCAACTTACCTAGCCTTTGTTTTCTCTTTCTTAACGAGAGGTGGAACAGATCGAAAGAAATCTCAGATGTTCTAAAAAGATCCTCATTTAAGTTTTTCCAAAGTAAGGAATTTCCAAAGGAGTTAATTAAACCGAATTTTCAATAGTGTAAGGAATACTCTGGCCAAACTTTGTATTAAGTTCCGAGGAGGGAATTTGTACTATCCGTGTGAATTTAAATGGTGAATTTACTGTTATTCCATGAATAATACGAGTTGAATTTGAAAATTAATCTTGGTATGATTAGTCTAACCTTTTACTCAAGATAACTGGTTTTGGATTTACAGTAAACGATGTCTTAAAAAACATTGTTTTTGACCCGTTAAGACATGTTTCAAAAAATGAATTTTTTTATTAGATTAAGAATCAAAATTTCCTAAGTAAATTACTTAAGATTTCCAAATTTAAAAGGATTTTGATTAACAAGCATAAAGTTAAAATGAAAAGAGGCATAACAAATCCTTTATGCACATATTCACTTTTTTTTTTATCTATGATCGAATTTCAAAGAGACCAGGTTCGGGTTTGTCTATTTTCTATCCGAAAACCACTTCGAACAAATTTACTTTTTCGAAGTAAAACTTGTTGAAGACAAAGATCATTGAAGGCAAAGATCTTCATGATGTATGGCTACATGCCATTAGACCCTCGGTGAAAATTACAATATCATATACTTATGGTGGCAGTAGTGCTTTGTTACGAAAATCTTCGATTTGCAAGAATAACCGCGACTAATCCTAGGAGTAATTTCTGAGAGGATGTGGTAGGAGAGTACCTTCGGTCTGTCCTATTCTTGAATAACTTATATGGACAAATGTCTGACATTACATTTTAAAATCACATTAATTGATCTCTATAAATGTATCATCTGTTTGGTGGCGTAGAAGGCCACTTCTCTTATCTTAACACCCTTTCTAAGACGTATGAGCTCAGGAGTTACATGTTTATAGAAATCGGTTGTGTGTTTATGGAATGGCAATATGGCAGTTAAAGTAGAAAATTGATGTTCTATGAAAGATAATCTCTACCTCAGGCCTCACACAATAAAATGACTAAAACATGCTAGATGCGTCAAGGACATGTGGTTCGCAACCATTTGGGTATGGTCATCCCTTTCTACATATATTGATTCCCGTTATGACGTCGGATTTTAAATTTATGTGGTGTATGCGAAGAGAGCTTTCGGATAGATCGGTAATGACCGGTGTGATGACATATTCAGTACTATCTAATTAGGGATAGAACGGCCTTGTGTTGGTAGAGGATCATTAGTTGGGCCTCAATACATTCTTTAAAAGATGTACAGCTGAAAGGTAGCCTCTTACTTGGTTATTTGTTGGAAATCCATTCTCTAATACATGCATGCCATTTTGATTTTAGAGCCTAGTATGTCGGAATTTAATAATGGTAACAATTTCAGCTATTTGAATATGTTTACCTGAAAAAGTGTTTCCAAAGAATGTCATTAAAAGTAATATCAAATGATTTGATAAAAATGTTTTAATTACCATAAGGTAAAAATCCGTCCGTATTTATGTGCGGCGTAGTCTTAGAAGACACTCTTTCTTTTCAAAAGGTTTTTGTTACCAATCTCTATATATGATACTGTCATTAATGATTCGTGTTTCTCACGTTGGATTGCGAGACTGATCCGGATACTTTTATACTCGGGTCAGTCTGAGTAGTTTCATGATTAGCCGAAGACGTTTGGAGTTTCCAGAGGAGAGCTGGAAATCTTCATCAATGTACGGATGTATTCTATTTTCCGCTTCATTGTGTGTTGTTTGTTTTTTAGCAAGTGTAAGGACGTGTATTATAACTATCCAAGCTTAATCTAGGTGAGACTCTGGTATATCTATTTTAAAATTTTCCGCTGTAAATGTTTTATATTGAAATAATATATGTTATTCGATTCGAGTAAGGTTTTGTTCTTTCTGCTTTTTTTAAATCCCATAATTATCCAGCTTTTTGTTCAATTTAGGTTAGACTTGTGTGGTTTATTATCAGCTTAAATAATGCGGATTGCGGATCGTTACAATGGAAATTCGATATAGTATTATTTTGAAATTAGATAAATGAAATAATTTTCTTGAAATAACTATAGTTATATATAATGTGTTTGGTTGATAGAGAATGATAATATTCGATTATTATCATTTATTGTTTGTGCATTAATAAAGGTTGATTATTATTATTACAATCTAAAAAAAGATAAACAATTGTGAAATGATCTTATATAAGAAAGTGAATTTATAAATGTGAGTTATAAATTATAGATAATAATTAATAAGATTTAAACTGAGAATTTGAGAACGTAAACCCCGGTATTTGTAGAAATGGATTTTCAAAGTTTTGGAAATTGTTTTTTCAAAAGTTTTGGGGAAAAAGTAATATAGTATTATTTTGGAAGTATTTTTAACTAAGAATATTTTTAAATTTTTTTAAAAAGAGATAGAAAGCATTGAACCCACTTCAGTCACAGGAAAATGATATGCAAAAGTATGGTTTGATATACAAAGGAGTTAGGTATATTATTATTTCAAAATGATTTAAAATAAAATCGGGTGTCAAGTGATATTTGAAACTTTTTATTTGAAATTTTAAAGGAGATAGAAAGCATTGAACTCACTTTGTTTTGAGATGTTATTTGAAATTTTTTATTTGTTAAAATAAAATACGATTTTGGACTGTTGAAAACTTTCGAGTTACAATAAATTAAGCTAAGGATTTTGTAAAAACATAAGAGATAAGTTTTATAACTTATAAATTTGAGAACTAATCAGTTAAAAAAATTCTAAATTTGTTGGATATGCATGTAAAGAAAAGAAAATCTGAAATTAAAATATGAAATGAAATTTAACTTTGTAAAGTTATATCGAATCGATTTTGATTTAAAATGAATATGATCATAAGTTTTGAAGTGATAACAAATATAAGATGTGTTGTATAAAATGTTTATAATAAACTTAAGTAATGGTTTTATGGAATGGTTCTTAAGCGCTATTAGTATTAAAGGAAACATACTAAGTAATAATGAACGTGAGTAAGAGAATTGGTTAAATTTGGAAACCACTGAAATAACTACATTAGTTGTATGCAGATTATTTTATTCGCATAACTATTTGACTCGGTTTTGTGTACACGATTTAAAGATGATTTACATCGTCTGAACAAGGATTTTTCACTCGATTCTAGACGATGAACACTTCATATGGATTTTTGATTTAATTCTTAAGTTCCTCTATCATAGTATATGACTATGCAAGGAGAACGACGATTTCTAATCAAGGAACCGGATAAGAGTACACACTAGAGCGGTTGAGTGAACGATATTAGTATAAAAGTGAAATTGTGTGATTGAGCAAGCGACCAATTTGTTATTGCATACGAAGTGTATATGTACATCGTACGGGCTTCATTAAATTATATGTTGATTGGTGTTAGGAAATGCAAGTTTGGATGGATATTATTTGTAAGTAAGAAAGGTTTATGGAAGCAGAAGCTAGTTGATGCCTTTGATTTCATGAGCAGAGTTTTGTAGCCCGAAAAATAAGTACACATATTTATTGTTGTCATTTGTATTTGATGATTTTATGACTAGCCGCTTGGCTTTTGTTTTCTTTTGTTGGTTTGGTCCCATAGTGGTGATTTGTTGTTTTTTCGGTTGAGCCATGCAAATGAGACGCTGTCGAAATTTTCCGTAATTTTAAGACAGAGAAAATTCGATAAAAGGTTTCGCTAATCAATTTTTAAAGGTTAATGGATCAAAGATATTTTTCGTACATTGGTAATTTTGAGGACGAAATTCTTTTAAAGGGGGAAGAATGTAGCGACCGAGAATTTTAGACACCTGAATTTGAAATATTTAATTAATTTTAAATATTGAAATTTTAGTTTTATAACTCAAAAGGCTTAAATTTCAAGTATAAGGGTTATTTGAATATCGAAATAATGATTTAAACACCGAAATTATTTAAATGATTGAATCTTGAATTTAATTCGAATAAAGGGATTTCAAAAGCTTATTTAAATTCAATTCAAATAATAAATGGTTAGGGTAAACTTTTAATTAGAATTATAAGTGATTAAAATTGTTTTAATAATAATTCGTATTGATTAACGTATGAAATTATCATTCTGGGGCATTTTCTCAAATTTTCACGGAACCAGTGCCATTAGATCCGGAATAGCGAATTATTATATGTCATTGAGTTTTATGTTGATCGGATGTATTGTGTGTTCGTGCAAGCTCAAAATGGATAGAAATTAATTACGGGAATTTAATATTATATAATTTGATCTTTGAAAGCTAACTTCTATATATGATCGAATTAGGCCCCAATACTCTTTCAATTATGTTCGGAATGGGGGTATTTTGTATAGAATGTCAGGTGGCATGCCTCTTTTGGAGATCGAGATTATTAGGGATGAATAGTGTTTTATCTCCAAACCCCAAAAATGAAACCCTAGCCGCCTTTTTTATCGTCCTCATCCAACGGCCGCCATCATCCACAATGATCAAGGTCGATCTGGACTTGGGTTCCAACTAGAAGGTTGTACGCCTCAATGAGACGAGCAAGTTGACCAGTGGGATTGCCCGGAGTTGGCCGTGAGCAGTCAGAATCCGCATTGAAACACGGCATTGTTTTTTGGGGTTTAGGCAAGCTACATGTGCTGCTTGGAGGTAGTACTGGTGGCAATGGTGCAAGGATGGTTAGGCATATCGACGACATGGAGGCAGAGGCGGTTCATTCACTAAGGTGGCGGCGGCGTTCAATCAAACGGAGGCGACATTGTGGGTTTGAACAGGAGTGGCCTAGGTTTAAATCATGAATTGAGAAAGGTAATTAATATATTAAACCTAATTAATTAAAGTTTAATATAATTAATCAATATCGTGTTCTATCTTGTTCATACGAGGTCCGATCGAGGCGTTGTTTTCACTATTGCATTTATATTGAGTTATCCACGTCGTCGAGTTAGACTCGTCAAATTCAGAGCTTGTAGGAATTTCAGTTAATAATCAAACGCTTCTCCATTTTATTTGGATCCAAAATGCTTCGGAAACAACTGGAATTTAGATGAGTCACTCACCTCTCTGGGCCCACTTATATTTTATATAAGTGCAGATATTTTTATTGATGCCTATTTGTGGCTTATTTGGATGATGTACTATTTATCAATTGGTTTGGATTCATTCTCGCGCTTGGAATAGATGACCTTTTATATCTACCTGCCTAGTAATGGATGACCCATATTATATGATTATATAATATATGTGATGCGGGGTGTTATCCTGCCTTTTGGCAAGGCCGTGACACCAAGAAATTAACTGGAAACCAAAGACAGTTCGTCTCGAAGATCGGTTATACACAAGTCTACTATGGATACTGGCAGATTTGGTTTGAGTCTAGATTGAGCTACAATTGACATAACATGACAAGCAAGGCTATAAGAGCCAACGTTCCAAATTTCAAGTCAACCGGAGTTCATTTGCTCAAGACATGGATCGATCAAAATCAAGGGAGAAAGCATCATTTCATACCCATCATGTCTGCTATACTTTGTACCCATTGTGCCTATTCCACTTCATATCCATCATGTCTACTCCATTCCGTATCCATCAGCCGAAGATGTTTCGTATCGGTTTCATTTATACACAATGCGTATCGATCTATCATCCACCAATTACGAAACAACACTTAAAAGACATCGATACTAAGTCGGAGTCTTCAATTGATACGAAGAGCATAAGTTCGTACCGATACGAATTGAAGCGGAAGCTATCAATATAAAGTGGCCTCATGCATCAATATGAAAAGAAAGTCGAAACCATCGATACGAAAGGAATACTCTTGATCGATATGAAAAAGGCATGAAAAGTGAAAGACTTGGTAACTCGACATGAAAAGTGGATTGATCATAGAACATAGCGCCACGTCACCCGATCGATACGAGCTAGCATAGGTACGAACATATCGATATGAACCAGATCGATACGAAGATGCTAGCTCATTGAAATGTTAAACTTAGACAATCATAATTCAAAATCTACAAGTTTAAATGCTACCAAATCTTCACAGAAACTTGCATACCACCTCTACTTGGTCTTTGATCGATCTGAGCCCAAATGGAGTCGTTTTTTATCGACATAAATTATATACATATCAGTCATGGATATATCCCAAATGTCTAGGGATCGATTTGGTGGGCCCATCCATATAAGAGAAGGGGTCTTCCAAGATCCGAGCTAGATATTTTCAGCCTGCACCTATAAATATCAGTCCTAGGCTTTCAGAAAATGGACTTTTGACTCTTGTACAACGATACTCTGCTGGAAACTCCATTGTATCTTGACTGCTTGAGTGTGTACAGTTGTAACCAGTCGTAATCAGTTAGCAAAGTCAATAAAACAGCAAATTTTCCACAGTGGATGTAGGCTACACCGTCGAACCACTCTAAATTCTCGTGTTTTTACATTTCTGTTTGTCTGTTTTGGCATGTTTGTTAGATTTACCTCATTTTTCATTTATATTCTTCACTTTAATATCTTCAAATACGTCCGAAGAGTATTGTGCCCAATTTTGGTACAAACACTTTGATGCTTTCACCGAGAAAACCCAGCTTTTCTCCTGCTCTTTAGATCTACTACCGTCGTTGGATTCCAAAATCTAAGGAAGAGATCCAAATCAACATCCACTAGTTCGTTCCAACCAATTAAGATTGCATCAAATATAGGAAGGAGCTACATCATTCACCATGGTTACTACAAGGACCGCTTCAACTACTGTAGATCCGAAAGGACGGGATAGACATTACCCCACGCAGCCGCCCGCTATAGGTCAGAACTCTGCTGGACCTTCAAATCCATAAGGCCCTATCACCAGGGAGGAATTCCAGATGCTAATGCAAGAATTAACTCAGAGCCGCCAACAACTTACCCATCATATCCGTGCCAACACGGAGCTAACCAACTGACTGAATGACGAGAGATGAAGGAGATCCAGAAGGGATCATGCTTTATATTCATCCACCGAAAGCTCAACTTCCTTTGATTACAATCATAGATCTATACGCCCACGGCTGGATGGAAATTACGTGCAAGCCCCTAGGCATCAGCGCACTCTGAGCCTTGGACAAGATGGACCCAGACCTTCTATAGGACACCAGGGTAGACCCTCCTCCAGAGGAGGGGCATTTCCCTATCACACCACTGATAGCTATGCAGTTACCACCGCTATAGACATGGAAGCTGATGTTCGTAACCAAGCAGATCTGATCCTTCATCAGTGCAATCATACTCCTGAACCTTATGTGCCCAAAGGTCTGGAGCCAAGGAGGCGAGGCATGGACCATCGACCGCGCCCGGACCGTCCTCGCATTGCGAAACCTGACCACACCTTGGCCTAGAATGTCCAAATGCTAGACATTCCAACCATAATCCATCAGATGATCCATGAAATCAAGGCCTCACTAATGACGATTGGGAAATATCTCGAAGTCATACACCATTCACCAATGACATCCTTTATGCTGAACCACCCCGTCGATTCAAAATGTCGACTTTACCTATTTACGAAGGGAGTTCCGACCCTAACTAACACATCCTAAAGTATGAATGGCCCATGAATTCCGCATAAGCTAACGATGCGGTCAAATGTAGAAGCTTTCTTATCTCCCTAGAGGGGATCACAACCATGTGGTTTACTCGCTTACCACCCTGATCCATTTCATGCTTGGATCATTTAGCTATGAAATTCGTCAAACAGTTTCATATGCATGTCACAAGACTTAAGGATGTCAACACCTTATCCAGCATCACTCAAGCTCCAAGAGTGACACTCAGACGTTATCTGAAAAGGTTCCATGTCGCTTGTGCATAGATCAGTAATCCTAATGACAATTCCATATTGATGGCACTGACTAAAGAAATCGATCCTAATTCTGAATTTGGCAATTGGTTGGCTAGGAACCCCCTCGTCATTGGATCGTTTCTATGCTAAAGCAGCCCAATTCTTGAGGTATGAAGACGCTAGACAATCTAGAAAGCAGAATGATGTGGGGCCTGGTGTAGAAGGCATTCAAAGTAATGTCGTCATGAAACAAACTGGTGAGAGCTCGGTAAAGTGCAGTTGAACATACAGAACAAGTAGAGCCAGCAGAAAGGCAGAGGTCAGGGTAAGGAGCAAGATCAAAATCACAGACCATGACGTAGAGCTCCCATGTTTGACCCATATACTCCCTTGAATACATCCTTGGAGAATGTTTATTTGCAAACCCGTAATACTGTACAGTATAAGAAACCAGCTCCGAAACAATCATCAGAGAAGCAGATTCAAACCAGAAAATTCTGTAGATTCCACAACAGTTACGACCACAATACGAATGGGTGCCATCACTTACAAGATATTATCGAGAAGTTGATCAAAGAGAGGAAGTTGGAACAATTGGTGAGGGCGCTACAAAATGGAGGAGCGGGCCCATCGAATCCAAATCAAGGTAAAAACCAGGCTATGCCAAAAGAACCCATGCATATTGGCGGGAGGTTGTTTATTAATATAGTCGGCGGCGGTCCTCATCCAACGGATCGAAGCTGGATGGAAATGGAGTCATATGCCAGTTCGATTAGGCATGTAGACTTTGAATGTTGCAGTGATAATGATTATGGGGATCCAGTGAAACAATAGAGAACGATAACAGACAACAACCGTTTCAAAACAGAGATGCCGATAAAGTCGAAGCCCTCACCATTGATCTACTAGTCATATCAGCTCTAATAGGTCCTGCTTGGATGAAGAGGATCCTGGTAGATAGTGGAAGCTCCATGAATATTCTCTTCAAAACGAGCTTATTACTAGATGAAAATGGAAGCTAAGGATTGAAGCTATGTCAGTCTCACATACATGGCTTTAATGGAGGTGCAACGATACCCACTGGGATGGTGGAGTTACCAGTGGTGTTGGGAATAATGAATCGCTGGAGTGTCCGGATTCTACAATTTTTTGTGTTAGAGATCAACTCTCCGTATAATGCATTCTTGGGCCGACTGGCCCTAGCTAAATTCAGGGCAGCCATTTCCCCATGGTGCCTAACTCTTAAGTTCCCTATAGAAAATGGGGTTAGAGTTGTTCAAGGTGATCAGGTGGTTGGACGCTTCTGTTATGTTTCTAAGCTGCAGGATTAGCGTAAGGAGAAAGTCATGGGCATAAAGGAATCTCTCTACATCCATTTTTCAGAGAATTGACAACTAAGACCTACGTCTGGGCACCATAACCAGTTCCTTAAGGACCTAATCCCAAAATCTTCAGAATTGACAAGCTTTATTTATTCATTTAGTTTACTTTTCATTTGAAACTTGTTTATGCATTTCTAAATTTGAACTTATAATAAGGCAACTGACGTCATCGTACTTTCTTATTTCAGCAATAAAATGGAAACTCGTCAAGCTAGAGCAGTGATTCTTAAAATGAATATTGCGACCATCATAATGCAAGAAGAGCTAAGTTCCATCCTACAGTGGGACTTATTCAAATAAGGAGTGATTGTGATATGACCGATCACTCGCTAGGGGAAACCCCGGGTTCAGGGGAAAACAACTGCACTAAAGCCAAGAAGGATTGACACACGTCAATCCTCCAACAAACTTTGGTTCCCAGAGTGCGAGCTGGAATAGAAATTGAAAATACAAAATGTGGGTTTAAGGAGGGTGGACCCATCCACCCATGACTTCGACCATGCACAATCTAAACTAGAGGAGGGTGGAACCATCCATCCACAACCCTATCTCCATTTTTAAAAGCTCGAGGAGGATGGATCCGTCCATCGATGACCCCATCCCTATTTATGCAAGCTCGTGGAGGATGGACCCATCCATCTACGACTTCGCTTGCCTATTCGGGATGGATGTGACCTGACCATCCATGTCCCTAATCAACTTATCGTTCTTGGAGTGCGAACGAGATTCCAACACTTAGGCAAATGTGACGGACCATCTGTCGATTAACTCCAGATTCCCAGAGTGCGAATTGGAGTATAAACATCCAAATGGGTGTGACTGACCACCCACCAACTAACTCTAAGTCCCCATAGAGCGGACTTTAAAATAAACATATTTTGGTGTGACTGACCACCCATCGACTAACTCTAAGTCCCCAGAGCATGGACTGGAGTATAAACATAAATTGGGTATGACTGACCACTCACAAATCAACCTAAGTCCCTAGAGTGCGGACGTAATTTTAAATATTAAACGGGTGTGACTGATCGTCGGTAGAACAACTTAAGTCCTCGGAGCATGGACCTAATTCTAAACATGGTATGGGTGGAACTGATCGTCCATCAACCAACTCCAGAATACAGGAGAGCGAACTGAAGTATAAAACATTAAATGGGCGTAATTAGCCACCTATAAAATAACTCTTATCCCCAGTGTGCGGATATGACTCCAAGTATTAAACGGGTGCAACCGACCACCCATGAATTATTCTATGTCCTCAGAGCATGGATGTGATTCTAAATGATGAGAAGTGCAACCGACCGCCAACACTCAAGCTCGATCCCCAAAGTGCGGTTGCAAGTACTTATCGATGAGTGACTGTCGACCGACCACTTCAGTTCATCCCCAAGACTCGGGCAAAGCTCGAGTACCAGCTACTGATCGTATAGTGCAATATTAGGACTCGATTTAACGTTTGGTTATGACCCGAAGCCATGACTTCGGGACTTAACAACCGAACTCAAGTTCGATTCAGAGACTAAAGCCTCGCAAGTTCATTGAATGGAAATTGGACCATCAAAACACTTAAGAAAATAAAAAAAAAGGTTATGCTGAAGACAAAATGGAATTTCATTTCAACTATTCTTTAAAGGAAAAGGATAAGTATAAAAATTATTTCAAGAATTCCTATAGGCAAGGGCCGAACCCGCATCTATACACGGCCCACGTGAAGCAAAAAGAAATTCCTATCTATCTACCAAAAAAAGGGGAGCAAAAGAGCATGTGTACTCCTTTGGCTTCTTTTTCTTCTTCCTAGACGTCGACCTACTGGAACTACCACTGGGTTGCCTCTTCGAGCCATTACCTTTTGCTGGTCGATCTTTGGTCGAGAGGATTACCGAGGCCTCTTCCTTAGAACTCACAGGGACCAGGATACTTTCTGAATGTGGATCTGGAGGAATCATGGCACATTCAATGTTGGAAAACGAGGGAGGCACGCCAGTGTCGACAACTGTACCACCGGGTGAAATCATTTACAAAGGAGCAGGGCCAAGACCCACCTTGACACCTACAATACCACAGGCATGTGCGGCTACTTCCATTTTAGCATTAATCTCCATCATTATCTCTTCCTCGTGAATTTCTTAAGAATCCATGAGGATGTTGCTAGTTTGGCCCGAAGAACTAGTCATAAATACACCTTTACCCAAGACAAAAGTTAAGTCAGTGAAGGGATCACTCTGCTGATCGAGGAGTTCCTCCATCATTTGTTCATCAAGAATAAAAGCGCTCTCATGAACTTCTTTGGTATATGTGGCGGTTGTGGTGATTGTTGCCTCCATCACAGTGGCCTCCTGCTCTTGGTGCAACTCTTGGGTTGTAGGCAGCTCGGTCGGTGCAGATCCTATAAATTAGTGAAGATAAGAAAAGGTGTTAGTGTCTACTTTAGACAATGCTCCTGACTTTGAACAAACACGAGAAGTGTGCAGAATACCTTCCTCGGACAGCTCATGGGTGGATCCGGAGCACCTTTAACTCGCGAATCAGAGACAAACTCGGTTGATCGGGATCACAAGCAGGCATAACTGGAGGATCTGCTGTAGAAGTAAGTTCGGGTTGGGTTGATGTAGGTATTTCAGAACTTGCTTCATGATGATCAACTCCTGACCCCTCTCCAGCATCCAAATGCCGAGCGACAAGCTTCTCCTTTTCATATGTGATAATGGCATCATGGAGAACATTTCTTTCATCCTCGGTCAATATTCGATTCTCTAGCCCAAACTCATCAATAGATGTTGTGTGATGGTTTGCCTTTTCATCTTCAACCAAGCGGCACCAAGCATTATACAGATGTGATGGGTAATCTTCCAGCCAGCTCAGGTTACAGTGTTTTAGAACATTGACGTAATATGTGATTAGGAGATCCTCAATGTCACCCTCCAATCTGGCCTCTGCCGCTCTCACTTCATCCTCAACCATGGCCTCATCTTCCTGAACCTTTAGCGTTGCCGCATCTCTCTCATCCCTGAGCACCACATCCTACTTGCATGCTTTCTGAGCAGCTTTGTTAGCATCATCTTTTTCTTTGATGACTTCAGTAAATTTGGCTTTAAGTTCCACAAGCTCTCTTAGTGTAGTGTCCCTTTCGACCATGACCGTGATGGTCCTATGGCCCATCTCTTCGACCAAGGCCAAATGTTCCAGCCTCATTTTCTCTATAGACTTATTTGCCTCATCGGCATTCTGAGTAGCTTCCATCTCTGCTTTCTATAAAGACTCATTCTCGTTGGTGAGCACCTAAATTATGCGGTCCCTCTGAGTGAGATCAGTTTCTAGTTTCTCGATTATCTTTGCCCGCTCAAAGGCCACCGCTGAAACTTTCTCCGTGGTCTTCATCCATTCCTGATATTGACCATAAACATCGTATATGTATTCATGCATTATATGTTCTGCCTCATTGGGAATTCTCTTTAAGCGTGGAGGAAATATGAAGCCATCGAAGCAAATATTCGAGAAATCCTTTTTCAACTTAGTGATTCTAATCGGTCCTTCCCCGGTGGGTTCTGTAACGGCTTATTCAGTGGTGATGGGGGTCTCGGTTTCGATCCCCCGATGTTGTTTGTCATGCCTTGATGTTTAAGGAGGTGGTACTTGATGTGAAGATTCGAAAGGCTGTTTACCAGAACCAAGAGGCTGCATTGGACCTATAGATAGCAGAGAGTGTGACTGGGAATGGCGCCTATACTTCCTCTCCCTTTCCCTCTCCCTATCACTTTCCCTCTTGTAGCATTCCCTCTCTCGACTGGAGTAGTCATGATTGCATTTTCTTTTGGCCTCACGGCTACGAGACTCAGAATATGAGCAATATGAATGGTGCGCAGAATGGAGATTACCGAGCATAAATCCCTTCCTTGACATCATATCTATAAAATGAAAAGGGAAACGTAGTTGGTAATCTCCAGAGATAAATAGCTTGTGATTAGAAATTGTGTGGTGCCGTGAAGTAAGCGTATGCATGTGCAAACCCCCCAACCAAATGGTTGTAATAGTCGTACTCGGAGGAGTTGGCTCTCCTATGTCTAAGGCGCTTTGAAGCCCCTCTAATCCGGTATCTTGGTGAAAGGACAAGTCATTCAGAATGGGGATGTCTGCCAGTCCCGCAAAAGAGCTCTTCATTTGTAAAGGAGAAGTCTCTTGACTAGTAGCAGGTATAGAAACTACGATGGTTTTGCGCCTTATGGATTTTCCAGCAGTAGACTTGCATCTTCTCGTCCGCTCTGAAGATCAAGGACTTAGTGAGGGCACAACTACGGAATCATCTCTAATCGGCGAGCTCTCATCGTCGCCTTGTTCAGTTATGACAATCCCAAGAGCTTTCCTTCTCATTTGCCTCGCCGGAGCCGCCATAAGAACTCCTATAAGTCCGATGCTTTGGTCTCTATCAATTAACCCCACAGCAATTAAATTTTCATCTGTAAGGACTTTTTCAATTTCTCTATATGTGGTGGGAACCTCTTGAAGAATCCCTTACTATCTCCTTAACCGAGCTCCTTCGTGCCATAGAATCAACGTTGTAAAAGAAGCAAAGTGTTAGACTCCACATCAACTAACATCGTCCTGTTAATCACGAAGGAGTTGAAGCACTTACGTCTAACCAACCATCTTTTGGAAAACCCCAGTGGACACCGAACGAAGAACCATTTAGTCTTAAAGTAACTCAGCTTGCTCCAAACCCCGACCACGACATGACTGTTCCTAACTGTTTCTAGGAAAGTGAAGGAAGGGTTGTCCCTGCGGGTCTTTATGTTGAATAAGAATCTGATTTATTCTACCGTCGGAGGACGGAAGAGGTGCTCCATGAAGATGATAAGCAAACTATTGAGCAAGGCATATCCATTCGGGTGCAGTTGAGATGGAGCAATCCTTAAGAAAAGTAAAGCTTCTGATATGAACTAGTTGAAAGAGGAACTATCCTGGCAACACACATAAATCTGTAGCAGGCTGTGTACCCTTCCGGGGGGTTATGGGCTCTATATTCTGGCCTCAGTAGTAAGACATCTGTCAGCGGCAACCCATGCCTTAGGAAAATCCTACTAGACATGTCTTTAGAAATGTTGGAGCGGACAAAATCTTGTGGATGTGCAATAAAAACTGCTCATGGTAGCTCATCCGGAGCTGGACTAATAACTTCGGCTCCAATAGCCGACATTTCGATTACAGGAAGAAGTGGACTTTGAGCTTCCTGGGACTGTGAACTTTCTGGTTCCATAGCTATTGAACCCAGTAAAAATCATCATTAGACAACAATAAACCTGTGTTTCCCCCAGTGTGAAGTGCGTGAATGTGTTGTGCTACATAATACTTAAGAAATTCTATGAGATTTGCGAGATGTTCAAATGACAAGACTTCGAAATTCCTCTAGAGTAACCATCATTGCTGACCATTACAACCGTGCTGTCCAAACTTCGAAGAACGATCCAAGTTAAAGTTCATCAAATTTGTCAAGTTACAGTTCCATCAACGAGCTTCGAAGGGCAGTCAAAAATGCAATGAAACAACTAAGTCCAATTATGCAAGGCAGAAGCTCATCGGAGTCAAATGTTCGAATGTGAAAACATTTTATACCCGTCAAGGTCAAGACATGGATTGATCACCAGGAGCATAGTTTACATTGATCCTAAGGAGCAGTGATTCATGACGATCGTGGAACAGTTTTGCGTATCGATCACCCAAAGGTTGTTTCATATCAACGCAAAATCGCTTTTCCTTCGTATCGATCACTGGATCTCAGATTTCGTATCAATCGCTCTGGATCGATACGAATGCCATCATCAATTGATTAATATGAAAGTTCACCACCTACCGATACGAAATGCTTTATTCATCTGATACGAGGTTTTATTACGTCCAGATCGATACGAATTCTCTCTTCACCCAGGATCAATACGAGTGGTTTCTTCATATCCCTCGACACTTCATCTTCTCTAGTCAACACGAATGCCATTGCACCCTTTCTCAACCATGCTCTAGCCTAATTTCACCAGAATCTCCTATGAATATTAATGGATTAGCAATTGAACTCGAGTCCCATCGTTTTTAACGCGAATTCATTGAATAATTACCTGATTTAAAGATTCGATCGGGGGATTAAAGAGCCGTATTAATTTGGGGATAGATGCAATTTCTTTTCCTTGGCTTTTCAATCGATACAAAAGTGCTGTAAAGGAATGGAAACAAGTGAAATTCACTAATTACAAAAAACATTTATATGGATGGTAAACTAGAAGAAACGATTCGTCCCTCAGTGCAAAATAACCGGTTGAAACGGTCTGCAAATGCCACCGATACGGGAGCCCTCTTCGTACCCTTCCACCTAATCGATACGAAGCAACCTATTTGTATCCATTGGCCATCAATCTAGAACACAGCTGTTCATATCCATTGGCCATCGATCTAGAACACAACTGTTCATATCCATCAGTCACCTATCGATACGAATGAGACAACAGAGACTTGTTTGGACCATTCTGACCCATCAACAATCCATCGATACGAAATAAGAATTTCGTATCCATCACTTTGAAGACCACCAGGATTCGTATCCATCGATACGCAGTGTTTCAAAGGACCACTAACTCGTATTGATGGCTATTGATACGAAATGCCTATCCCAACTTCTCAAATCGATCCAGGAGATGATAGAAATGAAAGGATACTCTAAAACGACCATCAAGCGTTGTTACCACTCGAATTTCACATCGATCCAGGAGAGGATCAATACGAAACTCGATTCTAAAATAAATCTGACAATGACTCATGGATGTGCAAATGTTAATAGGAGTCAGGTTAACATAGTGCATGTATGACGGACTAACATTCAATTTTCAAAATTCACAGGAATTGAATGCTCACTTGGTGAAAATTACAACAGTGAACAACAAATTGCTAACAGTCGACACTCAGTTACAACAATGCACTACATAATCATTGACAATCAACAATTCAGTATTTACAAACTAGACATTAACCAAAGGTACATCTTTTGATGAAAAGGCAATAACTATTCAACGAATAGGGCAAAACATTTCAGAATGAAGATCATAGCTTTTCAAAGCACGTCGTGTTCTCACAAGATGTACTTTGGGGGTTAAATATTATTTTTTGCCTTTTGGCAAGGCTGTGACACCAAGAAATTAACTAGAAACCAAAGATAGTTCATCTCGAAGATCAGTTATCCAACGGTCTACTATGGATACTGGCAGATTTGCTTCGAGTTTGGATCGAGCTACAATTGACATGACATGACAAGCAAGGCTGTGAGAGCCAATGTCCCAAATTTCAAGTCAACCGGAGTTCATATGCTCAAGATATGGATCGATCAAAATCAAGGGAGAAAGAATCACTTTGTACCATCATGTCTGCTATACTTCGTATCCATCATGCCTATTCCACTTCGTATACATCGTGTCTACTACGTTTCGTATCCATCAACCGAAGATGTTTCAATCAGTTTCATTTATACACAATGCATATCGATCTATCATTTACACAGTTTGTATCGATCAGATCAATAGGAAATGCGCCACCAACGAACTATACAAAACAACACTTAAAAAACATCGATACAAAGTCGAAGTCTTCAATTGATACAAAGAACATAAGTTCATATCGATACGAACTGAAGTGGAAGCTATCGTTACGAAGTGGCCTCTGTCATCGATACGAAAGGAAGTTGAAACCATCGATATGAAAGGAATACTCTAGATCGATACGAACAAGGCATGAAAAGGGAAGACTTGGTAACTCGGCATGAAAAGTGGATCGATCCTAGAATATAGCGCCACGTCACCTGATCGATACGAGCTAGCATGGATTCGAACATATCGATATGAACCAGATCGATATGAAGACACCAGCCCATTGAAATGTCAAACTTGGATCAATCATAACTCAAAATCTACAAGTTCAAATGCTACCAAATTTTCATAGGAGCTTACATACCACCTCTACTTGGTCTTTGATCGATCTCAACCCAAATGGAGTCGTTTTTTATCGATATGAATTGTATACGTGTCAATCGTGGATCGATCCCAAATGTTCAGGGATCGATCTGGTGGGCCCACTCATATAAGAAAAGGGGTCTTCCGAGGTCCATGCTAGATAATTTCAGCGTACAACCATAGATAGCAGTCCTAGGCCTTTAGAAAATGAACTTTTCACTATTCTACACCGATACTCTGCTGGAAACTCCATTGTATCTTGAGTGCTTGAGTGTGTACTGTTATAACCGGTTGTAATCAGTTAGTAAAGTCAATAAAACAACAATCTTTCCATAGTGGATGTAGGCTACAATGCCGAACCACTCTAAATTCTCATGTTTTACATTTCTGTTTGTCTGTTTTAGCGTGTTTGTTAGATTAACCTTATTTTTCATTTATATTCTTCACTTTAATCTCTTAAAATACGTCCAAAGAGTGTTGTTCTCAATTTCGATATAAACACGGGGGGATATGTTGGAGGGATCCAATAGGATTCCTCACCACTGTTGATTTTACTTTTCATATATATTGTGATATATGATTTGTTGGATGCCATATTTGATGACATGGACATGATTTAGCTTATTTATTGCTATAGTAGCATTTGGCCTTATTTTTAGTATTTTGAACTATAAAAAATAACGATTTTGAATTGGAACGATTTTAAGGTGATCCTTGAAATAATACATGTTTTAATAATTATTTATAATTATTAAAAGAAGTAGGTTATTGAAATGAAGTAAAAATATGATTTTTGGAATATTAATTTAACTATTTCATGAAGTATTTTTAAATAGGGATTTTCGAACTGTATTATAAAGGTTTTAAAACTTAATAGATAAGTCCATCTTTGGTATAAAGGAAATAAAGTTTTAAAGAAGATAGAAATAGTTTGAAACAAATATTTATGAAATGGTGTATCTTAAAGATTTATAAAATTAATATTCTATAAATAAAGTGATAAATTTATAAATGGTTCTTATAATATTAAAAATGGATTTTTAATTGATATTTGGTAAATAAATTTATAAATGGGATTGTATCAATAAATGAGATTTATGAAGGAATGGATTTATACATAGAGTTTTATAAATAAAGAGATTTTACAAAAAGAAATTTTATAAAATAGAAAGGAGATTTGAAAACTTAGTTTTCTAAATATCGAAATGATTTATGTTGAGATTTGAATTTGGATTTTTAAAGGAAATACATTCACGTTTTAAAAGTTAAAATGATCTTTTAAAGGAATGTTTCGAAAGTGATATCTTCAGATGGGCTTAAATGGTTTTAAAAAGTGATTTAAAATGTACTAAGTGACGAAGAAATAGATTTCAACATTTACTGTTGTAATAGATGTTTTCGAGAAAGCAAGCAAGGTATAGACTATAACATTGTAGTTATAGTATGTGATTTCCGAAAGGTAGTGTTTATATAGTACATGGGATTTATATAAATACAAATAGTCGAATCCCTATACTATCGTTTTTGGTTATCTACACAACATTTGTCTTAACCTAATAAAGCGTGTTCTGGAAAATATAAAGTTTTCCTCAAAAGATTTATTAATATACTTATTATGAATTTAAGTATATAGAGATACTTTCTAAGTGTTGAATATGAAATGGTTTGTCAATATATTTATACCATTGAAATAAGTATATGGAAATGTTTTCCAAATATCGAAAGATTAAAATGGTTTTGGGAACATAACCTTTTGAAGATATTTTGAAATAAATATTTGGAAAGTGATTTAATTAATAAAAGATCAATTAAATAGGCCTAGTGACTGCTTGTGTGTTAGACTGTATTTTTGGCCAATTTTGGTTTCTTAATTTGATGTGGGAACTGATTAGTCGTGCACTTAGTACGATTCCAACAGAGTAGGTTTGATTATCGTTTGGTGTTAAGAATGATGATTCGAGTAGGGCGGAGAGACCATGGTACTCCAATCTACTGAGCTTCCTTCTTTGCCAAAGGATAGCAATTTGAGAGTTGGAAACGTGATAAGTCTACAAGACTTGGTTTCCATATAGGGTGAGGGCCTCTTATCGATTTTTGGTCTAGAGAGATCAGGATTAGATTTATTCGGAAACCACTTTATACCAATGTACGTGCTCGAAAGTGCAGATTTATCAAAGATGATAATTTTTGATGATGGAGATCTTCATGATGTAGACCTGCTTGCCACTAGCCCTGCGATTCCATATAGTGGCAGTAGTTCTTCATTCTGAAAATCTTCGATGCAAGGACTGCTCGCTACTAAACCTATGGTTGATTCCCGATAGGATGTAGTAGGAGAGTGCCTTCGGTTTGTCCTGTCTCTGGAAAACTTGTATGGAAGAATGTTTTGACATTTCATTTCTAAGATTACATACATTGATCTTTACAAATGTACATCTGTTAGTGGTGTAGGAGGTAACCCCTCTTATAACTAACACTCTTCTCTGAGATGTATGAGCTTAGATGTTGTACTTATATGGAAATCAATTAGTGTGTTGTTGGAAATGGTAATTCAGCATTCAAAGTGGGATTTGTCATTAGAAAAGTAATATGTTATCTTTAGCCCCGCACATCGGGAATGACAAAAATATAGTAGATGGGGTAGGGCTAAGTGAGTTGTACCATTAGGATATAGTCATCAACTTTCTAGATTACCCACTATATTTCAGGTTTGTTGCATATCTTGTGGCCACGGATAGGTCAGGAACGCCTGGGGTGATGGTGTATTCGGTACTATCTATTGCAGAGGTAGGCCGGTCCTATGTTGGTAGAGGTTAGATCCTCGGTACATTCTTTTAGAAATGTACCGTCGAATGGTACTACCTTACCTTGTCATTGTATGGAATCCATCTCCAATACAAGCCTTTATGGTTTCAGTTGTGAACCTATTATGCTAGAATTCAATTAATGTAACAATTTCGGCTATGATTAATATGTATTTGTATCCTAGACACCAATCTAGTATCAGAGGATTTGATATGAAGTGTTTTGGTTATCTTAAGATAAAAAATCATCCGTGTTTATGTGCGGCATGGTCTTATGAGATACCTTTGTTTTGAAAGATTTTTATAACTTTAAAATCCAATTAAGGTGCATTTTCTCATGCTGGTTTACCAGAATGATCTAGGCATTCTTCCCTTTTAATGCTCGGGTCAGACCGAGTATGTTTACAAATTTGCTTCGGATGCATTTTTGAGGAGCTTGGAGCAGGAGGCTTCATCGATAGCAAGTTATTATCTTATTTCCACTATATTGGTTGTTTAAAATTATCAGCATTTGATAGGACAGGTTATTATAACTGTCTAGACTTATGATTAGCGATTTTTTGTTGTACTCTGATGGATGTATGTATATTATAGTTTTCCTTTTGTAAAGATCATTGTTATATTATATACTGTTTCGTTGCATTATGAGATTCTGTGATTGTTTAGTTTTTCTTCTCTTCTTCTTCTCTTCTTATCTTCTTTCTTCGGTCTAAATCAGGAGTGAGAGCTATAAATAGGTTGAGCACACCATCAGTCCTTCCCAGTCAATGGGAAAGGCAGGGTTACATCTAAAGGACTATGCCTCTTACTAGTGTATCCCCCATTAGGTAATGCACCGCCGTAGTTGTTTGCTAGTGTGTTTGTTATGGTAAGGCTAGTTAATCCATGGAAGAGTTCTTTAAAAAATACATGGGGTAGTTCGAGGAGCCGAGTCTTGTATAATTTATTAGAAGTAGACAAGTAGTAAATCCTCAAGGCAAGATAGAATTCGACTAAGCTATTGTAATGCTGTATTAGGCACTATGAGACACATGATGTGGCATAAACTGCCATTAAGAGGTGGAGACAGATGAAGACGATGAACCACACCGACGAGTCAACATTTCGGGTTCCCATTCCCAATGCATATTTGTATAGGTAGTCATAAAACAAGATGTAGGTCCATACATATGTGATATTTTGTTGATGATGGATCCTGACATGGCGCCAGATTACGGGTACTAGCGTGGATAGTATCTTACTCCAAAAGGGGACTGAGGTACTTATATACATACATACATACATATATATAGTTATGTTCTGCTTCTGGTAGATGGGCCGTATCATATGTGTACGCGGAGTTGAGACAACTAAGTAAAATAAAATGATATAACATGTAACGGAAGTCAATCACAATAAGCTAGTGTTATGTGTAAGTGTATAATTCACCAGTCACTAGAACGTTGTTCTGACCCCCTCCTTATTACAACCCATAGGATAGCTTTAGAGGTACAAGTAATGGTGCAAGGCGGGAATAGTTGAAGGACAGGTTTCCTTTAGCATGCTCGACACTGACAAGGACACTAGATATTGGAAGTGTTAATCTTGATCAGTAGCTATATGATTTATTATACTTTACCAGTCTACTATGAGTTATATCGATAGTGCTCTGATATGCATTAAATTGTATATTCGTAGGATATCAAACCAACGATCCGATATCTTAGTGGATTTAAGTTTTCGATTTAACCAAAGTCCAGGCCCACAGAGGTGCGGGTTGTTATACCCATGAAAACTAGGATGAGAGCAATATTGGAGTTACCAATAGGTTCATAGTGACCCAATGAAAACTATATAATTGGATAAGGAGTCTTTAAATGTTTAACCAATTATTAGTCAGCCAATGAAAACTAATAGGTTAATGGTAATCCTAGAAACTATAATTGAGATAGGTAGTCTAATATGAATGGAGATAGGTAATCCATAATTGATTCATTTGTTTTTGCATTCATCATATTACACTGTTTTGAAATGTTTTAACCGTTGTGGATGCCGAAGCACGGTATATGGTTTTATAAAGGTTTTGAGATAATAGTAAGGGGAAACCCGTTCCTCTAAGACGCATGGTATCACTAGATATCTAAATGATTTGAGATGGTAGATTTTTATTCATACTAGGCTTTATGTCTGACTCGAAGTTTATGTTTTCCCCTTAAACTCTCGAGTACTCAATTGATTTTGAGTGGTTTGTGAGTTGAGGTTCCTAGGTACCTCTTAAGATGAATAAGCTTACGGAGAAGTCCAGAAGGCATGATAGCTATTTAGAGTTCTCTTTTCTTTTGATTCTAGTGTGTTGTTTGTAATCGAAAAGTTGTTATATTGCCTGTATATACTCTTATCATTCCAGGGGCATCATTAGATTTTGCTCTGGGAATATGTTGTAATTAACATATTTTCTCTAAACATGATTTGCGAATGTGGAATTATGTAATGAATTGGAAATGTTTTGATATGGAATGTGATTTTAATAAAGTTTAAATATTTTCCATATTCATGTGTTTCTGTGTATCAATGAATCTAACACCGCCGTATTTGGTCGTTGAGGATTAATAACTACGGATGATTGCGGCATCCATAGCCGTTAATTTTGGGCCTTCAAGTAGGGGGATGTTATAGTATGACTCCTGGAGAATCCCCGATCATCATTGGCCAGTCCTTGACTCTCTTTCATAAGCTATCTTACCATGCTTGTTAAGTTCGGTGTTAGAAGAGTCAGTGTCTAGTAGTGGTCATGTTCCACCTTACGTGAATAGCCCGGTCCATGCCTTTGAACAACCTCACATTGCCTTAGCTCAGTGTGTTCCTCATGTGCCTCCTAAGCAGGAAACCTATCATCGTCTCTTGGTTGTGGTTCAATGACATTTGCCCAGGTTCCAATGCCTTGGTTAGCCGTTGCATGTCTGAAGTTAGCTTCCCCAACAGCAGGTAAGTTTCCCCCTTGTTTTTAGGGTTTGGTGCCATCCCCTTAGGGGGTTCAGTATTGATTCGTGCAGTCTAGCGATAGTCGATTCGTGCAGTCTCGACATCATATGCATCCATCTTGCACCATCTATTCCTGTGATAGTCTTTAGATAAAGAGGAGTTTTCTGATCTCAATTATGGAGTAGCTCCCTTCTTGTCCTCCCACGTTGGTCTTTCAAATAGTTCATCAGGTCGATATTGGTCTAGATTTGCTGATTGAGTTGTTGACGGTTATCTAACAATTCCTTCATCAAGGTTTCAAAGTCGCCTTTGGTAATGTAATTAGGAGGATTTAGGGCATCAACAGCCATCGATTGCACATTCTGGTCAACCGATTGAACGTTGGTATCTTCATTGCCTTCAATGGCACGGGAAGTAGTAGACTTTCCTTTGGCCATGGCTAATAGCTTCCTTTTAGATCTTCTTTAAATCTGAATAAAAAAATAGAAACTCGTTAGTAGAAATCTGTATCTATCTCACGAATGTAGGAATCCACAAGTAGATGATGAAATTCTGAGCAGAGATTGAGGATCTAACTTCTGAACCTATCTGATCCAAAGTAGATAGCTAGATCTAAGCCTGACTTGGGTTCTCAATTAAAGTACTAAAATGTTAACCCATAAAACGGATCAACACCCTGAATTGAGTGTGAATGCACCAGCCCTATTTATCAAGGCAGATAAAAAAGAGATAAGGAATAATAACTTATACATAAAGTAAAAGGACATGAGATTTTTATAGTTTAGTTGTTAACGAACCCTACGTCCACTTTATAATCTTTGTTATTGACTATCTATAACTACAAGTTGAATCTAATTACAATTTGATTGGATCTTGTAAATTAGACCAAGTCACTGGTGTTAGAGTTCACTGGAGAATCATAATGAACCCTTTAGATGACTATTGTATGGGAGAAGAAGAGTGAAGAATAGTTCCTGTATAGTTTGAATAGCCAGTCTCCATGATTCTCTTTATATTGAAGGTAGGATTGTACATATAGGGGCTGGAGAGTACTCGGGCCGATGCCGCTTTGTCAGAGACTTACATTTGAAGGTACGAAGGAGCTTAAGAAATTTCAGAATGAACCGATCCAATGTTCATCATATGCACGATACATGCACACGCCTTTCTAGATGTTTTGTGTTTAATATTGCTAAATGTTCTACTATTCCTCTCCTTCCATAAACCATGGACGTAAATTGATTTTCACTATATTGCTGCTTTTACACTTGAAGTTAAATTATAGTTGTATTTTTTTTGATTTTTGGGTTATAATTAACACTTCAGTATGCCTAACTGGCCATTGTAGCTTTAACACCATTTCTACATGTAGGCATTATTTGAAAAATAAGTGCTCCACGCTCTCTTCTTCCCATCCACACAATACACAAATCGTGTTAACTTGGACTGACTTTTGAATAAGTATGTTCTTTGCTGGTAGTAAGATCATTAAGACCTTGTAACAACACACTACTGTTTTAGGTTAGTTAAAACTGGCCCAACCATAACGCTGATTCAAATTTTCTCCTAATCCCCTTCAGTATGAATTTATTTTTATCCAAAAATGTCCAGTTATCTGCATCATGGCCTTGATGAATAGTAATACCATTGATTTCATATCTTAATCCTCCCAAAAAACCATACCAATCTATTCTCCAATTACCCTCCTCTAATATTTTCTCTACCAGCATGTTCTCCCCTCTGACTAACATCATGGTCTTAACTGCTAATTTATTAAGAAGATTAATACCCTTAATCCATGGGTCGTACCACAAATTTGTACTCTCCCGTCAATAATTTTTTTGTTAAGTCATTTCATGGCTTTTGGTCTTACCTTTAAAATAAATTTCTAAATGCCCGAGTCGTCATTTCATGCATCCCCATATAGGTTGTTTTTTGACATATCTATTTTCATATATTAGCCCAGATCCCCTCATCGTTAACAATCTTCCAAAGTCTTTTAATGCACAACATAGTTTGCAGGTCCCCTAGATTTCTTAACAGCAAACCTCCTTCTTGCCTTCTCTTACGAGCCATTAGCCAAGAGATTTTGCTTGCCCTTGCTTTCGACAAGAAATTTGGACAAATTTTAATGATGTCGTGTATAGTTGCGATTGAAAATTTGAAACATTGCATCTAGTATTGAATCAAAGGATACACCGTTGATTCGATCAATTCAATTCTCCATGCAAAGCTCTGCATTTTTGCCCCCTACCCTTCGATTTTTAACTTAATCTTTTCAATCAGTGTTGAGAAGTCTTTATGTTTAAGATTAATATTTGATAAAGGAATTCCTAAAATCTGATCATTAGTTCTCCCTCTTTTATATTTATGATATTGCAAATAGCCTCCTTATTACAGCAGCCTTTACCCAAAAAAATATGATTTCACTTGAATTACAAAATAGTAACTTAGTAAATATCAATATATCTTCTGTAAGGACCCATAAATTTTAATGGTTTTAATAACGTAATTGATTGAATTTTTATGAAATTTTAAATAATTAAATTTGAAAATAAAAATTTAATATTTGAAATACGTCTATTTAAACATAGGAAATGGCAAATTTTCATCTGATTATATGGAAGTTTATTTTCTTGTATAAATTTTATTTTAAATTCAAATAAGTTAATAATTGATGATAATAAAATGGTTTCCAAACATGAGTATTTTTATACAATAAATTTGTAAATCACCTTCTAAGAGAGACGACATATTTCGTTTCTTCAAATTTGTACTGCTATTGCTCCGTCTATCTTAATTCCGGCGTTTTAGCAGCATTTTCGTAATTATCGACTTTTGATAGATTGATCGTACCACTGATATCTTCATACCGTTTTGATCATCTCGTCATCGTAATCTCCACAGCATATTTGGTTGTGTATTTCGGAGTCCGAAAGACGATGAAATCTATGGAAACAATGGCCATATCGGTTCTACAATTGGACCTTTTGCTTCCTTTGTCTTTTCGTTTTGTTAAATTCTGATTTATACTTTTCAAATCTGTAATTTTTTAGTGTATTACATGCAGTTCTTTTTGTATTTTATTTTTCTATTTTTGTTTTGATTTTGGGTTTGCACTTATTTTGTATTTAGCTTATTTATTTTATTGGGTAGACTAGCTTATTTATTTTATTGGGTAGACTAATGGACTTGGAATTCTAAAAGTTCACAAAAGATGTAAGGAAATGAATAACCTTTGTGAACTAAAGATGCACGTTCAAAACATTTGCCTGACTTCTCACTTTCTCATCCTCGTTCATTATTTTATACGTTCATCTTTCTATTTGCCTGACTTCACTTATTCTCGTTCTCATTCTTTCTTCTGCAAAATTGTTTTTATCCAGTAAGTTTTGTTCTTCTTCCTCTTTCTATTTTATTTTCTCAAATATTTCTTCTCCTTCCTCTTTTGTGTTCAGCCGCCATTCCCTTGCATCTCCTTCTCTCCAATAGCCGGCCACTAGCATATCATCACCACCACCATCTCAAGGCCGGAACCACTTCACTCCTCATCAAGCCAGGCCGAAACCACTCCTCCTCACCAAAACCATGCCTTGGCAAAGCAAAGTTGAACCCTCGTACCACCACCATATGATCGGCCGAACCCTCAACATCAGCCAGACCGAAGCCTCCACCACCATTTGATCGGCTGCTCCACCGGCATCCATGCCGTGACCATCATTTGCCTAACCACCAACACCATCAGGACGAACCCTTCCTTGCCGTGAGCCTTGTCTTGACCAAAATCCTAGTGTCCAAACCAAAGCATAACCCAAAACTTGCCTTGTCTAGCCCAGACTTCATCATGGCCGAACCCAAAGCATCATTGTGGTCGAGCCTCCATCACCTTGCATTGCTTTCCGCTACACTCCCCTGCTGCTCTTTTTCTTTGCACAGGTATATGCATATACTTTGTGTTTATAGCTTTTTGATTGTAGTCATTTACTAGGATAGTGTGTGTGTGTGTGTGTGTGTGTGTGTATATTTGTTGTTGTATATGTATTTAGTTTTGGATATACCCATCTGTTGTTATATATATGGAAGTTTTACAAAACTATATTACTTATAACTATGTTGCATATATATTTTTTAAGTGTAAAATAATAGTATTTTATAAAGTATAAGTCGTATTATATTGTATAAGTCTGTATAAACTTATGTATCAGTTATATATTATTATGATAGTAATAATTTTAGTTGTGTAAGTTTATGATCACTTTGTTTTGTATACTCTTGTATTTTACATTTTTATATGTATGAAAATCTGTGTCTGGTGAGGGTATGCGTATTCCAAATTTTTTTAATATAAGTTATGATTTAAAAGTAATAAAAATATGTTAGAAGTATATAAGATTATATATATATATATATATATATATATATATATGCGTGTTAAATATATTATGTTCTGATTTTTTTGTAATTTTACAATAAAGTATATATATGTTATTATACATATTATGTGACAGTTTGTTTATAATTTAAGTGTGTATATATATAACAGTTTCATTTATATTTTAGTATATAATATATGAATGTTTATATTGCAGTTCTATACACATTAGATGTGTGTGTGTGCGTGTATTTATATATTAGTTTTTATGCTTACAGTTTATAGATAGAGGTGTATATAAATTTATATTAACTTGTATATGATTTGTTTTATATATATATATATATATATATATATATATATATATAGTTATAAAGTTTTTTATAATATGAAAATTTTATATAAAACTTATATAGTCTGGTATGTGTATATTCATATTTTATGTTAGGTTTACATTCATATTAATATTTTTGAAAGTGTACATATATGTTTATATCAAAATCGATTTGATTTGTTTTTTTCATCGATTCCTGTTATCAGCTCAGTTCATAGAATTTGTGTCAATCTTGCTTTGCTTTGAAATTCTTGCTTGGATTCATAACTCATTTCATCTTCTAATCTATCTAGCCTCGAAAGGTGAGAAATCACTCACGATTAACGTTTTTATATTTATTAAATTTGATTCCAATTGAAACGACAATTGAAATATGCTGCTGTTAGTTATTTACATTGCTATATATGTGCTATTATCTGTATCTGTTCACCTGTGACATCTGACACCATTATCTATTATTTATATTAATGATATATGTTGTTATATTATTATCATATTCGTTATCACTCTACAAGTTCCTTGTTAGTATAGAATTCCCTATGGGTTGAAACGATACCTACCCGAACGATCTTGTAGAATAAGAGAAAATCGTTGGGTTGAAATGATAAACCCAAACGACTTTCATTTGAATTGAATTTGGGATTGCAGGTTAAAATGATATATATACCCGTATATATTTAAATTATGGATTGAAATGATAAATATCTGTATCACTTGACCATAGGATAGAAAATTATATATACAGACACCGTTGGTCTATATATATAAATATTTTGAAAATGATTTCCATGGTTTTTGAAAGAAGATATATGGTTTTATTTGAATATTGATTTTGAGATGTGTGTATATATATATAAATTTTATTTTATAAAGGTTTAAATTTTAGATTTTTAAATTATATGTTTTGAAAAATATAAAATTATAAGTTAGTTTGGAATTATAAATTTTAAGAATTTACTTATAATTTTACTATTTTAAAATATATAATAAGATTTAATATGTAATAAGTTTAATAATTAGATTTAATTTAATAAAGTTTGATTTAATTGATACATAATATATTTAAGTATTTATTTAAATTTATATTTTAAAATAATTTTTTATGATGATTTTGTATGTTAAGGTTGGGAAGATAAATTTGGATTTATTTGAAATTGTGTTTTATTAAGAATTTTATTTAATTAAATCGATTTGAAATTTATTGAATTTGAGATTTTTAAAGGATATGATTTTTAACTTGATTTTGATTTAAGGTGATTTAGCAAATATTTCAAGTTTAAATGAAATATTTAGTGATTTGAAATTTGAGGTTTATTTAGATGATATTGGATTTATTAAGTGAATATTTGAAACTAAAGAATAACGAGTTAAATTAAATATATATGAAATTATCAAATTTAGTTTTGGAAATATGGATATTTAAAGCTTTGAAATATATTGGAATTGAAATGGTTTTTTTGTGGTTTATATCTATAATTTGAGATCGATATAATTTGAAATGGTTTATTGAGAAAACTAAATTGAATTGAAATTTGATGACTTGAGATTGAATTAAATTTGAATTTTGGAATTCAGGTTGATTGAATCGATTTGTGAAATTTGAGGAAGCTATTTTATTATATAAAGTATTTTCAAAACTATTTTTATATTTTACTTAGTAAATTACTTAATATAAACTATTTTAATATAAATCATTTTTAATATAAACTATTTTTAATAGAAACTATTTTAATATACTAATTATTTTAATATAAACTATTTTATATTATAAACTATTTTATTATATATACTATTATTAATATCTAAACTGTTTAAGTGGTGGAAGTTATGATTTCAAAGTTATGGTTTTCCAAAGTATTATGATTCCAAAGTGTTATGATTTCCAAAATGTTATAATTTCAAGTGCTTTGGGTTTGAAAGTGTTATAATTTTGAAAGTGCTCTTATTTTTGGAAATGGATATATTTGAAGTGAAAAAAGATATTGTATTGATATTGTTTTGAAATTGAAATTGATATTTGGGTTTTGAAGTATAAACTATTTTGAAATGACCGCGGTGTTATAATAACGATTGGTTGTTAAACAGACTGTGATCGGATATTGTCATAATCTCTGATAATACCGAAAATCACTTTAACTACAGTGTACGCGGTGGAGATTCCAGAATGATGTAGGATGGTGGCGACGATCCTATATGAGGTACTACGTAGACCCGACTCACGTGGGTTGGCATAAGGTGACTAAAACAAGAGCAATCGACGGGCCAAGTGAGGTCATTCTTTTGATCGGACATATTCCTCTGATACTATATTCCGACTTTACGATTGGTTTGGTAACCACTTTTGATTTTGAATTGGGAGTGTGTTCCGAGGTGGGCGATAGTAGCTGTTATGCGTTACCATAGCCCAAAAGTGTAATTGGTATATCTACCCTACCATTGCCTAGTTGTACCGTGTCACCTACCCTAGCGAGACCACTACGAGTATGTTTAGTGTCGTGCCTATGGAGTACCCTCTGATAGCCTTCCAATCAGGAGGTATTACGGTGTTGTATAGACTATGGCATTATAAAATGTGTTAAGGGGGATATGGGTAACGCCTTAACGCTATTTTAATAGTTTACTTTACTATAGACATTATTATAATAGCGTACATTACTACATAGTAGATAGTTCCATGATTCTTAGAGGATGGTTATCCCAAACATCCTTTGAGTTACTTGTATTTCAGTTGATATTTCACTTGAGTTGGATTTATTGATATAAGAATGTTAATCCTGACTCGAGTATTTTGTGTTTTTCTTTACGCTCGGGTCAGACCGAGTGTCACAACATTCAAAACTCACCTTGGAGTTTGGAGGTTTTCTGGAGATCCATCTATCGATTCAGCTTTCAGTTATTCAGTTGATTCCAGTGATGTATTTAGATTTTGTATTTGTCTATTGTATTGAGACTTCTACGTACTCGAGACTTATGTTGTATCTTGATTAACTCTGTTATATATATAGTAGCTTCATGAACTACTATGCTTTTATTTCCGCTGCTTATTTCATATTACTCTGTGTCAGTGATTCTGTGATTATTTTGTTCACTGTATATGCTGAGTTTTGCCAAATATAAATTAACAATCTGATATTTTGAGCAATTCAAGTCCGACATATACGGATGTGAATGGTTGAAAATACTGGGATGTTATAGTTAGTAACAGAGCCAGGTTTAGGCAAAACTCAACATATAGAGTAAATTTAATTATGGATTCACCTTCGTTCAAGCTTGAGTCTTTCTTCTTTGATTCGGTTTTTCTTTGAATTTTGGAACTTCCCCTCGGTTCTGGAATCCATTCTTGTCTCTCCCTATCCGTGTTTCCTTGAATTTGGAGCATCCCATGGCTCCACTGAATGATTTGTAAAGGGGTGAAACTCCTTTACAACAGACATCGATTCACCGAAGATTCCTGTATCCTCGGTTTAGATGCTGCTATCTCTTGCTATGCCCGATTTCTATTTTCTTGTGATTAATCTTATTCTGCATCAACCTTATTCTTGAAGTCATGGTTTATTAGGTTAAGGTCACCCGCGATTTATGTTAGTATATCCATCTTCCTAGTTTGTTATTCAATCATCTTATCTTTGTTTTAAGCCTGTCTTCTGATTAGAATTCTCTTTGATTTGGATTCCACTAGTTTGGATCTCTATCTTTGTTTTGAAATCCATTTTGGTATCATCAAGTGAGGGAATGTATTTGTTTTAATATAAAATGCTTTATATATTGTGTTATTTGAGTTGTTAACGTTGATTTGGGGTTTCGATCGGTTCGTCTGATCAACGCTATCGATAGGAATTCCAAAACACTTGAATAGAGCAAACCGACACAATATTATTTTCAAATTTGGAAAATGAAATGAATTTTTGATATAAGTTTTTCTAAGGTTAAATAGTCAAATGAATTGGTTAACAGAAATGATAATATTTGATTTTCATTTATTGCTTTGTAAATCATTGATTATTGTCACATGATAAACAAATGAAAATAAAAACATAGTTTATCAACTGATTTGAAAAATGAAATGAGTATAAATTTAGAATTTGAGAAATTCAGTTTCCGGTGATTCCAAACTTTGGTTTTAAAGATTTAAAATGTATATTATTAAAGTATTTTCGAATAGAAGTTGTTTTCAAATAATTTTAATGTTTAAATCAGTGCTCACCTCTTTTGTCGTTGGAAAATAATTTCAGTGATGACGGCCGCATCATCGACATTTATTTTCGAGTTTCGAAGTGGAGAGACCACTCAGTAGCTTTGCTACACTTTTGTTTTGAGAACGAATTTGATTGAATTCTTTAAGTATGACTTGATATATATATAGGTATATGATTTTAAATTTGGTTTAATATATAAAGTCTGAAGTGAAATCGGGAATTTAGTTCTTAAATTTTATGTTAAGAATGATTTGCATTGTAAAATGAAGCCAAATCTTTGAATAAACGGTAAAACTTGAAACAATTGAAATTGGAAATTTCTTGTATAATACTCAATTACCTTCCAATATAACTTACCTAAATCATTCAGAAGTTGAATATGTAATTGAATAATTTACAATGTAAATTGATGTTAAAGGAATTTATAAATAAATTTTAGTGATTATAATAAATGTTTAAACACTTGATTTATAATTTATAGAAATGTTAGTTGAGATAAAATTGAATAATAAGATAATGAACGAATGAAATAGATAAAATAATTCTGTTTTAAAGAAATTTATAAATTGGAACAAACCAAATTAAATGAAATATCTTGAACTTAAAATCAATTATTGAATATTAATTAATTTAATTTAAAATTTATATGGTTTTAAATTAAATGTTTTTTTTCAAAATCTATTTTCTTTCTAGTTGTTTCTGTTCTCCTACCTCCTTCCTTGTTGGGGATGAAAAATTTTGAGTGTGGGAGAGTGTAACGACCCGTAAATTTTAATGATTTTAATATCGTAATTAATTGAATTTTTGTGAAATTTTAAATAATTAAATTTGAAAATAAAATTTTGATATTTGAAATACGTGTATTTAAACATAGTAAATGGTAAATTTTCATTTGATAATATGAAAGTTTATTTTCTTGTGTAAATTTTATTTTAAATTCAAGTCAGTTAATAATTGATGATAATGAAATGTTTTCCAAACCTGAGTATTTTTATATAATAAATTTGTAAATCATCTTCTGAGTGAGACGGTATATTTCATTTCTTCAAATTTGAGCTGTTATTTCTCTATCTATCTTAATTTCGGCGTTTTAGTAGTATTTTCGGTACCGATTATCGCTTTGATAGGATGATTGTACCACTGATATCTTCATACCGTTTTGATCATCTCGTCGTGCTGATCTTCGCAACATATTTGGTTGTGTGTGTCAGAGTCCGGGAGACAGAGAAATTTATGGAAACGATCGCCATATCGGTTCTGCAGTTGGACCTTCTGCTTCTTTTGTCTTTTCGTTTTGTTAGATTCTGATTTATACTTTTCAAATCTGTAATTTTTCAGTGTATTACATGAAGTTCTTTTTGTATTTTATTTTTCTATTTTCATTTGGATTTTGGGTTTGAATTTATTTTGTATTTAGCTTATTTATTTTATTAGGTAGACTAATGGACTTGGAATTCTAAAAGTTCACAAAAGATGTTAGGAAATAAATAGCCTTTATGAATTAAAGATGCACGTTCAAAATATTTTTCTAACTTCTCACCTTTCTCATCCTCGTTCATTATGTTATACGTTTATCTTTCTATTTGCCTGACTTCACTTCTTCTCGTTCTCTTTATTTCTTTAGCAAAATTGTTTTTAACTAGTAAGTTTTGTTCTTCTTCCTCTTTCTATTTTTATTTTCTCAAGTGTTTCTTCTCCTTTCTCTTTTGTGTTCGGCCACCATTCCCTTGCATCTGCTCCTCTCCAATAGCCGGCCACCAGCATATCATCACCACCACCATCTCAAGGCTGGAACCACTTCACTCCTCATCAAGCCAGGCCGAAACCACTCCTCCTCACCATGACCATACCTTGACAAAGCAAAGTCGAACCCCCTACCACCATATGATCGGCTGAACCCTCAACATCAGCTAGAACGAGCCTCCGTCTTGATCAGCTTCTCCAACAGCATCCAGGCCGTGACCATCATTTTCCTAACCACCAACACCATCATGTCGAACCCTGCTCTTGACCAAAATCATAGTGGCCAAACCAAAGCATAACCCAACCTTGTCTTGCTAGCCCAGACTTAATCATGGCCGAATCCAAAGCATCATTATGGCCGAGCCTCCATCACCTTGCATTGCTTTCGCCCACACTCCCCTACTGCTCTTTTTCTTTGCACGGGCATATGCATATATATACTTTGTGTTTATAGTTTTTTGATTGTAGCCATTTAGTAGGATAGTATATATATTTGTTGTTTTATATGTATTTAGTTTTGGATATACCCATCTGTTGTTATATGTGTGGAAGTTTTACAAAACTATATTGCATATAGCTATTGTTGCATATATATACATATACATATACATACATACATACATACATATATATATATATATATTAAGTGTAAGATAATAGTGTTTTATAAAGTATAAGTCATATTATATTGTATAAGTCTGTATAAACTTATGTATCAGTTATATATTATTAGGATAGTAATAATGTTAATTGTGTAAGTTTATGATCTCTTTGTTTTGTATACTCTTGTATTTTACAGTTTTATATGTATGAAAATCTGTGTCTGGTGAGGGTGTGTATTCCAGATTTTTTATATGAGTTACGTTTTAAAAGTAATAAAAATATGTTAGAAGTATATACGTTTATATGTATGCGTGTTAAATATATTATGTTCTAACTTTTTTGTAATTTTACCATAAAATATATATATATGTTAATATACATATTATATGACAGTTTGTTTATAGTTTAAGTGCGCGCGCGCACACACACACACACACACACACATATATATAACAGCTTCATTCATATTTTAGTATATAATATATGAATGTTTATATTGCAGTTTTATACACATTAGATGTTTATATATATATTAGCTTTTATGCTTACAATTTATAGATAGAGGTGTATATAAATTTATATTAACTTATATATGATTTGTTGTGTGTGTGTATATAGTTATAAAGTTGTTTATAATATGAAATTTTTATATAAAACTTATACAGTCTGGTATGTGTATATTTATATTTTATGTTAGGTTTACATTCATACTAAAATTTTGGAAAGTGTATATATATGTTTATATCAAAATCGATTTGATTTGTTTTTTTCATTGATTCCTGTTATCAGCTCAGCTCGTCGAATTCGTGCCAATCTTGCTTTGCTTTAAAATTCGTGCTCGGATTCATAACTCATTTGATCTTCTAATTTGTCTAGTCTCGAAAGGTGAGCAATCACTCACGATTAACGTTCTTATATTTATTAAATTTGATTTCAATTGAAACGACAATTGAAATATGTTGCTGTTAGTTATTTACATTGCTATATATGTGCTATTATCTGTATCTGTTCACCTATGACATCTGACATCATTATCTGTTGTTTATATTGATGATATATGTCTGTTGTATTATTATCATATCTTTTATCACTCTGCAAGTTCCGTGTTAGTTATAGGATTTCCAATGAGTTGAAACGATACATACTCGAATGATCTTGTAGAATATGAGAAAATAGTTATGGGTTGAAATGATAAATCCAAACGATTTTCATTTGTATTGAATTTGGGATTGTGGGTTGAAATGATATATACCCGTATATATTTAAATTACCGATTTAAATGATAAATATCCGTATCACTTGACCACAGGATAGAAAATTATATACAGACATCGTTGATGATTTCCATGGTTTTTGAAAGGAGATATATGGTTTTATTTAAATATTGATTTTAATATATATATATATATATATATATATAAATGTTATTTTATAAAGGTTTAAATTTTAGATTTTTAAAATTATATGTTTTGAAAAATATAAAATTATAAGTTAGTTTGGAATTATAAATTTTAAGAATTTACTTATAATTTTACTATTATAAAGTATTAATATATAATAAGTTTAATAGTAAGATTTAATTTAATAAAGTTTGATTTAATTTATATATAATATATTTAAGTATTTATTTAAATTTATATTTTAAAATATATTTTATGATGATTTTATAAGCTAAGGTTGGGAAGATAAATTTGGATTTATTTTAAATTGTGTTTAATTAAGAATTTCATTTAATGAAATCAATTTGAAATTTATTGAATTTGCGATTTTTAAATGATATGATTTTATAACTTGATTTTGGTTTAAGGTGATTTAATGAATATTTCAAGTTTAAACGAAACATTTAGTGATTTGAAATTTGAGGTTTATTTAAATGATATTGGATTTATTAAATGAATATTTCAAAACTAAAGAATAATGAAGTTAAATTAAGATATACATGAAATTATCAAATTTAGTTTTGGAAATGTGGAATATTTAAAGCTTTGAAATATATTGAAATTGAAATGGTTTATTTTGTGGTTCAAATCTATATTTGAGATCGATATAATTTGAAATGGTTTATTGAAAAAACTGAATTTGAACTGAAATTTGATCTGTATTTGAGATCGATATAATTTGAAATGGTTTATTGAAAAAACTGAATTTGAACTGAAATTTGATGAATTGAGATTGAATTACATTTGAATTTTGGAATTCGAGTTGATTGAAACAATTTGTGAAATTTGAGGAAGCTACTTTATTATATAAAGTATATTTAAAACTGTTTTTATATTTTACTTTATAAATTATTTAATATAAACTATTTTAATATAAATCATTTTTAATAGGAAATTATTTTTAATAGAAACTATTTTTAATAGAAACTATTTTAATATACTAATTATTTTAATATAAACTATTTTATTTTATAAACCATTTTATTATATATACTATTATTAATATCTAAACTGTTTAAGTGGTGGAAGTTATGATATCAAAATTATGGTTTTCCAAAATATTACGATTTCAGTGTTATGATTTCCAAAGTGTTATAGTTTCATGTGTTTTGGGTTCGAAAGTGTTATAACTCTGAAAGTGCTATGATTTTTGGAAATGGATATATTTGAAGTGAAAAATAATATCGTATTGATATGGTTTTGAAATGGAAATTGATATTTCGGGTTTTGAAGTATAAGTTATTTTTAAATGACCGCGGTGTTATAATAACGATTATTTGTTAAAGAGACCGAGATCGAATATTGTCGTACTCTCTACCAATACCGAAAACCACTTTAACAACCGTGTACGCGGTGAAGATTCCAGAATGAAGTAGAATGGTGGCGACGATCCTATTTGAGGTATATACATGGACCCGACTCTCGTGAGTTGGCATAAGGTGGCTAAAACAGGAGCAGTCGACGAGCCAAGTGAGGTCATTCCTCCGATCGGGTACATTTCTTCGATATTATATACTGACTTTGTGATTGATTTGGTGGCCACCTTGATTTTGGTTTGGGAGTATGTTTCAAGGTGGGCGATAATAGCAGCTATGCGTTACCACCAGCCTGAAAGTGTAATTGGTATATCTACCTTGACATTGCCTAGTTGTGCGTGTCACCTACCCTTGCGAGACCACTTCGAGTTTGTTTTATGTCGTACCTTTGAAGTTCCCTCTAGTAGCCTCTCGATCAGGAGGTATTACGGTGCTGTATAGACTATGACATTATAAAATGTGTTAAAGGAGATATGGGTAACGCCTTAATTCTATTTTAATAGTTTACTTTACTATAGATATTATTATAATATCGTGTATTACTACATAGTAGATATTTCCACGGATATTTATAGGATGGTTATCCCAAACATCCTTTGAGTTACTTGTATTTCAGTTGATATTTCACTTGAGTTGGATTTATTGATATAAAAATATTAATCCTGACTCGAGTGTTTTGTGTTTTGCTTTAATCTCAGGTCAGACTGAGTGTCACCGCATTCGAGACTCACCTTAGAGTTTGGAGCTTCGCTTGGAGATCCTCTCATCGATTCAGCTTTTAGTTATTCAGTTGATTCCAGTGATGTATTCAGATTTTGTATTTGACTATTGTATTGAGACTCTTTTGTATCTTAATTAGCTATGTTATATATGTATATATATATATAGTAGCTTCATGAACTACTATGCTTTTGTTTCCGCTGCTTATATCATATTACTCAGCGACTGTGATTCTGTGATTATTTTATTTACTGTATATGCTGAGTTTTGTCAAATATAAATTAACAATTTGATATTTTGAGCAATTCAAGTCCGACATGTGCGAATGCGAATGATTGAAAATACCGGGACGTTACGTCATCCGTATAAATAAGATGTGAAATCCCATTACCATACTTGTTGCAAGTCTTTAAAACACCTTCCCTAACTTTGCTATTAAGGAGAATCGCAAAATACTCCATGATCGGCATAAAAGGAGAGGCGATAAGGGGTCTCCTTGCCGGAGCCTATTTGAACTGCTAAAGAATCCATGATTCGCTTGATATGAAACAGTAAAACTCTAGAAGTGAATCATTTCCTCAACGTACTTCAGCCACTTGATTGTAAAACCAAGTGCTTCCATCAGTTGTATAACAAACTTACTATTCACATATCACATGCCTTTCTAATGTCAATTTTCAAGAACATGCTTCTTTTATAACTGCATTAAACCCATAATAATTTCATGTGCCAACAAGATTCCATGTGCGATATGTATATCCTGAATAAACATGCATTGATTAGTAGAAATGAGAGAATTCATAAACACACCCATTTTATAGCGTAAAACTTTAGCAATGGTTTTATAAATGAAGTTGCAACACAAAATAGGTCTAAAATCTAAGATGTCCTTTGGGTCCTTCACCTTAGAATTAAGGCAAATTGACGTATGGTGCATTCTCTTATAATCTTCCCTGAGTTTAACCATCTACGTAAGTTCCTTATTTAGATTGTTCCAGCGAGTATTGTAATATCTCACATTGAATCCATCCAGGCCTGCTGCAGTATAGTCATTAACATGAAATATTGCTTCTTCGAGTGTCATAGTATTAAACTCATCATTTGAAACTTTTTCCCATAATCCATGATAATATACTTACATATAACCGTAGGATATGACTCAAGAATGTTAGAATTATATAGCTTTCTGGAATGCTCTACCACTTGAATCCCAAAGTCTATACTCTTTACATGTTATTCCATTAATCTGCATCTCAGAATTCCAAGCATTCTTGAGTCGCTTATTAGACATTTTGGTATAGAAATAAGCGGATGGATCAGCACTAACATCTATTTTCACTTTTTGCATAACATCAATATACTCCCTTTGAAGTGCAGTTGCCAAAAGTTTTTCCCTATCGTTAAATATTCTGGTCGTATTATCATCATGGATCTCTTCAAAATCTTTCCGAAGTTTCCCACAAGCATCTCTTAGGTCTTAATCTCTTTTAGATCGTCTCTTTCACTCTAGCTCTGTTGTTTCAAATGATGCTTACATAACGTCTGCTTTTTTAATACTCTATACATTGCCTATCTTCTACGCTTAGCTCCCAAATGTCATGCGGAAGATCATGATACTCTTTATGAACAGTCCAACCATTCATAAATTTGAAAGAATTACCATGTGATTTTCAAATTGTGCTAGACTAATCAAGATAGGTGAATAGTCACTGCTATTGGAAGGGAGGCATTTAAGATCACAACTATTAAATAACTGCGACTAGGGAACATTAGCCAGTGCACTATCAATTTTTGACAAAATATTTTTCTTCGGACCCAACCACCATGAATAATTGAGCCTTTTGATTGGTAATTCTGTAAGTACCACTTTCAACATGCACATGTCAAGTTCTTGCATCTTACTGTTTGGAACTAGATTTCCCCCTAATTTTTCACCAATGAATCGGATGCAATTGTTGTCCCTAACTAGCATAATGAATATCAAATATTGAATATTTTAAATTGCATAGTTACACATTTCAATATCCATAAGGCAGTATTACTTGGTCTTTTTGTCGTGTTTTGTTGCAAGTTCTTGATTGTTAGAAAATGAAGAAATTATCGTGGAGATGGTTCAAAAACACTAGTTTAACTTCAAGACTCTGATAAGAAAAAAATGTTTTTTTGCACAAAAACTATTATAGCTCAACTGGTATGAAAATCTGCAATTATTAGAAGGTCATTAGAACAAATCCCACGTAGCATACATTTTTTAGCCATTCACATCTTCTAGAAAGACATTCTAGAACACACCAAATCAAGAGGCTTCTGGAGCAAATTGGAGAAAAAGGTTTCTAAAATAATATGGAACGCACGCAGTATAGAAGTTTCTAGAGATTGATCAAGACAAAAAGTTTTAAAACATTCATATTTTTAGATTTGTATGTAGAGATCTCCATGAATACCTCCACCAAGAAATATTTTAGACCATCTTGGCAATTACTTTCAATTATATTTCTAGGGTTATGTATTTAGGACTTCCAACTTTTGTAATCTCTTTCAACTTTTCTATTTAATAAACAAATTAATCAAAACTTATTTGTTCCTTTGTTCTTATTCTATTTTATTCTCTTTCGTTTTTTGTTTAGTTTCTGCTTCATAGTTTTTATTTTATTTGAGATCTATTGATTTGCCAAGAGATCAATTGATTTCATCTTTTCAAATTCTCCGCACGATCTATTAAATTGAGGGAAGTTCTTATTTATATTTTCTTGTTTCCTTATTTTTGTTGGAGCATTTTCTTTTCCTTTCTTGCAATTTCCTATTTGAAATTTAGCATATTTAACTTCTCAAATCGTCTAACTCGCCTAGAAGTTAGATAAGCGTTAGTAATTAATAACTCCTGGTAGATTCGGCCTGTATTCGCACAATATTACAACAGATGCCGTGCGCTTGCGGTAAAATAGAATTTTGGTTTTTGTTCAAATCAAAAATCATCGATCAATTTTTTGGTACCGTTGCCGGAGAGTTAATTAATTTCTATTGTTTATTTAATATTCGATTTGTGTTAGTTTTTTTTTCTTGTTTTCTTTTGATTTTATTTTTCAACAAAAAAATGATTTTTTTTCTTTAATTTGGTTCCTTATTTTGTTATGTTTTCTTATTTAATTCAAATTTGTAGGTTTTTGTTCTTCCTATCTTTAGTTTACTTTTTTTATTTTAAAAAAAGAGTTTTTTTTTCCCTTTTTGTGCTTGCGTATTTTAAATAAAAGCAAAACAAAACAAAAAAAATGCAAACTATTTTTATTTTTTACTTTTCAATTTACGAACTTTATATAAAAAACAGTTTTATCCAATTTACACTCCTAAAAAAATGTTTCCCCTTCTTTTCTCTCTCTCTCTATTCCATCTCTCTCAGCCACCGCTGCCAACCACCTCCCTCCACCACCGACTGCATCTCAGTTAAAGCCAATGAACCCACCAACCCTAAATAAAAGTATTTTTTTCCAATTTACATAACTATTACTGTTTTTTCATTTACATATTTTTTACAAAAAAACTAAGAAAGAAAGGAAGAAAGGAGGACAAATATTGAGGACCACTATAACCATTAGAATTGAGAGCAGCGTCAACAAACTTCACGATCGAACAGTCAAGGAAAATTAGGGTAGTAGGCGAACTCTATAAGTGTTTACTTTTATTCCGATTATATTTATATTTCTATGTTCGTGTTACATTGTCGTTTAAAGCATTAAAATATTTTCAAAAATCAGTGTATGGAATTTTCATCGAATGATTATCCAAGAAAAGAAAAAACTTTAAGAGAGTTGCTTTGTGGCAATAATAGTCAAGGTCGAAATTTGAAAAATAATCGAAATTATCGATCTAAGCCAAAATTTAATAATTTTATTATTAGCCAAATCCACGTCAAAGTAATTTTGAGACTGAAAATAAATTTCCAAAAATCAATACAGGTATGAAAATCTCTTTGAAAATAATTTTGATAGTGGAAGAAACTTTGGTTGTAGCACAAACAATTTTCAAAGCACGCAATTTTTTTATAATAATCCAAACCAAAATTTTGAAAATGACAAAAAATTATAATTCTTCTTTTATTTTTAACAATTTTGGTTATGGACCTGATTCCCAGCATCGAAATATTTTCATTACCAAAATAATAATTTTCATTTTCAAAACGATTTTCAAGATCAATATGATTTTAACTAAAACGGAAACAAAAATCAATATAGAAATAATTTTAAAGGTGGGATGATTTGATTTATAATAAGTTTTTTTATAAAAAGCTGTTAGAAAGATTTCAACTAGAAGATTTGGAGTATGTAGAAAAATGTTATACAGAACTCTTGGTCAAAACTTGTCATGAATTTATTGAGAAAAGAAAGAAAACAAGAATATCCAACGAATCAGAAGATATATTTTCTCAAAATCAATATGGGTGCAAAAATAATTTTGAAAATGATTCCCACTATGAATAATATTTTCAAAATAATTCTTGTCATGATTTTCAAAATAACCAAAATTCTAATTTTTCATCAACTTTAATGATTTTGGTTATGAGTCCGACTCTCAATGTCAAAATAATTTTCAAACAAATTTTCTTTGTTAAAATGTTTCTCCAGACCGACATATTTTCCTTGAAAATGAAAATAAGTTTGGAAATAATTTCAATGATGAAAATGACTTGGATTATAATTCTGAAAATAATTCATATCAAGAAAATTATGCATACGAAAATCAAAATGGAAATGAATTTGGAAATAATTTTGATCGCAAAAATGATTTCGGTTGTCAATTTTGAAACTAGCTCTTCCCAAGAAAAATATATGGAAATTGTCAAATTACTTTAAAGTCTCTTGAAACTCTATGATGAATAAAAAAAGAAATCCTAACGGGCAGCACATCAAATGATAATCCAAATCTTACTCATAATGATAATTTCCAAATAACTATTTTTGAAAGAGGTGATAATCTTAATGAAATAGTTCGAAATTCACAGATTAATTAGAATTTTAACTCAAACCTTTTAAAGAAAACGTTTTAAGTTTGAATTTTGATCTTCTTTTGCCTAACACGAACATGATAGAAACAACAATTTTTTAGGTTGAATATTTCAAAGATTATAAAGTTATTGCCGATTCAGTTAAAGAACACGAATCTCATGATCACGAATTTTCCAAACTGTTCGAGAATAAATTTTCATATAAAGTCGAGTTAAATTTAAATTATCACTTAGAATTTGAGAATTTTAATTTTGAAGAAATCATAGTAAAGGAGAGACATGAAACTTTTGTATGTGAAATTGGAAGTTTAACTAATGAAATTGGTGATAAAGGTGCACCAAAGCTTGATCTAGAACTTAATTAGAATGTTGAAATTCCAACAAACAAGACACTTGTATTGAACATAGTCTTGAATCATCTCTTGAAAACGAAGAACCTAAGCCATATAAATTGTTAGTAGACAGTCAACATAATGCTTATACTGTTTCAACTATATTTAAGCACGATCGTCTATTTTTGAAGGATTATGCTAATAAATTTGTTGTGTACATGAGTCACATTGTGCACAAATCATAGGTGGAAAAATTTCTACATTCAATATACCTAGATATCAACTTAATCGATTATAAATCTAGGTATAAAAATGAATTCTTGGTAAAACGAATTTGCTTATTAGGAACATACCAAAGCATGGTGTGAGGGGGAAACATAACATTAATACCAAATGCAAAAGAATAAGATGGTGGCTATCTCTGCATCGTATTCATCGTAAACACATGTATTATTTCATATATAATCCATTTCTGCATATTAAGCATTTTATATTACAAATCATTTTACATTGCATCCATTTGTGGGTACTATCGTTCAAATTTAGAAAACATTCTGAAAAGTTAGGACATTGTTAAATCTAAGTGTGAGTGGAAGTCTCATGTAGGTTCGCATTTCTTTCACGCATATGCATTTAGGACATAACATTTAAAAAAAAATTATTTCAAATTAGTTCATTTTGAATAGACCTGATAAAGTAGGTGCATTGTTTTAGCCAGTCGAAGGAAATTTTTGTGAATCACTAACTTCAAATGGAAAATAAAATGAGAAGTTTGAATTACAAGCGATAATAATGAAGCTGGTTTATAGGACGACTCATGCAAACTATGATGTTTTTTGGAATTTGTTGTCATCATTTATAACTGGGATGTCTAAAGTACATGTGTTAACGATTTTCAAATTTTTATAATCAAGAGGTGCTAAGATGATTTTGCATTACTCTCTCTCTTAAAAAAATAAGGAATAAAAACCAAGGGTATCCACATTGCCAGTACACTTAGTGGTAGTGTACACATCCGCTGAGCTCTGTCCCACTCTCACGTAAGCCCGAAAGGTAGTGCATGGGTGGTATACCTTGGTCGTATTTTATGAGTTGGACGCCTAAGGATCACCAACCTATACTGACATTGTCAGAGTCGGTTTGCACAATCCACCAAGCTCTATTTCATTCTCATGTAAGCCTGAAAGGCAGTGTATGAGTGGTACATCTTGGTCCATGGGTTAGGTGTATGCATATAAAATAATAATAGTAACAATAATAAAGAAATAAAAAAGGGCAAGTGATTGAATTTGAGGCATTCTCTATGGTTTTATTGATTTGAAGTTGTTATATAAGTGGAAATAGAAATATCACTTTGTAAACTTTAACAATCAAATTAAAAACTAATTTCACAGTTGCACTATGTTTTCAATCGAAACAACTAGCAAGCTAGAGTCGTGTGCGACTAGAAATTGATTTTTGTTAAGGATCGTGACTAGGTGATGAACTTAGATTTCTAGATTTTGAGAGAAACATGTGTACATTGCAATGTTCTGACTATTCAAAAATAAATCGATTTTTCATTTTCATTACCTTTTGCTTTCATATTGCTGCATTAGAATCATAACATCCGGCATTTGGATTTTGTGGGTAGTATCTACTGAAAGCCCCCACAAGACACAACATATCCTAATAAGGACACCTAGGGGTTAAAGGATTATTGCAAATGCTAAATGCAATCATGCTTCTCTACGAAAGTGTGGCCAATATGTTTTGTTTGCACCAAAATTGGTCACAACACTCTTCGGGAGTCGTTGAAGAGATAATAGTCAAGAGTACGAACTGAATATGAATATTATCTAACAAAAACTCCAGTCAACAGTAAAGAAAATACGTAGACAAGCAATTTATAGTGGTTCGGCGTGTCGCCTACGTCCACTGTGAAGTTTTTTGATGTTTATTGATTATCTTTCAATGTTTACAAGTTGTTACAGCGATCCACAGCAAGTTACAACTGGAAATTCGAAATCAATAGTGAAATTATGATGTAGGATGATGGAGATCTTGATCCGGCAGAGTCTCGGCGTCTCAGCGTCAGAAGATCCCTTTTCTGTTGGCCCTGGGGCTCTATTTATAGGTGTAGGCTGCTGGTATCTCGCTGAAAACTCGGGAGACCACTTCTGGCACGTGAGGGGGCCCACGCGTACGGCCTCGGGAAGTTTGGGCCCACTTTGGCATCGGTTCGAACTCCATTCGAACCGATCAAGAATTCATCCAATCGAGGTGAAATTTGGCGTGGACATTCTTCAACATGTATGCAAGCATCTGTGAAAGTTTCATTGCATTTGGATCAGTAGGTTAGGAGATATGTTGGGTTCGAAATGGACATCACGACAAGGCTGTTTGGTTCGAACCCATGGTCTCGAAACGATGGTTTCGAACCCATTGTGGCATGCGACTTCGTGGTGACGTGGAGCGCAAGTTTCGAATCGATCCGGACTTCTCTCCGTGTTGACCGCTTCGACTCCGTGTATCTCGGCTATTTCGAACCGATGAAAGACACGTGGGTTGACCCAGTGGGTTCGAACAAGGCAACGCAGGATGGGTTCGAACGTGACTTCTGCGATGGGTTCGAAGATAGCAATGTGATGGGTTCGAACTTGACTTCAGGGATGGGTTCGAATGAAGCTCATGGATGGTTTCGAAATTAGGTCGTGGAACATGGATTCGAAACAGCTACTTTCTGATAGATTCGAAGTCCATTGTTATGGACTTGGTAGGTATGGACCTGATGGTTTCGAAACCGAGGCATCGCGAGGGTTTCGAAGATGATGGTTTCGAACAGGAGCGCTCCGATGGATTCGAAGTTGAGGGATTCGAAGGTGATGGTTTCGAACCGTTGACAAATGATGGGTTCGAAACCCGGGCTTTCCCCTTCAAATTGAATTGATCATAACTCGAGCGTATGAACTTGGATTGCCTTGAAATTTGAAATGCTGACTCCTGTAGTCTTTCTTGCCGTGTCCTATCAATTGTAGCTCATTCTGGACTCGGATAAAATTCAGTGATATCCATGGCTAAAGGAAGTACGATCAACCTCTGAGGCGAACTGTCCTTCGTTTTCGATCAATCTTTTGGTATCGCGGCTTTGCCAAAAAGCGGGATAACATTTTGCCCCCCAAAGTACGTCTTGTGGGAACATGACGTGCTTTGAATAGCTGCCATTTCTCTCTGAACAATCATTGTTCTCTTTTTTGTTGAAACTCGTATGCTGTACTGCTGTAACCCTGCGTTGATATGATTGACTGCTGTATAATAGTGCTTAGCCGTTGGCTGTCGCATTTGTAACAGGATGAGTGTTTGATCCCTGTGAATACTCAAAATCGAATGTTAGTCCGACATGTATGCACATATGTTAATTTGGACCTTGTTAGCGTCGTGCGTCCACGAGTCGTTATCAGTTAGGTTTGCTGCGGAATTTCGTATCGATTCTCTCCTGAACCGATTTTGAAATTTGACTTTGAAACAACGCTTGATGGTTGTTTTGAAAAGTTTCTTCGTATCGATCCTCTCCTGAACCGATATTGAAGGTTGAAGAAAATGAATTTGTATTGCGCAAGCGTAATGTTTCGAACCGATGTACTTGAGCATCAATGGTTTCGAAATTTAAACATGTATGGATGCAATATGTCCGTGTAGGGATGGGTCGTGTGAAAATGAGATTTCGAGTCGATGCGTTGGAGCATGGATGGATTCGAAATTGATATTCGACCCAACGGAGTACACTCGTGTCATGATGGGTTCGAAGTTGACTTTCGAACCGATGTTAAGAGATGGAGTATGCTTTGTACTACGATGGGTTCGAAATTCTCATTCGAACTGATGTTAAAGGATGGTTTCGAACTAGCAGTTCGTTTCGATGGGTTCGAAAATGATCTTCGAACCGATGATTTGGATGGGTACGAAACTTCGGTTCTTGGCAGTTGTTCGTGTGCTTCACACGATGGAGTCTCAGGCATTTGGGTTCGAAAGTTGGTTTCGAAACGATTTTGCCTTTTGACCTAATGTACTCGGTCAATTCTCACCGGAACTCGAATCGTCCCGGTCACTTTCTACCCACCATATAAATAGCAGTGGTCCAGCCTCATTTTCACTTTTTACTTTTACTTGCTCTCTGCATCGTCTCGAAGCTTCAAAAGAGAAAAACACTGCGTCGTGTTTTCGAATCCATCAAGATCTAAGACCTAAATCTTCTTGAATCCACTGATCGAACTAGGTAATTAGCCTTGGATTCAAGTGACGATGCTATTTCGAATCCACTTCTCTCTTCATCGATTGCATAACCTAGAGTTTGGCAAAACCAGATCTGGTTTAGGAAGGATTCGAACCGATGTGTGGATTCGAGTTCGAACCGATGACGGTGGTGTGTTTTCATTGGATTTCGAATCGATCCTTGGAATGTCCTTGTTGAGATGCGCAGTTCGCACCGATTGGGGGATTCGAGGGATCCATTCGAATCGATGGATTCGAACCGATAGGTTATCGGTTCGAAGTCGACAACTTTGTATCGATACGAAGTGGATCGGTTCGAACGCGACCGATGCCAAGTTTAAGGAATTCGGTATCGGTTCGAACTTGTCATTAGGCTATCGGTTCGAAGCGCGTCTAACTGTATGGTTTCGAAGTGATGTCAGGATGGTTTCGAGCTCATGGGTTCGAAGCAATGACATGATGGTTTCGAACGCGTGGGTTCGAAAGGAGTTTGGACGGGTTCGAACGCATGGGTTCGAAGCAATCGTCATGATGGTTTCGAACGCGTGGGTTCGAAAGGAGTTTGGATGGGTTCGAAGGAAAAGGTGTTCGGTTGGGTTCGAACGAAGCCTCTGTGATGGTTTCGAACCCTGTATGATGGACTCCAAAATTTGAAAATTTTCAAGCATAACTCCGACGAGCTTCATCCCTGCATATCTGGACTTGAATATTGAACTGCATATTTGATTGCCTTTTGAAGCTCGTCGATGGAACTATAACAACTTCTATTTGAATTGACTTCCATCATATTAACGATTTAGTGATGACGGTCAGCGATGACGGTCATTATAGCTGGACTTCGTAGCTTTGTCGTTTGAATGTTCACTTTGACTCTGCAACATTTGTTCAAGTAATGCATGGCACGGTACCACACACATTCATACACTTTACACTGGGGAACACACGGGTTCTTTGTCGTCTAACGATGGTTTCTCATGAGTTAGTTAGTTATGGAATCTTCAAGTTCACAGCAGCAAGAGATTCAAGGTACAGCCCCTCCGAGGCTAGAAGTTCCGGATATAGATCCTGAGATCATCGGTCCGGCTCCGGACGAACTTCCTGATGCGTCGTTCATTGCCAATCCATCAGATTCCGTTCCATCGAATATCTCTGAAGACATGTTGGGAAGAATTTGTTTGAGGCACGGCTTGTCATTGGACGATGTGTTACTGCCGGGGCCGAATGATAGACCACATAATCCGCCAGAAGGGTATACAGCATTTAATCGCCACGCGTGTGCGGCCGGGACACTTCCCCCGTTCAACGAGTATATAAGAGAAGTATTGTCATTTTTGAGGATCGCCCCATCTCAGTTGCATCCGAACGGATATGCGTCGATCAATAGCTTGTTCATTGCATTTATGGAATGTCTCCATCGACCGCCGCTTCCAATCGAAATTAGATACTTGTTCAACTTCAAAACTCGTGGTGATTATCCTTCTTTCACATTTCTGGAGGCGGTGAGAAATTGTCAAGTGGTCACCGGATCCTGGACAAGGCTGAGTTACTATAGGACAGAATGGTTCTATGTCAGATGTCCTCCAGGATTTGCTCGACGATGGTTATTCAGACGTGAGTATAACCGAGTTTTCAAATATTTACTACGACAATTGCAGCCGAAGTGAGACTTATATTAATTTTTTCTTTTTACAGCAACGATCCCGAGACCCGAAGGTGAAGAGTTTAAGGAGATGGTGCGAATACTTCGAGAAGTCCCGAGCGAAGATAGGGACATTGAGTTGCTTTTGACCGATAGGAATCTCCGGACCTTTGGGCTGATTGAACGAGGACAGAGTATAAGGTTTGAGGTGGCACAAAGGATCGTTCCTAAGAAACGAGTCAAACATAAGAAGCCCGAAGTTGTCATAGCCGAGGAGGCTGACTCTGAAAGAACTAATACTGACGACGAGCCGCTGATCGAGCCTACGGATGTAGCTTCGGATGTCGCGGAGCGGAGAAAAGGCAAGGCTGCCATGGTTAAGTCAACTAAGCGGGGGAGACGGAAATCGGTTGTCATTGCCCGGCCCTCCCCCGGAGTTAGAATCTCTGAGATGTCTCCTCCACGTACTGAAAGCCTCTACGAAGGGCTTGCCGACCTTCCAATCCCGGAAGACGTGTCTTTTCAACATGATGCCGGGTTGGAGGAATTCCATCGTAATCTAGAATTGAGCGAGCCTCTTATTACTAGCGAGGTCGACATTTCTGGTTGGTCGGGGGGAAATGCATATTCATACACATTTCACGACACTGCATAAACTTTGGCTGTAAATTATCTGTTTCGAAGGGTGATTGATTCGATTTTATTTTGCTTTGCAGATACTATGTCTAAACGAGGCTCAATGCTTGGTAGTCTTCGACATGCTCGCAAGTCTTCTTATTATGATTCGCGCAGGCGAGAGGGAGATAGAGATTATGATCAGGGACGCCCTGGATACTATGACCAAGGACGTTCCGGATATTCTAGTCATGATAGATACGATTCGGACAAGGGCCACAGGCGTCGATCGCGATCGCGTACCCCTCCTCCTTCCAGAGGTCCCGTACAACATCCCGTTCATGTTCCTCGCGACTCTTCTCGACATGCGCCAGTTTCTCAAGCTTCTAGATCTGAGGTGACGGCACCGATGGCTGCGGTGGAACCTCCTACTGAAATCATGGGGGAAGGAGCAATCAGGCTCGCGCAATTGAAAAGGGAGTTCCCGAATATATGCTTCGACAACTACGTATTCCCACCGAACTTGAAAAGAATCCCACAGGAGGCCGAGCAGTGGGCGCTTGATTATGTGCACGATTTCTACGCACAGTACAAAGTGTGGTATAGAGCGGCCGAAAAAGCATCGGCCTTGGCCTTCGAAAGAGCAGCCACCATTGAAAAATTGCAAGCCGAGTTAGCACAAAAAGATCGCATCATTCAAGTGCTGAATACTGAGGCTGAATCATCCCGTAAATCTGAAATAGAGGCCACTAAAAAAGCTGATGAAGCCCAGGCAATCATGGATAGGATGAAACGCGAACACTACGCCACGGTTGAGGACATGGGTCATCGAAACACATTGGTTACTGCAGAGAGGGACGCTGCCCTGAAGGAGTTGAATGAGCTTAAGTCAAAATTTGCTGAAATTGCCAAGGAAAGGGATGATGCGAATAGCGCAGCTCAGGAGGCGTGCGAACAAGCTGTGATTCTTCGCACCGAAAGGGATGCTGCGGTGGCGAAAGTTCAAGCGGTCGAGATGGAGGTGGAGGAGAAAGTTCAACGAGCAGAGGCCAGGCTAGAGGCCGATATCGAAGATCTGCTTATAACTTATAACGCCAACGTGTTAAAACACCGAAATTTAGCCTGGCTTCAAGATTATCCCGTTCACCTTCGCAGCGCTTGGGAGCGATTGGTCGAGGAAGAGGGGGAAGCGCATCCGGGCGAATCGGTTGACCGATTTGAGCTTGAGAACCGGCTATTGACTGAGGATGAAAAGAAGGTCCTTCACGATGCTATCATTGCTCATGAGAAGGAGATGGTGGGTGGTCGTTCCCTGGAAGTTGGAGAGGGATCGGGTGTTGAGCACCGTTCGGATGTCACTGAAGTCACCACATCGCCTTTGTCAGTGCCTGCATCGGCGGTCAGCTTGCCACCTGTTTCTGCTTACGACCCGGAGCGGCCGCACTTATCTCCCATCCATGAGCACACTTCCGAGGTCGTTCAGCCATCTGTGAGTCAAACTGGAGAAGGTATTTCGAAATTATCTCAAGTGTTTCCTAAATAAAGAGTTTGTTTTGAAGAAGTTACTGATAACTTATCGTTTTTGCCTAGTGACGGAGGTTGCGCCGACAGTCACGGCTCAAGAATCAAGCCAAAAGGTTAAGGCCATCGCCACCGAGACCACTGCTGTAACTGCGGTATCGATCGAGGCGGCACAGGGGAGCGGGTTATCTCTCGAGGAACAGATGGTGAGCGAGCTGCTCGGTGAGCAGGGCGGTTTCTCTACGGACTTACAGTTTATCATCGTTAGTGATCCCCTGCCGACCTCAAGTTCTTCGACGCAAGCTGCGGATGCCCCCAGCCAAGCCCAAGCGACTCGAGAAGAGGAAATTTTGGCTGAAATCAGCGCTGAAATAGAAGCTGCGGGGCACAGTGGTAGCGCCGGTGGCAGCGCGACGGCGCATAGCTCAACACCTGCCAGGATAGTACCATCGGGTGGCACTATCTCAATTTCCGTCACAGACCCAGTCCCCCCTACTCCTCCGGCGGGAAGCCTCCCTGTAGATTCGAGCTCTGAGGAGGACATCGATATCATGCCCCCAGCCGAAGAGTCACCGCCGAAGAGGAGGAACTCAAAAAGAATTTCTGTCGCTAGTGATTCTGATAATGATGAACCACTAATAAGGAAGACGAAAAAGAGGAAGAAGTAGATCGTCTTTACAAGTAGATGTTTTGGTGAATAAGTACTTGTTTTTGTTTTTTATTAGTAAGCCGTGTATAGATGCAGGTTCGGCTCCTGCCAGTAGGGATTGTTTTTGGGAAAACTTTTTCATATGTAAGCCCTCATTTTTGGTTAGTTGAAATAAACTTTAGTTTCTTTGTTTCAACTCTTGCTTTATTTGTGCTTAAGTACTTGCAATGCCTTGTTTTCGGTCCGGTGTACTTGTGGTGTTTTTACCGTTTAAGTAGAGCTCGTTTCATTTGCTACGCTTGAGAACCTTGGTCACAAGTTGTGATTGATGAATGAGTTGAACTTCGGACGTTGTATCACTTCGGTGAGTGATTGACACTTAGCTTTCGTGCCCCCCAGTCTTGGGGAACAACACTTATATTTTTGGCAGTCGATTGCACTTGTTGCGAATCTTGAGTACACGTCCGCCTTCCGGGGACTTAGAGTAATTTGAGATCGATAACCTGGTATGCATTCCAGGAGTTCAAGTGTTATTGATACTTGTAACATGGCTCACGCTCCGGGAACTTGGGGATGGTGTTCACATTCCAACTTGCACTTTACTAACTCGGAGTTAGTATTAACGCCTTAGTTCGCACTACGGGAACTTTGACTTGGCGTTGGTGCTCCAATTCACACGCCGGGAGCTTGGATAAAACATGTAAGTTTGGGTTCGTACTTCAGGAACCCGGAATTGACATTTATACCCCAACTCGCACTTCGGGAATATGGAGTTTGCACGGATGCTTCGGTTCGCGCTCCGGGAGCCCGTAACTTATGTTCATACCCCAATTCATGTTTTGGGGATTCGGAGTCCGCATTGATGGGTCGGTTCACGCAGTGGGAACGAATTATTAAATGTTTATACTCCAATTCACGCTGCGGGAAGTTGGGGTCCGTTCGCACTCCTGGAACGAATTGTTAAATGTTTATACTCCAGTTCACGCAGCGGGAAGTTGGAGTCCGTTCGCACTCCGGGAACGAATTGTTAAATGTTTATACTCCAGTTCACGCAGTGGGAAGTTGGAGTTCGTTCGCGCAGTGGGAACGAATTGTGGAATGTTTATACTCCAATTCACGCTGTGGGAAGTTGGAGTCCGTTCGCACTCTGGGAACGAATTATGGAATGTTTATACTCCAATTCACGCTGTGGGAAGTTGGAGTCCGTTCGCGCTCTGGGAACGAATTGTTGAATGTTTATACTCCAATTCACGCTGTGGGAAGTTGGAGTCCGTTCGCACTCTGGGAACGAATTATGGAATGTTTATACTCCAATTCACGCTGTGGGAAGTTGGAGTCCGTTCGCGCTCTGGGAACGAATTGTTGAATGTTTATACTCCAATTCACGCTGTGGGAAGTTGGAGTCCGTTCGCACTCTGGGAACGAATTATGGAATGTTTATACTCCAATTCACGCTGTGGGAAGTTGGAGTCGGTTGTAGGACTGTCGTGTGTCGGTCCAGTTCAGCCTTTAGTGTGACGGATTGCCCCCGAGCTGGGGTTTCATTTAGTGAGTGGCCGGTCGTATCGCAGTCACTCGCTATTTGAATAAACTCCATTGTTTGATGGAATTTAGCTCTTCGTGTGTCGTGATTATTGAATGTTGTATTCGATGAATCACAGCTTTAGCTTGAAGAGATAATGTTTTATTGCTGAAATGAAAAGACATGGCAAAGTCAGTGCCTTATTACAAAATCAAATTTCAGAATGTAAATGAAATTGCAAAATATTCATAGATTGAATGAGCCTGTCATGTGTGACAATGACGAAGATCCTCGTCGTTCCAGGTTCCTGAGAAAGTCGGTCCGCCACTGATGGCGTTTATCACCAATCTCCCGCGAGGACCATCGGAGTCCTCATGCCTCGGTTGATCGGGTTCATTAATTTGATTTGATGGACCTGCTTCCCTGGGTTGCGGTGTCCGCACAAATCGATCGAGTCTCCTTTCCCTGATCAGTTTTTCAACAAGATCCTGTAGGTGACGACACTCGTTCGTATCGTGTCCGTAGCCTTCATGGAACCTGCAAAATTTTCCTGTTTGGATTTGTCTTTCTGACGACGGTCTCGGAGCAGGCTTTTCATATTGAATTGTACTACGGGTTTGTAAATACAAGTCCTCCAATGAAGTATTCAAAGGAGTATAACTGTCGAACTTCGGATTTTTGCGTTGCGGACCGCTATTTTGATCTTGTTTTTTAATTTGATTCACGCTCTCTCTTCGCCGAGCTTGTTTATTTTTAATGTTCAACTGAACTTTTCCGGAGCTCTCACCGGATTGTTTTATTGCAACATTGCTTTGGGCTCCTCCCACGTTTGATCCTGCGTCAGTTTGCTTCCTAGACTGTTTCGCGTCTTCCCGTCTCAGGAATTGAGCCGCTTTGGCATGGAAACGGTCCAATGACGCAGGTGGTTTTCCAGCTAGCCAATTGCCGAATTCAGAATCGGGGTCGATCCCCTTGGTTAACGCCATAAGGATGGAGTTATCATTTGGATTACTAATCTCCGCACATGCAGTATGGAATCTTTCTAAGTAGTGTCTGAGCGTCTCTCCGGGAGCTTGCGTGACACTGGATAGAGTGTTGACATCTTTCGGCCTTGCGACGTGCATGCGGAATTGCTCGACGAATTTTGTGGCCAGCTGGTCGAATGAGGAGACGGATCGAGGAGGCAATCGGGTGAACCACATGGTGGCGATGCCCCCCAGGGATATGGGGAAACTACGACATTTCACAGCGTCGTCGGCTCTGGCAGCCGTCATCGACCATTCATATTTTAGAATATGTTGATTGGGATCGGAGTTTCCTTCATACATGGGCAGAGTGGGCATTCGGAATCGCCGTGGGGGTTCAGCATTAAGAATGTCGTCCGTAAAGGGAGTGTGACTTCGGGAAACCCCCCAATCGTCGTTTGTGAATCCCTGACTCTCACGAATCATCTGTCGTATCATAGTCGATAGATCCGGCATTTGCACCGGAGTATGGTCACGTTCCATACTTTGGGTTTGAGCCGGATATCGTTGACGGTTCAAATCTCGCCTTCTCGGCTCATAGTCCTCTGGGACGTACGGTTCAGGAGTATGACCGCTTTGACGACGGTTCGGGTCCGACTGATCTCGAGTGTCGACCCCTGGTTCAGCCGCAACGCTAGCGGTGCGGTACTCAGCGGCGTGGTGAGGAATGGCACCCCCTCGGGAGGAGGGTCCAGTTTGGAAGCTGGCTGACGGACCAACTCTTATTTGTCCAACGGTCAATATCGGTTGGTTTCCAGCGGATGGTATACGACCCTCATCTAACCGGGGTCGTGGAGGTCGGTTATGATAATCAGAAGATGAAGAATTTTCGCTAGAAGAGCGATAATCACGATCTCTCGTGGATCGTTTTCGTTTCTGGCGATCCAGCTGGTTAATTAGCTCAGCGTTGGCGCGTAACTGTTCTTCTAGTTGTCGCCGACTCTGGGTCAGCTCTTGAAGTAACAACTGCAATTCTTGTTGGGTAACCGGACCCGACGGTTCTGAGTGCCCAGCGGCATCTTGATTAGGTGGAGGCAGAGGGGCAGGATTTTGTTTATCCTGTCCTTCTTGATTGACGGCGTTCGAGGTGGTTCTTGTGCTAACCATTTTTACAGTTGAGTTCCTTTCCTAGACTTTATGCAAATCTGAATAGAAGGGAAAGAGTCTGAATTCAAAGATATGGATCTCTCTCTTAGATTTATTCAATCCGGTATCGATGACAGATCCAACGAGCAGGAGAAAAGCTGGGTTTTCTCAGTGAAAGCACCAAAGTGTTTGCACCAAAATTGGTCACAACACTCTTCGGGAGTCGTTGAAGAGATAATAGTCAAGAGTACGAACTGAATATGAATATTATCTAACAAAAACTCCAGTCAACAGTAAAGAAAATACGTAGACAAGCAATTTATAGTGGTTCGGCGTGTCGCCTACGTCCACTGTGAAGTTTTTTGATGTTTATTGATTATCTTTCAATGTTTACAAGTTGTTACAGCGATCCACAGCAAGTTACAACTGGAAATTCGAAATCAATAGTGAAATTATGATGTAGGATGATGGAGATCTTGATCCGGCAGAGTCTCGGCGTCTCAGCGTCAGAAGATCCCTTTTCTGTTGGCCCTGGGGCTCTATTTATAGGTGTAGGCTGCTGGTATCTCGCTGAAAACTCGGGAGACCACTTCTGGCACGTGAGGGGGCCCACGCGTACGGCCTCGGGAAGTTTGGGCCCACTTTGGCATCGGTTCGAACTCCATTCGAACCGATCAAGAATTCATCCAATCGAGGTGAAATTTGGCGTGGACATTCTTCAACATGTATGCAAGCATCTGTGAAAGTTTCATTGCATTTGGATCAGTAGGTTAGGAGATATGTTGGGTTCGAAATGGACATCACGACAAGGCTGTTTGGTTCGAACCCATGGTCTCGAAACGATGGTTTCGAACCCATTGTGGCATGCGACTTCGTGGTGACGTGGAGCGCAAGTTTCGAATCGATCCGGACTTCTCTCCGTGTTGACCGCTTCGACTCCGTGTATCTCGGCTATTTCGAACCGATGAAAGACACGTGGGTTGACCCAGTGGGTTCGAACAAGGCAACGCAGGATGGGTTCGAACGTGACTTCTGCGATGGGTTCGAAGATAGCAATGTGATGGGTTCGAACTTGACTTCAGGGATGGGTTCGAATGAAGCTCATGGATGGTTTCGAAATTAGGTCGTGGAACATGGATTCGAAACAGCTACTTTCTGATAGATTCGAAGTCCATTGTTATGGACTTGGTAGGTATGGACCTGATGGTTTCGAAACCGAGGCATCGCGAGGGTTTCGAAGATGATGGTTTCGAACAGGAGCGCTCCGATGGATTCGAAGTTGAGGGATTCGAAGGTGATGGTTTCGAACCGTTGACAAATGATGGGTTCGAAACCCGGGCTTTCCCCTTCAAATTGAATTGATCATAACTCGAGCGTATGAACTCGGATTGCCTTGAAATTTGAAATGCTGACTCCTGTAGTCTTTCTTGCCGTGTCCTATCAATTGTGGCTCATTCTGGACTCGGATAAAATTCAGTGATATCCATGGCTAAAGGAAGTACGATCAACCTCTGAGGCGAACTGTCCTTCGTTTTCGATCAATCTTTTGGTATCGCGGCTTTGCCAAAAAGCGGGATAACATGTTTAGCTAGATTTTACTCGAGGACGAATAAAGGTTCTAGTGTGGGGTTATTTGATGAATATCAAATAGTGAATATTTTCAACTACATAGTTACACATTTTAATATTCATAAGGCAGTATTACTTGGTCCTTTTGTTGTGTTTTATTGCAGGTTCTTGATTGTCAGAAAACGAAGAAATTTTCGGAGAGATGGTTCAAAAACACTTGTTTAACTTCAAGACATAGTGATAAGAATTTTTTTTTTGCACAAAGACTATTATGGCTCAATTGGTTTGAGAATTTGCATTTATAAGGAGGTCATTGGTTCAAATCCCACGTAGCACACATTTTCCAGTCATTCACATCTCCTAGAAAGGCACTTCTAGAACATACCAAATTAAGAGGCTTTTGGAGCATGTTGGAGAAAGAGGTTTCTAAAATAATATGGAACGCACACTGTACAGAAGTTTCTAGAGATGGACGAAGTCAAAAAGTTATAGAACATTCATGTTTTTAGATTTGGATGTAGAGATCTCTATAAACACCTCAACTAGAAATATTTTAGACCACCTTAGGAATTACTTTCAATTCTATTTCTAAGGATTTGTATTTAAGACTTCCAGCTCTTGTAATCTGTTTCAACTTTTCTATTTAGTAAATAATTTATTCAAAATTTATTTGTTCCTTATTTATTATTCTATTTTATTCTCTTTCAATTTTTGTTTAGTTTCTGCTTCATAGTTTTTATTCTACTTGAGATCTATTGATTTGCCAAGGATTAATAGATTTCATCTTCTCAAATTCTCTGCACAATATATTAAATTAAGGTAAGTTTTTATTTATATTTTCTTATTTTTATTAGAGCATTTGCGATTTTCTATTTAAAATTCAGTAGATTTAACTTCTTAAATCATCTAACTCGCCTAGAAGTTAGATAAGCATTAGTAATTAATAACTTCTGGTGGATTCGACCCATATTCGCACAACACTACAACAGACGTCGTGCGCTTGCGGTAAAATAAAATATTGTTTTTGTTCACATCAAAAATCATCGATCATATCACCAAGGGAAAAGTTATATATATATATATATATATATATATATATGAGGCATTAATTTAAAGGACAAAGATTTGTATATTTTTTGCCTCAAGGACACGACCTCAATATTTTTACCACAAGGACAAACATTCTTCTAAAAATTATTCATAAGGACAAACATTTTCTAAAATTATTCATAAGGACAACAAAACTGCTATCGAGCTAAAACTGATACCTAAAAACTGCTACCGATAACTACAAACTGATACCTAAAAACTGCTATCAATAACTAAAAACTGATACCTACAGAAAGTTGTCCTTCAGGATAAAATATTAAAGGTATGTCCTTGAGGCAAAAAAGCTATGAAATTTTGTCCTTGACAATAATTTCCTATATATATATATATATATATATATATATATATATAACTTCTTTTTGCAAGTTATTCCAAAAGCCATACCTTAAATATTCAAAATTATGCGCATAAACAATGTATTAGTAAACGAAGTGCATTTCTAATTTCTTAAAATTAAAGTGATGTGTTGGTCACTCATCGACATGACATTATTCTCCCACATTTCAATGTTAATAAGCACTAAATATATGCACTTATTATAACATTCAACACTGCTAATAACAAGCCACCTATAATCAAATTGTTTGCTCCAAATCCCATTTTTCTTTTCTTTCATTTATTCTTCAATAAGCCTACGCAGCTCGCCCTATAACTGAAGACATGATTTTTTACATCTAATTTTCTGAAGGGCTTGTGAAGCCCTCTCACATTCTAAAATAGGATGTTCATTTGGACATTTTGTTGCCGTTTCCCTGACTGGATTAGCAGAGTTCTCTGACTTTATTTGTTTGCGATCATATATGCTCATAGGGCTGCTCAAATTGTTCGCCGTTAACCTTTCCCTGGTCTTGATCTCATGCACCTACACATTTTAACACTATCAAGATTATTGCATCGTTTATAAAATGTTTCAACATGAATAGAGGGAAGAATGAGTTTCGATGATGATGCTACTATTTGAATTGAGTCAACCTGTAACAGAAGTTATAGATGAATTTCTATATTTTTATCATATTAGATCTTTTTTGGGCCTATGAACTCTAATTTGTTATGCCAATGCTATTCTTCTCCATAATAATTGGTGCTAATGATTTGAAAGGCTTCGGTCCTATATCCCTACTTAACTATTTGTATAAAATCATTTCAAAGGTTTTAGCCAACAAACTAAACCTTAAAATGAATGACTTAATAGACAGCACCAAAATTGCTTTTATCAAAGGTAGAAATATATACGACGGAGTAGCAATGGTTCAAGAATTTATTAACTGTTGCTGCAAAAATAATGTTATTTACGCTCTTGTTAATCTTGATTTTGCTAATGCATTTGATTCTATTGATTCAGATTTTATTTTCGAAGTTTTGCTAGTTAGGGGCTTTAGCGCCAGATGTGTAAATTAGATCAAGATGTTGCTCAAAACGGGTAACTCTAGCATCATGGTCGATGGGGTACTAGGTAACAAAATACAATCGAAATAGGGACTTTGGCAGGGCGATCGTTTATCACCTATTATGTTTAACCCAACGACCGATGTGTTTTCTAAAATTATTTCCCTAGCAACTACAAATTGGTTAGTTAAGGGAATATATGGAGAAATTTTGAATAGAAGCCTTTCTATCCTTTAATTTGTTGATGACACTATGGTATTTTCATTTCCTTTACCCTATCATATTATTGTTCTTAAATTTATTTTATATAGTCTTGAACTTTTATCTAGTTTAAAAATCAACTTTCATAGAAGTTCTATTTGGGTCTTAAATGACATTTACAATGTAGATAACCAAACTGCTAATACCTTAAAATGTTCAATCATGAAATTCCCCATAAGCTACTTAAGTTTCTTAATTAGACTAGTGAAACTTAAGCATGATGACTGGCTAATAATAATAGATAAAATCAATAAAAGATTAATGATTTGGAATGGTAAATTTCTTTCTAAGGCTGGTTGGATTGTGTTGATCAACTCGGTCCCATTGGCTCTACCCATTAATGGATATCCTTCTGTCCTTTTCCCAAATGGGTAAATTATAAAATAGAAAAAATTAGAAGACAATTCCAATGGGGGTGACAACCACTATAGTAGTTTAGGTTACCTTGTTCATTGAGAAACAGTTTGTAAATTAAAAGGAGGAGGGTTAGGAGTCGTAAACTTACATAATGTTAATATATCCTTACTAAGGAAATGGTTATGGAAGTTAGCGCAACTAATAACAAATTTGTTTGGAAAGAATTAATAACCAACCAATACTATGGAGGTAGTTTAACCTATATCACATCTCAGATTATAGAATAATCGCATCTCTCATTTTTGAAAATCTATTTTAAAGAATGTTGGTACTTTTAAATTAGGAACAAAACACATTGTTCTTTGAGGGAATAACACCTCTGGCACGACTCTAGCATCCCTCCAAAAGTTGAATTCAAACCACTTTTTAATATAATTAATTTTTACAATGCACTGATATCAAAAATATATAGACCTAATGAAAGTCTAACAACCCGAAATTTCACAGCTTTTATTTATGAATATTTAATTAATTTTAAATATTCAATATATAGATTTTATTATGGAAGTAAAACCCTTACAAATAGTAACTATTGATGGTGAAATAGTTTTCAAATTTTATTTACAAACATATTTAGTTCGAAGAAAAATAGAAAATTTGACCGGAATTCGTTTTCTGAATTTTTGACTTTTCATCAGCTAAAAGTTGATGATACCATTGTGAATCCTAGGGTTAACATATACTCATTAATTTACCAATATATATATATATATGTGTGTTTGTATATGTATACACATACTTAGGTTTGTAGGATTTTAAGTAAAATACACACACACACACACACATATATATATTAAAGATGCCTTCAGAGACATGATGTGACTGTTTGACGACTCAAGTACAAATATGTTTAAACACATTTCATCATGAAATAAGGGATGAGGATAAGTAAGGACATGAGGAAGAGAGGAGGAGGAATAGGTGGTGAGGTATAAGCAAATGAATGGAGGGTATAGGTGCAAGGGTATTTTGGTAATTCAACATTTTCATTTTATATAAAAACAAATTCCTCCTCCTCTCTTGCTTCCATTTTCATTTCTGCTTTTTTTAAGCACTATCTTCTTCCTTCTTAAGAAAAAACCTCTTTAATGGCTTCCCTTTAGAGTTTTAAATAATTTAAATTTGAATTTTTACCTTTTTAAATTGTTTTAAAAACTTAGTTTTAAACATTTTCATTCTCCATTTTTCTCCCACTTTGTTAGGCTATAACTTCCTCTAGACTTAACCAAATCAAGATTTTCTTTTTTTCAAACTATGTATAATTCTAGTGGCTACAACTGTCATTTGAACCACTTTTTCAAATTTTGAATATTTTTGGGTCAAAAACACGTTTATATATGACTCATTTTCAGACCTATATTTTCAAACCCGAAAATAGTACTCCTTATTTTGACTTAGAAGTAATCAAAATTGAATGATTCTTTTTTTTAAATGATAGAGAAAAGAATTTTCAAGAAATTTTCTTTTGACAATCTAAATTTCAAGAGTAACATGGACAAAAACGAGGAGAAAATGACCCATTTTCGAGTTGATTTTGTGGTTTTCCAAGTTCTAAAGTATTCTAAGTTTTCAAAAGAGTTTTGCAAAAATTATGATGAGTAAAGCATTTTTTAATTTTTAGCTTTATGATTGTTTTTTCTTGGTTAATAAATTAGTTGCTTGTTGGGTAAATACAATATTGATTTGAATATGCTTATGAATGTTTGCATGTAGTATGGTATTAAACTTGGATTTAAAGTCTGAAATTGTTGTAAACGGTTTAAATTTAGAGCATGCTTATGTTTAGGGTATGATATGATTTTGAATGTTATGGTTAGGTATAGACTGGATATTTGAAGTAAATGCTAAGGAAGTTTGGACTTCTGTTGGTAATGACGACTCGAAATCCTTATGTGTAAACTATGTAAATATGTTTTGGAATCGAAAAGTGTAATCAAGTTTTATTTTAGTTTACAAAATTTTTACTTTATATTTTCAAAAAGTTAGCAAGTTTTCAAGAAGGTTGATTTGAAAGTAGGAAACATTTCCAAGAAACGGCATCATAGTGATAGTCGCTTTGAAGGCAGTTTCGATCAAAATCCAAAATTTTCAAATTTAGGTTTTCATACTTGAAATTGTTTTGTAAATGTTTCATAAACCTAATAATATTGTTTTGAAAAGTTAATTAGGGATTTAATAATTAATAATTAATTAATTAGGTTTTAATAATTAATTAAGTATGAAATAAGGTTTATTAACTTTAATTAATGAAGTTTAGTTTCTAATTAATTATCTTTTAAAGATAAGATTTATTTTAATAAATTAATAATTAATTATAGGGTCAAATTAATCAAGTGTTTAATTAATTTTATTTTTAAATTAATTAAGGTTTTAATTTAAAATAATTATTTATTAAAGGTTCAATTTATTATTTAAGTTTTAATTAAAAGATTATTTAATTAATTAATTGAGATTAATTAATAGTTAATTATTAATAAAGGTTTTAAATTATTATTTCATAATTAATAAAAGATTGATTGAGGGTTTAATTTATAAATATATTATTTATTAAAGGCTTAATTATTTATTAATTTGTAATTAAATTAAGTTCAAATTTAATATAGATTAATTATGATTTAATAAGAGTTTAACTTGTAATTAATCATTTTATGGAGTTTTAAGTTTTCAGCCCTTGTTTTCTAAGAATCGAATTCATTAAAGGTACTTCTTTCCCAAAGACGGTTATGAACACAGAGCATTCAAATGTCGATACCACTAAGTAGACAAACAATTGTGAAAAAGTTATGTAAATGGTTTGATTATGTGGACATATGTCAGCAATAAATCTTCGTTCTACTATAATGTAATTGTTTATTGTATGGACATGTGTTAGCAGAATAAACTCCATTCTGCTATAAATTGATTGTTTGATTGTTTGGACATCTAATAGTAGAACAAATTCCAATTCTGCTATAATTGTTGTTCGTGTGGACATGTTGTAACAAACTGTTTTTCGACCCTCGATAATCGACGCTAATATGTCTACTGTACTGTGTGCCGAGCAACCAAATACCGAAAAACCCAATTTTTTAGGGAAAAGAAGAAGGAAAGAGATAAGAAGAAAACAAAAACAACATAGAATCTCATAGCGGAACGAATAATCTATAATATACGACAAATCTTCACACAAAGAAAAATGTAATATACATACATTATTTAGAGAAAACTAACCTATTTCGGCCCGGACAGTTATAACAGCCCGTCCTTACAGTTGTTGAGAATTATAACCAACAAAGAACACAGCGAAACACAAGAATTATGTAGATACGTCTTAGACCCCGAGCTCGTCTCCTGAGTTCCAACGCATCAAAAGCAATCTGTAAATATGCTCGATCTGACATGAGCATTATGATAAAATAACATCTGAGTCAGTCTGGCAAACCAGCGTGAGAAAAACACACCCGGTTGAATTTTATGTTTCAAAAATCTTTAGAAAATAAAGGTATCTCGTAATACCATACCGCACGTAAACACGGATGGGTTTTTACCTCACAATAACCAAAACATTTTCTATCGAAAATCCATTGATATTATGATAATGTCTAGGGGTCAAAGTAAATACAAATATTGCTAAGATGCTTGCATCTCACGTTTCAGCATAGTTGGATGCAACTAAATCCGTAAGGCTTTTATTGGAGGATGGATTTCATACTATGACAAGGTAAAGAACTACCTTTCGATGGTACATATCTAGATAAAATACACCGAGGTCTGACAAGAACATCTTGCACCTTTCCACACAGGAGCGACCTACCACTTGACTAGTAGTACCGAATATATTCACCCCTTGTTAATGGGCCTCAAAACATACATGAGTAGATAGCAATCAATCTAGATTTGGAATGACCATACCCTGATGGGAGCAACCCACTTGGCCCTGGTGCATGCCCGATTTTTGTCACTTCCCGGTTGATGAAGCTTGATGCCACGTTTTACCTTTATATAGCACTTTCCACTTGGAATGCTAATACTGCCCTCCAAACAACAATGCAACGTCATCATTCATCCATACAAGTTCGTTCTGGGATTGAAGAAACGCTTGAGAGCTCCGTGTTCAATTTCCATCATCTTCGAAATGTCTTCACTTCGAAACGCTTAAGTTGGATCGAAGTGGTTTTCGAATGGCATATCTGATACTGGTCTCTTCAAAACAACATTCGATAATTTCCGCTAAACATAACCCCGATTTTTTAAGAAACAAACAGTCGAAGATAAGTGCAAAGATCACCTTCTAACCGTTGGTGGACGGATTTCTTTATCATTTGTCCTAGGAGAACGAAACGAGATTTATATGCACAGCACAACATCATCAGAGATGATTGTGCCATATAACTCACATGTTTCTCCTAGATATTTCCAAAGTCACGTTTGGATCCATATTTGATAGTCGGTTATTTAACCATCCACAAACACACATCCAAATCAAGGATTTATTCAAATGGAAAAACCAACATTGGTTAAGCATATAGGCGACAACTAGCCTCCTTGATTAATCTTTCCAATAATTAATAGCACTTTGTAATAATTGTGTCAAGATACTTTTACAAAGATTCATTCACAAACCCTTATATTTCAATACTTGGAAAACATCCATATACTTATCTTGACGATATAAGTATGTTCACAGAACGGAAGAAGATTCCTTTTTTACACAATCCTAAACCATTTACAAACTCCTTTATAATTTTCTAAAACCCATTTATAAACTATCTTATAAATCTCTAAAAATCCATTTATAAAACTATTTTATAAATCTCTAAAAAGCCATTTATAAAACTATTTTATAAATCTCTAAAACCGTTTATAAAACTCTTTATGAAACCCTGTATAAAACCCCACCTCCATTTCCAATTATAAAATCTTTATAAATCCATAAAACTAGTTGTAAAAATCCTTCTATAAATCCATTTCCAATTATAAACTCCTTTCCAAATACCTAAAAAAATTCAAAATATTAAATATTATAAATAACTTTTAAACAACATTAAATATAAATATATAACTTCAAAACGATATTAAATTTAAGTAAATAATTTGAAAATAATATTAAATATAATAAATAGTCTTTATAACAATATTAGATATAACTTTAAAAACATTTCTACTGGCTTAGAAAAGGCTAGATAATAAGGTTGGAGTAAAATAGAAATTTAGTTCTTTTTAAGCAAAACATTTCCAAAACCCAAATTTAGATTTTAAAAAGTTCTCCTGCCTCAAAATTCAACTCCAACTCTAATGACAATTTATAGTATTCTAAAAATATTAATTTTAGGCCAATATCTAACTGCGCTTAACTAATATCGATATTGGTTTTCTATTACTACTGGGTTTCAGTTTGAACATAAATAGTATCATAACCAATAGTGTCCATAAATCATGTTCATATCCAATAATTCAAATAACAAGAATTTTATGGAAATAAATCAACAATACCGAGGAATCTCGTTGGATCCCTCCAACATGTCTCCATGCATCACAAACAATATAAAATTATATAATATGAGTCATCCGCTCCAAGGGCGGAAATAAATCCAAACCAACTAATAAAATAGTAAATTATCCAAACATCCAATCAATAATTTTTTATTGACTATATAACATTACTATTTACCAAAAAGGTGAGTTTAACTCATCGGAATTTCTATTGTCGCCGAGGCATTCCGGTTTAGAAATAAAATCGAGCGACGTTCGATTTAGCCCAAATTTTGACTGCCTTCAAATTTGTCCAAACCAGTTCCATTGCAAATATAACGTCCATATGAGTGCAACACAACAAATAGCGTCCAAATCCAAGCTCATATGAAGGAGTTATTTATTTTCAAAGTTTAAACAATTAATTAACTAATTCAAATAAGAAATTTAATTAAACCTCACCCAAACCCAAGGCCCAAAGACCAAACCCGACCTACATCTACACCCTCTCTTCTACTTCTCGAAATTCCCCTCTACCATTTTAATTTCCTGTAAATGAAAACGTGCATGATGTGCACGTGCACCAATGATTTGCTACACCATTCTCTGCTCCGAGGCTATAGACAAGTCTACTTTCTCCTCCTTATCTGACTGCACACAACCATGTTGCCTCCTACCTTGCCATACAATTTTCGGCCCAAACTCGTGACCAAAATTCCGCATCCAAGCATAAGAAAAGTGCGACATTTTTCAAGCTCGTTCTTTGCCAAATTTTGCAAATTGACGTAGTATGCCATCTTGATCACAATGCCAAGCTCTAATTTGCCTAACTCCTCCCCAATCCCAAGCAAAGGCAAAACCTAGTTCTCAACCATCGTCAGTCGTCGCCATGAAATTATAACGAATTCACACCAAAAATACTACTCTTCGATACGAACCCAACGACGATTACAGTGTCGACTAATTCTTTCCGGGTTGGGAGAATTAATTTTTCAAAGTTTTGTGTTCATTTTCTTGGTTTACTGACATTTGGCGACCACACATTTGTCTCTCGACGAAATTAGGTGTCGTCCATTTCTAAAAATTCTACGGATCTAGACGAACAACTCCCATATTGGTTACTCGGGCTAAATGTCAATGGATTTGATATATGGATTTTTGAAGTTGTGAGTGGTGATTTTTTTTCCATCACTGGAAACATGAAAATGAGGAGAAGAAGTGCACTCTGGTTTGGATGTGAATTTAAAAAAGGAGGTTGGCACGGTCCGCATAGTTTGGGCATGGGTCAGGATGGTGAGAACATAGGGTAGGGTATGGGAATGATAAAGATATATATTTTTTATATTTGAAAATATCTAGCTCGAACTCAAAATCTCAAACTTCAAACAATACATGCCACCTAGCGTTTTGTATGTAATACTCATATTCCGAACATACTGGAACTAGTGCTGAGGCCTAATTCGATCATATACAGAAGATAGTTTTTAAACTCAATTATATTTTATAAATTCCTCAAATTAATTTATACACATTTCAAACTCGCATGACCATGCGATATATCCAATTGCCATAAAATTTAACGGCCTATAATAATTCATAATTATGAATCCAATACAACTGGTTCCGTCAAAATTCAAGACAGTGCCCCGGAAGGCTATTTTTACACGTTAATTTAAAACGAATTATTATAAAAACCAAATTAATCACTTTTAAATTTAAATTAAAGGTTAACTATCTTCATTCTTATCCAAGCAGAATTTAAGTCATCTTTGAAATCATTTTCATTCACATAAAATTCTATATTTAGTTACTTAAACAATTCCAAATATTCAAATAATCATTTTATTTGTAATTCGAGTTACTTGACTTATGAAATTAACTTTTCAATATTTAAAATCAATTAAATATTTCAAATTCAAATGACTAAATTTTGGGTTCTTTCACTATTAAAAAGAATTTCATCCCCAAAATTATCAAGTAAGAAAAATGCCCAAACCCATTAACTTTTTAAAACCAATTAGTTGAAGTAGATCGCCAAATTCTTTTAAGCCTTTGACGTTCCAAAATCAGTTTGTTGAAACTTTGTTATCACCTTCCCTAAGTCTTCAAATTCATTCATAGATTTAACTAATACCATTCAAAATTATAGCATAAAAATCAAATTTTAGTTATCAAAAAATTTTCAAAATTTCTCAAATATTTTATAACTCTTAAATTTACAGAAAAATTTGACAGTGCTTCCTTTGCACGGCTAGATCGAAACAACTACAACTTGTTGCTACGGACCCAAATCAGTTATAAGAAAACAAAAGTCAAGTGGCTCAATAATAAAACCATCAAACCAAACAACAATATAAACACGTACCTATTGGTTGAGCAATAAACTCTACTTGAGAAACCCAAAAGTGTCTACTAACCTTTGCATCTGTGAACCTACGTCTTACTTACACATAATATCCAACCATATAATTTCTAACCATAGCATTTGCATTTTCAAATGTCAACATTTAATTTATTTAAGTCCGTATGATTTACATATACCATCCGTACACAAAACCAAACCTGATCGCTCGCTCGATCGCATGATTTCACTTCCGAACTAGTATCATTCACACACCCACTCTAGTACGGACTCAGATCCGGTTCCTTGATTACAAACTCCATTCTCCTTACATAGCCATATACTATGAAATAGAATATCATAATCAACTAAAATACATATCCAGTGTTCGTCGTCGAGAATCAGGTGAAAAATTCTAACTCGGACCAATGTAAATCTTCTCGAAATCATGTGCTTGAATCTGGATCAACAGTTACGAAAATAAATTAATATACATATAACTTACGTACTTATTTCAATTGTTTTCTCCTTATATCTCATTCGTTTTCTATTCATATTCTTTTATTTTCATTCATTTATTCTTAATCATTATTCACATTGCTTTATTCACATTCACTTGTACTTAGTATATTCTTTCGATACTAATATCACTTAAGGACCATTCCATCAAATTTTATGTTTAACAATATTTCACTCAATACTAAATTCACTTATGAATCATATCATAAAATTTCACTTATGTTTATAAACATTTTATACAACACTTCTCATGTTTATTTTTGCTTTACAACTTAAGTTCATATTCATTTCTAATAAAATTCAATTTCATTTAACTCATTTCATTATTCAATTCTATCAAATGACATTCCGAAATATAGTCGATTCACTAATTTATTCCATTAATTCACTTCATTAATTCATTTCAAATAACAATCAATTTCATTTCAAAAATTATTTCATTTAACCTAATTTAGGTTAAATTTCTTTTCAAAATTCATTCTAGTTAACTTAACTTAAGTTAAATTTCATTTCAATTTTTCTTTTCTTAACAATTTATGTTCAACAAATCTATAATTTGCTTTTACTTACTAATTCCTAAAATTTATAAGTCATAAAACTTATTTTTCTCATATTTTCATAAAACACTTAAATGAAAATTTCCAAGGTCTTAAACACCCTATTCTTATTTCAAATTATTTTGAAACAATACTATAGTTATTTTCTTTTTATTTTAAATCATACTTTTGAATTTTAAATCAAATCTAAAAAACTCCAATGGTAGCAATTCCACTACTGGAATCCTAAAAATGAACGTTGATGATGCTGTAGTCATCATCGAAATTATTTTCCAACGACCGAAGTGAGTTCGCTGCTTTTTATCTCTTTTAAATTCCAATTGAAAATATCTCCATTCAAAAACATTTTCCAAATAATATTATTATTTTCCAAATCTTTGAAAAACCCTTTTCAAAATCAACTTAATTTAAATTCTCAAATTCTCAGCTTTTAATCCTTTTTATTTACAAATCATATTTATAAATTTCCCTTATATATATTATTTCACCATGGTTATATAAAAACATGTTTTCATTGCTTATCCTTGTTCACATTATAATAAAAACAACTTTTATTAGAACACAAGCAACAAATAAAAAATGATAATAATCAAATATTATCATTCTCTAACAACCAAACACATAATATATACTATAATAATTTCTGAAAAACTATTCCTTTATATATAAAATATGATCAAGGTAAAATTATTTCATTTACCAAATTTAAAAACAATACCATGTCGAATTGCTTTGTTCAAGTGTTTAGAGACCCCTATCAATAACTTTAATTACTCATATTGACCAGAATCCATAAGCCACTTAACAGATCAATTGACACAATATAAAAGATTTTTATATCGCCAACAAATACACACTTAAACACACACACACACACACACTCAAACTCATTTTAGGGTGCTACTGATCCTATCTATAATGAGTAACCCACCAAAGTCAATATTCTCACTTAACCTTGCACTCTGATACCACATGTAATGAACCGGGTTTTTCAACCCTCGAAAATTGACACTAATATGTCCACTGTATTGCATGTTGGGTAATCGAATGCCGGAAAAACCGATTTGTTAGGGGAAAAAAGGGAGAAAGGAGATAAGAAGAAAACTAGAACAACATAGAATCTCACAGCAGAACGAATAATATATAATATACAATAAACCTTTACACAAAGAAAATTGTAATATACATACATCAATCAGCATACACTAACCTATTTTAGCCCGAATTATTATAACTGTCTGTCCTTGCACTTGTTGACAATTACAACTAACAAACAATACAGCAGAACACAAGAAGTATGTAGATACATCTTAGAACCCTAGCTCGTCTCTTGAGTTCCAACTCATCCAAAGAAATATGTAAATATGCTCGATCTGACCCGAACATTATAATAAAATAACCCCCAAGTCAGGCGAGTAAACTGGCGTGAGAAAAACACACGCAGTTGAATATTTATGTTTCAAAAATATTTTGAAAACAAAGGTATAAAACCACACCGCACATAAGCACGGATGATTTTTTACGTTACGGTGACCAAAACATTTTCTGTAGAAAATCTATTGATAAGATAAAAATTTTAGGGGTCAAAGTAATTATGAATATAGCTGAAATGCTTGCATCTCATGTTTCAGCATAGTTGGATACAACTAAATCCGTAAAGCTCGTATTGGAGAATGGACTCCATACTATGGCAAGGTAAGGAATTACTTCCTAATGATGCATCTCTAGATAAAATGCACTAGGGTCAGATAAGAACATCTTGTACCCCTGCCACACAAGACTGGCCAACCACCTAACGAGTAGTATAGAATATGATCACCCCTTGTTAATGGGCCTTGAAGTTTACATGAGTAGATAGTAATTGATCTAGATTTGGAATGAACATACCCTGATAGGAGCGACCCACTTGACCTTGGTCCATGCCCAATTTTTATCATTTCCCATTTAATGAGGTTTCTCGCTACGTTTTAGCTTTATATAGCACTTCCCACTTAGAATGCTAACACTGCCCACCAGACAATAATGCAATGCCAACATTCATCCATACAAGTTCGTTATGGAACTAAACGAAACACTTGAGAGATCCGTGTTCAATTTCCATCATCTTCTCGATGCCTTCACTTTGAAACGCTTAAGTTGGATCGAAGTGGTTTTCGGATGACATATCTGATACTGGTCCCTTTAAAACAACATTCGATAATTTTTGGAAAACTCAATTCCGGTTTTTTAAGAAACAAACAGTCAAAGATAAGAGCAAAGATCACCTCCTAACCGTTATGGACAAATTTCTTTATCATTTGTCCAAGAAGAACGAAATGAGATTTATACGCATAGCATAGCATCATCAGAGACGATTGTGTCATATAACTCACGTGTTTCTTTTAGATATTTCCAAAGTTACGTTTGGGTCCATATTTGATGGTCATTTATTTAACTATCCACAAATACACATCCAAATCAGGGATTTATTCCAAACGAGAAAACCAACATTGGTTAAGCATATAGGTGACCACTAGTGTGATGCCCTACCTCTATACTCACGCTAGCCAAGGAAACTACGAGGTAATGCCGTCAACTAACACGAAGAATAAGGCTGTTGAGGAGCGGCCATCCATGTAATTGCTTTGTGCAAGCATCGATATGTCAGATAGTATAACATGCATTTCTTTTCAAGAGGAAACCCGACATACCGATACAAACTCAAGCTACTACGTAGTGGTTATATGATCTTCGAAAAAAAATATAGAAATAAGCATGAAACAAATCAGTCATAGATATCCATATCACAAAGGCGAAAACAGATATGAATATAACACATCGAAGTGTATATCAGAGTAGTGGTCAAATAAGATCCACAATATCACAAAAGAATAGGTACAAGTCCTAGACAAAAGAATAAGTATACATCAAGGAGTCTCCATCTCAAATGTATAACAACAAAAACTACTAAACTTGGGTAGTTAGTCAAAAGTCAGATAATGTCCCCAGAAGAGGAGTCAAGTAGAAGCACCCATAACATCTCGGTCTGACCCGAGTATTATTTAATAAGAAAATAATAAACGGATCAGTCTAGCTATAAATATCAGATAAAAATGATATAAGAGAAGAGATATGACAAAAACGTATGATAACGATAATGCCATACTATGAAAAGTATACATTAGACAACACAAAAATCATACAATATCTCAAAAATCTCAAAGCACTAAAAGAATGTCATATTCTTTATTTTATTCACCAAACCAAAAATATTGACAAATATATCAATGACAATTCAAAAAATTGGTGAAACACAAATTCTAGAAGTCGTCAACTAGAAATCCAGAAATCACAAAGGGGGAGGCCTATCACAAAATGGGATCATGAAAACTCACCAACACATGTGTCACAAACGGGTCGCTAACCATAGAGTCGGTGCAACGACGTAGTACAATATCGGTACGTCCGAGGAACATGAAACTCAAATAATTCGAAACAACGATGTAGTACAACGGTATGCCCGATGAACCTGATAAACCGGACATTGACGTAGTACAATGGTACATCCGATGAACCGAACTCCATAAAAGAGCATGGGTCGCTAGCCCACAAAAATGAGTCGAAACTCCAAAGAACCAATAGGTCTTAGCCTATAAAAGAAATAAGACGAAACTCAGTAAAATGAGGTATAGTCCCCTACGTGGACAAAGAGACATCGCATATCACAAGTCTAAATCACAAAATGATCATCATTGATCAATAAAAAGTTGAATTACACTAAGCTAGTAAACAAATGAATTCAGCTTCATGTCCCATAACCACTGGCTTAACTTAAATATTTACGAACAAATTGTAGATCTCCACTCGAAAATTATCATAAGAGTTTCAATCGAACAAGTCCAAAAATTAACCGACGAAGTAAACGCAAGTGTTTCATATCACTTGTTTTGCTAAGCCGTTTAATTAGATTTTGTCATACGAACGAGGGAAAGGTTTGTATATTCTAATAGGTTGGAAAACGGTTTTATAGAGAGCTTTGTATTAAATAGAATTGAAATCATCTTTGTAAAAGAGTTTGAATATTTACTACTAGTATAGAAACCTTTGTATTTTAAAGTGACAAATGACAAAAATGATTGTAGGAACAATCAATCACCAAAAATTCACATACGAAGACGTGAATCAAATTCATAGAAATCGATACCGAATCCAACAAGATGGATATTCCCAAAAATTCTGAAGTAGAAGTCATCAAAGTCGATAATAAATGATAACAACAATTTGGATAATCACAATCGATTAAAATTGAAATTTCAAGAAAAATAGGCAAATTGGGCTAAAGCAAGCAGGTCAGTCGACTAGACCAGGGTGGTCAATCGACTGACACAGAGCCTGAAAACTTTTGGGTTTCCAAGTCAGTCGACTGGACCATCAGGTCAGTCGACTGATACGGGGACAGAGAATTTTATGCCTCCTGGTTTAGTCGACTGACCTTCTGGTTTAGTCGACAGAACCTGCTTCACCAGTAGTTTCAACCTAGCACCCATTTGGGGGCAAAACCCATAACACGGAATGGAAGTGAACGAGCGAGCAACGACGACTAGGGATTTACGCCTAGCGACAACCCAGCATTGTATCGCTATCCGAAACATCCCACTATCGTGTTCAAACGTCAAAGATTGAATTTTTAAGGATTTGACCTCGAAACACCAAAAATTGGAATATTCACCAATTCAATCCAAATCAAAAGAAAATGAACATAAATAAGTGTTAGGAATTCATACCTAACAACAATGATAGCTATAGAAGTAGACGTGAGTTCAAAAACTCACCTTTTACACAAAAACAATGAAGGAGGAGCTTGAAAGCAAAGGAAGATCAACCACTCTTCAACTTCTACTCTTAAACTCCAATCTAAGTCTAGAAGCAATAATTTCCCAAATTAGGTTATAGGAAATTTCTGAAATTGGAGAGAGACTGAGATGGAGAAGAAGAAGGAGATGCTTACCTAAGCTTCTCTTTGATCTTGGAGCTAGAACTTGAATTTGCAAAGAAACTAGGGCCTGGAATTTTAATTTCCAATCTTTTCCCCCATTTTCACTAAAGCTTGAAGTGTTAGGAAATGAGAATGAATGAAGAGGAGAGGGGGTGGAGCTAGAGCCTTATGTTAGGTTATTGGGCTGAAATCCAAACCCAAAGCCCTAAGTGGAAATGTCAAAATTCAAGCTAACTCCAAACATATCGATGTTTACACTTAAAAAGGTCGCAAATGACATTTTGAACTCAATGGAAGTGGTTTCGAGTTCTAATTCGACTGTTTGCAAAAAGTAGCATTTCGGACTTAAATCCGACTAACGATGCTATATTTAAATAAAATATTTAAATACACAATCGTAAAATATGCGGGTTATTACAGACTTCCCTCCTTAAAGAAGTTGCATCCTCACAATATTTAAGAAGAAAATAAAAAGTAACAACCATAAAAGCATATCAATACAAAAGAAATTTGAAATAAGAAGTTTACCTTAAAGCGCACGAGAAAGTAAGTCCAGATGTGTTCACTCGATGAATTCTCTAGATTCCCAAGAACAATCATTAGGATTCGAGGACCATTGAACTTTCAGAATAGGGACATATTTATTTCGAAGGCGTTTTACCTCCGAAGCAATAATACAATAGGATGTTGCTCATAAGTCAAATTAGGCGAAACTTCAATTTCTTCGACAACACCGGGATCAAGAATAGAATCGAAATCTCGAAGGCATTTCTGTAACTGAGAAACGTGAAACACGTCATGAATAGCAGAAAATTGAGCCGACAATAAAAGGCGATAAGCTACGGAACCAATACGTACGGTGATGGAAAATGGGCCATTATATCGAGGTACTAACTTTCTCGATCGACTGAAACGCATAACACCCTTCATAGGTGAAACAGAATAAACACAAAATCTTCCATAAAAAATTCTAATCTCCTTCTTCGGTTATCGGTATAGGATTTTTTCCTACTTTGAGCTTCTTTCATCCTATGATGGATAAGGTCAATCTTTTCTGTGGAATCACGAATAAAGTCTGGACCTAAAACCAGCTTCTCACCGGCCTCAAGCCAACAAGAAGGAGATCGACATGGCCTTCCGTAGAGTGCCTCGAAAGGTGTCATACCACTACTAGATTGGAAGCTATTATTATAGGAAAACTCAACAAGAGAAATATGATCTTCCCAACTTCCACCAAAATCAAGAACACATGCACAAAGGAGATCTTCAAAAGTTTGATTCACACACTCGGTTTGTCCATCGGACTGAGGATGATAAGCGGTGAAATTAAGCTTCGTTCCCAAAGCATTTTGAATATTCTTCCAAAATCCACTAGTAAACAATGGATCACGATCGCTAACTATAGAAATAGGGACCCCGTGCAATCTAACAATTTCTTTAACAAAGAGTTTGGCCAAGAGAGGTACGGTCCGATTGGACCGAAGGGTATAAGGTGGGCGGATTTAGTAAGTCTATCAACTATCACCCATAGACTATCATGGCCCGAATGAGAACGGAGAAGTCCGTCAATAAAATCAATGGAAATTTGGTACCAGTTCCAAATTGGAATGTCCAAAGGTTGCAATAACCCACCGGGCCTTTGATGCTCGGCCTTAACAAGTTGGCAAGTCATGCAACGCTTAATGAAGTTAGCAATATCAGATTTCATTCCATCTCAATAATAAAATCGCTTCATATCTGCATACATTTTACTACTACCAGGATGAACGGTAAATTTAGAACGACGAGAATCTTCTAATTTGTCTTTACAAAGATCACTAATATTTGGCACGATAAGTCTGCTAAATTTTCGAATGCCACCACGAGCATCGATATCAAAGTCTTTCAAAACCTTCAATATCAATTTTATCCCTAAAACTTTGGCTAAGAAGAGCCAATTCGGGATCGACCTTTTGGGCATCAAGAATGCAGTCTAAAAGAGAAGGATGAGCCTCAAGGCTACATAGAACAAGAGATGAACATAAATTGGATTCACAATCTCGAATCTCGCAAGTGGAAAAAACCCCGAGATCATTCCATTCGGATATCATCATAGAAGCAACCGCTTGTTGCTTACGACTAAGGACATCGGCAACACGATTTCCCTTTTCAGGAGTATAAAGAATATCAAGATCATAAGATGCAAGGAACTCGAGCCAACATTGTTGACGCAAATTAAGTTCCTTTTGAGAAAACAAATACTTCAAAGGTTTATAATCGGTATAGAGAACAAACTTCTCTCCCAAAAGATAATGATGCCAAATTCTAAGGGCAAAAACAATAGCCGCAAGATCTAAATCATGAGTGGCATATCTAGTCTCGGTAAGTTTTAATTGCCTAGAAGCATAAGCAATAACACGTTCCCTTTGCATGAGAACGACGTCCAACCAACACGACTAGCATCGGTATATATAATAAAATCTTGGTTCCCTTTGGGAATCACAAGAATAGGAGCATCGGAAATGAGTTCTTTTAATTTCTGAAAAGAAGCTTCACATTTGTCCGACCAAATGTATTTAACTCCCTTCTTTGTCAAACTAGTAAGAGGCACAAAAGCTTTAGAAAAGTCTTTTATAAAACGACGATAATAACCCGCCAATCCAAGAAAACTACGGATTTCCATCACACTCTCCGATCTCTTCCAATTTTGAATCGCTTCGACCTTTGAAGGATCCACGAAAATTTCGGATTCGGAAAAAATATGACCGAGAAACTTCACATGAGATTGCCAAGAGTGGCATTTAGAATTTTTTTGCTGTCAATTGATTGCTTCTAAGAGTTTTCAACACAATCCGAAGATGCTTTTCATGCTCTTCCTCGGTTTTAGAATAAATAAGAATATCATCTATAAAGATGAGAACAAATCGATCGAGGAAGTCTTTGAAAACTCGATTCATAAGGTCGACGAAATAAGCTGGAGCATTCGTTAAACCAAATGGCATAACAAGCCATTCATAAGATCCATAACGTGTACGGAATAATATCAAAGGAATGCTATTCTCTGCAATACGAAGCTGATGAAAACCGGTTGCTAAGTCTAACTGTGAAAAGATTCTAGCACTACAAAGTTGGTCAAATAAATTATCAATCCGAGGTAAAGGATATTTATTCTTAATGGTAAAATCATTAAGCTTGCGGTAGTCAACACAAAGCCTAAGTGTACCATCAGATTTCTTCACAAAAATATCTGAAGCTCCCCAATGAGATGAACTAGAATGAATAAACTGCATCGTCTCTAATTCGGATAATTGTTTACGCATCTCCTCATTTTCCTTATTAGACATACGATAAGGAGGACGACTGATAGGTAGAGCTCCAAGGATTAGATTAATTCTGAACTCAATTTCTTGCTGAGGTGGTAATCCTTAAACAGGCTCAAATATTTTGAAAAATTCACGAATAACGTGAATGAGAAATGACGTCTTCCTCATCATCATTATCGTCATCATGAGGATTTGAAGAATACAAGGTGCCGCCAAATTGGAATCCGAATCTTTAAGAACAATAAAAATCTGCTTAACAGATTGAGGATGTCAAAGATTAATAGTCCGCTCAGGACATTGGATATGGGCTTCATAACGATCAAGACAATCCATTCCCAAAATCATTCCAAAGCCTAAGTAACGCATGACATGCAAATCGGTTAGGAAAGAAAAATCACATAAAATAATATCGACATCTTTACAAAGTAAACTGAGTGTTGAGGATCCACCAACCGGATTCGCAATTCTCAAAGAAGTCATTAAATCCATAACACTCAAAGAAAAAGTATCAACAAGTTCTTTTGATATAAAAGAATGGGATGCACCCGTATCAAAAAGAACTCGAATAGGATGATCATGAAACATAATACTGCCATCAAGGATAGAATGAGAAATACCTTGACCACGAGAAGTGTTACTAGGGGCTTGCATAACATTTAGCTTTCCCTCGCTCTTGCTTTAAGTTTGGGCAAGAAGACAAAAGATGACCCGAACTTTTGCAATAACGACAAAAGAGAGGTTTTAGACATCTATTAGCAAAATGGTCCTTAGAACCACAATTGTAGCATTGCCCATGACTACGCGTAGAAGTCTTTGCTACCGGAGTTGCTTGCTTCCCTTTCTTATTGGGATAAGGACCTTTGAACTTAATAGGCATCTTCTTATTGTTGTTGAATTTCGGTTTGACACCCATAACTTCAACATCATCTTCTTTATCGGCCTCTTCGAGTCGAAGAGCGATATCAACAAGCTGATTGAAAGAAACTTCTAATTTTAGAAGCAATGGCTTTTTGAGATTCTTATTCAAGCCATAGACGAACCTCTGATTTTTCTTCAATGGGGTATTAATGTACTCGACCCCATATTTAGAGAGGGATTCAAAAGATGCGACATACTCTGCCATAGAAGATTCACCTTGAACAAGGTCAATAAAGCGTCGAGCTAAAGTTACTTTCTCAGCTTTCGGCAAAAAATTTAATTCGAATCGTTCCTGGAATTGCTTCCAAGTAAGATCCGCTTAAATAATTTCAGAAATCAGAAGCTCATACCAATCTAATGCTCTTTCTTGGAGCATGCTAGAAGCCACTTGGACTTGATACAGATCAATGAGATTCATGCGAGAAAAGATGCGATCGCATGTTCTAAGCCAATCTTGGACTTCGATAACGCCCTCGGAACCCCTAAACGGCTTTCCACCCAAATTTTTATAATCACTGCACAGGCATGCAAATTCGGATTTTGGGTGAGTAGGATCTGGAATGGGTCCGGCAGCTTGAGCATTCTTTATAAGATCTAGAAGCAATTGGGCATACATAAATACTCCATCCTGAGGAGTATGGATTGACTGGCGCTGGGATGGCCTGGTCTAACCATTTCTCTTCTTTAAGAAAGAAAGAAAGAAGAAGAAAAAGGTTATTCACAAAATGAATGTTAGACAATCATGATTGATAAAACAAGACATCATAGAAGAAAATATGATAGAACGAGTCCTATGACTCAGATAAAATTCTAAGGCACGACTCCTAAGAAAGACTTAGGACAATGATCCTTGCTAGATTATTCTACATTTTTTTCGAAGATTGACTCTAATACTAAGCTGTGACGCCCCACCTCTATACTTAGGCTAGCCAAGGACACTACGAGGTAATGCCATCAACCAGCACGAAGAATAAGGCTGTTGAGGAGCGACCATCCGTGTAATTGCTTTGTGCGAGCACCGATATGTCAGATAGTATAACATGCATTTCTTTTCAAGAGGAAACCCTACATACCGATACAAACTCAAAGCTACTGCACAGTGGCTATATGATATTCGGAAACAAATATAGAAATAAACATGGCACAAATCAGTTACAGATATCCATATCACAAAGGCGGAATCAGATATGAATATAACACATAGAAGTGTACATTAGAGTAGTGGTCAAATAAGATCCACAATATCACAAAAGAATATGTACAAGTGCTAGACAGAAGAATAAGTATACATCAAGGAGTCTCTATCTCGAACGTATAACAACAAAAACTACTAAACTAGAGTAGTTAGTCAAAAGTAAGATAATGTCCCCAGTAGAGGAGTCGCAGAAGCACCTGTAACATCTCTGTCTGATCCGAGTATTATTTAATAATAAAATAATAAACGGATCAGTCTAGCTATAAATATCAGATAAAAATGAGATTGGAGAAGAGATATAACAAAAATGTATGGTAACAGTAATGCAATACCATGAAAAATATACATTAGACAATACAAAAATCATACAATATCTTAAAAACTCTCAAAGCGCTAAAAGAATGTCATATTCTTTATTTTATTCACCAAACCACAAATATTGACAAATATATCAATGTCAATTCACAAAACTGGTGAAACCCAAATTATAGAAATCATCAACTAGAAATCCAGAAATCACAAAGGGGGAGGCCTATCACAAAATGGGAGCATGAAAATTCACCAACACGTGTGTCACAAACGGGTCGCTAACCCATGGTCGCTAACCATAGAGCCGGTGCAACAACGTAGTACAATATCGGTATGCCCGAGGAACCTGAAACTCAAATAATTCGAAACATAGACGTAGTACAACGGTACGCCCGATGAACCTGATAAGCCGGACAACGGCGTAGTACAACGGTACATCCGATGAACCGAACTCCATAAAAGAGCATGGGTCGCTAGCCCACAAAAATGAGTCGAAACTCCAAAGAACAAATAGATCATAGCCTATAAAAGAAATGAGACGAAACTCAATAAAACGAGGTATAGTCCACAACGTGGACAAAGAGACATCGCATATCACAAGTCTAAAACATAAAATGATCATCATTGATCAATAAAAAGTGTGAATTACACTAAGCTAGTAAATAAATGAGTTTAGCTTCATGTCCCATAACCACTGGCTTAACTTAAGTATTTACGAACAAATTGTAGATCTCCACTGGAAAATTGTCACAAGAGTTTCAATTGAACAAGTCCAAAAATTAACCGACGAAGTAAACATAAGCATTTCATACCACTTGTTTTGCTAAGCTGTTTAATTAGATTTTCTCATACGAACGAGGTAAAGGTTTGTATATGCTAATAGGTTGGAAAACGATTTTATAGAGAGCTTTGTATTAAATAGAGTTGAAATCATCTTTGTTAAAGAGTTTGAATATTTAATACTAGTATAGAAACCTTTGTATCTTAAAGTGACTAATCACAAAAATGATTGTAGGAACAATCAATCACCGAAAATTTACATACGAAGACGTGAATCAAATCCATAGAAATCGATACTGAATCCAACAAGATGGATATTCCCAAAAATCCCGAAGTAGAAGTCATCAAAGTCGATAATAAATGATAACAACAATTCAGATAATCACGAATCGATTAAAATTGGAATTTCAAGCAAAATAGGCAAATTGGGCTGAAGCAAGCAGGTCAGTCGACTGGACCACGGTGGTCAGTCGACTGACACAGAGCCTGGACAGTTTTTGGTTTCCAGGTCAGTCCACTGGACCATCATGTCAGTCGACTAATACGGGGACAGAGAATTTTCTGCCCCGTGGTTCAGTCGACTGAAGCTGCTTCTTCAGCAGTTTCAACCTAGCCCCCTTGTGGGGCAAATTCCATAACACGGAACGGAAGTGAACGAGCGAGCAACAACAACTAGGGATTTACGCCTAGGGACAACCCAACCTTGTATGGCTCTCCGAAACACCCCACTATCGTGTTCAAACGTCAAAGATTCGATTTTTAAGGATTTGACCTCAAAACACCAAAAATTGGAATATTCACCAATTCAATCCAAGTCAAAAGCAAATGAACATAAATAAGTGTTAGGAATTCATACCTAACAACAATAATAGCTATAGAAGTAGATGTGAGTTCAAAAACTCACATTTTACACAAAAACAATGAAGACAAGCTTGAAAGCAAAGGAAGATCAACCACTCTTCAACTTCAACTCTAGAAACTCCAATCTAAGTCTAGAAGCAATAATTTCCCAAATTAGGTTATAGGAAATTTCTGAAATTGGAGAGATATTAAGAAGGAGAAGAAGAAGGAGATGCTTACCTAAGCTTCTCTTTGATCTTGGAGCTAGAACTTGAATTTGCAAAGAAACTAGGGTTAGGTTTTTAATTTCCAATCTCTTCCCCCATTTTCACTAAAATTTGAACTGTTAGGAAATGAGAATGAATGAAGAGGAGAGGGGGTGGAGTTAGAGTCTTATGTTAGGTTATTGGGCTGAAACCCAAACCCAAAGCCTTAAGTGGAAATGTCAAAATTCAAGCTAACTCCAAACATATTGATGTTTACACTTAAAAAGGTCGTAAACGGCATTTTGAACTCAATGGAAGTGGTCTCGAGTTCTAATTCGACTTTTCGCAAAAAGTAGCATTTCGGACTTAAATCCGACTAACGATGTTATATTTAAATAAAATATTTAAATATACAATTTTATAATATGCAGGTTGTTACAACTAGCTTCCTTGATTAATCTTCTCATTAATTAATATCACTTTATAATAATTATATCAAGATTCTTTTACAAAGATTCATTCACAAACCCATATATTCAATTCTTGGAAAATGTCCACATACTTATCTAAACGGTATAAGTATATTCACAAAACGGAGGAAGATTCCTTTTTTGTAGAATCCTAAACCATTTATAAACTCCTTTATAATTTTCTAAAACCCATTTATAAACTATATTATAAATATCTAAAAACCGTTTATAAAACTATTTTATAAATCTCTGAAACCGTTTATAAAACTCTTTATAAAACCCGTATAAAAGCCCACATACATTTCCAATTATAAACTCTTTATAAATCCATAAAACTAATTGTAAATTTCATTTTATAAATCTATTAACCCATTTCTAAAATTCTTTTATAAATATCTAAAACCATTTACAGAACCTTTTCCACCTTAACTAGTCTTTCTTTTAGTTTCCAAACCACATTATAAAACCTCTCTTATAAAATCAAATTTGTTTATAAAACCCTATTTGTAAATCTCGAAACATTTATATATAAATTCTAATCATTTACTTCAAAACACTATTATATAATCACAATTTATAATTAATAAACATTATACATGATTAATACTTATTAACTTCAAAACTTCTTAATCTAATAATTTATAATTTCAAAACACTATTAAATAAACGATAATAATTAACCTTTACCATTATTATAATAATATTTTATTTTCAAAACATTATTAACAAATCCTTATTATAAAATTTCAAGCCATATCTATTTTTTCAAAATAATTAACTTTTTTCAAAATATTAAAATATCGATAAATAATTTTTAAACAACATTAAATATAAATATATAACTTCAAAATGATATTAAATATAAATAAATAATTTTAAAATAATGTTAAATTTAAATAAATAATCTTTAAAATGATATTAAATATACCTTTTAAAAACTCTTCTACTAGATTAGAAAATGCCAGATAATAAGGTTGGGGATAAAATAGAAATTTAATTCTATTTAAGCAAAACATTTTCGAAACCTAAATTCAGATTTTAAGACCATCTCCTGTGTCAAAACTCAACATCAACTCCAATGACAATATATAGTATTTTTAAAATAGTAATCTGAGGCCAATAGCTAACAACGCTTAAACAATACGATATTGATTTTCTATTAATGTTGGGTTTCAATTTGGTATAAACAATGTCATACCAATAGTGCCCATATATCATGCTTCATAATCATTAATTCATATAACCAGAATTATATTGGAAATAAATCAACAGTTGTGAGGAATCCCGTTGGATCCCTCCAACCTGTCTTTCTGCATCACAAACAATATAAAATTATATAATATGGGTCATCTGAACCAAGGGGGGAATAAACCCAAACCAACTGATAAAATAGTAAATTATCTAACCATCTAATCAATAATATTTTGTTACCTATATAAAAACACTAGTTTACCAAAAAGGTGAGTTTAACTCATCGGAATTTCTATTGTCGCCGAGGCTTTTCGATTTGGAACTAAAATCGAGCAATGTTCAACTTTTGCCCACATTTCATCTATCTACAAATTCGTCCAAACCAGTTACATTATGAAGATAACATCCATACGAGTGCAACATAACAAATAGCATCCAAATCCAGCCTCGTATGAAGGAGTTATCTATTTTCCAAGTTTAAACATTTAATTAACTAATTTAAATAATAAATTTAATAAAACCTCACCCAAACCCAATGCCCAAAGCCCAAACTTGAATAGCATCTACACGCCGTCTTCTTCTTCCTTAAATTCCCTTCCACCAATTCAATTTCTTGTGAATGAAAACGTGCATGGTGTGCACGTGCAGCGCCGATTTTCTCCGCCATTCTCTGCTCTGAGGCCACCGACAAGTCCACCTTCTCTTCCTCATTCGACTACACACAACCACGTCGCCTCCCACCTAGCTGTACAAATTTAGACCCAAACCCGTGACCAAAATCCCATGTCCAGGCATAAGAAAAGTGCGACATTTTTCCACGTCGTTCTTTGCCAAATTTTACAAATTGACGCACTACTCCATATTGATCACAACGCCAATCCCCGATCCCGAGCAAACCCAAACCTAGTTCTCAACCATCGTGATTCGTCGCCACGAAATCACACTGAATTCACACCAAAAATACTACTCTCCGATACGAACTCAACAACGCTTACAGTGTCGAGTAGTTCTTTCCAGATTGGGAGAATTAATTTTTCAAAGTTTTGAGTTCATTTTCTTGGTTTACTGAAATTTGGCGACCAATCGCTTGTCTCTCGATGAAGTTGAGTGTCGTCCATTTCTAAAAATACTACGAATCTCAACGAACAACTCCCATGTTGGTTAATCAGGCTAAATGTCAACGAATTTGGATATGTGGATTTTTAGAGTTGTGAGTGGTGATTTTTTTCATTAATGGAAACAAGAAAATGAGGAGAAGAAGTACTCTCTAGTTTGGATGTGAATTTAAAAGGGGAGGGTGCTATGATCACCACAGTGTAGGGATGGGTCAGGGATAGTGAGAACATGAGGTAGGGTATGGGCATGGTAAAGAAATATATATTTGATATTCGAAAAAATCTAGCCCGAACTCAAAATCTCAAACTCCAAACGAGATGTGCCACCTAACCTTTTGTATGTAATACCTCTATTCCAAACATACTAGAACTAATCTCGAGGCCAAATTCGATCATATATAAAAAATAGCTTTTTAAACTCAATTATATTATATAAATTCCTCAAATTAGTTTATAAATATTATAAGTTAAAAGTTTACTATCTTCATTCTTGTCCAAATAGAATTTAAATCGACTTCTGAAATCATTTTTATTCACATAAAATTCTAGATTTAATTGCTTAAACTATTCCAAATATTCAAATTACTGTTTTATTTTAAATTTGAGTTATTTAACTTATAAAATTAGCTTTTCAATTAAAATCAATTAAATATTCCAAATTCAAATGATTAAATTCTAGGTCATTACACATGTGTTTTGGCAGAATAAATTCCCGTTTTTCTATAAATTAATTTAATTGTTTTGGACATCTATTGTAGCAGGACAAATCACTATCATGCTATTATGTTGTTTGGATATGTATATGCTAGTTGAGTTGTATTTACATGTTATTCCCTAATTTGATAATGGATTTGATTTACAAGTATGTTGGCTTCTGTAAATAATTGATAAGCGACATGAAATTAAATTGAAACTAAATGGTAACTTAAATAAGTACCAATGGGATTGTTAAGCCTCCTTTTGAAATTGTAAACTATTGTTTTGAATTAGTTTCAATTCTTTAACCAATTTGGGTATAATTTTTTAAATATTCTCAAGTTATATTATTATTTTATAAAGTTATTTATAAATATTAACTTGTTCATAAAAATGGGTTTTACTAAGTAAAAAAATTTATCTAAAGTGATTTAAAAGGATGAGTTGCAAAAGATATTTCATAAAGAATTTTTCTTAAAGAAGATTTATCAAGGGAGTTTTAAATGAGGAAATGTTTTATAAATGATTTTTAAAGGTTTGTAAAGAGGTTTTTCAAATTGACTTGTAAACTTATAAAAGTGTTTTATAAATTGAAAATTTTATAAGTTATTTGAGTTATGAAGTGAGCTTTTAAAAAAAAGGGAATTGTTGTAGAGGATAAAGGTTGGGTTTTATAGTAAGTAATGTTTGTAAAAAAAAGGTAATTTGAAAGGAGGAAATTTTCCAAATATTCTAGTATTATACTTATACCATTGAGATAAGTATATAAATGTTTTCTAAGTGTAAAAGGGATGTTAAAGGTTTTGGGAATTGTGTTTCGAAGGGATCTTTTGATCAGTTTTGCAAAGTATTTTAATTAACGGAAATTAATTAGTAAAGGCATGGTACATCCAATATGGAATCAAATCAATGTTGAATGGTTGTTTATTTGATAATTAAATAACCGACTATCAAATCTAGATTAAAATGTAACTTTGAAAATATATAGGAGAAACATGAGTTATATGGCACATTCATCTCCAATGATGCTATATTGTGCATATAAATCTTGTTTCATTCTTCTAGGATAGATGATAAGGATTTCCATCCATAAATGATTAGGAGGTGAATTCTGCTCTTACCTTTTGTCTGCTTATTTGCTAAAGAACCAGGATTGAGTTTACCGAAAATGTCAAAAGCTTTTTCGAAGAGACTAGGATCAAATATGTTATTCGAAAACCACTTCGATCCAACTAAAGCATTTCGAACTGAAGATATCTTTAAGAATATGGAATCGAAGACGGAGCATTGAAGTGCAAAGGCAGCCTGCTACTAATCCTAAGGGTGATTCCAAAATAGATGCAATAGATGTAGTGCCTTCGGCTTGTCCTTATCATGGACAACTCGCATGGATGAATGCTGGCACTGCATTACTGCCTGTAGGGCACTGTTAGCATTCCAAGTGGGATTGCTATTCAAAAGGTAAGCGTAGCCTCAAGCCTCATCAACCGGAAATGACAAACGCAAGGGAGATGCAGCATGGCTAAGTAGGTCGCTCCCATTAAGGTGTGCCATCACCTTTCTAGATACATCTATATATTTATGGATTGATTGTGCATGAGCTCTTAATAAAAGAGTTGCAAAGCAACCGGGGCGATGACATATTCGGTACTACCCAATAAGGGGTAGACCGTTTTTGTGTTGGAAAGGAATCCTCGCGAGGTCTCGGTACATTTTCTAGACGTGTACCGTGATATATGGTACCCCGGTGCCTTTTCATAGTATAGAATCTATTCTCCAATAAGCATTGTATGGTTTTGATTATGCCCAACTATGTTGAAATGTAAGATGTAAGCATTTCAGCTATTTTATATATTTACTTTAACCTTTAGATATTATTATAGTATCACTGGATTTTCTATAAAAAAAAGTGTTTTGGTTATCTTAAGGTAAAAACCCATCCCTGGTTTTATGAGATACTTTTGATTTTAAAAGGGTTTTAAAAATAATAATTCAGTTGTTTGAGTTTACTCACACTAGACCCATATTTTACCCGGAGTTTTGTTTTCTTTTCCTAAAACTCTTAGGTGCTCAAATTATTGACAGCCAAGTATTCAAGTTATCCCATGGATGCAATTTGGAGGAGCTTAGAGCAGGAGGCATCATCGATTGATAGTTATTATCTTGTTTCTGTTGTATTATATGTATCATATATCAGTTAGGTAAGGACAAGCTGTTATAACTGTCCAAGAGAAGAATTGTATTAGTATGACTCTGATGTATCATCTTTTAAATGACTTTGTAAAGTATTATGTTGATTAATATATGTTATTCCGTTTAGTTGCGAGATTCTATATCTGTTTTTGTTTCTTCTGTCTTCTATCTTCTTCTTTCACCCCTAACGATCAATTTTTTCGACACTTGAACGCTCGACACGAAATACAATGGATTTATTAATGTCAATTTTCGAGGGTCGAAAATCCCCATTCATTACATAAACCTTTCTCTAGGCTTTTCCTTCAACAGAACCTTGGAAGCTAACACCCTTAGAATTTTTGCTCTTCTTTGTAATAAGTTAGCACTTTATAACATCATCAATGGGAGTGATATAATTACCTAAGGTTCAGACACGAGCAAAGTTTTCACCTGCAACTTGTTTTACAAATTTCTTAATTTCTCAAGTATCAAAATAAAAAGCATTTAAATTTCTATGGAAAACTAATGCTCCACCTAAAGCCAAATTGCATAATTGGCTTATTATTCATAAGAAACTAAAACTATAGAACATTTAGAAAAGAAAAACCTAATAACCGATATAAGTTGCGCCTATTGTAATCTCAACTAGAAAATATTTACCACCTATATTTTAACTTTAATATGACCAATGACATCATCCTAGGAGTTCTAAAGTTTTTTGATTTCAACATATTTAACAATAACTTAAATAGCGGTTCTTACTGGAATAACATAAGACATTTTTGTCATGACAATAGGGTTTTACTTGATACTATTTAAGTTACCATTATCTAGTACATATGGACTGAATGTAATAAATGAGTCTTCAATGAAAATTATACTACTCTCCCTAACCTGATTTATGTTATCTCACAATACTGCTTTAGCTGGATTGCCATCCCCAACTACAAATTAGCCAAAATTGCTAGTTTTAGTAGATATCATCAAAAGGTTAAGTATCGTATTGACCTCTCAAAACTTATTGACATAAATACCCATAAACTTTTCTTTTAACTTGGCATTAGAGCTATTAACCATTGTCCCTTCATTATTTCCCAAGATACTTCATACACCTTATCATCCTTCTTTTGTTACGTTTTATGTGTGTGTGTGTGTGTGTGTGTGTGTGTGTGTATATTACATATATGTGTGTGCCATGTTCTACTAACTTTATGTTAAGTTTGTTTCAGACTAACCATTTTGCATGATGGTCCCATATAGAGTGCACGCTCATTGGTCGATCTTCCTTTAGAGCAGGATTGCCATCTCATATTCCTAGTTCTTATCTTTAGCCTTAGCTTTTGGGGTATTAGGTTTTAAGGGGAGGGTTTCTTTTATTTTATTTTTTATAAGGGGTATTGCTACGTGTTAAGCTTGTTAATAGTGATTATTAAAGGGTGGAATAAATTACATGAGTGCTCTACTCCTTATGGAGGATTACTTACTTTCTCAAAAAATAATCTTCATTTTATTTAAATTTATAAAATAATATAGTATTATTTTATTTATGTTATATATATACACACGCACGCGTACGTGTATCAAATACATATATGTGTGTGTGTGCATGTTTAACATATCAATCCGTGCAAGATATAACATGGCGGTGTATAAATGTTGGGATTTACATCGCAATGGACACATTAGCCCATCCAATATGCAAATATATTATCCAAATGTATTTATATATGCACACTCTTATTTTTATATATAATATATTATAAAATATATATATAAACTAAATTTTATTTATATAATTTTGTATACATGTATGTAAAAAATAAACATAACTATAAAATATTTATAATATGTGTATATATATATATATATATCATTTATTAATAGTTGTAATTTTTATATATATAGAAGATGATTTTTATGTTGGATTGACCATCGAGTGCTTTAAGAATTCTGGTCAATCCGCCTAATCAACATTATCGATAGGAATTTTCTAAACGCTATAATGAGACAATTATACACAATAAATTAAGTTTTAATGAGATTATGTTTGGTAATAAATTAAAAAAGTTTGAGAATTAAATTTTATTTTGAATGACATATTGGTGTCACACTTTTTTGATATCGACGTGAACTACCAAAAACGCCCCTTTATATATTATGAAATCATAATCACTTAAAAATAGGATCTGATATTAAACTTTTTTTTACAAATTCAAACGTCCTTAAAAGTAGGGTCTAACAATTAAACATGCTTTAAAATTCAAAATGCTTTTAAAAGTAGGATCTAAAATTAATTTTTCTTTACAAATTCAAAATACTTCTTTACAAATATACAAATCTTGATATCATTTGAAAATAAAAAATCATTATTTTGACCGATTTAAACATATATAATTTATAAGAAAAACAATTCATGCGCAAAGCGTGTGCCGTAACGCTCGTATATTTATAACCTGCATATTTAAATCATTTATAAAATATATTAAGTATGATATTCTTTTATAAAGCCAAAAAAAGTACATGTATAAGTATAGTTGTGCGTGTGTGTGTGTGTGTATTAAATACTTTTGTACATATGTATAATAGTGTGTGTGTATATATATTAATACATATAAAAATCATGAAATAATTTATGTTAAATACATAACCACTAGGTTATGCGTATGAATCATTATTTTTTCATTTTTAAAACTTAGAATATGCATTCATACACACACATACGTATATATATACACATATTACTAAAACTGTATGAAATTATTAAAAAATTAATAAAAATTATTTTTATGAAATTAAATTTAAATTTCAAGTAAATTTTAGATGAAAATTTTATAATTTCAAAATTTATTATATAATTCAAAATTACAAATAATTTAAAAATCTATTTTCTAATATTTGATTTATATTTAAATTATTAAAAAAATATGTTTACTTATTTTCAAACGAGAGTATAATCTGCATTAATATAAGTTTATATAATGTAAAACATATTTTATAATATGTATATGAACTTATATAATTATTTATAGGACCAATTGATTTAAATAATATTTAAAATAATATATAAAAATATAAATTATTTTCATTCTGCCGAAAATATTATGCTTATTAAACATTATGTGTAAAGTTATATTTCCATATTTTGCATAAGTTAATATAGTATTTAAATTATAAACTATAAATTATTTATATTATTTAAATAAACAAAGAAATATTTTCTTAAATATCAAGCTATGCTACATATAGGTGTGCTGACAAATTTTTTTAAAATCATATATACATACAACTAATCAAAATTGTGATAATGTGTTTTACATGTTGGAATCGTAACCTAACTAAAGGTATAATATATGAAATAAACATTATAAATATAAATTAATATTTATAAACATGTTGGTAATATACCTTATGACTAAAGCCTATGAGTACACTTGAATGATGAGATCTTATCCTCGAACTAATTTTAATCAAGCAGATTGCTAATCTCTGAACTGTTGAGCATAAGCTATCGATTAGCACTGAAATTGATTTGAACCAGATATGAAAGAGGGATGGTGGGTATGAGGTCAAGCAAAAATGGAGATGATATGAAGGCCTGTAAAGTTCTCCAAAAGATGAGGGTAGAGATCTTCATATAGAGGAAGAGAAGGGTAAAAGTTTGGATCTAATCTTTTACTCATTCTCCTCCCATCTTACCCATCCATTTCAAAGCTCTCCAATCCCTCACTATGCCACACCTATTATCCCATATTTGATCTCATCTTGTTATCCCCTTTCATGGGCTTTAAACCAATTTAGAGTCCGAATAAAATACTATGCAATTAAATCCAATTTAATGTTAATTGATATGATACATCGAGTAATATATTTATAAATATAGGAAAATAGACACAGTGACAAACTTAGAAAAAAAATTGGCTGGGACATCAATTTTTTTACTTTGGAAGAAGGACAATATTAGTTATAACTAGCATTTTGTATGGTGTAAAATAGAATATAATGCTAGTTATAAATAACATTTTGTGTACTATAAAGAGCTGAATACAATGTTAATTATAACTAGAATTTATCCTTCAGCCTAAAATTAAAATTTGATGTCCTTTGGCCTATTTTTTTTTCAAAGTTTGTCCCTTTCCCCTAGCCCCCCTTATAACTATTATAAATATATTTAATAATACTTGTTCATCAAATCAAAATCATTTTTTTAATTAATATTCCATAACCATTTATTAATTTATAACAACTACAAATTAATTAAATCATCTGGTCAAAGAATATTCATCGTTTTCGTTATGTGACTCGTTAGGTGTAACTTTGGTCAGCGATTAATATCAAAGTATTCAAATATTAACTTTCGTGTGTCACTTAACAGGTAGTGTGACATTTTGGCTAAACTTATCACTTACTTAGTTTTGGTAAATTTCATGTTTACTTTGTTCAACGTTACCTGGTTGTGACTATTATTTACACCATTATCTTCATCAAAACTATATCACTTTTTACTTATGGAATTTGGAAATAGTCAAAATTCCAATATCAGCATATTCAACTCTATAGTTTAAACACAAATCCCTTAGTTAAATAATAACAATTATTATCAACCGAACTACCCTGGCCATAGATTTTGACTTTGAATTGACTTGAGTTGAACATGATACTAACCCCATATAACTTAGAAGATGAATCCTCTCTTGAATAACATTTCACTTTCAATACTTCTACTCGACCCAACAATAGTCACTCGATGGACGTCGTACCATGATTTGACTATAATCAAAGTAGAGCTTTCATATCGAAGATTGCCATTATTCTCAAGTTGAGAGAACAATATAACTTGGTCACATCGATATTTTCTGATTAACCTTGTTATATTGATTAACAAACAACTAACGAATGAGTCATTCCATAGTTATCCATTAACTATCAGTACGCAACCCTTAGGTGCCCCTAGTAGTCATGAGTCTCAATACATCTTGACTAGGAATATTTAAAAATGATGTGATTATTATATTGTGATACATCACTTAAGATCACAGCTAATGTAATTACTATCACAAACACTTCATTTATGGATTTTTTGTTAAATATATTTTGATAAGATATTAATTATTTATAACACACTATGATAAATATATAACAAAAAGAAAAAACATCTTTATTACGAACGAAAAATGATTACAGGGTTAACTAATTTACAATAAATTACAGAATTGCCTCTAGGGCATACTCCTAACTCTATCAATCTCCCACTTGCACTTGGGACCAATTTTGGAGTCTCAATGTAACGACCTAGAATTTCTATTAATTAAAATTCGTATATTTAATTGATTTTAAATATTAAATAAGTGAAATTTATAAGTCGAATAAATTTTATTATGAATAATTGGATTTAATTGGATAATTAAATCGATAATTTAATATAGGAAATTTAGAAATAATTGAAAATTGGGTTTAATATGATTGAAAATGATTTGTAAAATTTTATTTAATCATATTGGAGTTAGAATGATGTTATAGAAGTTTTAAAATTGAATTTAAAGTTAATTTGTGAAAATTGAATATTATAATATTTAATTGACGAGTTAAAATAGCCATTTTTCAAAAAGTCTCGGAGTTCAACGAAACCAGTTTCATCGGATCCGTAATGTTATATTATTTAATGCTTCCAAATTTCGTGTCGATCGGATTTACCGTTTGTCCGGGGCAAGCCAAAACGCATAGAAAATTCGATTAATCGGTTTAATTTAAAATCGATCGGTTATTGCCCTAACTCGCACAGATGATCGAATTGGCCTCCGAAACATGTTCCATTGTGTTCGGAACGTGGGATAAACCGTAGAAATGCCAACCGGCACGCTTCGTTTGGAGTTCGGAAAATTTCGGATGAATAGTAATTCGTGAATTTTCTATAAAAGCACCTCTAACATTCACTTTTGCAAAATAAACTACACCCTAGGGTTTCTGAACCGGCCGCCAACTTCATAATTCAATGGCCGAAAATCACAGATCTTCCTCCCTCAATTTCTTCAAATCCAAACATCAATTCGAGAAACTTTCAACATGAAACTTCTAGAACTCGTCGAGGGCTATCCATCCATACGAAGATGATCGGAAACGAGCTGGTGGATTGATGGCAATCAGTGGTTGAAGCCGCACTCTTGCGCACGTTTTTCAATGAGGAAGAGGGGACCGATCTCTATGGGATTCGAGCCGTGGGTAGCTCTTGGCGAGGCAAGTTGAATGGTGGTTGCTGATCATCTTGGAACGGAGTGTGGTGGTGGCGATTTCAAGCCCTAGGGGCCGTGCGTTGGGTTCGGTTCAACGTGTATAACCTGTAGAACATGAACATGAGAGAGGAGAGGGAAAGGAAGGATACGGCCCTGATGCAAGATGGAGAAAATGGACGGCCTTGATTTGTTTTAGGTTAAAATAATAAAAGAATTGTTAATTTAGTTATATTTTAATCCGTGTAACTTTAAAAATGTATAACTTTTTCATACGAGGTCGAAAACGCACGAAACGAATTGTGTTGGGTTCGTATGGACGAGCACTACGCAATGAAACTAGATTGGAGTCGTTTGGAGTTAGTGAGAATTTCGGGTAAAATTAAACGCGTGTTTAATTTTATTCGAAATAAAAGCTGAAAACGAAATTAAAACCAAGGTGAGAACTTCTCACTCAATCGAATCGGTTTCGATTTTAATTTTAAATAGTTATATTTAAAATTTCTTGATTGTATGTTTGAATGATGATTGTTATCTATTGATTGTTAAAATAGACATTATATGCCGTTAGTAAGCGGAGGTTATTTATTAAAAACATATACCGCGAATATTTCACAGTACAGTGAAATTGGTATTATTTATGTACTTGGAGTTGATTTCCCGCATTATATAGCGGATGAGACCCTATTGCGCCGTATAATAGCGGATAATATTTTAAATCCTATATACCGTGATATTTCGTTTGGAAACGGAATTGGTATTGTGCTAATGTTTGTGGATGCAGGGAAACAGGTTGGAGGGATCCAACTGGATTCCTCAACAGTATTTATTTGATTATAGATAATTTGATATTTGTTGATTATCATATACAGATATATGATGTCGTTGTTGTCGTGATTGACTATTTGGTGTGTAGCATCATTGGGCCAATTTTGTAATCTTAAAAGGATTTTTAAAGTGATTTTTGAAAGTATACGTTTTATAAAATATTTTTGGAATTGATTCATTTTAAATAAATAAACGTTATAATTTTAATGTTATAAAAATTATGATTTTGAGAAATATAGTTAAAAGTTGATTTTTGAAAATATGGGGTTAATGATTTTATAAAATAGTTTAAATTGGGATTTTTGAATTTATTGTAAAAAGTTTAAATATAGGATTTATAAAATTTGATTATTTTATAAATCAAAATGATGAAATTATAAAGGAGTTTAAAGACGTTTTAAAATAATAATATAAATTGATTTATATAAAAGATTTATAAAATTGATATTTATAAATTAAAATATTGGAATTATAAAACGAGTTTTTATAAATGTTAGGATGTAGTGTAAATGGATTTCATAAGTGAATGAAATTATAGAATTATAAATGGTGAAGTTATAAATGGAATTTATAAGTAGTAAGATTTAAAATTTTTGTAAAGTTATTAAAAGAATAGATTTGGGTAAATAAATGAATCTTATAAGTTATAAGATTTATAATTTGGAAAGTTTAAAAGAACGATTTTGTAAACAAATAAATTATAAGTATTTAACTTATAATATGGACTTTTGGTATATAATTGAGTTATAAATTGAATAGATAAATAAAGGAGATTTATAAATCGAAGTTGTTATAAAATAAATAGAAATAGGATTTATAAACATAGTTTTATAAATCCAAATCAATTGAATTTGATAAAGTAAATGTAGAAATTATTAAAGGAGTTATATCCACGATTTTGGACAATGGATAATCCTTTAAAATAAAATGTATAGAAATGATGAAATTGGTTAACAAGGTATATTCACGTTTTTGGATAGTGAATAATATGTTAAAGAAAATGTTTTGGAGGTGATACTTTAAATAGAGTTAAAACGATTTAACGATGTTTTAAAATGTGTTAAGGTTCGAAACCATAGATTTCAACATTCGTTGTTGAAATAGACGTTTTCGAGAAATAGAAGGAAATGGTGGACTATAATACTGTTGTTATAGTAAATGATTTCCGGAAGGAAATGTTTTATATAGTATTGGGATTTATATATCTATTTTAAATTCAAATCCCTATACTAATGATTTTGAGTTGTTGTAACGATGTTTTACGCAACATTCGTTTTGACTCAAATAAATGTGTTTAAAAGAACACTTTCCTTAAAGAATAAAATATATACTTTATTGTGATTTAAGTATATGGAATATTTTCCAAGTGTTGAAAATAAATAGATTTGTGAACTACTTATTTTTAATAAGTATGGAAATGCTTTTCCAATATGAAATGAAACGTTTTTGAGAATTTATCTTTGTAAAGATAAATTGGAAATGAATATTTGAAATCTATTGAAAACCGTATATCAGTAGATATTTTGAAATATAAATTCACTATGAAATTTATAAAAGAAAGGGGAATTTGTTTAAAAAATAAATATTGATTTATTTTTAAAGTATTGAAATTATATATCTTGTAAAGATATTTTTGTAAAATAAATAATTTGGAAAATTATTTGGAATCTGGTGATGTTGTGCATATCCATTGATAGTTCAATAACCGACTATCAATATTTACCTTTGAATGGGTATTTGTTGTGATTTTCTTGAATTTGATTGCCACACTTATTTTTGAATAAGCGCTCACTATTCGGGTTAGCCGGGAAAGGACCTTGGGGTCGTATAACCCATTCCGAATATGTGATACGTCGTTATGGATTGCATTTGAAGACCGGTGTTGAAGACCGAATATTTTTGAAAACGGAAGGATTACCGTCGATTGTCTCTGCACCGAATAGCCCCGGTATAGAGATTCCATATGTGATGGAAAGTCTGGACGTGATTAGTGAATATCCGAATTGCAAGGACAACTTTGGAAGTGCCTTCGGTTCTGTTCGATCCCGGAATGGACTTGTATGGATGTGTGTCTGACATTACAATTTGAGATGTAAAGCTGGTTTCTATGAAATATATTTCTGTTGGAGGCGGGGAATTTATTCTCTTATCTTAACACCCTTCTCTGAGACATACGGCTCAGAGGTTATGTGGTTGATGGTTACTAGTGATACATTCCCAAATTGGTAATGTGGCATATGAGTGATACTGATCATTGGTTGATCGAAACATGGCTTTGTATAAAGCGTAGCTTTGTTGACGAGACTGCGTCGGACCTCACACCCCGGAAATGGTCAAAACAGGAAGGATGCAGCAAGGTTATCGGGGGTAGCGCCCTTTAGTGTATGTCATTCCTTCTGGATAGAGGTGGTATCATGGTATGGAGCCCAGATACTTAACCTATGTTGTTGCTGCAAATTTATTACTTTGTGGTTGTTGGAAATCGAGGATCCTCGGATATAGATCGGTTACGATCAGGGGATGGCATATTCGTATCAGTAGTTACCCAGTTTGAAGGGTAACACGACCTTGTGTTGGCAGAGATCCGGTTAGGTTCTCGGGACGTCATTCCAGAGGCGTTTCCATATGGCAATGGGAAGTTACTTGGCCTGACCATTTGTTGGAAATCCAAAGAAACAATACGATCTTGTACAGTTTTAGTTGTAGAACCTATCATTCACTTATGGTGGTCACCATTGTTTGGATGGTAGCTATAGTAGGCATAAGTGCGGAATGCCTATGCTGGCTAAGATTTATATCTTTACTTTCGAAATGATTTTTTTTCTACACTATGCACTAGTAATAATATCAAATGTTTCTTTTAATGCGTATCAAGCATCTTTGACTATCATAAGGAGAAATCTCCTCCGATTCTGCGTTTGCATTGTGTGTGCGTGCGGGAGGCCTTATGGTAGTCTCATTTTCTAAAAAACATTGCGAATCTATTTTAAAATTATCCTGTACTTTATTTTAAAGATAAAAAACTGTTTTAAGTTCTCACACCAGTCTCATGACTGACCTGGAGTTTATTGTTTTCCTTCCTAAACTCTGGGTGCCCATCAATTTCCACACGGGCGGTCTAGAGTTAAGGTTATCAGGATATTCTGGAATTAGGGAGTTGCAGTAGAGAATTGGAGGAAAGCTGGAGGGCATGGCGTATCATTTAGTATATAGTATTTCTTTTCCGCTGTTTTTTTGTTGTTTGTTGTTGTACACTCTGATTATGTAATGTAATGTGATGTAATGTAATAACTGATATAGTTCTTTGTTTAAAGATTATTCATTTATTTATTATATGTTGTTCCGCTGCGATTGTGAGATTCTGATATTGTTCTGTTGTTTTCTTTCTGTTCTGTTCTATCTTTTTCTTACTTCTTCTATCTTTTTCCTCTTCTTTAACCATAATGGTTCGTATTTTCGTTCATCTTGAGTTAATCAATGGAGATTAGTGTCTATTCAAGGAGTACAAATTTGCGGGTCCTTACACTCAATCCCATCCCTTTGATCAGCTTCTCAAGAGACGATTGAGCTAGACCCTTAGTGAATGGATCTACTATGGTGTCTATAACAACCCGCCCTAAAATGGGTCTAAATTCCGACCTAAAAAGGCCGATTGAAACTTAGAACCATCTCAAAGCTGGTTGTTGGTTGGTAAAAAGAACAATATAAAGCTATTTATCTATGCATTCAGAATCTCACGGTGGAAGGATAAAATATAATAATAATAGTACCCATTGTTTCAAATTTCAAAATGTCATTCAAAACTATAACAAAGTATCCATAATACCAACACCCAACAATTGTAGTAAAATATCCTTGATACAATATTCCAAAATACGACGTTGTTTTTATTTCATGGGTACATCTGTAGAAAATAACAAGTAAATAAATAGACTATTACCACAAGTCTCATCATCATTTCCGCCTTCAGCATCACCTTCCTAACTTGTGTTTAATGAGGAGGGAGTCAGAGCAACATATGTTTAGTGAATAAAAATCTCAAGCCTTACTATAGCAGTACTTAGGCAGTGTAATTCAAATAGGAATATGTCTTACATTTTCTACCTACACCATAAGTTATAACGACCAGTAATTTAATTACTTTAAATATGAATATTTGATATATTTTTATGTAATCAAATAATGGATTTTATTACTCAAATAGACCTCTTTTGAGGAATAACTAATGGTAAAGTTGTTTCAAAATTTAGTTTACAAAAGTAGTTAGTTCGGAGAAAAATTGAAAATGTGACCGAAAATCATTTTTTGGATTTTCAACCTTTCATCATCTAAAAGTTATCGCAATATGTTGTGCACACTAGTGTATATGTGTACACATATATAAGAACAACATATACTTTTTAGGTTAAAACATGTTTAAAATTATACCTAAGATAATAAAGTGAAAAGTGGATTTTTCATTTGTAATTTAAAAAGAAAAGTAGCACAAAATTTAAGACTTTAGTACACAAATAAGAGAGATGTGATGGAATGAATGACCAAGGGGGTGGGGTGTGCTTCATGATTGCACGATTTTGTGGAAGGTATTGGCTAAGGGGTAATTTAGTAATTTACCATTTTCATTTTCTATAGAAACAACACCACTCTTTCCTTTTCCACTTTGCTTCATTTCATTTTGCCATTTCTTTCTTCTTCCTCTGTAATCTCTTACCTTCTTCTTCCATGGCTTCCTAAAATAAATTAAATAAAAAAAATTCTCCTTTGCACTTTTAATCCTTAAACAAATTGCTAAAACCACTTTTATTCCTCTCTACATCACTTATCTTCAAAAACAAACTGAAAACCCCTCCATTTTAGTCAAGGCCAAGCATGCTAGCACGTGGTTGAACCCATTTAACTTTCCATAGGTCTTGAAAGTCAATTTGGTAGAAAGAAGCTAAGCCCTTGTGTCGTTTTCGAACTTGCGGTAGTTTTGGTAAAAGATTATGTTTGTTTAGTTGAGTAAAGCTCACTTTAAAAGAAAGTTTAAATTTATTATTTTGTTATAGTAATTTTGGTTGGTTTCTTATGTTTATAAGTGTATTGAACGATTATTGTTTGGTTTGGTTCCGGCATGAAAGCCGATGTCACATAGGATGTTTGTAGGGGACTTGAAATGAGGTCGAAGTGTTCATAGCAAATAGGTTGCTACAACACACTTCGAAGTGCACATGTGATAATATACAAGGGAAAATTTTTCCTTGCCTTGTAGATGTTTATTTACATTTTTATATATTACATAAGATGTTATGGGATATGTTTGTTGCTTGGCAATAGTCGTTTATGTTGATAACTTGTTTATATGTAACATTAAAAAACCCCTTGTTTTCTTTAAACTAGTTTACTACTTCATCCTTCTGGAAAGTTTTTAAATGTTTTCTTTTTCGAACTTAATTTTTTTTTTCAAACCTTTGTACAAAGTAATTAAAGTTGTTTAAAATATAGAAAGAAATGGTTTAAAAGCTATTAGATTTACAAAACAAGTTTTTAAAAGGTACGGTCCATATAGCGATAGTCGCTATGGATGCAGTTTGTAAATTGATGATTTTTGTGTAAAATAAAAGGAGTTATCTATTTTGGATATTTTCAAAAATCGTTTCAAATGTGTTTATATGTATTTAAAAGGAAGTTTGAAATTTTAAATATTTTTTAAATAATTTATTTAGTTAGGTTTAAATCATAACCCCTTTGTTTCAAAGGTTGAGTTTTGTTTTAAAAGCAACTATAAGGTGTCCTATTTTTTATATTCAAACTATACTTATACCCAGATAGTGGTTTGCCCACTATCGATAACTTTACCAAATATAACTCTGGAATAATCCAAAAAACATGAGACTTATACGGTATATTTATCTTCGGTGATGTTATACTATACGTATAAACTTGTTGTGTTCTTCTAGGATAGATGATAAGGAAATCCGTCCACTTAAACGATCGGGAGGTGATATCCTCTCTAATGTATTATCTGTTTTTTTCAAAAGAACCGGAGTTGAGTTTACCAGAAACCATCGATTGTTGGCTCGGTGAGATTGGGATCGGATAAACATGAGTTATCCAAAAACCACTTCGAACAGGCATAAGTGTTCGAAATGGAACATCTTGAAGATGATGGAATCGAAGGCAGAGTTCTTTGAAGTGCAAGGGCTACTTGCTACTGATCTTGAGGATGTAGTAGAAGTAGTGCATTTGATTTGTTCATATCTTGAACAACTTGTATGGATGAAATCTGGCATTAAATTGTTTCCTGGAGGATAGTGTTAACATTCCAAGCAGGGTTTGCTAAAATGGTAAAACATAGCCTCGAGCCTCACACTCAGGAATGACTAAAATAGGGGATATGCCGCAAGGCTATGTGGTTCGCCACCATTAGGGTGTAATCATTCCTGATCTAGATCGATATTATTTTTGGATGCATGCTTCGGGCCTAGTATGGTTGTTGATTGCAACTTGGTATCCTGGTTCAAGGGGCAACTTGGTATCCTTCGGGCCTAGTATTTTCAAGGGCCAAGATTTTCAAGGGGCAAGGTTGAAGAAATGCTTCTGCTCATTCGGGCCTAGTATGGTTGTTGATTGCAGTAGAAGCATTTCTTGGCATCTTGGTAGTTGCAAGATAAAGCATTAGCATGGTGGGATTTGGTCACATTGAACATCCCCAAGGATGAATTTTCTTGGGCAAGGTTTAAGGAGGTGTTTTAAGAATAGTGTATGCCCTCTGCAAGAAAGACCCATCTATATAGGAGCTTTCGGGTCTTAAGCAAGGAGATTTGTCAGTAGTTGAATATGAAACCAAATTCAATGAGTTATTGCGATTTGGGATTGACCGATACCCTTCTTAATAAGAATGTGATGCTTATAATTAGGATGAGAGAAGGATTTCATGAGAAGATGACTACCCATTTGAAGGGATATTTTATGGACTTAGTGGATATAGCTTTGCGTTATGAAGTTCTTGAGTAGAAGAAGCTGGTAGTAGCACCTATAAGCAATAATAACAACCTGAATAAGAAGAAATTTGACCAGCAAGGAAAGAAGAAGTGGGGAGGAAACCCAAGAGGAGGGGTTCAGGAAAGCTGTTTCAAGGATTATATTTGTAATATATATAATCAGAAAGGCCATATTATGAGATTCTATAAAAATTCTGAAGTTCTAAAGCAAAAGGCCGGATATATTTCTCTGATGGTTCAATGGCCACCAACCAGGGCATATGGTGAAGGATTGTTTACTGATGAAGAAAGGGGAGCAAGTCAAAGTCAATGCTATTAAGAAGGAACCATCAACTTCTAAGGATGTGAAAGAGAAAGGAGTTCTTGAAGGTATTTTACACGTTAATGGCATTATAGTTCGAGTGCTATTTGATACCGGGGCTACCCAATGTTTTTTTTTTAATTTGGTTGATAGATTAGAACTTCCTAAAAATTCATAGGAATTCCTATTTGTCTATCTAACCCATAGGTGGTGCAACTAATTTGTATATGATCTGAAAGTGTGCAAGTTAATTACCTTACCCACTACTTCTTTTGGGACATGTTTGTTTTTGATATTAATGGGTTTGATGTTTTACTTGGTATGGACTGGTTATCAAAGTATAAAGTTGTTCTAGATTGTGTTGAAAGGATGATATTATTGCAAAATAAGAGCGGGAAGACGTTAAAGTGACTTGTCGAGAGCATAGCAAATTAATGAGTAGTTTCCATTATATAACTGGATTCATCTCAAAAACAGTTAGGGTCGATAGTAGTTGTTAAGGATTACCCATATGTTTTTAATGAAGTTAATAGTCTGCCTTTACATCCCCAAGGTTGAGTTTCATGTTGACTTAATTCTCGATTGGAAACCTGCTATTCACCCTACCCATAAGATGGCATATAGCGAGGAGGATTTAAGGAATAGGATCGATGATTTATTAAATAAGGGACTGATTAGGTCAGGTTGCCCAAGTTAGGGAGTAGTTGTAGTTTTTGTTGCAAAGTCAGATGGTTTTTTAAGACTGTGTTGATTAACGAGAGCAAAATAAATAGATGGTTCGAATAAGTATCCCTCGCCCCATATAGACAACATGTTCAACCAACTACATGGTTCTTGAGTATTCTCTTAAATGGATCTTGCTAAGGGATTTCACTAGCTAAAAATAGCAGAGAATAGTATACCCTAAAACGCATTCAGAGGACTAGATTGTTTCTTCAAGTGGTTGGTTATGCCTTTGGGCTAACCAATGCACTCGCTTATTTTGTTGATCTTATGAATCGAGTTTTTAGAGATGTGCTTAATAAATTTGTGTTGGTCTTTATAAAGAGAAGGATAAACATAAACACCATTTGGAAGTGGTGTTTGGAACATTAAGGAAACATGTTTTAGGGGCTAAATTTTTTAAGTATCATTTTTGGCAATCGAAAGTAAGGTTCCTTGGATATGTTGTGTCTGGGGATGGTATTTCGGTTGATCCAGAAAGGTAGCAACTATTTGAGATTGGAAGACACCGCAGATTCTAATAGAGCTTGGAAGCTTCTTGGGTTTTGCAGGATATTATAGAGATTCATCCAAGACTTCTCCAAGATCGCTTCACACCTGAGAAAGTTAATAAATAAGGATGTTATGTTTATTTGGACCTCGAATTCTATCTATTCCAGATAGAAGTGAAGGGTTAATCGTGTATACGGATGTTTGTGGCATAGGTTTGGGTGCAGTATTGATGCAGCATAGAAGAGTCATTGCTCATGCTAGTAGGCAGCTGAAGCCTCATGAGCGTAATTATGCAACACACGATTTGGAGTTATTAGCTGGTGTGTTTACATTAAAGATGTGGAGGCATTACCTATTAGGTGAAACTTCCGAGCTCTTCATGGATCATAAGTCCTTGAAGCATCTTTTCATGGAGAAGGATTTGAATATGAGGCAGCAACATTGGTTGAAATTTTTGATGGTGTATGACTTGGATATTTTATATATGCCAGGGAAAGCTAATGTGGTAGCAGTTGCTTTGAATAGAAATGCAGTTTTGGCTCTTTTGGAAGTTACTCCAACTCAACTTGAAAGGATTGCAAGCAAGCAACGAGAAGATAGTCAACAGGCAGAATTTATGCAATAAGTGGTAGAAGGACGATGTTCGAGGTTTGAGATAGACAGTCGTGGAATATTGCGGATGAATGGAAGGTTATGCATTTCGGATATTGATGGTCTTAGACAGGAGGTTTTAGCATAATTCCATAAATCTAAGTTAAGTATCTACTTTGGAGTTACTATGATGTACAAGGATATGAAGTGGGTATTTGGTGGACAGGAACGAGGAGGAACATTTTAATTTATTTTAACAGGTGTGAATTGCCAGCAAATCAAGGGTTATCATCAAAGGACTACTAGATTACTGCAAATGTGACAACACGCACCTCTCGACACGTCCCAAAAACCATCACATCGAGAAATGCATATGTTCGGATTTGAAGATAAACTAGCATCATAAAGACTAAGATAACAATAAGAGAAATAACTGTATAATCACAATGTATCACAGTGCAAGCAAGATAACAGAAATAAGAATAAAATCTCAGAAAAATAATAGCAGTCTCGAAAACATCATATCATATCATAGTCCTAGAAAATATCAGTACGTAAGTCAAAATCAGAGCATACCACAAAAATATCCCTTAACTAAAACATAGATGATTGTACTGATAGCAATACATGACAAGAGATAAAAATAGAAAGCTAAGCTCCAAGCTAGGCACGACTGTGCAATAGCAAGAAAGGGTCACTCACCTACTACCCTATCCACCTGTGGTGGGAAAAAAGGAAAAATGGCATGGGTCAGACATAAGTTTGGTGAATGAAAACAAGACTATTAAAATGATTAAGTGAAATTAATTCTAAACCTACTCTAAGTGATATAAAGTGCATAAATGTGTCCATGAACTCCTAAGGTCAAATACCTAAGAATACTTATCTAACACAATGGGTCGATCTACAAGTCGAACCCTACATAATCAATCGGCCAAACCGGGATCTACTGTTCCTTCTGTACTCACACTATGCCTGGAGTGGGAGAAAATTGAAATGCAAACTCGCATAGTGACTCATCGTATGCACTCATGTCCGTCTCTCGATCGTAGTTGCAAACTGCCTCTTGTGTACCACTTGAAGCCCACTGTGTGAACTCCCATTAGTACTGGGCCCCACTTAACAATTGGTACCTATATCCACTGATTATCATGCGTCTGTGTCCACATGTCCCACATTATGCAAGAAAATGTGCAGTACCTGGACTTCCCGTTAGGACCGGGCTCCTCAAATAGTGTTCCCGTCAGTGTTGCGCCACCCGATCGTAACACTTCTGAGTCTAACATTAAACAAAATCGCCCACGTCCCTTCATAGCTATCTATGTCCAGCCTCGATATCATCGTGAAATAAATGCGCCTAAACTACTCTGATAAGGAACCAACTCCCATATTCTCTCTTGCATGCAAATGCCCAAAATAGTTCATTTTTAGGTTCATTAACTATCAAATTTTCATTCGTTATATTAGGCCTAAAGCCAAGGTTTAAATTTGCGATTTTCAATGGCGGTGGTCGACCCTAAACTACCCAAGATCGACCTCTTCGGTCGATTTAAGCTACCCTTGGGTTGACCGTACACGTTGTTTGTTTTCGAGTTTCAATTTTTTTCTATGTTATTAATTTGTTAACTGTGTTAGTGAATTCCAGTCGATTAATTCTGGAAGTTAAACTTGATTTCGGTTTAATTACTTTTCCAATTTCCAGCAATTCTAGGGTTCGCAATTTAAAAGAATAAAATGTGCCAATTTAATAGCTATAAGATTCGATTCAAATGTAGATTATAGAGTTTATAGTTTTCCAATTCCATTTCAATTCAATAGGTTAATTAGGGTTACTATGCAATCTAAACAATTAAAATAGATTTAAATTTAATTCAAATAATCAAATCATTATACCTCTTCCTACACACTTTATAGCTTTTGCTCTAGAAAAAGTGGTTGTTAATCAATAGTGTTCCTCTAGATCTCCTAGTTGCTTGCCTCCCTTATTAATCTTGCTCTTTGATTTTATTTTAATTTGGGTTTAATTGGATTTAAATTTTTTATTTGAGAATTGGGGAAGAAATTAGGGTTTATGTATAGATTTTGGTAGTATAACATTTGAAAACTAGAGATTAGAGTTAGGATTGAGGTCTAATTTATAGAGTTAGTTGAGTAATATAGGCCGTCAGATCAGTTTAGAACCCATCAAAACTGCTCGTCCCTTACTTCATCGCTACGACATTAATCTCTGCCCTAAAACGAATCAACATTAGATCCAAATCATCCACTTAACATGAGTCGGATAGACCGCCCCTTGGGTTTGGTCAACAGCCTACCATCGACTAGCCTAATCAAGGGTCGACCGAGCCCTTTTTCTATATTTATTTTAATTTTTGTTGAATCCTTATGACGCTCATAATTCTCTCAGGCTAACTCGGATTACGACAAGTTATATATGAAAATTATCCAAAAAATGACTACGGACATAATGGTGTAAGACCCGTAGCTAATTCGGACATTTATAAAAAATTTAATTTTAAGTCCTTGTTTTATTATTGAAATTTTCTTATTTAATTCAAAAAATTTCTGGGGTGTTACATTCAACCCCTTAAAAGGATTTCATCCCTGAAATCTCTATAGGAAAAAATGCAACTCACAGACAACAACCAAAATCTACATCCATCTACTCATCCATCACCCATGGCAACCATAATCCTTGGTATTTTCTAATGCAATTATGTATTTATGCAACGTGGAATGCACATAACCTAAACTAATGCAAAGGAGTAGTCGGTCTACTGATTCAGTTGACATCCTGTTTATGCAAGAATGCTCATGTTATGGATCCAAATGTATGTAAGATCCTAATGATATACTGATAGTTCTATATGAATGCACAACCATATGACCACATGCAACATTCATATGCATAGCATCCATAGATAACAACAAATTAAGAAGCAATATGCTAATGAATGAATGCGTGCACCTATAGGACCTACTATACTAATGTATAGAACTATGAATGCAACCAATCCATCCATACGCAGCCATATACATACATTAGCATCCTTCACCCATAGCATGTTATATTGACACATTTACAAACATCCCTATCATACAAAAGTCTCTACCCAAGATGGTATACCCTCCCAAATTCTATCATAAGGGATCTAACTAAAGAAAGATTGAAACTCAAGACGTACCAAGAAAGAGTTGTGGTGGGAAGCTCGGATCTTCTTCTTGGGCACCAATGTACTCTTTGCTGGATCATCTCCCCACTGAAACTTAACTAACCTAATCTCCTTATTGCGGCATCGTTTTGTGCCATACTCTAAGATATGGGTAGACGCATGGCGAATGAGTGACTCACACTCCACCTCAACCTCCTCTAATTGATTAGGCTCAACAACAGCAGTAGAATCATGCAAGCACTTTCACAAGTACGAAACATGGAAAACATCGTGCACATAACCAACTTTTTCGAATGCTCTCCCAATCTTAGCCACAATTAGGAAAGGTCCAGCAAACCTCGGTGCTAACTTCCCTGACCTACCAAGCCTCATCACATGCCTTAGGGATGAAACCTTCACAAATACCATGTCCCCAATGCAAATCCAACTCTGAACAGCTCCTTTTTGCATACGACTTTTGCCTATCTTGGGCAGTCTTCATTCTCCTCCGAAACAGATCCACATTCTCTGATGTCTCCCTAACCATATCTAGCCAAGAATGATCCTACCCATCGTGTCCCACTAACACGATAGTGATCTGCATGGCCTACCATATAAAGCCTCAAATGATATCATACCAATGCTAGCATAATAACTATTATTATAGGTGAACTCAACCAATGGAAAATGATCCTCCCATAAACCTCCAAAGTCGATGATACACATCCATAGAAAATCCTCCAAAATCCTGTTTACCCTCTCTGTCTGTCCGTTGATTTGTAGATGGTATGTTGTACTCAAGCTCAGCTTAGTCCTCAGTGCCACTTGTAGACTCTTCTAGAACTCACTAGTGAAAAGAGGGTCTTGGTCACTAACTATACTGGTAAGAACTCAATGTAGCCTAATGACCTCTCTTACATACAAGGCTGCCAATGATACCGCCATCCTAGAACTCCTCATTGGCATGAAATGAGCGCACTTGGTCAACCTATTGACTATGATCCAAATGCCATCATTTCTTCTCCTCGTCCTCGGTAGTCCAATAAAAAAGTCCTAGAAATGCTCTCTTACTTCCACTGAGAAATATCCAATGGCTACAACAGTCGTCCCGACTTCCTCTGCTCCGCCTTCACCTTCTAGCAAGTCATATACTTAGCTACATACTCTGCTACTTGCCTCTTCATACCTGGCCAAAAGAAAACTCACTTCATGTCCCTATACATCTTATCACCACCAAGATGAATATTCATCCTAGAATGGTGAGACTCAGCCAACACCTCATTAATCAAATCTACACTATGGGAAATGCAAATCCTACCATCCCTTCGGGTTAATGGCATAACGCTTCAAGTGACTCAATGACTCTCCTCTACCCATCCTATCTAAAATATCCCTTAACTTCTCGTCCTCTCTCTATTGAGATCCATAACGCTCTATCAAGGGAGGCTGAACATCCAAAGCTGCCGGTAATCCATAGGTAATATCTGATGATGGTCTGAAATCAAAAGTAAAAATATACTTCAATAACTCCATTCAAAAATAGAGGACTTAATCTTGCTCTTTGTCTACTCAAAGCATTCGCTACTACATTACCTTGCCCGGGGTACAAGAAATCTCAAAGTTATAAGATGCTAAGAAATCCATCCACCTCTGTTGTCTCAAGTTCAAGTCCTTTTGAGAGAATTGGTATCCCAAGGACTTATAATCCGTGAAATGCTCAAACCTCTCCCTTTGGAGATAATGCCTCCATGACTTAAGCGCATAAACTATAACAGCCATCTCAAGATTATGTGTTAGGTAGTTATCTCATGGGTCTTCAGCTACCAACTTACATAACACACTACCCTTCCCTCCTCATCAAGACTGCGCCAAACCCCGTATTACGGGCGTCAGTATAAACTATAAAGGATTTAGTCCCATTCGGCAATAAAAACATTGGCGCTTTAGTTAGTGCCTCCTTTAACCTAATGGAAGCCTCTTCACGCCTAGCATCCCATGTAAAGACAATATTATTTTTTGTATGCGAGTCGGTAAATCCTTGCGAAGTCCTTAATGAAATTTCGATAATAACCCACGAGACCAAGAAAACTCCACACCTCTATAGCATTCTTTGGAACTAGCAAATCCTGAAATGCTGCCACTTTACTCGAATCCACCGCTAAACCACTCTCTGAGACAATGTGTCACAAAATGTGAACTTCCTCCCTCCAAAAGCGGCACTTCGAAAACTTAGCTTTAAGCTTATGTGCACGGAGTGTCCTAAGCACCTCCTCCAAATGCAAAGCATGCTCCTCTCTACTCCTTGAGTACACTAAGATATCATCAAAAAACACCACTACAAACTTATTTAGAAACCCCGTAAACACTCTGCTCATCAAGTCAACAAAGTATGCAGGTGCATTGGTTAGCTTGAAGGGCACGATTAACCACTCATATAATCCATTGGGAGTTCTCAATGCCGTCTTCTGGATACTGTCTTCTGCTACACATAACTGATGGAACCCAGTAGCCAAGTAAAGCTAGGAAAATACTATATAGCTCTAACCGACTGATCGAAGAGATCATCTATTTAGGGCAAAGGACAGCTATTCTTCTTTGTTCATTTATTCAAATCCCTGTATTCAACTTGGAGTCTAAGATAACCATCTACCTTGGTGGAAATTACAATTGGTGTTCCCCACTCAGAAATGCTTCTCCTCATAAAACCTTTCTCCAACAACTCATTCGCCTACTTACTCCACTTGCATCTTTCCCTTGGAGCTATATGCCTTAGAGTTAAGACAACTAGTCGAGCATTCTCAACAACATAAATCCTAACTCAACTCTCTTTAGGGTGAGAGACCTTTAACCTCAGAAAAAACATCAGGATAACCTCTGACTACCGATACAGAATCAATCTCATTTTGTGATAGATTTAGGGAACAAAGATAGCTCAACATAACTTACCCTTATAGGTCGTAGAAAACCTCTAATCTTCACCCACTATAAGTTCTCAATCTAACCACCTTCCTACCATAGTCAAATAAGGCGCTATACTTAGCCATCCAATCCAAGCCTAATATCAACCCGAACATAGGTAATCCCAATACAAAGGCATCACAATCAAACTCGACCCCTAAGATAAACAATTTCAAACCCCTGCACAACATGGATAAATAGGCCGATCCTCCTACGTGGTTTGGCACAACTATAGGTCTGCCATAATACTAATGTCAAGGTGTAAGTCATTGACAAGTCTACTAGAGATGAAGGAATGATAAGCCCTAGTATTAAACAAATTACGAATATAAAGACAGGATAGAGATAACACAATTTCGATCACCACCTTTTTCCCTTTATCCAGTGCAGGCTATACACTGCAACTAAGGACTGCCTCAAGACTATAAGTCTAAACTACCTGATTCGAAGTTTAAGAAGAAGCTCTCGATGGTGCAGTGCAATCTCGCTTCAAATGCTTAATTTGCTCACACTTATAAACTTCATCCTAGAGGGATCTCTACCACGCTTTTTGGAAAAATGCCCCATCTTCCCACACTTATGGCACTTCAAGTCTTTATTTCGAATCTTCTCCTTCGGTCCAAATCCTCCCTTCTTCTTGCCCTTTTGGAACCCTTTCCCCATAGTTTCTAGAGCCTCTTCCTTCACCTCTTTCTTAGCGATATAAGTAAACAAAGCCATCTCAACAAATTCCTAAAATGTATCCCCCATCGAAATAGGACTCGCTACTAAATCCTAAAGTGGCTAATTCAAATCTTTAGCAAACTTGAGAGATTTCTTATGTGGTGTACTGATCAACTCCATGCCAAACCTACAAGCCCATTAAACTAGTTAACGTACTCTTTAACTTGCATATCACCTTGCTTAAGATTGATAAACCACTCCAATTAGACACCACTCCTTAGTATGTGATAGACACTTCATCTTAAATCTCCTATGGAACTCTCTCCAAGTGATTTCACCACCCTTTATCTCTATCTCTAAAACTTCCCACCAGCTCAAAGCCTTACCCTGCAACTACGAGATAGCGATAGCAAGCTACCTCTTAACTCTATCAGCCAATCCCATAAGATCAAATATCCTCTCACAAGCATGGATCCATGCTCTTGAATCCATGTAAGATTTTGTCCTGAAATAAGGTTGCCTCCCAAACTAGAAATGTCTTTACACGGCTTTGTAATGTCAAGAGCGACAGGTGGGCAGGCAAGAACCTCACTAGCCGATGCACCAGTAGGCTCTCTAACGGGTGGATGCTCAACCTGTCCCCTACCTTGTAAGTATCGGTGAAGCCATATGGGCATGTTCACACCTGGAATCTTGAGAACATTGATAGAACCTAACCTTGCAAGATTGGCCATCTCTATTGTTAGTCCTTGAGATGATGGTTTTGATGACACCAACCTTAGGACTTGTTATAAAATATAAATACTAAAATTGTATTTTAGATATATACGTATATGCAGGATATAACCATGCAGGTACCAAGAATAAAAACTGTACAGTATAGAGATTCAAGACTGAAGATATCAAGACTGAAGACTCATGAGTATCAAGATATAAAGAGTTCAAGATTTTAAGAATACAAGATAAGTATTGAGTCTAGAATTATGTTAAAAATTCTTGAACGCACTTACATCTTTATTCGAAATTTATTCGTGGCATGGTATCCACTTCGAGCATGTTAAAGGAATCGAACCCTAGTGGGATCGAACCCACGACAATATCTAGTGGAACATATAGTGGTTCTATTTTAATATCCACTAATTTTATGAAAATTCTTTTCAAAATTATATCTCTTTTTTAAATGTTTTCAAAACCTTCGTTTCAAAAAGACATCTCTCTTGTTTTAAATATTTTAGCCTCAAAAATATTTTTATCGTTTTTTATATTTTGATTTCAAAATTGTCCTTATTTTTAAACCATCTCTTATTTTAAATATTTAGCTTTAAATTATTTATACTCAAATTTTAAGTCACTTTATAGATTAAGATTATATACATTAAAAACTACTTTCTAAACTCTTTTATATTGTTGAACTATATTCAAAAATATATTTACAAAGTTTAGAAATTGTTTTAACAAATTATAGAAACCAATTTTAATAAGAAAATCAAAATCATCAAATTTTCCTAGAGCATGTCGACATCCTTCAACCCCCCTATGTCGACATAGTGCACGATAAATTCAAAATTCAAAATTTCAAAAGAAGTGTGTATTTGTTTTCTCTCCTCTTCATCTTCCACATTTACTCTAAAGAATCATAAACTATACTCTACCAAAATATCAAGCGAATCAAACTTGATTATCTCATATTTGATTCTCTGCCGCTTTCTCCATAAGATCTCAGTGCTAATCAGAGTTATAGGATCATTTGTAAATCAAACTGTTGAGTAAAAGGTGTGGTTGAGCCTTGAAATCAGTTTGGTGTGATGGTTGCCCCAGAAATCGATTAGGTGATCTTGTGGCCTGTTAAATCAAGAGAGTTTTCCCCAGACTCGAATACAGGAGGGTGTACCTCGTACCCTTGAAACCGAGAGTGTAATCTGGGAGATTATTTTGCAAAGAAATCCGTATAATTGCACGGGACTGGATGTAGGGTAACTCTGAACTAGTATAAAATCCTGGTGTGTTCTTTCCTTTAGTGCTTTTATTTAGTATTTGCATCTATATCTGATTCTGTGATTATATCTGTGTCTGTGAATTGCATTCGTTAGTGATTAAATTACATAAGTTTCAGAAAGATTTAGAAAATCCATAAAACACTATTCACCCCCTCCTCTAGTGTTATTCCAGCCTTATGATCTGTAATCCGCATTTCTACATTTGGTATCAGAGCAAGGTTTTCAAAGTTTTCATAATCTAAATTTTGAAAAGTTTTTAAAACAATGGCTACCAACACTAGTTTTGTTAACACTATCACTAGTTCATTTGTAGAGGGTCGGTCTACTGCCAGACCACCACTTTTTAATGGCAGTAACTATGCATATTGGGCATGTAAAATGAAAATATATTTACAGTCAATACGATTAGAACCTTCGAATATCACACAAACTGAATATTCTGAATCCACAACTAGTTTTGCATAGTGAACTGTTGAGGAAAAGACTATTGCACAAAAATAATTCCAAATCCATGAATATTTTATTTTGTTCACTAGATAGGAATGAATTCAATAGGGTATTTGTTTCTAAGTTTGCCTATGACATCTGGAAAACTTTGCAAGTTACTCATGAAGGAACAAGCAAAGTCAAACAATCCAAAATATCCATACTCACAAATCAGTTTCAATTATTCAAAATGAATGAGTCCATTTCAGATATGTATAGTAGATTTTAGGATATTGTGCATTCTCTAATATCATTGGAAAAAAGTTTTTTCGAAGAAAATCAAGTTAGAAAAATTCTAAATTCTCTTACTCCAGAATGGGATCAAAAAACTCTTACAATCGAAAATGCAAATGATATCAGTACTTTAAAGATTGAAGAATTGATTGGAAATCTAATGTCATTTGAAGTACAAATGCAAGGGAGAAGAGATAGCAAGGCATTTGAAAAGAAGTCAATTGCGTTCAATGCATTAACAGATGGATTAGACTCGGGAAGTGATGATGATGAAGAAATAACTTTCATGATAAGGAACTTTTAGAAGTTTCTAAAATATAGAAAGATGAACAACTTCAAAAAGAATGATCATGGAAATTCTGGAAATTATAATGAAGTGCTAAATCACGTCTAATGTTTCAACTGTGACGAACCAGGCCATCTCAAAAGAGACTGTCGGCATCTTGATAAGCAACAATTTCCTACAAGTAATGATTATATGAAGAAAAGGAAAAGAGCATATACCGCTACACTAGACGACTCGGACTTAGACTCATCCTTAAGCGATGATGATCAGAAGATGGAAAATTCAAATATGTGCTTTACAGCTATTCATGATTTTGTTGATCTCGGAGATACGAATCTAGAAAAAGGTACTCGTTTACAATATATTGGTCGAAATTGTTTTGCTTAAAAATTGTTTGATTGTTTTTGAAATTATATGTTGTTTGAATTTTATTTTATTTTTTATATTTTTTTTTTAATATTATTAAAAGAGTATTATTATATTTAAAAATTACACCAGAAAATATATAGACATCAAAAATAATATATATATATATATATATATATTAAAGTATATAAGAAAAGGTAAGTCACATGAATTATCTTACCCATGTCAACATGGTCCTACCCATGATGTCGACATCCTTGTTAGAAATTTAAAATTCAAATTTGAATTCAAATCTTTGAACTTCCCTCCACCTTTTCACTAAATCCAATGTTCTGGAAAGGTACCTTTTGACCAGAGAACATGACTATTAAATATATATTTATTTCCCTTATCCTATCATATCTTTTCAATTTTATTTCAAAATTAAAACTCTCTCTTTTACTCTTTCAAACTTTCTACTCTCTTCAAAAATGGCTTCTTCAAGCACTCCATCCACAATGAGGCTGTCAAAAACCATTAAAGAGTATCTTTATAATGATCCGGAAGCAATCAAGGCTTATATAAGTTATGCTAATTACAAAAAAGTTCATACTGGAAAATTTGCTATCTTTAGCGATTTCTCTACATATGAAATCAATACTCTTCTTGAAGAGAAACATATTCTAGTCTTTTCAACAATTCTGAAATGGTTTTGTTTGTTACCCAAATCTTGTTAAAATGTTTTTTGCGAAATTGAATAGTGGTTTTATGAAGGAAATGAAAATGAAATTTGGAGTAGTGTTAAAGGCACTGAAATTGTTTTAAATTGTGAAGTTTTTGGCAACGTTCTCAATTGCAAGAATTCAGGAATGGATCTTTCTACTTTTAATATTTATGAACATGATCGTGTGACATTTCATCACATTTTCGAAGGAGATGACAACTTTGAATTTAAAAATCGTAACTTTTGTCCAAAAGCACATATTTTCAATCTTCTTTTGCAACATATTATTATTTCTAGATCGAGAAATTTCAATAACTCGACTTTAAAAGTTTGTAAAGCTCTTTTTGCTATTTTTGGTCATTATGATATTGATTGGGCGTAAGTGATTATGGATGAACTTCGTCCAAAGAATTTGAAAATGGTGAGAATATTTTATATCATGGAATCCATCTCACTCGGATTTTTAATTATTTTGGTGTTGATTACAAAAGGGAAGAATTTTTTCAAGAAAAGTGTTTGATCATGCCAATATTTCTCTCATGAAAATTCCTTTTATATTTAAACAATATGAATCTCTTACCGAAAAGTATGAAAGATTGGCACATGAGGATATGGAGGAAGAAAATGAGGAGGAAGAAGAAGAATAAGAAGGGGAGGAAATAGAAATTAAAGAAGAAAATGAAGATACCTCCTTGGAAAGTATTGAATATCCTATCAATACTAAAAATCTTTCCAACAAAACACTCCTCAAAAATCAAAAGATCATAGTGGAAAATCAACGGATTCTCAAAAGATTCGTTAGTAAGAAATTGGATAAAATGTCCACTAATGTGAACAAATTCTTTGCTAAAGTTGGTTGGAAACTTGGCTTATCATCATCCTCTTCATCCTCTAGTACATTCTAAGAAGTAGATTGTGATGTATTAGTTTATTTTGTATGAACTCGTATTGCTCTTTTGACATATTATGAAGTATCTCATGTATTAGCTCATCTATCTATAAAAAAATTATTTATCTTATGTTTTTCTACCTTATCGTGTCTCTGGAATAAATGTTAGTATAGTATATAAGTTTATATATGCATGCTTATTCACAAAATAAATAAGACACATACAATAACATACCCATGTCGACATGCCTCTACCCCCTATGTTGTCATATAACTGACAAATTTGGTTATATTTAAAATTCTGAAATTAAAATAACTAACTGTATCTATTCATTATAAACGAATTTCTGCCTATTTAAATACCTGTTTCTTCCAAAAATTAGTATTCTTTTCATTTCTACTTATCTTTATTTGCATCTCTTTACTACTTATCAAAAGTGGCTTCCTCTTCTCAAACTCTAAGTGATAATCTTGAAGAAACTCTTAATTCATTCAAGAGTCTGCTCACTTTTATTCTCTGCAATCAAAGGCACTTAGAACGTAGTCAAATGAAAATGATAAAAGAAAAAAGTGAAGCATTTTGATGCCCTCCGTTGGATGATTTCTTCCCTCAACAGAGATGATCTTGATGCAAATCTTGCATGTACTTTAATTTAAGATAATGAAGATTGGGAAGATATTAAAAAGGATCCTATCTTTGGAGAAGAAGGATGGGTTGAAGTTCCTAGAAATATTTAATCTCCTTATGATTTAAATTGCTTGTTTTTGAATTGTTTGATTTGATTTGATTTACTTTGATTAAAATTGATTTGGTTTGAATGATATATATAAACATTATATGAAACATTGTATATATTGGGTTTAAACTTTCATATTCATGTCTTTATTATTAACTTATTTTACTTTATATATACTCTATCATAATTTGTCGCAGGTACTTCTGTATTAGATTAAGGAGGGGCTATATAAGTTTAGAATTAGTTTTTTTGTTGATGACAAAGGGGGAGAAATATAAAATAGAGTAGTTAGAGCAGTTAGGCTTAGATTAAGGGGGAGTTATTAGTTTTAGGGGGAGTTACTGTGAAGGAGAAGTATATTTTATAAACATAGATTGTCAACATCAAAAAGGGGGAGATTGTTAGTCCTTGAGATGATGGTTTTGATGACAACAACCTTAGGACTTGTTATAAAATATAAATACTAACATTATAGTTTAGATATATATGTATATGCAGGATATAACCATGCAGGTACCAAGAATGAAGACTGTATAGTATAGAGGTTCAAGATTGAAGATATCAAGACTAAAGACTCATGAGTATAAAGATATAAAGAGTTCAAGATTTCAGGAATACAAGATAAGTATTGAGTCTAGAATTATGTTAAAACTTCTTGAAAGCCTTACATCTTTATTAGAAATTTATTCGTGGAATGGAATCCACTTCGAGACTATTAAAGGGATGGAACCCTAGTAGGATGGAACCCATGACAATATCTAGTGGAATATATAGTTGTCCTATTTTGATATCCACTGATTTTATGAAAATGCTTTTCAAAAATATATATCTTATTTTAAATGTTTTCAAAACCTTCTTTTCAAAAATATATCTATCTTGTTTTAAATATTTTAGCCTCAAAACTATTTATATCATTTTTTATATTTTGATTTCAAAATTTTCCTTGTTTTTAAACCATCTCTTGTTTTAAATATTTAGCTTTAAATTATTTATACTCAGATTTTAAATCACTTTATAGATTAAGATTAAACTCTTTTATATGTTTAAACTATATTAAATATATTTACAAAGTTTAGAAATTGTTTTGACAAATAATAGAAACCAATTTTAATAAGAAAATCAAAATCGTCAAATTTTCCTAGAGCATGTCGACATCCTTCAAACCCCCGTGTCGACATGGTGCCCATTAAATTCAAAATTCAAATTTTCATAAGAAGTGTCTATTCATCGTATCCTTTCACGAATAGATATAGCTGTTGATCTTCTATAAATACCAGTAGTTCTAAATGAATTTTTAATTAGATTTCACTTGTTTTCTCTCATCTTCATCTTCCACATTTACTCTAAAGAATCCTAAACTATATTTTGCCAAATATCAAGTGAATCAAACTTGATTATCTCTTATTTGATTTTTTGTCACTCTCTCCATAAGATCTCAGTGCTATTTAGAGTTATAGGATCGTTTGTATACCAAACTATTGAGTAAAAGGTGCAGTTGAGCCTTGAAATCAATTGGGTGTGATCGTTTCCCCAGAAATCGATTTAGTGATCTTACGGCCTGGTTAAATCAAGAGAGTTTGCCCCAGACTCGAATACAGAAGGGTGTACCTCATAGCCTTGAAACCGACGGTGTAATCTGGGAGACTATATTAGAAAATACAATTGTGCGGGACTGGATGTAGCGTAACTCTGAATCAGTATAAAATCCTGGTGTGTTCTTTCCTTTACTGCTTTTATTTAGTATTTGCATTTGTGTCTGTGAATTGCATTCGTTAGTGATTAAATTGCAAAAGTTTTAAAAAGATTTAGAAAATCCATAAAACACTTTCAACCCCCTCCCCTCTAGTGTTATTCCAGGCTAAAGATCCACAATCCGCATTTCTCACATCTATCTGTGAATGGTAAAGATTTAGTTATTAACTTTCATAGATAGCTGAAAACGAGGTTAAAAGGTAAGAGATAATACAGGTGGGAATTGAAATGAGCATAATTATGAACATGAGGGATTTGAAAAAAATTCAGGGAACCTTTTGAAAATACTTATATGTATATATATATACTTAAAATCCCATTTTTGAAAAAATTTCAAAAATCATTTCTTTTATCCAAAATCATATATATTTATATCTCATACGTATACCATATGGTTCTAACCCAAGGAATGTTGAACCTAAGCTCTGATACCAGCTGGGATAACCCGCACCTCTTGATACTTCCTAAAAACCGTCACATCGAGAAATGCAGATCGTTGGATTTAAAAATAAACTAGCATCACAGAGACTAAGTTAACAATAAGAGAAATAATTATCTAATCACAAAGTATCACAGCGGAAGCAAGAAAATAGAAATAAGAATAAAATCTAATAATAATAGTATTCTTGGAAACATCATATCATATCATAGTCTAAAAAAATATTGGTGCAGAAGTCAAAATTAGAATATATCATAAAAATACACCTCAAAACCAAAACATAGAGATAACTGTACCAATAAGTAATACATGATAAGAGATAAAGGCAGAAAGCTAAGCTCCATGGTAGGTATGACCATCTAAGCAGGGATGGGTCAATCACCTACTGCCATGTCCACCTGTGGTGGGTAAAAAGGAAAAATGGAATCGGTCAGACATAAGTATGGTGAATGAGAACAAAATTAATAAGATGATTAAGTGCAATTAATTCTAAATCTACTCTAAGTGATATAGAATGCATACACGGTCCGTGGACTCCTTATGTCAAATACCAAAGGATACTTGTCTAACACAATAGGTCAGTCTACAAGTCTAATCTCACACAATCGATCCACCAAATCATGATCTACTATCCCTTCTATAATCGCACTACGCATGGAGAGGGAGAATACCGAAATTCAAACTCGCATAGTGACTCGTCGTATGATCCCATGTCCATCTCTTGATTATAGTCGGCAAAGTGCCTCTTGTGTACCGTTTCGAAGCCTATCGTGTGCATATTCCCATCATTATCGGACCCTACCTACAATCAATTCCTATAGCCACTTATTGTCCTGCACCAACATCCACCATACCACGTTATGTAAGAAGATGTGCAGTTCATGGATCTCCTGGTAGGATTGGGCTACTCGGATAGTGTTCCCATTAACTTTTTGCCTACCTGATTGCAACACTTTCGAGTCTAAAGCGAAATAAAATTGCCCATATCCCTTTATAACTATCCATGTCCAGCCTCGACATCATCATGAACTATATCCACCCAAACTACTCTGATAAGGAACCAACTCCCCTATTCTCTCTCACATGCAACATAGCCCAAAATAGTTCATTTTTAGGTTCATTAATTATCAAATTTTCATTTATTTTATTGGGCCTAAGGCCAAGGTTCGAATTGGTGATTTTCAAATGTAGTTGTCGGTCGACCGTACGCATCGTTGGTTTCTAGGTTTTGATTTTTTTTTTCTATGTGATTAATTTGTTAATTAAGTTAGTTAATTCCAACCGATTAATTTTAGCAGTCCTAATTTCGGTTTAATTATTTTTCTAATTTCCCGCAATTCTAGGGTTTACATTTTAAAAGAATAACATGTCTCAATTTAACAGTAACAAGATTCGATTCAAGTGTAGATTATAGATTTTATAGTTCTCCAATTCGATTTCAATTCAATAGGTTGATTAGGGTTACTAAGAAATCTAATCAATTAAAAGGGATATAAATTTAATTCAAATAATCAAATCATTAGACCTGTGCCCACTCACCTTATAATCTTAGCTCCGGATCTAAAAATAGCCTCCAATAAATAGCAATCCTCTAGATCTCCTTGTTGCTTTCCTTCCCTCTTAATCTTGCACTTTGATTTGATTGTAATTTAGGTTTAATTGGAGTTTAATTTTTGATTTGAGAATTGGGAAAGAAATTAGGTTTTCGTACTTAGCAACATAACTTTACTATCTTTGAAAACTAGAGATTAGGGTTAGGGTTAAGGTCTAATTTATAGAGTTAGTTGAGTAATATAGGCCATCAGATTAGTTCAGAACCATCAAAACCACTCGTTCCTTATTTCAACGCTACAACATTAATCTCGACCCTTAAGCAGATTGACATAAAATCCAAATCACCCGATTTAACACGGGTCAGGTCGACCGCCCTTAGGGTTGAGCCAAATGCGCACAGTCGACCTGGCCTAATCAATGGTCGACACGGCCCCTTTTTATATATATTTTAATTTTTGTTTAATTCTTCTTATGCTCATAACTCTATCATACTAACTCGGATTACTACGAGTTATGTATGAAAACTGTCCAGAAAATTGTTATGGACACAATGGTACAAGTCGCATCGCCAAATTCGAATGTTTATGAAAATTTTACTTTTAAGTCCTTAGTTTATTTTTAATTAAATTTTCTTATTTAATTCAAAAAAATTATGTGGAGTTGCAACAACTATTTGAAATTCCGAATTGGAAATAGGAGCAAGTATCAATGGATTTTATAGATGGTTTACCTAAATTTAGGTAGGGTAATGAATGTGTTTGGGTTATTGTCCACTGACTAACTAAATGGGCAAAAGCTTGGCAGATATTTATATAAAGGAGATTATCTGATTGCATGAAGTTCCAAGTAGCATATAAGCGATTGGGATCCAATTTTTATTAGTCAGCTTTGGGAAGCATTGCAAGTAGCTTTAGGGATGAAGCTAAGTTTGAGCACGTCATATCATCCTCAAACCGATGGTCGGACAGAGAGGGTGAACCAAGTTCTGGAAGATCTTTTGAGAGCCTGTATCTTAGATTTTGGAGAAGCATAGGAGGATCATCTTTTCTTACTCGAGTACTCTTATAATAATAGTTACCAGGCTAGTATTGGCATGACACCTTATAAAGTGCTTTATGGACAACTATGCAAAGCACCATTATATTGGGTAGAAATCGTGAATTGGTTAGTTCTTGGACTCGATATGATTTGGGAAGCCATGGAAAAAATAGCTGTGATTAAAAGGTAGATGAAGGAATTTCGGGATAGGCGAAAAACTGTGTCGATCGAAGGCAAGGGATTTAGAATTTTCAATTAGGGATTTTGTGTTTGTGAAGATCTCTCTGATAAGAGAAGTACGATTCGAAAGAGTGCGAATGTTAGCACCTAGATATGTTGGACCTTTTCAGATTCTTGAGAGGATTGGGCTGCTTGCTTATCGAGTTGAGTTGCCTGAGAGATTATCAGGGGTATATAATGTATTCTTGTATCACATTTAAAGGAATATATGCATGATCCATCATTTATTGTTGAGCGGACTGTTCAAGAAGACTTGGAAGTGGATCCAAACTTGACCGTAATAAGACTTCCGGTTTGCATTGTTGATTGAGATGTAAAACAAGTTTGGAATAAGATCGTGAGATTGGTTAAAGTTCAATGGAGCGAAGATTCTAGAGACTGCACTTGGGAAACTAAAGATAGCATGAGAGAGGATTATTCCGAGTTGTTGATAGACTGGTAGTTTCTTTTATTGCGTAGATAATATACTTGCCACTAGTTGTACGGTCGCTTAGTATGTATTTCTTTTCCATATGTTGCATAATATATGATATATTTCCTTTTTTAGTTATCTTTTTGTGTGTCAATTTTGGCACGAAATTCTTTTAAAGGGGAAGAATTAACTCCCCATAATTTAGTCACTTTAAATATGAATATTTAATATATTTTTAAATAATTAAATAAAGGATTTTATAACTCAAATAGACCTCTTTTAAGTAATAACAATGATGCTAAAGTTTCACTAAATTTTGGTATACAAAAATAGTTCTTCAGAGAAAAATCGAAAATGTGATCGAAAATTGTGTTCTGGATTTTCGATTTTTCATCATCTAAAAGTTTTTGAAATATGTTGTGCACACTAGTGTATACATGTACACATATATAAAAAAAATTACTTTTAGATTAATGAAGTAATTAGGTTAAAACATGTTCAAAAGTATACTAATGATAATAATGTGAAAGGTGGACTTTTCTTTTCTAATTTAAAAAAAAAGTAGCACAAAATCTAAGACATTAATACACAAATAACAGAGATGTGATGGCATGAATGACTAGGAGATGGCATGTGCTTTATGATGTTGGAGTGTGAGTTGTCACCATTTTATGGAGGGTATTGGCTAAGGGGTAACTTAGTAATTTACCATTTTCATTTTCTATAAAAAAAAGCACCACTCTTTCCTTTTCCACTTTACTTCGTTTCGTTTCATTTTTCCATTTTTTTCTTCTTCCTCTCTAATCTCTTCACTTCTTCTTCCATGTACTCCTAAAAGAAATTAAATTAAAAATCACTGCTTTTCACTTTTAATCCTTAAACAAGTTGCTGAAACCACTTCTACTCCTTTCTACATCGTTTATCTTCAAAAACAAACCAAATCTCACCATTTTAGTCAATGCCGAGCCCCCTTAGCACATGGCCAAACCCATTTGACCTTCCTTAGGTCTTGAAATTCAAGTTTGGTATTAATAAGCTAAGCCCATTTTTCGTTTTCAAAGTTACAGTAGTTTTGGTAAAATATCGAGTTTGTTTAGGTGAGTAAAGCTCGCTTAAAAGAAAGTTTAGAATTTATTATTTGTTATAATAATTTTGGTTGGTTGCTTATGTTTATAAGTGTATGGATTGATTATTTTTTAGTTTGATTTCCACTTGAAAATGAATGGCACCTAGGATGTTTGCAGGGGACTTGAAATGAAGTCGAAGCGTTCGTAGCGAATAGGTCACTATGACACACTTCGAAGCTCATACGTGATAATTTACTGGAGCCAATTTTTCCTTATATTGTGGATGTTTGTTACTTTTTATATATTATGTAAGATGTGATGGGATATGTTTGTTACTGGAAATAGTCATTTGTGTTGACAACTTGTTTTTATATGATATTGAAAATCCCACGTTTTCTTTAAACTGGTTTACTACTTCATCCTCCAAGAAAGTTTTTAAATGTTTTCTTTTTTGAACTTAACTTTTCTTTTCAAACATTTTGACAAAGTTATTAAAGTGGTTTAAAAGCTATTTGATTTGCGAAAAAAATTTAAAATTTATAGTCCATATAGTGATAGTCGTCATGGACGCAGTTTATAAATCGACATTTTTGTGTAAATTAAAAAGAGCTATGTATTTTAGGTACTTTGAAAAGTCTTTTCAAATGTTTTTATAAGTATTTAAAAGGAAGTTTGAAATTTTAATTTTTTTTTTCAAGAATTTATTTAGTTATTTAACCAAGAGGTTTAAATTTTAACCGTTTTGTTCCAAAGGTCGAATTTTGTTTTAAAAGCAACTATCTTTAAAAAGGATGTTATAAATACAAGGGATTTCTTTGTCTATGTCATTAAGTAACATCAAACAAATGTGATAACTAGTACTAAAATGTTGGCACGTTTGTGGAAAGTAAGTCATCTTGTATTTAGCACTAAAAGCCGATGAGTAGACTTTCTTCTATCTATGAGATCTAGAACCAGAGTTTTTAGGCGAGGGATTGAGAAGCCGAAATGTCAGAAATGTGACAAGTATAAAAGTGTTAATTTCTATAAATAGGTCATGATTAAATAAGTATATAGAAGGTACTTCATCGTACACTTGATACCAAATTTTGATGTATGAAAACTCATCTCTATCTCGAGAAGTAAAAAATGTATGTCGAGGTAAGAATAGTTTTTTAACTTTTTCGAATTCATTATTAATCGATGGATGGTACTATTTGAAAACATAAAGTGGTGATAAGTATAGGATGTCCTATTTTTTATATGCAAATTATAATTGCACCCAGATAGTGGTTTGCCCACTATCGATAACTTGACCAAATATAACTCTGGAAATATCTAGAAGAAACATGAGAATTATATGGTACAATTATCTTCAATAATGCTATATTGTACATATAAACTCATGTATTCTTCTAGGACAAATGATAAGGACATCCATCAACTTAAATGGTTAGGAGGTGATCTCTCTTATGTGATGTTTGTTTATTTGAGTTAAATTTACTGGAAACTACCGATTGTTGGTTCGAAGAGACTAGAATCGGATAAGCATGGATTATCGGAAAACCTTTTCATAACAGTGTAACCATGTGAATTGGAACATCTTGAAGATGATGGAATCGTAGATGATGTTCTTTGACGTGTAAGGGCTACTTACTACTAATCGTGAGGATATAGTTGAAGTAGTGTCTTTGGTTTGTTCATATCATGAACAACTTGTATGGATAAATATTGGCATTGAATTGATGCCTAGAGGACAGTGTTAGCATTCCAAATGGTATTTGCTAAAAAGGTAAGGCTTAGCCTCGAGCCTCACACCTGGAAATGACTAAAACAGGGAATATGCCATAAGGTTATGTGGTTTGCTATCTTTAAGGTGTAATCATTCCTGATCTTGATCGATATTATTTTTGGATGTATGCTTCGAGCCTAGTATGGTTGTTGATCGCAACCAAGGGATGATTATATTCGATACTATAAAGGAAGGGGTAGGCCAGTCTTTCCATGTAGGGGGTCGAAAGGTTTTCTACCTTGGTATATATTCTCTAGAGGTGTATTGTGATGGATGGTACCCCAGTAGCCCTGTCATTGATGGAATCCAATTTTCACTACGTGCATTTACGGACTTAGTTGTATACCAAATATGCTAGAACGTGAGATGCAAGCATTTCATCTATGTTATATATTTATTTTAAACCATAGACATTATTATAATCATTCGATTTTCTATTTGAAATGATTTGTTATCATAAGGTTAAAGCCCATCCATGTTTATATGCGCCGTGGTCTTACGAGATACCTTTATTTTTTAAAGGGTTTTATAATTATAACAAAGCATATGATTTAAGTTTACTCACACACCAAATCCATGTCTTACCTGAAGTTTTTCTTTCCCTTAAACTCTTAGTTACTCTAATTTTTGAGCAGCCAAGAAGTCTAGGTTGTTTCGGATGCATTTTGGAGGAGCATGGCGCATGAGGCTTCATTGTTATCTATTTATCTATTTTATTTCCGGTGTGTCTATATTATATATCAGCATTATAGGGAAGGCAGTTATTATAGTCCCTGACTAAAGTTAGTACCTATTGTACCTATGATGTTTCATTTTGGAAGTGACCATATGTACTATCTTGTGTTCTATTATATGTGATTTCCTTACGTTGTGAGATGATGCGTTTCATTCTTTTTGTCTTTCTTTTCTTTTACTCTAACGGCCTATCTTTTGGACACCTATTTGATCGGCACACAAGTACCAAGAATGTATAAAGTGTCGTCTTAGGAGTAAGAAGGCAGAGCGTTACATAAGTTTATCAAATATTAGCCCAATGGCTCTTCTCAAACATAAATAAAAAAGTTTTTCAAATATAAGCCCCCAGACAACTTGCTATCAACTTAATAACTCATATCTATTGTCCAGAATGCCATATCAATGTAATAAATAGTGCTTAAGTCACTTAATAACTTTTAATGGGAATTAGCCAGATTCCGACCATTTAATCCCTTATTTAAGGCAGGTCCACGTCATTTCCTACCTAGAATCCTAAGGCGGACTCCTCACTAGTAACTATCTAGCTAACATTGCATGGAATCTCTTCGGCCACTTAATACTTCCTATTGAAGCAGGCCCTTTCTCGAGAATTGCGCCTAACCCACGATCCCGACCATTTACTACTTCCTACATAGAGAAGAGGGGGCCTTCACACAACCACTTATTACCATCAATCTCTGAAGTAGGTTCTTCATATTATGACCCGTACCCAACAACGATGTCTCACATTAGCCCGACAATTCATAGGTATTGGTAGCCAGATTAGCTGGGCAGGTTTACCCTATAGAATTTGAAACTAACCTCACATCATTGTAGTCACTTGTTATAGATGATGTCTCACATCAACCCCAAAGTCACGCTGATGGTGGCTAGATTAGCTGGGTAGACTTCCGTGTGTTTTTGACTGACCTCACATCCATATAACATTGTCATAATCTATATCATTATCTACATATATTATCACACATCTCACCATTTCCCTCTCTCCCTAAGGCATGTTAGCCACGTATGGATTTATTGGTTGTTCAATCAAGGTCATATAAGAGATATTTCTTATCTCTCTTTTAACATTGATTACCTTCCTAAGGGGACTTTAATAAAATAATATTAACTATGCAATTATACGTAAATATATATATATATATATATATATATATATATATAAACACACATACACACACAAGTCTAGAAATTTCTAAGCATGCAGAATATATGCATTAAACTAGCGTTTAAATGTCAACTCCTTAAATAATTATACAAGTCTTATTCCATTTTATCAACAATATTAAAATTCAAATACTTATATCCAAAAATCCCAATCAATAGACATGTATACAATAAGAATTTAAACTCAACTCATTACATCATAATAATGGAATATACTGATACTAGAAACTAACATTTCTAATTTTTACGCTCTATTTAACTCTTTTTTCACATAAAAATAAACAACAGAATTTCAATTTAATTCATGCGGATAAGAATTGCAAACTATGAATAAAATTCATACCTTACACACTATTCCTTAATCAAAGTCTTTTAACCAAATTCAAAGAAAAGAATAAGGAGTGGAATAGAAGGTAAAATTATCAAAACTACAAATCTACACTATTTCCATTATTTAGCTATAAACAATTGAGATTTCAACATAGGATTGACATTTCAGATTGAAATAGTTTTAGGGGTTTATAATATGATGTTTTTGAGAACAAAAATTCCCTAAGGCATATTCAAACCCAAACTATACTAATCAATCACTAAAATAGAAAATCTAAGATTTCCACTCATAGTATATCCTTAGCTTTGCCTCCTTTGGATTTGATACACCCTTGACAATCTTTATTGGATCTCTTCATTTTGATATATATACAAAAAAATATTTGTACATATAGGTTAGATTTCGAAATTAAGGGACTGGAGGAGAGTAGATCGGAAAAATAAAAAATAAACAAAAATAGTTGTATAGGATTTCTTACCTAAAACCATAATGGAGTTTTTCTGAATCTATAAAGAGACAAACTGGTAGAGCTTTGCTAATATTTCCAAAATATTTGTGAATAAAACTAAGGGGGTCTAAGGTCTTATTTATAGTGGTTAAAACGCATTGGCATCGTTGGATATAGGTTTGTTGGAAATATAAAATCCGAAATGTTCAAATTCACAAACTCTAGTCAACACATGATAGTCAACGGTCGACCGTCCTACGGTACCGGCGGACCACTAGCTGTAACAATCCACATATTTTACGACTATATATTTAAATGTTTTATTTAAATATAACATCGTTGGTTGAATTTAAAGTCCATAATGTGACTTTTTGTAAACAGTCGAATCTGGACTCATGACCATTTCCATTGAGTTTAAAACGACATTTACAATTTGTTTAAGTATAAACATCGATATGTTTGGATTTGATTAGGATTTTGGTATTTTCATTTGGGCTTTGGGTTAGGTTCTAGCCCATTAACCCAATAAGCTAATCCACACTCTTCTACCAAATACCCTAACTCCTCTCCCCGTCATTCATTCTACTCATAATAATTACTAACACTCAAGCTAAATGAAAAATAGGAGAAAGAGAGGAGATTAGAAATTCCTAAGCACTAGTTCTCTTAGCAAATTCAAATTCAAATTCAAATTCCAAAATAAGGAGAAGCTTAGGTAAGCATCCTCTTCATCTTCTTCATCTCAATCCCTCTTCAATTCTTGATTTTTCCTATAACCTAACTTGGGAAAATCTTTGTATTTGATAATAGATTGAAGATTCAAGAGGTGTAGTGAAGAGGAATTGGTCTTGCTTTATTTTAGAGCTTCTCATTCGCTGCTTTTAAGTTTAAAGGTGAGTTCTTGAACTCACATCTATGTCTATAGCTTTCTTTGTTGGTAGGTATAAGTTCCTAACATCAATTTCATGTTCAATTGCTTTTTATTTGAATTGGTTTGGTGAATTTTCCAATTTTGGTTTTGAAGTCAAAATTTATGAAAATCCTACTATGGACGTTTGGACATGTTATTTGTGGTGTATTGAAGAGCCTATAGGGTTGGGTCGTCTCTTGGCATAAATCCCTAGCATCCATCATCGTTCGATCACTCCCGAATTTATTTGGTTATCAATGGCCTAAGCATATTTTTGCCCAACACAGGCAACCAGACGTCTGGTTGAAAAATCCAGACGTCTAATTAGGGCATTTGAGAAAAAAAGAAATGATAAAATAATAAAATGGCAGAGCCCATGACTAGAGGTCTGGCTAAACCTAACCATACGTCTGGGAGGCTTTAGCAAATAAAAGGAAAAGGGAGAAAAAAATATAAATTTCCAAAACCCAGGGTCAGATGTTTGGTCAAACTGGTTAGATGTTTGGTCTATTGAATTTTGCCTATTTTTGAGTGGATTTCCAATTTTTATCGATCTTTGACGATCCGAATATTTATTTTCAATCAATACCAACTTTGATGATTTCTTTTCTGAATTTTCGGTGTTTCCATTTGATGGACCTGGTTTCGATTTTTATGGTTTTAATTCATGTCATCGAATGTGGATTTTTATGATAGATTGTTTTTGCAATCAATTCTGTGATTAGTCATTTCAAAATATAAAGGTTTGTATGCTAGTAGTAAATACTAAAACTCTTTCAAAAAAATGATTTCAACACTATTTTAAATATAAAACTCATTTTAAAACTGTTTTCCGATCTATTGGTATATATACAAACCTTTAACTCATTCTTATGAGAAATCCAACTAAATGACTTAGCAAAACAAGTGGTATGAAATGCTTGCGCTTACTTCATCGGTTAATTGTTGGACTTGTTCGACTGAAATCTCGTGACAATTTTCGAGTGGAAATCTACAATCCGTTCGTAGATATTTAAGTTAAGCTAGTGGTTAAGGGACATGAAGCCTAACTCATTTTTTTACTAGCTTAGTGTAATTTGCACTTGTTGATTAATGATGATCATTTTGTAATTTAGACTAGCGATGTGCGATGTCTCATTTGTTCGCGTGGGCGACTGTACCCTGTTTGTGGAGCTTCGGCTCAATTTGGTGTGGTAGCGACCCATGGTCTTCGGGCCGTTTGTGGAGCTTCGGCTCAAATTTTATGGGTTAACGAGCATGGGATAGCGTTTCGTTTGTGATACACATGTTGGTGGGTTTTCACGCTCCCGTTTGTGATCAACCTCTTCGCCTTTGTGTTTTCTGGATTCTAATTATTGATTTCTACAATTTGTGTTTCACTAATTTTTTATGATTTGCATCGATATGTTTTGTCAATATTTGAGGTTTGGTGAAAAGAATATGATATTCTTTTTGGGTGTTTGAGAAAATTTGTGATATTGTATGATTTTCCTTGTTATCAAATATATACTTGTCACAATATGGTATTATTGATATCATATATTTTTATGTATCTCTTAGCCTATCTCATATTGTATGATATTTATAGCTAGACTAATCCGTTTATTTTTCTTATTCTTAAATAATACTCGGGTCAGACCGAGGTGTTTCAGGTGCTTCCACTTGACTTCTTAGCAGGGACTAGCTTCTGACTTTTGGCTAACTACTCTAGCTTAGTAGTTTTTGTTTTTATACATTCGAGATAGAGACTCCTTGATGTTCTTTTATCTAACACTTGTAACTATTCTTTTGTGATGTAGTGGATCTTGTATGACCACTACTTCGATGTTCACTTCTTTGTGTTATATTCATATCTACTTCCATCTTAGTGATATGAATATCTATGACTGATTTTGGGTTGCACTTACTTTACATTGATTCTGAAGGTAACTTAGCCACTGTATAGTAGATTTGAGTTTGGATTGGATATGTCGGATTTCCTCTTGAAATGAAATGCATGACATACTATCTGACATATCGGTTCTCACTCAAATCAATTATACAGTTGGTCGCTCCTCAACAGCCCTATCCTTTGTACTAATTGACGGCATTACCCAGTAGTTTCCTTGGTTAATGTGAGTATAGATGTGGGGCGTCACAGCTTGGTATCAGAGCCAAACTTTGGAACAATGTAGAATAATCTAGCAAAGATCATTGTCCTAAGTCTCTCTTAGCAATCGTGCCTTAGGATTTAATTCCAGTCTTAAGACCCGTTCTATCCTATTTTCTTTTATGATGCCTTATTTTATCAATCAAGTTTGTTTGATATTCATTCTGAGAATACCTTTTTTCTCTTCTTTCTTTCTTTCTTTCTTAAAGAAAAGAAATGGTTAGACATGGCCGTCTTACTGCTAGTCAATCCGGTGCTACTTCTCAGGATGGTGTATTCATGTCTGCCCAACAGCTTTTGGATCTTATAAAGAATGTCCAAGCTGCCGGACCCATTCCCGAGCCTACTCATCAAAAGTCCAGGTTTGCATGCTTGTGCAGTGATTATACCAATCTGGGTGAAAGGCCATTCAAGGGTTCTGAAAGCGTTATAGAAGTCCAAGCTTGGCTTAGAACATGCAACCGCATCTTTTCTTGCATGAATCTTGTGGTTCAAAATCGAGTCCAACTGGCTTCTAGCATGCTCCAGGAGAGAGTATAAGATTAGTATGAGCTTTTGATTTCGAAGATTATTGAAGTGGATCTAACTTGGGAGCAATTCCGAAAAAGGTTCGAGTTAAAGTTTGTGCTCGAAGTAGAAAAGGTAACTTTAGCTTGACGCTTTATTGACCTTATTCAAGGTAAACCTTCTATGACAGATTATGTCGCATCTTTTGAATCCCACTCTAAATATGAGGTCGAGTATATTGATAACTGTTTGAAGAAGAATCAAAGGTTTATCTATGTTGAACAAGAACCTCAAAAAGGTTTTACTTTTGAAACTAGAAGTGTCTTTCAATCAGCTTTTAGATATCGCTCTTCGACTTGAAGAGGCCGACAAAAAAGTGATGGTGATGTTGGGGGTGCCAAAAAGAACTTCAATAACAACAAGAAGAGGCATCCTGATAATAAGTTCAAATCTAATCCTAAAAAGAAAGGGAAGCAAGCAATTTTGGTAGCAAAGACTCCTATCCCTAATCGTGGAGAATGCTATAGTTGTGGATCTAAGGACCATTATGTGAATATAAGTTTCTGAAACTCCTTTATTGCTGCTATTGCAAAAGTTCGGGTCATTATATATCTGCATGTCCCAAACATCGAAGGAAGAAAGTGGGAAAGCTAAATGTTGTGCAAGTTCCTAGTAACACCTCTCTTAGTCAAGGTATTTCTCATTATGTCCTTGATGGCATTATTATGTTCCGTGATCATCCTACCGAATTCTTTTGGACACGGGTGCATCTCACTCTTTTATATCAAAGGAACTTTTTGATACTTTGTCTTTAAATGTTATGGGCTTAATGACTTCGATGAGAATTACGAATCCGGTTGGTGGATCCGCAACACTCAGTTTATTTTGTAAGTATGTTGAAATTATTCTAGGTGATTATGCTTTCCGTGCCGATTTGCATGTTATGCATTACTTAGGTTTCAGGATGATTTTGGGAATGGATTGGCTTAATCATTATGAAGCCCACATCCTATGTCCTAAAGGACTATCCATCTTCGACATCCCCAATCTATTAAGCAGATTTCTATTGTTCTTAAAGATTTAGATTCCAAATTAGTAGCATCCTTTTATTCTATAAACCCGCATGATGAGATAATGATGATGAGGAAGGTATCATTTTTCTCATTCACGTTGTTTGTGAATTTCCCAGCATCTTTGAGCCCATTTTAGGATTACCACCTAAGCGAGAAATTGAGTTCAGAATTAATCTAATCCCTGGAGCTCTACCTATCAGTCGTCCTCCTTATCGTATGCCCAATAAGGAAGATGAGTCAACTGGATGTAAAACAGTTTATTCGTTCTAGTTCCTCTCCTTGGGAAGCTTCAGCCGTCTTTGTAAAAAAAACGTGGTACAATTAGGCTTTTCGTTGACCACCGCAAGCTTAATAATCTCACCATCAAGAATAAATATCCCTTACTTTGGATTGATAATCTATTCTATGAACTTTGTAGTGCTAGAGTCTTTTTACAGTTAGACTTAGCAACCGGTTTTCATCAGCTTCGTATTGTAGAGGATAGCATTCCTTTGACATCATTTCATATTCGTTATGGATCTTATGAATGGCTTGTTATGCCATTTTGTTTAACGAATGCTCCAGTTTATTTCGTTGGCCTTATGAACCTAGTTTTCAAAGACTTCCTTGATCGATTTGTTCTAATTTTTATCGATGATATTCTTGTTTATTCTAAAACCGAGGAAGGGCATGAAAAACATCTTCAGATTTGTCACGACCCGAAATCCAGCGTTCGAAAATCGACATCAAATACCTCACTTGTATTTGACTACCATAGAATCAAACATTGAATTTCAGTTCGGATGGAGCTTATAACAACATTAGATAAATATAAACAGCGAAAACAAAATGAATATCATTGATCACAACACAGATACAAAATCAACTGAATATTTGGATTATAATCATCAGAGTTTATATACAAGATACAACAACAAATCGATAACAAATTTATCTCAACTTCAAGGGAGTTTCCAACATACTTCGACTTTAAGAAGATCCTCCGAGAACTCCAAACACTTCAAAAGATTTCCAAGGCCAAAAGCTTCCAAAAAATCTGACAGCTTTCAAAAGACTTCAAAAGATTCTAAGCTACTCCAAAACACGGATAACCTGCTTCTAGGCTGCCCATGTGGAAATTATGGGCACCCAGAGTTTAGGAAGGGAACAACAAACTCCAGGTCAGTCATGAGACTGGTATGAGATGACGAAAACAGTTGTTTGAAACAAAAACAGTTTATAAAAGAAATTCGTTCATGCTTTTGGAAAATAAAACTACCATAGGACCTCCCGCCACACACACAATGCAATCGCGGAATTGGAGGAGATCTCTTCTTATGATAGTCAAATATGCTTGATACGAGAAAATTCTTTGATATTATTACTAGTGCATAGTGTAGAAAATCATTTCAAAAGTATAATATTAATCTTAGCCAGCATACAACCATTATTGTATGTCTACTATAGCTACCAGGTTTTATGGCAGGTTACTGCAACGCTGCATGGCAGGTAATACAACTAAAACTATACGGGGCTCATATTGTTTCTTTGGATTCCAACAAATGGTCAGGCTAAGGAACTTCCTTAAAATGGAACGCCTTTGGAGGGATGCCCCCAAGAACCAAATGGTTCCCTACCAACACAAGGTCGGGTTACCTCTATAACTAGGTAACACCTAAAAGTAAGCCATCCCTGGTCGTTACCGACCTTTATCTCGGGATTCACCAATAAATAGCAACAACCACACAGATAAATATCTGGGCTCCATACCATGATATCACCTCTATATAGAAGAAAATGGACATATCCTAGGGGTGCGACCCCTAAAAACCTTGCCGCAACATTCCTGAATCGACCATTACTGGGTTGTGAGGTTCGACGAAGTCTCGTCCACAAAGCTATGCTTTTCACAAAAGACATGATTCGATCAACAAATGATCAGCAGCACTCAGCATGCCGCACTACCAGATTGGGAGTATATCACTAATATCCTTCAACTACATAACCTCTAAGCTCATACGTCTCAGAAAAGGGTGTTAAGCTAAGAGGATAAAGTCTCCGCCACCAATAGAAACCTATTTGAAAGAAATCGGTTTTATAGCTCAAAATGTAATGTTAGACATACAACCATACAAGTCTGTTCCGGGTTTGAACAGAAACGAAAGCACTTCCAAAGAAGCCCTTGCAATCCGGGCATCCACAATTCCGATCGGATTCCCTATTAGATATGGAGATCTCTATACCAGAGCAACTCAGTGCAGAGTCATTCGACAGGTATCCTATCATTCTCGAAGACACCCGGTCATCACCACCGTCTTCAAATGCTTTCCATTTCGTCGTACCACATATTCGGAATGGGTTATAGGATAGAGAGGTCCTCTCCTGGCTAAACCGAATAGTGAGGGCTGAATCTAGAAACACATGGATATATCAATCACAAAGATTCACATTCAGGGTTCGATGTGGGTTTCGGATAACCAACTGGAATCCGACTCCCTATCGCATCGAAATTCAATTTGTTGTTTTACGGCCAATGGGTTTTCACATTCACACAGAAACAAATCACAAATATCACAATTCAGCACAAAGCAGTTCACATCACTAAGTATCACAATCACAAACATAGGTATCAATCAGCTCAAGGCATTTCAATAATAATCAATCATCTAACAATGAGATGAATTTACAGTGTGATTTTAATCAATTAATTACATAATTATTCTCATTAATTATCTTAAATTAATGATGAATTATCCTTAATTTTTCAAATTAATTAATCCTTAATTTTTAAATTAATTAATCCTTAGTTTTTAATTAACTAAATATTGATTATTAGTTAATTAAACCCTTAATTATTAATTAATTAAATTTAATTACCTTTGTTAATTAATATTCTTTAATTAATTACTTTAATTAATTAATCTTTAATAATAAATTCATTAACTCAAATTAATAATTAATTACCCTTTAATTAATTATTCTTTAATTATTAAGTAATAATAAATCATAAGTCTTAATTATTCATTCAATTATTATTAAAAATCTTTGCTTAATAAACTTTATAATTAAATATCATTAACATAAGAGGTTAAGGTAACTAAGAGTTAAAAATCAATATTTCATCTTAATTTACTTTTAATTATTTATTTAAAATAATTAATAAATAATGTCATCATTAAATAAAGTAAACTTAAATCACTTATAAACATATCTTTCTTAACTTTTATTAATCCAACACTTAAACTGAAACCATTGTTTTAAAACACGGATAAAAAAATGTTTTAAAAACTTGAGTTTTGATTTAGAGTAAAACTGCTTTATAAGACAAACCCGAGTCCTACTTCGGATACGCCCCCGAGCCAATTACCTGTTTACTTAGACTTCTCCTCAAAATGACCCGTGTATATTTTTTTCAAACTTAAATTTTGTTTAAGTGTTTATAGCCCGATACATACTTAAAACTACACGAGCTCGAACTCGAGCCATAATGCAAACTTCCCAAGGTTGTCTTCGAGTAAAAATTCCTTGTTCCAGACTTAACCTACTGACACATACCAGAGGCATGTGCATGTGCACCAGACCTTTGATGAACTCCGGTCTACTTCGCCACCTTCCACAAGTCCATGATCATCAATCCAGACCTTCAGTACACCCAGATCAACAAGTTCATTAGCCAAACACAATTAAGCATCTTGACCCAAACTGGATCAAACTACGATCACCAGAAATTGCCTCGTTCATCCACCTTTGACCATCAGAGGTCACGCAAATGCATTCGAAGCTTCCTTGTCATCCAACGCCTCGATTTCCCCAGGTCCGGTGACATTCGATCCACCAGAGGCGCTGCATTAGTTTGATTTCCGACCTCGACCCAAACTAGAACTTCAACCCTACATCGCCGTTATTATGAATTCTAACTTTTGTTTGTAACTGACATGCACAAACAATATATACATATATACACATTTCTACATACATACAAACACATCTCCAATCTTACTTAAGCATGAGTTCAAACAACAGATCACATTCCAGAGTTAAAAAGAAAGTTTACTCACCTATGAAGAAGAAAGCAGAGAGGAATCTGGAAGTTGTTTGAAGGTAGGGGAAGTATATTGGTTGCTGAGATTGACCTCAAAAATTCGATCTGAACTTGTTTATGGTTTTGAATCTCGAAAACTTGATTGTTGAACTGCTGCTTGCTCCAAATTTTCTTACAGACTTGAATTTTTGAACTTTTTTTTTCTTGATTGCTGGATAGAAATGATTTCCAGATTTAAAATTTTGAATTGAAAAGGTTGTTTCAATTTTTCCCAAGTTTGGCTTTGTTTTGGTGATTCGCTGATTTTTTTTTATTTTGAAAACTTTCTTTCCTGGTTTTAGAATGTTTACATATTATTTTTCTTTTTCTAAAGCTTTGAAGAGATTAAAAGAAAATGAGAAAGAGGATGGTTTGAGATGTTATAAAGTTTTGTTTTTCTTTTTACAAATTTTCTTAAAAACAAAAACAATCAAAATGACACTTGTCTATTTTGCTACTTCATTGTTAACACTTGTTCATTTGTAAGTTTAAGAATTCAACACTTGTTTAACTTTTGTTTTATATTAATTCTTAATCACATTTCCTATTTATTTGTATATATACAATTTCAAAAGAAGAAATGTTTTAACAAATTATTACATTAAATAAATTACATATTTGTATTTCAAATGCAAATTATTTTCCTAAGACGTTTATTTAAATTTTAAATTCAAATTTGAATTATAATCCATTTATACATATTTATACTCATAATTTAAATTCAAATAGTTTTAAAATAATTATATTTTTTAATCCTTAAATTCAAATACAATTTTTTTAATCTTATATATATAATTCAATACTTATTTTATTTATTTTCAAAAATTCAAATTAATTTCATAATTTATTCCAAAATTCACATTAATTATTAAATTTTATTTATATAATTTTGGAAATGTTACAGATTCCCCTCTTAAGAAAATTTCGTCCTCGAAATTTGAAAGAGAGAGAAAGACAAACAAAGAATATAAGAATACAGAAGATAGAAAATAGCTTACCAGATTAAGCCGAAATATCCAATCTGCAGTTGGGATAGGACTTCTGCATATTATCCTCTGTTTTCCAAGTACAGTCCTTTGGATCGTCACTCCATTCTACTTTAACCAGTTTCACAATTTTGTTCCTCAATTGTTTTTCATCGCGATCTATAATCTTCAATGGCTCTCTTTTGACTGCTAAGTTGGGAGTGATTTCAAGATCCTCCATAAAACAGCTTATAAAAGAAGTTCATTTATGCTTTTGGAAAATGAAACTACCATAAGACCTCCCGCCACACACACAATGCAATCGCATAATTGGAGGAGATTTCTTCTTATGATAGTCAAGTATGCTTGATACGAGAAAATTCTTTGATATTATGACTAGTGCATAGTGTAGAAAATCATTTCGAAAGTATAATATTAATCTTAGCCAACATATAGCCATTATTATATGCCTACTATAGCTACAAAGTTTTATGGAAGGTTACCGCCATGCTGCATGGCAGGTTATACAACTAAAACCGTACAGGGCTCGTATTGTTTCTTTGGATTTCCAACAAACAGTCAGGCTAAGGAACTTCCTTAATATGGAGCGCGTCTGGAGGGACGCCCGCAAGAACCAAACTGGCTCCCTACCAACACAAGACCGGTTACCTCTGTAACTAGGTAACACCTACAAGTAAGCCATCCCCGATCGTTACCGACCTTTATTTCGGGATTCGCCAATAAATAGCAACAACCACATAGATAAATATCGGGCTCAATACCATGGTATCACCTCTTATCCAGAAGACAATGGACATACCCTAGGGGTGCGACCCCTAAAAACCTTGCCGCAACATTCCTGTTTCGACCATTACCAGGTTGTGAGGTTCGACGAAGTACCGTCCACAAAGCTACGCTTTTCACAAAAGTCATGCTTCAATCAACAAATGATCAGCAGCACTCAGCATGCCACACTACTAGATTGGGAGTATATCACTAATATCCTTCAACTACATAACCTCTGAGCTCGTTCGTCTCAAAGAAGGTGTTAAGCTAAGAGAATAAATTCTCCGCCACCAATAGAAACGTATTTGAAAGAAATCAGCTTTATATCTCAAAATGTAATGTCAGACATACAACCATACAAGTCTGTTCCGGGTTTGAACAGAACCGAAGGCACTTCTAAAGAATCCCTTGCAATCCGAGCATCCACAATCCCAATCGAACTCCCTATCACATATGGAGATCTCTATAATGGAGCAACTCAATGCAGAGTCATTCGACAGGTTATCCTATCGTTCTCGAAGACACCCGGTCTTCTCCACCGTCTTCAAATACTTTCCATTTCGTCATATCACATATTCAGAATGGGTTATATGACACAAAGGTCCTCTCCTGGCTAAACTGAATAGTGAGCGCTTAATTTAGAAACACGTGGATATATCAAACACAAATTCAGGGTTCGATGTGGGTTTCGGATAACCAACTGGAATCCGACTCCCTGTCGCATCGAAATTCAATTTGTCGTTTTACGGGCCAATGGGTTTTCACATTCACACAGAAACAAATCACAAATATCACAATCCAGCACAAAGAAATTCACATCACAAAGTATCACAATCACAAACAGAGGTATCAATTAGCTCAAGGCATTTCAATAATAATCAATCATCTAACAATGAGATGAATTAACAGTGTGATTTTAATCAATTAACTACATAATTATTCTCATTACTTATCTTAAATTAACGATGAATTATCCTTAATTTTTTAAATTAATTAATCCTTAATTTTTAAATTAATTAATCATTAATTTTTAAATTAATTAATCATTAATTTTTAATTAATTAAATATTAATTATTAGTTAATTAAACCCTTAATTATTAATTAATTAAATCTTAATTACCTTTGTTAATTAATTATTCTTTAATTAATTACTTTAATGATATAATCTTTAATTATAAATTAATTAACTCAAATTAATAATTAATTACCCTTTAATTAATTATTCTTTAAATACTAAGTAATTATAAATCATAAGTCTTAATTAATCATTCAAGTATTATTAAAAATCTTCACTTACTAAACTCTATAATTAATTATCATTAACATAAGAGGTTAAAGTTAACTAAGAGTTAAAAATCAATGTTTCGTCTTAATTTACTTTTAATTATTTATTTAAAATAATTAATAAATAATGTCATCATTAAACAAAGTAAACTTAATCACTTATAAACATATCTTTCTTAACTATTATTAATCCAACACTTAAGCTGAAACCATTTTCTAAAAACATGGATAAAAAAATGTTTTAAAAACTTGAGTTTTGATTTGGAGTAAAACTGCTTTATAAGACAAACCCGAGTCCTACTTCGGGTACGCCCCCGAGCCAATTACCTATTTACTTTGAGTTCTCCTCAAAATGACCGTGTATATTTTTTCAAACTTAAATTTTGTTTAAGTTTTTATTATTCGATACATACTTAAAACTACACAAGTTCAAACTCGAGCCATAATGCAAACTTCCCTTGGTTGTCTTCGAGTAAAAACTTCTTGTTCCATACTTAACCCACTAACACGTACCATAGGTATGTCCATGTGTACTGGAGCTCTGATGAACTCCGGTCGACTTCGCCACCTTCCACAAGTCCATGATCATCTTTCCAGACCTTCAGTACACCCAGATCGACAAGTTCATTAGCCAAACACAATTAAGCATCCTGACCCAAACTGGATCAAACTACGATCACTAGAAATCGCCTCGTTCATCCACCTCTGACCATCAGAGATTACGCAAATGCATTCAAAGCTTCCTTGTCATCCAACACCTCGATTTCCCCATGTCCGGTGACATTTGATCCACCAGAGGCGCTGCATTAGTTCGATTTCCGACCTCGACCCAAACTAGAACTTCAACCCTACATCATTGCTGTTATGACAACACGAATGGTTATCAATTCATCTGATATTTTTACCACTATCCCCAAGTCTTCCTCCACCTCCAGGCAAAACCTTGACTACCTTAAGCGCTACGATCGCCAGAGAAGCCATTAAACCCATTTTCTGATCAACTTTAAAAAAATTCTGATCAACTTAAAATTTCTCAGTCAAAACTGTATTAAAAGTCTTGATTTAACTGTCAAAAATCATTATTTTTGATAACATTTCAGATAGTATTCCTGAAACTAGAACTTATGATATTTGAATTTTTATGATATGAATTGTGACTGTATTTTCAAATTTTCCAGAGAAGCTTTGGTTTGACTTACTTAAATCTATTTTTAAGATTTGAATCATGTTAAAACTAACAACTTCATTTCGAATTCTAAAGTTTAATAATGATCAGGGGAAGAGAAATCAAATTTTGAACAGGCTTAATGCCCGTAAACCTGGAACAGAAGATACTTATGTCTGTAACTGACATGCACAAACAATATATACATATATACACATTTCTGCATACATACAAACACATCTCCAATCTTACTTAAGCATGAGTTCAAACAACAGATCACATTCCAGAGTTAAAAAGAAAGTTTACTCACCTATGAAGAAGAAAGCAGAGAGGAATCTGGAGGTTGTTTGAAGGTCGGGGAAGTATATTGGTTGCTGAGATTGACCTCAAAAATTCGATCTGAACTTGTTTATGGTTTTGAATCTCGAACACTTGATTGTTGAACTGCTGCTTGCTCCAAATTTTCTTACAGACTTGAATTTTTGAACTTTGTTTTTTTTTCTTGATTGCTGGATAGAAATGATTTCCAGATTTAAAATTTTGAATTGAAAAGGTTGTTTCAATTTTTCCCAAGTTTGGCTTTGTTTTGGTGATTCGCTGATTTTTTTTTTATTTTGAAAACTTTCTTTCCTGGTTTTTGAATGTTTACAGAATTTTTCTTTTTCCAAAGCTTTGAAGAGATTAAAAGAAAAATGAGAAAGAGGATGGTTTGAGATGTTATAAAGTTTTGTTTTTCTTTTTATAAATTTCCTTAAAAACAAAAACAATCAAAATGACACTTGTCTATTTTACTACTTCATTGGTAACACTTGTTCATTTGTAAGTTTAAGAATTCAACACTTGTTTAACTTTTGTTTTATATTAATTCTGAATCACATTTCCTACTTATTTGTATATATACAATTTCAAATGAAGAAATGTTTTAACAAATTATTACATTAAATAAATTACATATTTGTGATTTCAAATGCAAATTATTTTCCTAAGACGTTTATTTAAATTTTAAATTAAAATTAAAATTTGAATTATAATCCATTTATACATATATATACTCATATAATTTAAATCCAAATAGTTTTAAAATATTTATATTTTGAATCCTTGAATTCAAATACAATTTTTTTAATCTTATATATATATATATATATAAATCAATACTTATTTTACTTATGTTCAAAAATTCAAATTAATTTCACAATTTATTCCAAAATTCACATTAAGTGTTAAATTTTAAATTAATATAATTTTGGGAATGTTATAGTATTGCGGTGGAAACTCTTAGGAGCAATCAATTGAAAGAAAAAATTTCTAAGTGCCACTTTTGGCAATCTCGTGTGAAATTTTTAGGACATATTATTTTTGAATTCGAAATTTTCATGGATCCTTCAAAAATTGAGGCGATTCAAAATTGGAAGAGACTGGAGAATGTGCGAAAATTCGTAGCTTTCTTGGATTGGTGGGCTATTACCGTCGGTTCATAAAAGACTTTTCAAAAAATTTCGTGCCTCTTACTAGTTTGGCAAAGAGAGGAGTTAAGCACATTTGGTCAGACAAATGTGAAGCTGCTTTTCAGAAATTAAAAGAACTCCTTTTCGATGCTCCTGTTCATGTGATTCCCAAAGGGAACCAAGACTTGATTGTTTATACCAATGCTAATCGTGTTGGTTTAGGAGCCATTCTTATGAAAAGAGAACTTGTTATCGCTTATGCTTCTAGGCAATTAAAGCCTGTCGAGACTACATATGCCACTCATGATTTAGAGCTCGCTGCCATTGTTTTCGCCCTTAGAATTTGGCAGTATTATCTTTTAGGAGAGAAATTTGTTCTCTACACCGATCATAAATTTTGAAGTATTTATTTTCTCAAAAGGAACTTAATTTGCGTAAACAACGTTGGCTCGAATTCCTTGCATCTTGTGATCTCAATATTCTCTGTATTCCTGGAAAGAGGAAATCATGTTGTCGACGCCCTTAGTCTTAAGCAACAAGTGGTTATTTCCATGATGATATCCGAAAGGAATGATCTTTAGACTTTGTCCACTTGTGAGATTCGAGATCGTGAATCGGATTCATGTTCATCTCTTGTTTTATGTAGCCTTGAGGCTCATCCTTCTCTTTTAGACCACATCATTGAAGCTCAAAAGCAAGATCCCGAATTGGCTCTTCTTAGCCGAAGTTGTAGGGATAAAATTGATGTTGATGGTTTGAAAGCCTTTGAAATCGATGCTCGTGCAGGAATTCAAAATTTTGCTAGACTTATTGTGCAAAATATTAGTGATCTTAGTAAAGACATTTTAGAAGATTCCCATCATTCTAAATTTACCATTCATCCCGGTAGTAGTAAATTGTATGCGGACATGAAACGACTTTATTATTGGGATGGAACAAAATATGATATTGCTAACTTTATTAAGCGTTGCATGACTTGCCAACTCGTAAAGGCCATGCATCAAAGGCCCGGTGGGTATTGCAACCTTTGGGCATTCCAGTTTGGAAGTGGGATCGGGTCTCCATGAACTTTATTGATGGTCTTCCCCGTTCTCATTTCGGTCATGATAGTTCATGGGTGATAGTAGATAGACTTACAAAATCCGCCTATTTTCTTCCAATTTGGTCCAACCGGACCGCACCACTTTTGGCCAAATCCATGTTAAAGAAATTGTTAAATTGCATGGACTTTCTACTTCTATTGTTAGTGATGATGATTCATTAGTTACGGGTGGATTTTGGAAAGATCTTCAAAAATCTATGGAAACGAAGCTCAATTTTAGCATCGCTTATCATCCTCGGTCCAATGGACAAACAGAGCGTGTGAATCAAACTCTTGAAGATCTTCTTCGTGCATGTGTTCTTGACTTTGTGGAAGTTGGGAAGATCTTATAATAATAGCTTCCAGTCTAGTATTGGTATAGCACCTGTCGAGGCACTCTATGGAAGGTCATGCCAATTTCCTTCATGTTGGCTTGAAGCCGGTGAAAAGCTGGTTTTAGGTCCATATTTTATTCGTGAATCCACGGAAAAGATTAACCTTATTCGTCGTAGAATGAGAGAAGCTCAAAGTATACAAAAATCCTATGCCGATAACTGAAGGAGGAAACTAGAATTTTATATGGCAGATTTGGTATTTATCGTGTTTCGCCTATGAAGGGTGTTGTGCGTTTCAGTCGCTCAGGAAAATTAGCACCTTGATTTATTGGCCCATTTCCCATCGCCGGATGCATTGGTTCCGTGGCTTATCGTATTTTATTATCGGCTTAATTTTTTGCTATTCATGATGTATTCTACGTTTCTCAACTACAGAAATGCCTTAGAGATTTCGATTCTATTCTTGAGCCCGGTGTTATTGAAGAAATTGATGTTTCGCCTAATTTGATTTTTAAGCAACATCATATTCGCATCATCGCTATAGAGGTTAAACTCCTTCGTAATAAAGATGTTCCGCTTGTGAAAATTCAATGGTCCTCAAAACCTAAGGATTGTTCTAGGGAATCTAGAGAATTCATCGAGTGAACACATTCGGATTTACTCTCTTGTGTTCCTTATGGTTAACTTCTCGTTTCAATTTTTCATTTTGGGTTATTATGTCACGGAATGGTTGTTACTCCTTGTTTCCTTATTAAATATTGCGAGGACCCAATCTATTTGAGGAGGGGATTCTGTAACAACCCGCATATTTTACGATTATATATTTAAATTTTTTATTTAAATATAGCATCATTAGTTGAATTTATATCCGAAATATGACTTTTTTGTAAACAGTCAAATCCAGACTCGAGACTATTTCCATTGATTTTAAAACGACGTTTACAACTTTTTTAAGTACAAAAATATATATGTTTGGAGTTGATTAGGATTTTGGTATTTCATTTGGGCTTTGGGTTGGGTTCTAGCCCATTAACCCAATAAGCTAATCCAAACTCTTCTACCAAATATCCTAACTCCTCTCCCCTTCATTCATTCTGCTCATAATAATTCCTAACACTTAAGCTAAATGAAAAATGGGGGAAAGAGTGGAGATTATGAATTCCTAAGCCCTAGTTCTCTTAGGAAATTCAAATTCAAGTTCCAAAATCAAGGAGAAGCTTAGGTAAGCATCCTCTTTATCTTCTCCATCTCAATCCCTCTTCAATTCTTGATTTTTCCAATAACCTAACTTAGGAAAAACTTTGCATTTAATAATAGATTGAAGATTCTAGAGGTGCAGTGAAGAGGAATTGGTCTTGCTTTGTTTTAGAGCTTCTCATTCGTTGTTTTTAAGTTTAAAGGTGAGTTCTTGAACTCATATATATGTATATAGCTTTCATTGTAGCTAGGTATGAATTCCTAACATCTATTTCTTATTCAATTGCTTTTGATTTGAATTGGTTTGGTGAATTTTTCAATTTTGGTTTTAAAGTCAACATTTATGAAAATCCTACTATGGATGTTCGGACATGTTATTTATGGTGTATCAAAGAGCCTATAAGGTTGGGTTGTCTCTTGTCATAAATCCCTAGCATTCATTGCTTGTTCGATCGCTCTCGAGTTCATTTGGTTATCAATGGCCTAAGCAAATTTTTGCCCAGCATAGGCACCCAGACATCTAGTGGAAAAACCTAGTTGTTTCGGTGGGGCTCCTGAGAAAAAAAAAAGAAACGATAAAAAATAAAATGGCAAAGCCTATGACCAGATGTCTGGTTAAAACAACCAGACATTTGGGTGGCTTTAGGAAATAAAAGGAAAAAGGAGAAAAAAATATAAATTTCCAGAACCCAGGGTCAGATGTCTAGTTCTGCTGAATTTTGCATGTTTTTGAGTGGATTTCCAATTTTTATCGATCTTTGACGATCCGAATAGTTATTGTCAATCAGTACCGACTTTGATGATTTCTTTTCTAGATTTTTGGTTTTTCCATTTGATGGATTTGGTACCCATTTTCATGGTTTTAATTCACCTCGTCAAATGTAGATTTTTGGTGATAGATTTTTTTTTACAATCATTTCTGTGATTTGTCACTTTAAAATATAAAGGTTCTTATACTAGTAGTAAATACTAAAACTCTTTCATAAAAAACGATTTCAACACTATTTTTAATACAAAACTCGTTTTAAAACCGTTTTTCAATCTATTAGTATATATACAAAACCTTTACCTCATTCGTATGAGAAATCCAATGAAACGACTTAGCAAAACAAGTGGTATGAAACGCTTGCGTTTACTTCGTCGTTTAATTCTTGGACTTGTTCGATTGAAATCTCATGACAATTTTCGAGTGGAAGTCTACAATATGTTCGTTAATATTTAATTTAAGCCAATGGTTATGAGATATGAAGCTTAACTCATTTGTTTACTGGCTTAGTGTAATTTATGCTTATTGATTAATGTTGATCTTTTTGTAATTTAGACTAGCGATGCGCGATGTCTCATTTGTCCGCGTGGGGGAATGCACCCTATTTGTGGAGCTTCGGCTCAATTTGGTAGGGTGGCGACCCATGGTCTTCGGGCCGTTTGTGGAGCTTTGGCTCAAATTTTATGGGTTAGCAACCATGGGATAGCATTTCGTTTGTGATACACGTGTTGGTGAGTTTTCATGCTCCCGTCTGTGATAGGCCTCTCCGCCTTTGTGTTTTCTGGATTTTAATTATTGATTTCTAGAATTGTGTTTTCAATATTATCGGTGCACCACGAATCACCGTAGCAATGCAGCCGAAGGTTTAAGTACCTTCAGAGGAACAACCACTATAATATTTACGAATCACCGTAATATTTATAAATGGTTATTACTCTGCCGTAGCCTAGACACCAAGAAATTAAATTGTTCAAAAAAAAGACAAATTGTCAATATACAATTAAGTGTTATCGATGTCTAACCGTTATTTTTAATCAAAATCTAAGATGAAATGCAGAACAGAAACTAAACGTGTATTAACAATGCAACTACGAATGATTTTTTTTTTTTTAAAAAGCAAATGCAAGCAACCAACAATTCAATTCAAATAAAACTAGAAATGAAAGCAGAATTTTTTAGCAAGCAGAGCAATTTATTTTGGCTAGCTAAGGAAGCAATTTTCAGCAAGCTATTCTTCCTTTATTTCCTGCTTTGGCAACCTGAAAATTAAAAACTAAGATATATACAATATTTTTTTTTTTTGTTTTTTTTTTTGTGAAAGGAAACTTAAAAGTAGGGTTTTACTTAAAAAAAAAAAAAAAAAAAAAAATTCAATTTTTTTTTTTTTGAATGGAGAAACAACTAGTAAGAGATCTAAACAAAAGATTTGTTTTTTTTTATGAAGCAAGAAAATAAAAATAAAAATAAAACAAAACTTCCAAGCTTCCCTCTGTTTTTTTTTTTTTTTTTATACACCACTAGGGCCCGGCCGAAATAATTTTTATTTTACTTTATTTTACACACTCAAAACTATTACCACAAAACCCGGCCCATTCTAAAACCAAATACACAGCACCACTCACAACTGAAAACCGAGCAAGATAAAAATGAATCAAAATTTCAGACCGAATGCAATTCACGAAATCTGTTTATCAAAAATTTCTCCTCCCAATTCAACTTCAATTTCGATTTTAAATGCAATTTAATTTCTAGAAGTATAGCCGATGGAGGCTTTCAAGTGAGGGCTTTTGATTGCGTCGTGGTTGAAGTTGAGTTTGTGGTTATTGCTCGCTGCAGTTCGAATTGGGTTCGCGGCCTCTATTAATTTGCAGAGGAAGTTGAAGTAGGTCGTTAGCTGGGTTGCGATGCTGTCGATTGAGGATATGGCGAGGTGGTAGACCGTCGACTGGAAACCGTAGTTTGATGAACTGAAATTGTTTGGGGAGTATGTAGCTGTCAGCGGTTTTGAAATGTTGTGTTGAACAAAAGGAGATGTGGTGTAGCAGTCTTGTAGTTTGAATTGAAGTTGAACTGTTGAGTGGTGGTCAGGGAGAATGGGTGACAGAAGAATGGTTGATGAAGTTCAAGCAAGTTGTATTGTATTGTTAGTGATTGGGAAGATGGTTGATGGGAAGTGCAGTTTCGGCAATGGCTGATATTTGTATGAGCAGATTGTCTGGTTGATGTGTTTGGAGCAGATTGTTTTGGCAAATGCAAGTGGATATCAGGGAGGGGTAAGCAAGTGGTTGAGTGTCGCGAGTCAAGGAAGTAGGGTGGAGTTTGTATGGACTGTGATGTTGGAGTTTGACTGGTTGAGTGGTGGTATCACTGTCGCATGTGATTTGGTGATGTTGATGGTCGGGGAAGACTTGTGGTAACTGTTGGAGGAAGTGGTCGGCACAGTGATTTGTGTGCAATAGTAGCAGTGATGGTTGCAGCAGAGATTGGATGGTGGACAGATGAAATATGACGGTGAAGGGACTGTTGTAAGAAAAGGGGAGTGTTACGGTTTTGGGAGATATGTGTGCACGGTGATTGATGTGCACGTGATGTTTGTGTGCACAAGTGGTTTGTGAATGTGTTGGGAAGTCTGGAATTTGTGGCACTGGTAATTGATGAAATGAAGTTGAATGTGTAGTCTGAAGAGATGTTGCAGTGATGAAGTGGAGTGATGGTTTTGAAGGTGTGAGTATTGGTGGTTGATTGCAAGTTTGGGTATGTTTGAGATGATAGAGAGTTTGTTGTGGATGTGTGATAGTTTGATGATGGAAAGGAGTAGTATGTTGGTGTGTGTTTGTTCTGTGAAGGAAGGTAGTTATTGAAACAGAGAATGGGTATTGTAGTTGAAAGATTTGTGAAAGGTTTTGTGGTTGTAGTGAGACAGCAGTGCTGAGGCAATAGCAAGCCAGCAAGCACTTTGAGGAATATGTGTGGAAATGATGGTGGATGAGGCAATATAGAACAGTTTTGGGACTGCAGATTTTTTTTTTTAAATGTAAACAAAGGAAAGAAAATGTAAATGTAACAAATGGAAATGAAATGATTTTTTTTTGTTTTTTTTTTTTTAATTGTATGTTAATTTTTTTTTAAAAATAGGCCAATGCAATGCAAACAAAAAGAAAACAAGCACACAAAAAGAAAACAAATACACAACTCTTTTGCTTTTAAGAAATTAACACACAAAACACACAACAAAAATCAAAAGAAAATAATTCGAAAAATAGAAAAATAAAATCAAAACAAATCCCCGGCAACGGCGCCAAAAACTTGTTCGTCGACGGAAATTCTATCGGTTTAGAAAACCGTCGAACGAATTTTGAAATAAAAATTTATACCGCAAGCGCACGGTGTACGAATGTAGCACGCGGCGAATACGGGTCGATCCGCAGGGAATTGATGATTTTAAAATTCTATTCAATCAAATTAACCAAACTTGAAAGTGCGATTAGCTAAAAATGTAAGAAACTAATAAAAACTAGCAAAAGAAAAATGGATAAAAATATGAGAGTTAAAAGAACAATTTAGAGATAAATTCACTCTCTAGATCATATAAATCAACAAAATGAAGTTATGATCTCTCTTTTCTTGTCATTAGTGAATTAGTTGATGTGCTTATCATAAGTATGGTATATTTGTGCTATTAATTAGCTCAATATAAACCATCAAACTATAACACAACCACTAATACACATTTAACTCTCATGAAATATGACAACAAAGTTGAAATAAAAATCTATTTTAAGCATAGCCTATTAACTATTGTTTAGAAATATAGGCTATCAAATTTCAATTTCAACATTCACTTCTTTGCCATAATCATATTTAGATGAATAGGCAATTTGTGTTATGTTTGTTTAAGCATAGCCTATTTGTTATGAACAACATAGACTATCAAATTCAAAGCTAAAACAACAAGTTAAACCACTTCAAAACATTTCATTTAAGCACAAAAGAGAGCATAAACAACAAAATGTTGGATCTACATACTAGAGAGCTTCATTACCCCTAAATTGAAGGGATTAAGCTTTCATATTTGTTATCATATGAACAAATGTAGAAAACAACATTAAACAAGAAGAGAAAAAGAGAGCAAAATGAAAGGAAAAATTATTCTACTTGCATAAAAGTAAATCTACACTACTAGCATGAAAGGAAATGAACATGTAAGTAAAAGGAAACACTAATTAACATTGCATAATAGAAAAGAATTACATAAGAGAAGAAATGGCTAAGTAGCCATGGAAAGAAAGAGAGCTTTGATTTATTTTCTAAACTAAAACTAACTAACTAAGAGCAAGATGACTACATGAAACATAAGGGGTATTTATACAAGTTAGAAACCCTAATTCACTTTTTAGGGAATGCCCAAAATGCCCCCTAGGAAGTGTGGAGGCCAAGTAACCATTAACATGTCTTAATCCCTCATTAAGTGTACATGAAGCCATTAACTTCATAAGCATGTGCATTAGCCTTCAATTTGTACATTAAGGTAGGTGGGTAGGTGGGGTCCTCCATGATCTTCACTTTGAATTATTTCCATCTTCATTCCTTTATATTCTTTGTGCATGCATATTTCTTCATGAAACCACTCCTATTTGAGACCATATTCCTACAAAAATATATATAAATTTTCAATTAATTTTTCTCAAAGAAATATATGCACACAAATGACCGTTTTGCCCCTATATGAAGATGAATATGTGAAAATTTGGAATTAATATGAATTTTGGTTAAAACAAGTTAAAATACCCAATATGATCATTTATTTAATTTAAATAGACTAAATATGGTGGTAAAAATATGCACATTTACGTGCACATCAGCGACCGAGGAAAAGCTTTTTATAATTCTATTCTTGTGGCAAAACCGTGAAAACTCTTCACTCTTAAATTGAGTCCCATTATCAGATATTATCTTATAAAGTATCCCAAATCTTGTGACAATGTTTCAAATGACGAATCTTAGCACTTTTCCAGAGGTAATTTTTGAGAGTGGTTCTGCTTCAACCAATTTTGTAAAGTAATCTATTGCCACCAAGGCATATTTCGCCCCTCCCTTTGAGATTGGAAGTGATCCAATTAAGTTGATTCCCCAAACGTCAAATGGCCATGGGGTAGCAATAGGGGTTAGTTGACTTGGTGTGAGACGTGGTATTTTTAAAGAACGCTGACATTTCTCACACCTTTTAACAAATTCCATAGCTTGATTAGTTAGATGTGGCTAGTAAAGCCCTTGCCTCATTATCTTCTTGGGTAGTTTTATTCCATTAGAGTGATCCCCACAGAATTCTTTGTGCGCTTTCTTTATTATTCTTAATCCGCTTTCAGGTTTCACATATCGTAAATAGGGAAGGGCATACCCTTTCTTATAAAGAACTCCATCCATAATAGTAAAGCTATAAGCATGTCGTTTAATCATGCTTTTATTTTATCTACAGGCAATTTTCCATCGACTATATAATCCACGATTGGTGCCATCCAAGGGTTTTCATAACTTTCTTTTGCTATTGGAGCTATGGGTTCTTGATTCGGTATCTCTTGGTCCATCTCTTCCGATTCTGATGCCAAGGCCTATGATCGGGTTAATACTAGTATTTCCACAGCTTTCTCTTGTTTGTTTTCCTCAATGCTGGGATTGGTCTGAAATCCTATAGGTACAATTCGAGTCTCAGGAGCTCCTCTTGAGCTTGCCAACTTAGCCAGTGAATCTGCTTGAAAGTTTTCTCCTCTTGGTATTTGATGTATGGAGAAATCTTCAAAAAGTGCAAACATCTTTAAAACTTTCTTTACATTCTGACTAAGTTTAGGATCCATGGTTTGATATATCTGCTTGATCGGGTGAACCATCAGTTGAGAATCGCCGAATACCCGGATTCTTAGTATTTGCAAAGCAAGGGTTAATCCGGCAACCATAGATTCATACTCTGCTACATTATTAGTTGCTGAGAATCCCAACTTCATAGCACAGTGTAACTTGTGCCCGTTTGGGATAATTATTACATATCCTGCCCCCACTCCTTATTCATTTGATGTGCCTCCACAAATAATTGCCACTTGGGTTTTGTATCTTTTTCCTTTTCAGATTGCTTTGAAATGAACCATGTACATTCATTGATGAAATCGGCTAATGCTTGACCTTTTATAACCGTTCTAGGCTGATATGCTATATCGTACTGACTTAGTTCAGTTCCCTACTTAATTAACCTTCCAAAAGTTTTGGGCACGCCAAAGATTTTCGTTAATAGGAAGTTGGTCAACACTTTTACTGGATGTGCTTGAAAATAGGGCCTTAGTCTTTAAGCTATCAAATTTAAACAGTACGTTAGCTTTTCATTGACTGGGTATCAGATTTCAGCATCCTTTAACCTTAACTAGTAGTTGCAATCCCTCGTTATTTCTAATCACTACCGAGCTCATCGCATGTTCATAAATTGCTATATATAAGAAAAGATCCTTTCCCTCTTTGGGGCTAGATAAGATGGGTGGCTTTTCCAAATGAAGCTTCAGCTCTTGAAACCTTTTTACACTCTTCATTGCATTCGAAATTCTTCTTCTTCCTGATCACCTCAAAGAATAGTATGCACTTATCAGTGACTCTCAATATGAACCTGCTTAGCGCTTCCACTTTTCCATTCGAACTCATGACATCTTTATTTGTCCTAGGTTCTGCCATATCCTTAATGGCCTCGATCTGTTCTGGGCTAGCCTCAATCCCTTATGCACTCACAATATATCCAAGAAATTTTTCAGAATGGGCCCCAAAGTTGCAGTTTTGGTGGTTGAGCTTCATTTGATACTTTTGGAGCACTTTAAACATTTCGTTCAAATCTTCAAGATGATCTTTCGCCTCTTGAGATTTCACCAACATGTCGTCAACATAAACTTCCATATTCCTCTCAGTTTGTTCTTTGAACATTCTTTAACCAACCATGGGTAATTTGCTCTTGCATTCTTCAACTCAAATTGGATTACCTTATAACAATAGGTTCCTTCGTCTGTAATGAAGCTAGTATGTTCCTCGTCAGGTTTAAACATAGGAATCTGATTGTACTCAGAATAGGCATCCATTAGGGAGAGCAGCTTATGCCCACTGGTAGAGTTAACCAACCAACCCATCCTTGGCAACGGGTAACAATTCTTTGGACAAGCTTTATTCAAATATGTATAGTCTATACAAGTCCGCCACTTTCAATTAGATTTCTTTAGCAAAACCGGATTTGCCAACCATTTAGGGTATCAGACTTCTCGGGTACACCCATTTTGTTGTAATTTCTTAACTTCTTCCTTCAGGGTGTCGGTCCTAACCTTATCAAACTGCCTTTTCTTTAACCGAACAGGAGGAATGTCTGGATTGATATTCAGGCCATGGCTCATGAACGTGGGACTAATTCCAACCATGTCAGAATGGGTCCAAGCAAAAACGTCCTTATTTTCTTTTAACAATTCTGTTAATCTCGACTTTAGGTGTTCCTCAAGACCCTTTTCCACTCTAATTATTTCATTAGAATCGACAGAATCTAGTAGAACCTCTTCAGTTTCTTCGACTGGTTTAAATCTTTCCACTTCTCCTCGATAATCTAATTCTGTAACGATTTCGCTTTCTTCGATTGAGTTTGAATCTGCTCTCTTTCTTTTTCTGTAAACTACAAAACACCTTGCAGAAATATGTTTATTAGTTTTATTATATTTTTTTCTTTGCTTCGAATGATGGATGTAGAAACCCATCTTCCAAAGGCTACAAAGTAACAGAAAAATCGAAATAATAAGTGAACTCCATGTTGCATTGTTTTAGGGTTGCAAAGTACATTTCTCGAGATGCGAATTGTTCAGCTCGAATAATTCCCTAGACGCTTTTAGCATTAGATATTTCAGTGAGATGAATGCATCCACCTCTTCCAGCACTGGTCCTCCAAAGAAGGCATTATAAATGATGGTTGATCTATGATCACAAAGGTCATTTCAAAGACTCTGGAATATGGGGGAAGTCCTAGTTGGACAAAAAGCTTCACCTGCCCAAGCGGAGTTGTCCCCTTATTATTGAACCCAAAGATTGGATCGGGACTGGGTTCAAGTCTATCCTAGGAAATCCCCATCTGATCAAACTATGGCGGAATATCACATTTATAGCGCTCCCCGTGTTAACCAGGATTTTAGTACCACTGAGGATCCTATTTGGGCTGTGATCATTAAGGGATCATTATGAGGGTGATGGATCTCCCTCCTTAGCTCTTATGGATTAATCACTAGTGTGTCCACATTGATGTTGTGTTTTGGACTTTTGAACGGTGGTTCCTCCTATATAGAGAATACACCCTTCTTCGCTTCTTAAATGTACTTGCTACGGGCACTTTGACTTCTACCTGCTGGATGTGGTCCTCCATATATGACATCAATCCTATTCTAAGGTGGACTTAAGCTTAGTGGGTCATCTTCCTCAATCACATTTATAGTATTATCAATAGGCTTCCTCGCATCTGTGTTTCGCCGAGAGAGTTTATTGTGGGTTCTTCACGAATTCCTTCAACTTCCCTTCTCGAATCAATTTTCGAATCATCCCAGCCAGAACCTTACACTCATTGGTTCTGTGGCTATTTACTTTGTGGTAGGCATGGTATTTGTCTCCTTTTTTCTACTCAGGGTTATTTCGGGCCTTAAATAAAGTGGGGAAGTTGATATTATGCTGGGTCATTGCATAGATGTAGGAGATTGGTCGATTTAACGCCATCGCATTAGCATTGGTGTCTTCCCACGTAACTCTCTTGGAAATTCTCTCTGGGCCAAATCTACCGATGTCCTTCTTGTGACCAAACTTCTTCTTTGAGTAATACAATTGTCCATTCGGATAAACTTGTCGGCTTGGAAATGGAAATCTTGAAGATCACGACATCCATGAATAAATAGCTCCTTCCAAAAAGAAGAATTAACTATGAATCCTAAGTGGACAGCTATGAGCTTATCTCTGTTGTGACGACCCAAACTCGATGTCCGATAAACGACATCAAATTCGCATCGCCGGAGCTTATAACAACAATTAGATGAATATAAAACAGCGGAACAGAATCAATATCATAGATAACATCACTGTTACAACATCAACATAATATCCATACTACAACAGAGTACATAATACATATACATACATACACCACAACTCCAAATACAACATCATGACAATACAACAGTAATCATAAATCCAAAAGTCCTCAAATGAGAGAGATGATAACGAACTCCCAAAAGCTAACACCTGAAATCTCCAAAATCTCTTAAGATATCTCCAAGATGAGAGCTCCAAAATACTGCTACTCCAAAATACAGAAACCTGCTACTAGGCCCCCCGTGTGGAAATAATGGGCACCCAGAGTTTAGGAAAGAAAACAATAAACTCCGGATCAGTCATGGGACTGGTGTGAGTAAACAAAAACAGTTGCATTTAATTAAAACAAGATTTATAAAAGAATTTTCGATATGCTTTTAAAAAATGGAACTACCATAAGACCTCCCGCCACACACACAATGCAAACGCAGAATTGGAGGAGATTTCTTCTTATGATAGTTAAATATGCTTGGTACGAGAAAAAGAATTCTTTGATATTATTACTAGTGCATAGTGAAGTAAATCATTTCGAAAATAGAATATTAATCTTAGCCAGCATAGACATTCCGAACTATGCCTACTATAGCTACCATTTAAACAGTGGGGCGCCACCATAAGTAAATGGCAGGTTCTACAACTAAAACCGTACAAGTCTGTATTGTTTCTTTGGATTTCCAATAAATGGTCAGGCCAAGGAACTTCCCATTGCCACATGAGAACGCCTCTGGAAGGACGTCCCCGAGAACCAAACCGGATCTCTGCCAACACAAGGTCGGGTTACCCCTAACTGGGTAACTACTGACACGAGTATGCCATCTCCCGGTTGTAACCAACCTTTAACCGGGGCCCCAGCAACAAATCACAAAATCATATATATATATATCTGCGATATCAACATAAGTTAAGTATCTGGGCTCCATACCATGATACCACTTCTATCCAGAAGGAAATGCACATACCCTAAGGGGTGCTACCCCCAATAACCTTGCTGCATCTTTCCTGTTTCGACCATTTCGGGGTGTGAGGTCCGACGAAGTCTCGTCCACAAAAACACGCTTTATACAAAAGCTGTGCTTTGGGTCAACAAATGATCATAGAAATGATCACCAAGATAGACGATCAAACAAATGATCCTATCACAAATGATCAACACAATGATCATTTCACAGCAACACTCAGCATGTCACATTACCAAATTGGGAATATATTGCTGATAACCTTCAACTATATAACCTCTAAGCTCGTACGTCTCAGAGAAGGGTGTTAAGCTAAGAGAATAAATTCTCCGCCACCAACAGAAATATATTTGAAAGAAATCTGCTTTATATCTCAATTTGTAATGTCAGACATACAATCCATACAAGTCTGTTCCGGGCTCGAACAGAACCGAAGGCACTTCCAAAGAAGTCCTTGCAATCCGGATATCCACAATCCTGATCGGATTCCCCATCACATATGGAGAACTCTATACCGGAGCAACTCGGTGCAGAGTCAATCGACATGTCATCCTATCGCTCTTGCAAATACCCGGTCTTCAACACCGGTCTTCAAATGCTATCCATAACGTCGAATCACATATTCGAAATGGGTTTTATGACTCAAAGGTCCTTTCCCGGCTAATTCGAATAGTGAGTGTCATATTTTAAAACATGTGGATGTCATTCACAAATATTCACAGGTTCGATTTGGGTTTCGGATAACCAACTGAAATCCGATTCCCTGTTGCATCGAGGTTTAAATGTCGTTTTACGGGCAACAGGGTTTTTACATCAATACAGAACAAATCATAATCACAGTGCAATAACATGGCAATTACATCATACAGAATCACAAACAGAACAGAGATATCAATATAGTGCTCAACGATAGTTAATCGTTTCCAATCAAAGTGAATGGGATTTAATAAATTAACCATATAAATATTTTTTTTTGTTGATTACTTAAAATCGATGATTTATTATTTATAATTACAATTTAATTAAATCTCAAAACCATATTACTTTATTATTCCTTAATAAATTATCTTAATGTAACTATCAATTTTTTTTTGAATCAATCAACTTAAATTATCAAATTAACGATTCTTAATTTACAACTTAAATTTTAATTGCTTTTATTTATTTATTATTATTAATTACAAAGTAATTATAAATCATAAATTATTTAATCATTGTTTGATTTAACTTCACATTCCATTAACAATCATCATTTTATAAAGAATGCTTATAAAAATTGTTTAAACTTAAGTTTTCGACAAATTTCAAACTGAATATATTGTTCCAGGTGGCCAACCCGAGGCTCCCCCGAGTCACGCCCGAGCTCAAATGCTACCTACTTCGAGTTTCAACCCCATGCTACCCATGTAAATAAAAATTTTCAAAATTTGTTTAAGTCCAAATTTCATCCCGATACAACCCTGAAGCCACTCGATTCCCCCTTCGAGTTTCTGCCCTATTTCCCCGATCAAAACTACGAGTCAACCCACACGAGTGCAAACCTGAAATGCTTCAGGTAATCAAATTTTCCCAGGTCATCAATTTGTGCATGTATACATGCACAACGCCATTGATGATCTTCAGGCGTCGCTGCATCGATGAGTAAGTCAAAAAATCCTCCCTAGTTCAATCCCCGATCACTCAATTCCATTATCATCTCGAATTCGAAATTGAGTTCGAGCACGCAACCTGTAACATAAATTGGAAACTCCACTCGTCCCTATCAACGCCTCTCCACGACGCCTGACGCCGCCAGAAACCAAGCAACTTCGTCCATAGTTCGACAACACCCCAAGCTATCATTCCTCAATTCCTCGTGAAGCTCGGTCAACTCAAAAAAACGCAATCCTCTTTTTGCTAAGCACGTTCAAAACTGGAACCAAAACCCTAATGGGACTTTGAATCCAACTTTCACGCAATAGAAAAATTAATTAACAATTTTCCTGGATTCGTAGGTGTTCAAACATGCTTCCATGCGAATTTCAGTATTTATAATTGATTTGATTTTCAGTAATTCATAAAAGTGCAACTTTTGTTCATAAACCAATTTCTCTGAGAATACCAAACTAAAAATTTAAATTCATGTCTTGCGGTATATATTCAATAAATATTCTTGAATTCATATTTTTCAACAATTTATTTTTATCAATATTTGTGAAGATCTGTAAACCAAAGTTACAGTGGTGCTAATCCACTGTATATTTAAATAAACTTGCAAAAATCTTGTTTCATGGTTTAACCAACTTAATTATGTGAAAACTCATAGCTTGTTAGTGATTTAAAACACATAGACTTCAGTTTTAAAAACACAAGTAATCCCTGCATGAATATTTACAGAGAACACAAAGCATCATACTGTAATATGAACAAAACAGTTAAAATGGAAGTTTAAACTGTTTTAAATAAACTTAATACCCTTTACAAATCATATTTACTCACCTGTATAATGAATGAGCAGAGACTATAAATGTGTTTGCAACTGCAGTTTGAATTTCCCTCTGTTCTTCTTTCTTCAAAAATTTGTTTTCAAGCTTGAATGAAGTTGAGCTTGTTAATAAATGACACTTATGTTTTTCTTTCTTTTTAATTTATGTTCTCTGCTAAGATTGTTAAATGAACTTTAAAACAGAGGCTGTGATGTTTATATATATGAAGATGGTGTACATGCTGCATTGTATAGGTAGGTAGAATACTATTTTTGAATATTGACTAACCCAGGCTAGAAAGTAACAGCATTAATTGCAAGCATGTTAACAACAGTCTTTACTTTAGATTCTTGTTTGGCAGATCTTGCTTATGGCTGATGTGATTCTTGTTTATGGAAGAGAGTAGATAGCATTTAATGCAAGTATGCGATGTAGTGTTTTCCTTGTATGGTTTATACAGGAAGCCTTACTTTAAATTTGCTGAAGTGTATAGCATTAAATGCTTCATGCCTCCTTGTACACCTACAGGTAAAGTTACTTTATCATTTTTATTTTTACTTACTACAAACTTACTTTATTTTGTTAAATGGAAGAGTTTTGTTTAAAAAGGTTTATTTTTCTTATGTCTACTTATTTGTTTACATAGCTAATTGAAAGTGTTTTCTTTTACGGTTTTATATTTCTTCATAAAAATTTGTTATCTTAGTTTATTTGTTTATATGTTTAAATGTTAGATTATAATTTTGTGACTTAAATTTTATAATTTTATCATAACTTACATTAACAATTTTATTTCTATTAAAAGCTCATCTATCATAATTTCTTGTTTTACTTTGTCATAATTTCTTATTTTACTTTGTTAAAAGGAAAAGTTGTTTTAATTATTAACATTAAATAACTATGTAATTTTATTTCTTTTGAATTTCTCAAATTTACATTTAAAAGTTCCAATAAATGTCCAAATTTTTAATTCAAAATTTCCGGGATGTTACAATATCCCCTCCTTAAGAAAATTTCGTCCTCGAAATTGAAAGAGAGAGAAACGTAAACAAAGAATAGACGAATTTATAAATAAGGAAATGACTTACAGTTTTAAGTCGAGATGTCAATTCTGCATTTGGGATATGATTTCTTCATATTATCTTCGGTCTCCCAAGTACAGTCCTTTGGATCGCCACTCCATTGAACTTTGACCAATTTCACAATTTTGTTCCTCAATCGCTTCTCATCACGATCTACAATTTTTATCGGTTCCCTTCTAACTGCCAAGTTAGGAGTGATTTCAAGATCCTGCTGAGCAGCTTCTTCAATTATATCATCTGGATCGTGCACATATTTCCGAAGGTTAGAAATATGGAACACATCATGTACGCCAGACAACCAGCTGGGTAACTGCACTTTATATGCTAGAGAACCAATCCTTTCCAGAATAGGAAAAGGACCAATATAACGCGGTGCCAACTTTTCAGTTTTCCCGAATCTCAACACACCCCGCATCGGAGATACTTTCAGAAATACAGAATCTCCAACTTGAAATTCCAAATTTCTCCTTCGACGGTCATAATAGCTCTTCTGACGGCTTTGGGCAGTTAATAACTTCTTTCGAATAAAGTCTACCTTCTCAGTGGCTTCTTTTATCATATCTGGTCCAAGAACAAGTCTGTCACCTGATTCGATCCAGCATGTAGGTGATCGACACGGACGACCATATAAAGCTTCGAAAGGAGCCATTTCTATACTGGCCTGATAACTGTTGTTATAAGAGAATTCAACCAGATGCAAATGGTCCTCCCAAGAACCACCAAAATCATGAACACAAGCACGCAGTAGGTCTTCTAGAATTCGGTTGACCCTTTCAGTCTGCCCATCAGATTGTGGGTGATAAGCAGTGCTGAAATTTAATTTCGTTCCCAATGCATCCTGAAATGCTTCCCAAAATCTACTAGTGAAAATCGGATCACGATCACTCACTATACTACTGGGAATACCATGGAGGCGAACAAATTCCTTTATATAAATACCTGCCAAGCTTGCTGCAGTCCGAGTAGATTTAACTGGAATGAAATGAGCATTTTTGGTTAGACGATCCACACTAACCCAAATCGCTTCATTGCCTTTCTTGGTTCGTGGCAATCCATCAATGAAATCCATTGATACCTGATCCCACTTCCATTTCGGTACTTCCAAAGGTTGAAGTAAACCAGCCACTTTCTTTTGGTCACTCTTGATCTGCTGACAAGTAGCACAGCGACTCACATAAATAGATATGTCTCTCCTCATCGTTTTCCACCAGAATGTCCTTTTAACATCACGATACATTTTGTTGACTCCTGGATGGATGTTGAATTTTGACTTGTGGCATTCGTCCAATACTTCACGTTTCAGATCAGGGAAGTCTGGAACACAAATCCTGCCTTTTAATCTTATTACTCCTCTATTATCCATCTCAAAACTAGTGTCTTCTCCTTGGCAAATTCTTTTATAAATTCCCCGAAGAAACTCATCTTCATATTGCTTATTTGCGATCTTTTTAAGAAGAGTAGGAGTGATAACAAGATATGCGAGAACAGCATGTCTTCTGCTTAAAGCGTCTGCAACTACATTGGCCTTTCCGGGTGTATACAGAATATCTAAGTCATAAGATGCTAGAAATTCCAACCAACGTTGTTGTCGCAGATTCAGATCCTTCTGGGTGAAAAGATATTTCAAGGATTTATGGTCGGTGAATAATTCGAATTTTTCACCTAAAACAAAGAGAGTTTATTAGGTATATTTCTTTAGTCAAATTAGTTTCATAAATTGTTAGGAAAGCTGAAAAGATTCTTACCCAGAAGATAGTGTCGCCATATTTTCAAAGCGAAAACAACAGCCAAAAGTTCCAAATCGTGCGTCGGGTAGTTTTTCTCATGCGGACGTAATTGTCTACTCGCGTAGGCAACCACCTTTCCATTTTGCATTAATATTGCACCTACCCCTTCACCACATGCATCAGTATAGATAGATAAGCCTTGGTTCCCGTTAACAATAGTGAGAACAGGAGCAGTGGTCAATCTCTTTTTCAACTCTTGAAAAACTTCTTCACATTCTGGAGCCCAAATGAACTTTGCATTTTTCATTGTTAACCTAGTCAGCGGACTAGCCAACTTAGAAAAATCTTGAAAAAATTTCCGGTAATAGCCTGCTAAACCCAAAAAGCTTCGAACTTCTCTTGGAGTAGTGGGTTGTTTCCAATCAAGAATAGCGGAAATTTTGCTAGGATCTACCGAAATTCCTTCTTCATTAACTATATGGCCAAGGAATTTGACTTCATTGACCCAGAAGTGGCATTTGGAAAATTTTGCATATAGAACATTTCTCCTCAATATTTCCAATACGATTTTAAGATGTTCGGCATGCTCTTCTTTAGTCTTAGAATAGATCAAAATATCATCAATGAATACAAGCACAAATTTATTCAGAACTTCCCGAAACACACGAGTCATAAGATCTACGAAGTATGTTGGAGCATTGGTTAGCCCGAAAGGCATAACTAACCATTCATAGAACATATTAGGACCTCTGAAAGCAGTCAAATGGACACAATCTTCGGCGATTCGTAATTGATGGAATCCCTGAGCTAGATCCATTTTTGAAAAGAAACGAGCGCCATGAAGTTGGTCGAATAGATCATCAATTCTTGGTAGAGGGAATTTATTCTTGAGAGTTTGTTTATTTAGATCGCGGTAATCTACACACAATCTCAAAGATCCGTCTGATTTAGCAACAAATACGACGGCTGAGCCCCATTCAGAAACACTGGGTCGAATTAATCCTTTTGCTAGTAGCTCATCAGTTTGATGAACCAATTCAATCTTTTCCCTGGGTGCCATCCTGCGACTTGCGTGAACAACAGGACGAGTATTAGGTACAAGATCAATTCGGAATTCTATTTCTCGATGAGGAGGTAAAGATTTCACTTCTTCAAATACGTCCGAAAAATCCCGAACAACAGGTATAGACTGCAAAGTAGGTTCAAGATTTCCCAAAGTATACATCAATCTATCTCTCCTTGGACTTGGATCCTCACAAGAGATCTCAATAAAATTTCCAAGGCTTGTTTTGATTAAAACTGTCCGATTACTACACTCCAATATAGCTTTGTATCTCGATAACCAGTTCATACCGAGTAAGATTTCAAATTCATTAAATTCGAGGACAAAAAGGTTGATAGGAAATTTATAGCTAGCATATGAAATAGGAACTCTCTTACAATATGAACAGAGATTTGCGGGACCTCCAACCGGATTTTTCACGCAAATAAGATCGTTAGCAAATTTAGTTTCAAGTCCTAATTCATTTACGGTTTGTTGGGAGATAAAGCTATGTGAAGCTCCTGTATCAAATAAAACTCTAACAGTTCTATTATTAATAGTAAGGTTACCTTCCAAAACACTTTTCCCTTTATCAGCTTTTGAAGATGAGGGGTCCTTCTTTATCGCATAAACTTTTGCCACCTGCGCTGGCTTCATCAACGGGCAATCTTTAACTAAATGTCCCGGTTTATGACAATTGTAGCATTCTTTAGCTGGCTTCTTCGGTTTTGGGCAGTCATTTGAATAGTGGCCCTTCTCTTTGCAGTTGTAACAAGTGACATTTTCTGTTGCGCTTCCTTGAATGCTCCTCTTCTTCTCATTGCCTTGCCAAGGTTTCTTGCCTTCGAATTTTCGCTTTTTATAATTCTGACTACCTGAATTACCTTTCTCCACAGTTGCTTCTTGTATATCAAGGGTAGCGTATCTGTAACCCATATCTACTAAATTCGAAAAAGATTCTTTAACATGACCCGTCATTCTTCCATGATATTTCTGGTTCATACCACGGATAAACCTTTCGTTTTTCTTAAGAGGTGTATTTAGCAATTCTGGGCCAAACCGAGATAGTTCGCTGAATTTATTCAAGTATTCTTCAAACGACAAACTTCCTTGTTTCAAATCCAGAAATTCCTGATACATTCTGGAAACTCTCGCCGATGGCATGTAACGTTTCTCAAATACTTCCTTAAAACGATCCCAAGTAAATTCTTCCTCGGGTTCATCTATAATGATGGTTTCCCACCAAGCTGAAGCTTCTCCTTGGAGTTGCCAAGAAGCTATAAGTCTTTTCTGCTCATCCTGCAGTTTTAGCCCTTTAAAAATCTTTTCACACGATCTTACCCAAGCTTGAGCGTCAATAATTGACTCCTTGCCAATGAACGGTTTGCCACCAAGCTTTTCGAACTTCTTATATAATTCAGCCAAGTCCGGCTGCTGCTGAATTTCTATTACTGCTTCTGCGGCTGGGGGAATTTGATTTGGTGCTGCGGCATTGCCTTGACCCCTAGCTCTTCCTCTGCGTCCACTCATTTTCACTATCTGAGATTAGTAAGAAAATTGATTTAGATATACAGACGAGATATCTTAAGGAATATCAGCAGTAAAAAGAAATAGACAAAGAAAATTTAAAGTTTCAGTCTTGGTTATACTCATTCTAGGGTATACTTCACCCTATCTCTAATGAGCCATCTAATGTGTTATACTCCGTAGCTAAAGTTCTTACTCAACCAACAGCTCTGATACCACTTGTGACGACCCAAACTCGATGTCCGATAAACGACATCAAATTCGCATCGCCGGAGCTTATAACAACAATTAGATGAATATAAAACAGCGGAACAGAATCAATATCATAGATAACATCACTGTTACAACATCAACATAATATCCATACTACAATAGAGTACATAATACATATACATACATACACCACAACTCCAAATACAACATCATGACAATACAACAGTAATCATAAATCCAAAAGTCCTCAAATGAGAGAGATGATAACGAACTCCCAAAAGCTAACACCTGAAATCTCCAAAAGCTCTTAAGATATCTCCAAGATGAGAGCTCCAAAATACTGCTACTCCAAAATACAGAAACCTGCTACTAGGCCCCCCGTGTGGAAATAATGGGCACCCAGAGTTTAGGAAAGAAAACAATAAACTCCGGATCAGTCATGGGACTGGTGTGAGTAAACAAAAACAGTTGCATTTAATTAAAACAAGATTTATAAAAGAATTTTCAATATGCTTTTAAACAATGGAACTACCATAAGACCTCCCGCCACACACACAATGCAAACGCAGAATTGGAGGAGATTTCTTCTTATGATAGTTAAATATGCTTGGTACGAGAAAAAGAATTCTTTGATATTATTACTAGTGCATAGTGAAGTAAATCATTTCGAAAATAGAATATTAATCTTAGCCAGCATAGACATTCCGAACTATGCCTACTATAGCTACCATTTAAACAGTGGGGCGCCACCATAAGTAAATGGCAGGTTCTACAACTAAAACCGTACAAGTCTCGTATTGTTTCTTTGGATTTCCAACAAATGGTCAGGCCAAGGAACTTCCCATTGCCACATGAGAACGCCTCTGGAAGGACGTCCCCGAGAACCAAACTGGATCTCTGCCAACACAAGGTCGGGTTACCCCTAACTGGGTAACTACTGACACGAGTATGCCATCTCCCGGTTGTAACCAACCTTTAACCGGGGCCCCAGCAACAAATCACAAAATCATATATATATCTGCGATATCAACATAAGTTAAGTATCTGGGCTCCATACCATGATACCACTTCTATCCAGAAGGAAATGCGTATACCCTAAGGGGTGCTACCCCCAATAACCTTGCTGCATCTTTCCTGTTTCGACCATTTCGGGGTGTGAGGTCCGACGAAGTCTCGTCCACAAAAACACGCTTTATACAAAAGCTGTGCTTTGGGTCAACAAATGATCATAGAAATGATCACCAAGATAGACGATCAAACAAATAATCCTATCACAAATGATCAACACAATGATCATTTCACAGCAACACTCAGCATGTCACATTACCAAATTGGGAATATATTGCTGATAACCTTCAACTATATAACCTCTGAGCTCGTACGTCTCAGAGAAGGGTGTTAAGCTAAGAGAATAAATTCTCCGCCACCAACAGAAATATATTTGAAAGAAATTTGCTTTATATCTCAATTTGTAATGTCAGACATACAATCCATACAAGTCTGTTCCGGGCTCGAACAGAACCGAAGGCACTTCCAAAGAAGTCCTTGCAATCCGGATATCCACAATCCTGATCGGATTCCCCATCACATATGGAGAACTCTATACCGGAGCAACTCGGTGCAGAGTCAATCGACAGGTCATCCTATCGCTCTCGCAAATACCCGGTCTTCAAATGCTATCCATAACGTCGAATCACATATTCGAAATGGGTTTTATGACACAAAGGTCCTTTCCTGGCTAATTCGAATAGTGAGTGTCATATTTTAAAACATGTGGATGTCATTCACAAATATTCACAGGTTCGATTTGGGTTTCGGATAACCAACTGAAATCCGATTCCCTGTCGCATCGAGGTTTAAATGTCGTTTTACGGGCAACAAGGTTTTTACATCAATACAGAACAAATCATAATCACAGTGCAATAACATGGCAATTACATCATACAGAATCACAAACAGAACAGAGATATCAATATAGTGCACAACGATAGTTAATCGTTTCCAATCAAAGTGAATGGGATTTAATAAATTAACCATATAAATATTATTATTTTTCTTGATTACTTTAAATCGATGATTTATTATTTATAATTACAATTTAATTAAATCTCAATTGACCATATTAATTTATTATTCCTTAATAAATTATCTTAATGTAACTATCAATTTTTTTTGAATCAATCAACTTAAATTATCAAATTAACGATTCTTAATTTACAACTTAAATTTTAATTGCTTTTATTTATTTATTATTATTAATTACAAAGTAATTATAAATCATAAATTATTTAATCATTGTTTGATTTAACTTCACATTCCATTAACAATCATCATTTTATAAAGAATGCTTATAAGAATTGTTTAAACTTAAGTTTTTGACAAATTTCAAACTGAATATATTGTTCCAGGTGGCCAACCCGAGGCTCCCCCGAGTCACGCCCGAGCTCAAATGCTCCCTACTTCGAGTTTCAACCCCATGCTACCCGTGTAAATAAAAATTTTCAAAATTTGTTTAAGTCCAAATTTCATCCCGATACAACCCTGAAGCCACTCGATTCCCCTTTCGAGTTTCTGCCCTATTTCCCCGATCAAAACTTCGAGTCAACCCACACGAGTGCAAACCTGAAATGCTTCAGGTAATCAAATTTTCCCAGGTCATCAATTTGTGCATGTATACGTGCACAACGCCATTGATGATCTTCAGGCGTCGCTGCATCGATGAGTAAGTCAAAAAATCCTCCCTAGTTCAATCCCCGATCACTCAATTCCATTATCATCTCGAATTCGAAATTGAGTTCGAGCACGCAACCTGCAACATAAATTGGAAACACCACTCGTCCCTGTCAACGCCTCGCCACGACGCCTGACGTCGCCAGAAACCAAGCAACTTCGTCCATAGTTCGACAACACCCCAAGCTATCATTCCTCAATTCCTCGTGAAGCTCGGTCAACTCAAAAAAACGCAATCCTCTTTTTGCTAAGCACGTTCAAAACTGGAACCAAAACCCTAATGGGACTTTGAATCCAACTTTCATGCAATAGAAAAATTAATTAACAATTTTCCTGGACTCGTAGGTGTTCAAACATGCTTCCATGCGAATTTCAGTATTTATAATTGATTTGATTTTCAGCAATTCATAAAAGTGCAACTTTTGTTCATAAACCAATTTCTCTGAGAATACCAAACTAAAAATTTAAATTCTTGTTTTAAAATTCATGTCTTGCGGTATATATTCAATAAATATTCTTGAATTCATATTTTTCAACAATATATTTTTATCAATATTTGTGAAGACCTGTAAACCAAAGTTACAGTGGTGCTAATCCACTGTATATTTAAATAAACTTGCAAAAATCTTGTTTCATGGTTTAACCAACTTAATTATGTGAAAACTCATAGCTTGTTAGTGATTTAAAACACATAGACTTCAGTTTTAAAAACACAAGTAATCCCTGCATGAATATTTACAGAGAACACAAAGCATCATACTGTAATATGAACAAAACGGTTAAAATGGAAGTTTAAACTGTTTTAAATAAACTTAATACCCTTTACAAATCATATTTACTCACCTGTATAATGAATGAGCAGAGACTATAAATGTGTTTGCAACTGCAGTTTGAATTTCCCTCTGTTCTTCTTTCTTCAAAAATTTGTTTTCAAGCTTGAATGAAGTTGAGCTTGTTAATAAATGACACTTATGTTTTTCTTTCTTTTTAATTTATGTTCTCTGCTAAGATTGTTAAATGAACTTTAAAACAGAGGCTGTGATGTTTATATATATGAAGATGGTGTACATGTTGCATTGTATAGGTAGGTAGAATACTGTTTTTAAATATTGACTAACCCAGGCTAGAAAGTAACAGCATTAATTACAAGCATGTTAACAACAGTCTTTACTTTAGATTCTTGTTTGGCAGATCTTGTTTATGGCTGATGTGATTCTTGTTTATGGAAGAGAGTAGATAGCATTTAATGCAAGTATGCGATTTAGTGTTTTCCTTGTATGGTTTATACAGGAAGCCTTACTTTAAATTTGCTGAAGTGTATAGCATTAAATGCTTCATGCCTCCTTGTACACCTACAGGTAAAGTTACTTTATCATTTTTATTTTTATTTACTACAAACTTACTTTATTTTGTTAAATGGAAGAGTTTTGTTTAAAAAGGTTTATTTTTCTTATGTCTACTTATTTGTTTACATAGCTAATTGAAAGTGTTTTCTTTTACAGTTTTATATTTCTTCATAAAAATTTGTTATCTTAGTTTATTTGTTTATATGTTTAAATGTTAGATTATAATTTTGTGACTTAAATTTTATAATTTTATCATAACTTACATTAACAATTTTATTTCTATTAAAAGCTCATCTATCATAATTTCTTGTTTTACTTTGTCATAATTTCTTATTTTACTTTGTTAAAAGGAAAAGTTGTTTTAGTTATTAACATTAAATAACTATGTAATTTTATTTCTTTTGAATTTCTCAAATTTACATTTAAAAGTTCCAATAAATGTCCAAATTTTTAATTCAAAATTTCCGGGATGTTACATCTGTCATTCATGCCTTTGGCCTTCTAGGCTTCAGTATTAAATCTCTTTAGATAATCCCCTAAGGACTCTTCATGGTTTTGCCTGATGTCAGCGAGCATGGTATAATCAATAAAAGGATCTTTACATATGCAGAATTGAGCTAAGAACTCGTATAAGCACTGCTTCCAAGAATGTATCATATTCACACGATATTGCCGATACTATTTAGCTACGGCCTCTTGTAGTGTGATCGGAAAAAGTCAACGCCTCACCGCGTCAAAAGGCGCTGTATAAATCCATCTGACTATCAAATGCCATCAGATGGTCATCTGGGTCGATTGTCCAATGATACTTCATGGTAGGGACCTTCACATGAGAGGGTATTTTCATCGACGAAGGGTGCAACCCTTTCATCGTTGTTCACTCTTTTATCTTCAGTTTTCTTACACTTAGCATTTAGCAGGTCTTTCACAGCCTTTTCTGCCATGTCCTTAAGATAGGCTTCATTGTTCATGTAGTTTCTTTGATTAGGTTTGTAGCCATCAGAATTTGAACTTGTGGAACAATCTTTATCTACCGCGTGAACTCTTCCTTGATAATTTTCCTTCTGTGGAAGGCCCTCCTTCTGGCAGCATCTGCGTTGATTTTCTTGATTTCATTTTCTCCTACAACAAACCAAATTTCACCATCAATCACATTAATAAAGCAGGTCGGAGGTTCAAGCCCACCTTTTAGCGCCAAAAATGTTAACAAGATTTCTTGTTAAAATCCGTGATGCATTTCATAGGACTGTTTCATATGAATCCAACCTTTTGCTTGAGTAGATTTTTCATTAACATATGAAACAACTAAGTCGAAAGGTTTCGTGATCTCAATTATAATCCTAACAAGATGGGATTGATATCGAAAGGTTATAAGTGATTGCTCATTTCTTCTGAGGATTTGAGGAAAGAATCATCTTACTTTCGACCTTACTGAAAGGTTTAAATGTGGTTTAAGCATTTCAGTTGGAAGGGATCCATAGTGTTGCTATACCTTTTGGTAATTCGGAAGGTTCATCGAAGGGTTCAATTGCATCTTAAACCTTGCGATTTGACCGGATTAATGGTTTTATTAAACCTTCTGATGGTCTGGAAGGTTTAGGAAACCATTTAAACCCCTCGGTCAACTTATTTGGATCGAATAACCTTCGTCCCTATCATTTCATTATATCTCCCTTAGAAGCTGAAAGTATTCCACGTCTCTTGATGGTTATATTAAACCTTCCAATGGACCGAAAGGTTAAGAAACCATTTATACCCGTCGAAAGGTTAAGAAAACCCTTTGGAGGCATCAAATGATGAGATTGCTTTGTTTGCCATTCCTTTAATATTTTTAGCTTCTTAGGTTGACATTCCACTTATGAAAACCTTTCGAAAAGAATGTATGATTCAAACATCTTAAGACAATAACAAGAGTTGAGTCAATATGCCTTGAAACTTATATTGGGACTGTCTCACAAGTTTCATTACCCCTTCTTGTAATTGATGTTAAGTAGAGGAAAAGGAAACTTATGAAGTTGTCTAATGACAATTTCACGGTATACTCTCGAAATAACAAAGAATATAGGAAATATATCATCTAAGATCAGCCATTAAAGTAAAATTAACGTCTGATCATGATTATCCCCAGGTTTCGAGTTGATCGTAAGCCATAATTCTCTTTATTTCTCCATAATGGAATCTGATACAAAATTTAAGAAGATAGCCCTCAATCTGATTTCAAAATTAGGGTTACAATGATTGAACAGAAGCAATAGAAATTGTTGAGTAGATGAAATGAGAAGAAGATCGGATCCTGAGACCGGACCCCTTGGGTCTTATTTATAGATGTAGGCAGCCTCCCTTTCGGCCTTATGCTCTCGTCGGGACGGAAGGTTCCTTCTTCTATATAGTTACGGACCTTTCAGTTCTAATGAAGGTTTGTTCTTCACACAACACCATGAGTCGCTGAACGTCATAGAAGGCCTTGTGTTTCCTAATGCATTTATGAGCTCTTTGTATTCCTGCAAGGTAAGTTTCTTATGAGACACTATGAACCTTTCGATCTTGTTGGAAGGTTGCTCCCTCATGTAATTACTGCCAAGAGCTGTGTGCCTTTACCGAATGTTGTCAGAAGGTGGCCTTTTGTTGGATTATGAACACTACCTTTGTATAAACCCTTCGATATTGTTAAAAGATACTGGATATGTACTTCAACAGGTTCGAAAGACTTATTATGCTTTCGTAAAGATTATCAACTGGGTTTCCTATTCTGGCCCTATACTTTCTACCCTTCTTGGAAAACTCTGTTTGAATGATGAATGATGAATCCCTTTGCCAGCTCCAAAGGGTTTGATTTGCAGCAAAATCGTTTCCTGCACTCCTTCCTTTTTATTTAAACGACTTGGGCGCTCTTCTTTTCTTTGGTCTTTGCGTTATGTTCGGAGGCCTAATGACTTTCTTCCTTTTTGTATCCAAGAAAGCTTTTTCCTAAAGGTATTATGTGCTTCATTTTCTCTGTTGTTATAGAACGCGGTGTCGTTAAAAGGTAACCTCTCCTAATACTCTATGTCTATATGTAGGGTCTATGAAGTGCCTTCTTTATCTTTGTTGAATATGCTAGTATATGATTTTTATTTGATGATAATAAACATATATATATATATATTCATTTAAATGTATTTGTTAATGTACTATTTTATTTTTCATATAATTAAATAAATATTTGGTGAATAAAATAAATGACATAGAATTTAAATTCAAACAAATATTTTATTCAATCAAACATTTATTACAGTTTTGAATAGTACAAATTTGAGCTCTCACTATATATATACACAATTTCGATTACAATACAAATTTGCTTACATCACAATTATTATTTACATTTGCACCTCACTACATTTCACTCATTCACTCATATTTATCTTCAACTCCAGTCAGATTAAATCCAGCGTCTGAGCTATCTGCAAAAATACACATTAACGCAGTAAAATTGAAAAGGAAATATTTTTTCAATGTAAAATAAAACGTATTTTGAAAATATTATTTGCCTCGGTTATTTGGGTTGTTCGTCATCATTTATTTTTGAATTCATCTACACGAACAACTTGTGACATGTACGGTGTGTCACTGTACATGCCACAAAGCCATGCATACCGATATACACTTAATAAAATTACAGGAACAGGTGAGCATAGGTCAAACCCAAATGAAAAGCCGGGTTCAATTCAGGTGCAATACAAATAAATTCATGACACTAGCATAAGGTCAAACCCGAGCTATAAGATGGATTCAACTCAGGTGCAAATTAAAATGTACAACATGAAATGATCAAGTTCAATATCAAAACAAACTCAAATGTACATGAACACAAGATCAGTGAACAACAAGTGAAACCAAAATTTGATAGAATGCATATACAATAAGTATGCCAGACTTTGAAAACATCATTGAACCAGAACTCCAACCAGATTCAAGAATACAGTTCAAGCATCAATTAAAAACAGAGCAGCCCAGACCAATGTGCACAACATCTATCCAGTGCAAGCTCGAATGAGCAAGTGCACCGGAGGAAAAGGCAAATAAATGGGTAAATCTCAATACAGTGAACAATGCATCAAGTTGAAAATGCTAAAGGCATGAATACACAAGAATTCAAATAAACACTGACACATATATGCAACTGTATGCAAACTGCCTCAGCACAAGCAAATGGAGTAACAATATACATGTACTCAAGGTAACATGGAAGCAGTGCAACAGTTCAAAATGGCAACCAACAAAGTGCACTGTGCAGTCGAATGAAATGTCGAAGACAGACAACGCAATGCAACATAGCAATGTGGAAGTGCAAACCATATATCAAATAAAAAGTGACAATGTGGTTGCAGTGAAGACTAAAGCACAAAGCATATATGTACAGCAATGAACACGACTCAAAACAACTCGAAGAATATATACATGCAAGAATATATATGTGGAGTGGAACCAAGAGGCAGCAGACCAACAACGAGTGTCGACCAAACTTCAAATTATGAAACAGCAAGTGGTACAAGTTAAAGACTGCAACACTATGGTAACTACAGTCTTACAGGAACCAAGATAAAATTCAAGCACCAGACTCGACCGAGACTACAATGTACACAAGTGAATGCAATTGTGACATATAACATAAATATACAGTGAACAATGAAGACTACAAGACCAAGCTGTACAGATAACCAAGTACAAATCCAAATGAAACTCAAGTCAAATACAATGTAAATGCACAAAGATTCCAAGCCTGTAAGCATTTCAAACTCGAAGCAACACTCACGTGCAAATTTTAGCCACTAAATGTATGCATATAGTCAGGCAAAGACGGAAGACAAAATCAAACCAATATTAGTGCTGAAGTCACAGATACCAAATAACAAAGTCAAAGACGTGGGTCATCAAAGAAGAGTTCGAACAAGAGGAATTCACATAGCAGTCGTTTTTCAAAGTCAAGCGGTTTTAAACCAGAATCAATCAAACCGTGATGACCAAGGAAATCAACTATGTCAAAAATCGAAGCCGTGAAAATCAAGTAATCAAATATACGAAATTGACAAAGTCAGAAATTATCATCAACATCCAAGCAACATTGAACGGCCGAACAAAAGTATTGACAAATTCAAATGAATTTAGACGAATGAAAATAAAGGGATTTGAACCCTATATAAATGTTTAACATCGTCGGCTATGAATCCATTTGAGTTCAAGCGTATCACAGATCACAACATCAATCAGGAACTCAAATCAAGTCGAGTATAGTATAAATTGAAGAAGGAACGAAAGTACCAATTTTCGCAACAGATAAACTCGACTCAAATTGAAGGAGCCATGAGCAAAGTGAAGAGACGGTCGATTGCCGACGCAAAGCGGAGTAATACCCGTTGTAATCGACTTACAATCAAGCGGCGCCTCAATTCTCCAAAAGCCCTAATTTTATTAAAGAGGAACGAACAAAAGAGAATGAAAAAAAGGAAGGCAACCATTTTAAAAGAACGAAGAAACAAAAGGGAGCGGCCAACATATTTACTCAAAGGAAAACGAGAAAAGGGACCCTTTTTTTTGTGATAATTTTTACTGGGCTGACTTATAATATTTCTTTTGGATTTAGATTATAAAATAGGGTTTTGATTTTAAATTATCTTTTAATTTGTATTTTCCTTTTAAACTCTTATGATTTCTAGTCATGTGACTAGGGGGCGAACTGCGGTGGTAAAGTTCGAGAATTCGCAACTCAATGGCTGAGTTATGGCAGGGTTTTGAGTGTAGAGTTATGTTAGTCGATAGCGGGTGTCATGAGTTTACATGTGTAAGCATCTGATTACTTAATTTCTAGTAGAAACCGTGGGGGCAGCACGTAGGCAGGGTTTTGCCGAAGCTGGGTAAATCTATGTTGTTCAATTTCTACATTTTTATATTTTGCTATTATCTGTGCTGCTATTATTTTGCTGTGATCAGTGCTGCAATTATTTTATATAAACTTCCGCAATAATTTTTATAATTAATAGTATCACCCTATTCACCCTCCCTCTAGGGTGATCGATCCTACAATCTTTATTCGCATTTCATGGTTTACGCAACCAAAATTTAATTTTAGAGATGAAAGTTTATTAGAGAAAAATTTAGGACGAGAAGTCCTTGTGCTTTACGTTGGATTTCCTCCCCCTTATACACGAATCAACCTAATTTCTTTGTTGCAAAGCTTCCTAGTTTTGTACTCCATAATGTGTGCAGTGGCACGGGATTCTATTGGGTCCATCTCAATATCCCCCAACTGATCAGGCTCCGCTATAGTAGTTGTACTATGAAGGTATTTCCTCAAATGTAAACCCAAAAAAAATGTCAATGACTCCTACAAACTTGTCTAATAACTCAGCGTGATACACGAGTTTCCTATTTTTCCCAAAACTGAGAATGGCCTAAAAAATCTTAGTGCCAACTATATCGACTTTCCAAATCTTAAAACTTTCACACGCTTCCTAATCAACTCTATCTTTTTGAAGTCTCACATATTAAATCTGGTTCGAGTAGGATTTTGTTGGTGGTTTCCAACCAACAATTTAGCGAATTGTATGGCCTCTCATAAAGTGCTTTGAAGGGTATCATACCTATTATCTATTAGTGATTTTATTATACGCAAACTGCACTAAAGGTACATGCTGCTCCCAGTGTCCTCCAAAGTCCATGATACAAGCTCTTTAACATATCCTCCAAGATCCTATTCATTCTTTCAATTTGTCCATCGGTCTGCAAGTGGTAAGCGGTGCTAAGGTTGAACGAAGTTCCTAAAGCTGTCTATAAACTCCTCTAAAATTCACTAAAAAGTAATGGGTTTCTATCACTAACGATGCTAACCAGAATTCCACGAAGTCGAACCATCTCCTTGATATAAAATGTGCTAGAGATGTTGCGGTCTTATTGGGCATAATGGAAAATTCGACTTCCTTTTTCTTCATCCTTGTCCAATAGGAAATTTGCTTTACATCCTTGTCCATTCTGTGTCTTTCTTGAAGGGTAACATTTTGCAAGCTAAAATTTATTTTTCCCAAAATCCTAAAGTTTCTAGGATTAATTCATTCTTTTATTTCTGGTTGTTTAACCTATTTTCCTTATTAACTTCAAGTCTTACCCACAGTTTGTTGCTAGTTAAACGTCTCTATAAAATTTTATTATTTACGTTGCTTCTCAGTATACATAAGGTGGATCAATCCCATCCAAAAACCATCATAGTGATAAAACTGGGATATATCTTGTACCGTATCTTACGAACAAAGACTTGCTTTAATTTTACCGTCGCTGATAACAGTTTGCAGAATTCTAAAACCGGCTTGATTTATAGTTAATTTATTTATTTTTTCCTGAGTGCTGCAACTTGTACGCGAATTTTTGAGTTAAATTTGCAGTTTTTCATACTCATCATTGAGGCTTTGATCGAATGGATAGTCATCAAATGCGATTTTGCAATTATGAGCATCTTGATTACGCTTTTATTTAAAACAAACTAAGAAGAGGTGACTGTTATTCTTGCTTGTTCTCTCTCCAATGATCCCTCTATTGTTTTTGAGAATAAGAAATCTTTTCACCTGTAGTCAACCATGAAAACTTAGTTTTATTGACATAATCTCACTATATTTTAATTTCTGCAACAAAAGATAATTGAAAGAGATACAAAGTTTTTGTTGACCATCTAGTCAAGAAATATAAAGTTAAATGTCAGATGAAAAATATGTATAGTAGTGATGCACGCATCTAAAGATAAAATTTTCATGAGAAGACACTACATTTTTTAACATTAATGTCATTTTATAGTCCTCATCATTACATATTTTCGAGAGTGAATAAAATAATCATCGTAGCAACAAAGGTTTCACCTTTAATATCTTCAGCCATTCTATCACTAATCGAAAACTGACCTAACTTTATGAAGCAATCTTTACGGTGGAACTACTTTCCCATAGCTTCACCATAAGTCACAGCCAAAACATGATATTGCCTACCTCTTCCTATTTACACAAATAAATAAAGCTCCACTAATTCACATGCATACAATTCAACAAGTACAAGAGATCAAGATTATAAGTTCAACTTACCGAGTTCAAAATGAGGAGGCAATACTCTAGTGAGTCATCTTACTCTCCTTACGGCAGTGTCATCTTTACATTCAAGGCCAGGCCTAATTCAATGCAGCAAAACTCAAAAAGCAGCTTATGTCTAAGAATAATAGTAGTACAAACAGTGGTAATTCGACACATGAATTTGCAATAAACACAATTTTGAAGGTTGGAGTGTCACAGATGCATACATGAGATCATCTTTGTGCTCAGGAGGAGCTTCCTCGCTATTTTCTAGATGACAATTCACATTCTTATCGGAGCAAACAAGTCCTCCTTCTGCAAGCTTAATAGCGCAGAATCAAAGAAAAGTAGTAGTGTTAAGGCTCGCGTCATTGTTAAATCTGCTACTGGTAAATGTAATTAGACACTTGACACAACCAATGAAATTCGTAGTTTATGTCTCCGCTATATATGGAAAATAATCTCTCATAATTTTCTCCATAGTTTCCAATGCAAGCAAAACAATAGTTTTCCATTCGTCAGCCGCAACGGTAGTAAAAATCTGCAATTATTTGTCAGATATATCAAAAAAATATGGCACATATACAATTTCAACATGATAAAATTATACTCTACTATACCGTAAAAACAATTTTCCATCTAGATTTCACATTGTTGACTTTGCTCAAAATCATCCGAGATATGCATTGAACAATAATTTCTCTAATTTTGAAGGAGTTGCTTTTCTGCATAATCACCACAAATGGCCTCAAAAATTCATTTTGAAAATTATAATCAACCAATTCCTCACGTTCAAGAAACTTCGTGGCCAGTTGTCTCAGTGAATCAATTACAATTATTGCTATAGATAGATTTTTTGGTAGCCCAACTGAAATAAATAAATCAGAAAGCACCGTCCATATACGATACTACACCAATCAATGCGGTTCATATTGTAATGCCTATTGAAAATTCAATCAAACGATCAAAATAATGAAAAGTTAACCCATTTAACATGTTAAAAGAGACTTGGAATCTTACGCAATTTCCACTATTTTTGTTAGGCTGAAAACACGAGGATCTATAGGAGACTACAATTCGACAACGGCAACCTTGCAAAGAGCTTTTACAGATGCTACTATTGAATCGCCATTTAATCGCTGACTATGGGAAAATTGAGTGACAATGAGTAATTTGAGTGGTTGTTGAAGAACAAGGGATTCTGGAGATCTAGAGATGTAGAGTGCTGTAGAATTTCTGAAGGTCGAGGAAGATGGAGGGTTGCTAAAGTTCGTGAGAGGTTGAATCGACGGTGGAGCTGTGGCTCGAGGTTTCAGTGAGCGTGTTCTAGAGATCAGCCATGGATTTGTAAGAGAGGAAGAAGAGTTTGATTATTAATTTAATTTGGGACAGAATATGTGGAGGAGATGGTCGATGTTAAGCGATTTATGAGAGAGGCGGCATATTTTTATTTTCCCGCTTACGTTTTGCTGCTGCTTCCTGTACGTTCTTAAGCAGCGTTTAAGAAATTGTTTTTTAATTATCTACCCATATAAACGCAGATCTTTAATTAAAACGTTGTGCCATATTGCTGCGGATAATATATTTTCTTGTAGTGTTCCAATAACTAAGAGAGGCAACTAGCGATTACATCCCAAAAATTCCAAAAGAAAATTTTGCTGGAAGCTGCCTTTTATCATCAACCGGTGTAAATGATGTTGAGTTCCTAATGCTCTTTACTAAATCAAGATAAGCATTCCTAATATATTGTTACACTATTTCCCGCTTTCCTTAATTTTTCTTCTTTGTTTCGAATAAATGCGATCCATCCATTATTTTAGTTAATATACCAATTATAGTTAAAATTGGACCATTTACAATCAATCCTCATCTAAATCTCTATAGTCATTTTAAAATTTTAAAAATCCATCTACTACGCCAATTTAATTCCTCCATAAATTTCCTTAACCAGTCCCCATTTATTTCCTTTCAACACTCATTAATTACAAACTTATTGCCCATTAAATTGTAATTAATGTCCATAAATTCTAATTCGTTTTTTACTAGCTGATTTGTATTTAATCTTAAACTATACTATATACATATATGTATATAGTCGTTAAGCGTAGTTATAATGTATACTAATTTCTAAACTAGAACGGTTATTTTCACATTTTTAATTTATCAGAGCAATCCTCTAAAAAGGATTGTCGCTATAATTTTCCATAAATGAGATTTTTTTTCTTTATTTGAGATTAGAATGGATTATTTCTTTCTTGAATTGAAATAAACCATGTAAACTATGGAAAAGAACATCCATATCTTACACATTTATTTCCCCTTTTGGTATAACTCTTTTTAGTTCAAACAATGCAATTTTACACATATTTTGGAATTGGATGTTGCAAAGCTGTCTGTAAACTCCTCTAAAATTGATCAGGCTCCGCTATAGTAGTTGTACTATGAAGGTATTTCCTTAAATGTAAAGCCAAAAAGAATGTCACGGACTCCCACAAACTTGTCTAATAACTCAACGTGATACGCGACTTCCTATTTTTCCCTAAACTGGAAATGGCCTAAAAAATCTTAGTGCCAACTATATCGACTTTCCAGATCTTACAACCTACACACGCTGCCTAATCAACTCTATCTTTTTAAAGTCTCACATATTAAATCTGGTCCGAGTAGGATTTTGTTGGTGGTTTCCAACCAACAATTTAGCGAATTGTATGGCCTCTCATAAGCGCTTTGAAGGGTATCATACCTATTATCTATTAGTGATTTTATTATACGCAAACTGTACTAAAGGTACATGCTGCTCCCAGTGTCCTCCAAAGTCCATGATGCAAGCTCTTCAACATATCCTCCAAGATCCTATTCATTCTTTCAATTTGTCCATCGGTCTGCAAGTGGTAAGTGGTGCTAAGGTTTAACGAAGTTCCTAAAGCTGTCTGTAAACTCCTCTAAAATTGACTAAAAAGTAATGGGTTTCTATCACTAACGATGCTAACCAGAATTCCATGAAGTCGAACCATCTCCTTGATATAAATATGTGCTAGAGATGTTGCGGTCTTATCGGTCATAATGGAAAATTCTACTTCCTTTTTCTTCATCCTACTCCAATAGGAAATTTTCTTTGTATCCTTGTCCATTCTGCCTCTTTCTTGAATGGCAACATTTTGCAAGCTAAAATTTATTTTTCCCAAAATCCTAAAGTTTCTAGGATTAATTCATTCTTTTATTTCTGGTTGTTTAATCTAATTTCCTCATTAACTTCTAGTCTTACCCACAGTTTGTTGCTAGTTAAACGTCACTATAAAATTTTCTTATTTACGTTGCTTCTCAATATATATAAGGTGGTTCAATCCCGTCCAAAAACCATCATAGTGATAAAACTGGGATATATCTTGTACCATAACTTACGAACAAAGACTTGCTTTCATTTTACCGTCGTTGATAACAGTTTGCAGAATTCTAAAACCGGCTTCATTTATGGTTAATTAATTTATTTTTGCCTAAGTGCTACAACTTAAACGTGAATATTTGAGTTAAATTTGTAGTTTTTCATACTCATCATTGAGGCTTTGATCGAATGGATAGTCATCTAATGCGATTTTGCAATTATGAGCATCTTGGTTACGCTTTTATTTAAAACAAACTAAGAAGAGGTGATCGTTATTCTTGCTTGTTCTCTCTCCAATGATCCCTCTATTTCTTCTGAGAATAAGAAATCTTTTCACCTGTAGTCAACCATGAAAACTTAGTTTTATTGACATAATCTCACTATATTTTAATTTCAACAACAAAAGATAATTGAAAGAGATACAAAGTTTTTGTTGAACATCTAGTCAAGAAATATAAAGTTAAATGTCAGATGAAAAATATGTATAGTAGTGATGCACGCATCTAAAGATAAAATTTTCATGAGAAGATACTACATTTTTTAACATTAATGTCATTTTATAGTCCTCATCATTACATATTTTCTAGAGTGAATAAAATAATCATCGTAGCAACGAAGGTTTCACCTTTAATATCTTCAGCCATTCTATCACTAATTGGAGATTGACCTAACTTTATGAAGCAATCTTTACGGTGGAACTACTTTCCCATAGCTTCACCATAAGTCACAGCCAAAACATGATATTTCCTACCTCTTCCTATTTACACAAATAAATAAAGCTCCACTAATTCACATGCATGCAATTCAACAAGTACCAGAGATCAAGATTATAAGTTCAACTTACCGAGTTCAAAATGAGGAGGCAATACTCTAGTGAGTCATCTTACTCTCCTTGCTACAGTGTCATCTTTACATTCAAGGCCAGGCCTAACTCAATGCGGCAAAACTCAAAAAGCAGCTTATGTCTAAGAATAATAGTAGTACAAACAGTGGTAATTCGATATATGAATTTGCAATAAACACAATTTTGAAGGTTGGTGTGTCATGGATGCATACATGAGATCATCTTTGTGCTCGGGAGGAGCTGCCTCGCTATTTTCTAGATGACAATTCACGTTCTTATCGGAGCAAACAAGTCCTCCTTCTGCAAGCTTAATAGCATAGAATCAAAGAAAACAGTAGTATTAAGGCTCGCGTCATTGTTAAATCTGCTATTGGTAAATGTAATTAGACACTTGATACAACCAATGAAATTCGTTGTTAATGTCTCCGCTATATATGGAAAATAATCTCTCATAATTTTCTCCATAGTTTCCAGTGCAAGCAAAACAATAGTTTTCCATTCGTCAGCCGCAACGGTTGTAAAAATATGCAATTATTTGTCAGATATATCAAAATAATATGGCACATATACAATTTCAACATGATAAAATTATACTCTACTATACCGTAAAAAGACTTTTCCATCCAGATTTCACATTGTTGACTTTGCTCAAAATCATCCGAGTTATGCATTGAACAATAATTTCTCTAATTTTCAAGGAGTTGCTTTTCTGCATAATCACCACAAATGGCCTCAAAAATTCATTTTGAAAATTATAATTAACCAATTCCTCATGTTCAAGAAACTTCGTGGCCAGTTGTCTTAGTGAATCAATTAGAAATATTGCTACAGATAGATTTTTTGATAGCCCAACTGAAATAAATAAATCAGAAAGCACCGTCCATATACGAGACCACACCAATCGAATGCGGTTCATATTGTAATGCCTATTGAAAATTCAATCAAACGATCAGAATAATGAAAAGTTAACCCAATTAACATGTTAAAAGAGTCTTATAATCTTACGCAATTTCCACTATTTTTGTAAGGCTGAAAACACGAGGATCTATAGGAGACTGCAATTCTACAATGGCAACCGTGCAAAGAGCTTTTACAGATGCTACTATTGAATCGCCATTTAATCACTGACTATGGGAAAATTGAGTGACAATGAGTAATTTGAGTGGTTTTTGAAGAACAAGGGTTTCTGGAGATCTAGAGATGTAAAGTGCTGTAGAATTTCTGAAGGTCGAGGAAGATGGAGGGTTGCTAAAGCTCGCGAGAGGTTGAATCGATGGTGGAGCTGTGGCTCGAGGTTTCAGTGAGCGTATTCTAGAGATCGGAGATGGATTTGTAAGAGAGGAAGATTTTGATTATTAATTTAATTTGGGAAAGAGTATGTGGAGGAGATGATCGATGTTGAGCGATTTATGAGAGAGGCGACATATTTTTATCTTCCCGCTTACGTTTTGCTGCTGCTTCCTGTACGTTCTTAAGCAGCATTTAAGAAATTGTTTTTTTAATTATCTGCCCATATAAACGCAGCTCTTTTATTAAAACATTGTGCCATATTGCTGCGGATAATATATTTTCTAGTAGTGTTCCAATAACTAACAGAGGCAACTAGCGATTACAACCTAAAAATTCCAAAAGAAAATTTTGCTGGAAGCTGCCTTTTATCATCAACCGGTGTAAATGATAAGCATTCCTAATATATTATTACACTATTTCCCGCTTTTCTTAATTTTTCTTCTTAGTTTCGAATAAATGCGATCCATCCATTATTTTAGTTAATATACCAATTATAGTTAAAATTGGACCATCTACAATCAATCCTCATCTAAATCTCTATAATCATTTTAAAATTTTAAAAATCCATCTACTACGCCAATTTAATTCCTCCATAAATTTCCTTAACCAGTCCCCATTTATTTCCTTTCAACACTCATTTATTACAAATTTATTGCCCATTAAATTGTAATTAATGGCCATAAATTGTAATTCGTTTTTTACTAGCTGATTTGTATTTAATCTTGTTACGAGACGGATTTTTCGCGTTTGAAAATCGACATCCATACTTCATAGCGTATTCGAATGCCACAGATTTGACCGTTCAAATCCAACTCGCCGGAGCTTATAACAACATTAAGTAAACAACACAGCGGAAGAAAAAGAATAACACATTGATATACAGCATTTATACAATATCTGATACAATAGATATCAATATACATCAGAAATATGATACAATAAAATAGCGGCGAAAAAGAAAATAGATAACACTAGTAGCGGAACAATTAACTCTAAGATAGTCTTCAAGGAAGAACTCTAAAAAACTGCAACTCCATTTCCAAGAACCAATCCAGCAATAGCTCGAACTCCCAATAACGATGCACAAAGATAAGCAAGTGCAGTCCATATCCAAAGGCTGAACTAACTCCAGATAATCTACTGAACCTAGCTATCTGAAAAACCCAACTCTAAACTGCTCGTGTAGAAAAATTTTGAGCACCCAGAGTTTAGGAAAGAAAAAATAAACTCCGGATCAGTCATGGGACTGGTGTGAGCAAAAAAAACAGTTTTTCTTTTAAAACAATCAACAAAAGATTATAAAGTCAATTTGCAATGCTTTTTAGAAAATGAAACTACCATAAGGCCTCTCGCACACACACACAATGCAAACGCAGAATCGGAGGAGATTTCTCCTTATGATAGTCAAAGATGCTTGATACGCATTAAAAAGAAACATTTGATATTATTACTAGTGCATAGTGTAGAAAACATTTCGAAAGTAAAGATATAAATCTTAGCCATCATAGGCATTTCGCACTTATGCCGACTATATCTACCATCCAAACAGTGGCGACCACCATAAGTGAATGATAGGTTCTACAACTAAAACCGTATAAGGTTCGTATTGTGTAACGACTCGCCTTTTTGGACAGTTTAAACCGACGATCAAATACACATGTCGATTCCAAACCATTCAAAAGGGCAGATGGTTATTGGGGTAAATAAGAAAAGAAGAGGAAAGAGAAATAAAGGAAATGAAACAACATAGAATCTCGCAGCGGAACGATAAAATATAATAGTCAAATAAACAGTTCATGAAGCTATTTACTATACTTTGACAATTATTTATACAACATTTATCAGAGTTATACATATACAACAGAACAATTAAAATAATGCAACAGATAGCATGATGCAAGGGTAATAATAGTAATAGTATACCAAATCTTCGACTTCATCCTCCAGAATAGATCTTCAAAAATATGAAAAACTCAGGACTGACCCGAGCGTAATGAAAAGACAAAACACTCGACTCAGGACTAAAATATCCTTATGAAAGTTAAATCAATCGTAAATAAATATGAGTGTAACGGCGTCAGAGATGTTTACGGGGTTTGACATCTCCTATCCAGTGTCAACGTGCGTGCAATAACTTAAGAGATGTTACGGGATTTTCCATCTCTTAAGGATCCGTTAAACTATCTACTATGTAGTAATGTACGCTAAGTAGATAATGCCTATCAGTAATATAAAGTATCAAAATAGAGTTAAGGCGTTACCATAATCCCCCTTAACACGTTTTCATAATGCCATAGTCTATACAGCACCGTAAGCCCTACCGTAAACTGGTGGTTATCAGAGGGTACCCCATAGGTTAACACAAAACAAAACGTAGTGGTCGCGAATAGGATAATCAGTATGACAAGGTACATGAGGCGATACCAACTAGGATACTAGTAGTTGCGTGATCCGGACTGATGTTGAGCATAGCCAGCAGCTACCCCAACACCGCGAAACAACACTCCCAAATCAAGGGGTGCATCCAAATCGAATCACAAATGTAATAGAAATGGTATCGAAGAAGCGTGTCCGCTAGAGGTGGCGAACCTCAATGGCCCGGCGCGGCTCCTGTTTTAGTCATGTCAGGGGTCATCCAATATCGTTCTTTTTCTTCAGTCAACGCGTTCACCAAACCATCCACTTCATTCTGGATCAACACTCCGCGTATAATAGTTATTAAAGTGGTGTTCGGTATCGACAGAGAGTATGTCCATATCCGATCTCGGTCTCTTTAATAACTACGTATTATTACACCGTTGGCTCTTTTATATTTCAAATCGATTCATAATTGATATCAAAATATCATGTTCGCTTCAAAAATCAAATCCATTTCAAATATCATCGTATCTATTCAAATGTAAGATTCCGTTTCAAAAATCATTTTTCGCATCAATATCTCATTTCGATTTCAAAATCATTTCGAATTTCAATTTAGGTTGCAACTTCATTTAACTCAATTCGTATTTAAATTCAAGATTTAAATATAAACATTCCACTTTATTGACCAGCTTAGAATTTTAGAAAATAGTTTTAAGTAGTTTAAAAGTAGTTTTAAATAATTAAAATAGTTAAAATACTTAAAATCTTAAATGGATTTGAAATAGATAAATTAGTTTAAAATAATTTAAATTGGGTTAAGTAGATTTAAAATAGATTAAAATAGTTTAAGTATTCAAAAATGGTTTATATAGCAGAGTAATTTGGAAAACAAAATAAAACAGCTTCAAAACCAATCCATTTCAATTTATAACTTCTCAATTCAAATCAATTTCAATTTCCATTCTACCGATTCAATTTCGATTTCAATTCAAATCAATGTCAACTTTGACTTCAAATTTATTCAATTTTATATTCACTTTCAATTACTTCAATTTCAATTTATCGATTTAGAGCTGGATTTTCAAAATATCAATTTATAACACTTAACAAAATTATCCTTCAATATTCAAATTTAAATCCAAATTTCAAATATGATTCAATTCCAAGCTCATTTCAAAATATCATTTTTATGTCACTTTTACTTAGTAATATTCAAAGCTCAAATTTAATGTTCAATCTTCAAAACAAATAAATTTCCCAAATTCAATCATATCCAAATTTTAAATTCCAAAGTCTCCACTTCAATTATTTAACAATTTCTTTTAACCAAAATTTATTTCAACATTCCAACTCAATTTTTTTTGATAAATTCGATTTCTATAAATTGATTTCTATTTATAACTTTTAAATCAAAACATTTAAATAAATTTCAAATCGACGATTTTTAAAATTATTAGTTTAGCCAATTCGGTGTCCGTATATAATTTTATATCCTATGGCCAAGTAATTATTTATTTCAATTAAATGTCAGGGATGAATATATATCACTTAAATCAAATCACAGTTTCATATGTATGCATAACAGGATATATATAAGCAAATAAACATCCAAACATTTCAATATCAACCAATAGCATCCATCGAAATACATCATCCAATAGACAATACAATTCATAGCAATTTCATAGTTATCAATGTCAGGTAATTTAATCGCAATTCAATTTCAATTTCAATTTAACTGTCAATTTAATTTTCAACGGTTAATTCAAATGACAATCTATATGACAATTAAATTCTATCAAACAACGACAAATAAAATTCATAACACTTCATAATGTCAATTTAACTAGCATAAAGATATTTAGTACGTTGTGAGCGTTATAAAACACTCACCTTGATTTTACGATTTTAAATCAAATCGAACGACTTTCGATTTAACCCAAAATTTTCTCTAGCTCCAAATGATTCCAATCCAGCTCCATAGCGTAGTGCTCGTCGAAACGATTCCAACGCAAAAAGTTTCGTCGAATTCCGACCTCGTATGAACAAGTTATAGCAGTTTAAAGATCATACAATTATTTTACACAAATATTATCAACTTTATTTATTATTTCAACCTTCAGCAATCTGGGCCGCTCATCCAAGCTTGCAAATCACAGCCGTTCCTTGTGCCTTCTCCCTCCCAGTGAAACACGTTCGAACGTAACCCATTAGCCGCCCAAACCCTAGAATCTCGCACCCAATACAAGCGTCTCCAAGTCGATCAGCAAGCACCACGCGATGCACCTCCATGAGCTCTTCCTCCGGTCGTAACCTCGCCCAGCTTGGTTATGCATGAGCTTCGAAATTCGTGCATGAATGGCGAACGAACGCGGCCCTTAATCCCCCTCCACATCGCTCCATAATCGATCAACTCCATATGGATCGAAAGCTCTTCCTATGCTCTACAAGATTGTAGTTAACGATTTTCTCTAATTGTTAGTGAATTTGAAGAGATTGAGGAAGAAACGAGATCAAATTCTGGCCTTTGAAATAATGGTGGCGGCCGGCCATTAGGAACTAGGGTTTCTTTTTTTTTATTTGGTGAATAAACGGGCTATTTATAGAAAATATTCAAAACACTATTCATTTCGGGATTTCGAACTCCGATTTACGCGCGGTAACTGGCGTTTTTGGGGTTTATCCTGCGTTCCGGACACAATGGAACAGGTTTCGGAAACCAATTCGATCATCCGTGCGAGTTACGGCAATAAACGATCGATTTAAATTAAATCGATTGAAACTAATTTCTGTGCGTTTTAGCTTGCCTGGACAAACGGTAAATCCGATTGGCACGAAATTTGAAATCTTACAATAATATTACATTATGGATCCGATGAAACTGGTTTCGTCGAAATCCGAGACTGTTTGAAAAATGACTATTTTAACTCGCCAAATTAATATTAAAACAATTTCGATGCGTTTCGAGCTGCCACGGTCAAACGAAAACTCCGATTGGTACGAAAATTGAAATCCGATAATAACTAACTATTACGGATCCAATGGAACTAGTTTCGTCCAATTCTGAGACTGTTCAAAATTTGGCTATTTTCCAGTCGATAATTAAATATTAAAATATTCAATTTTCACAAATTTACTTTTAATTTGATTTTAAAAGTTATACAACATCACTCTAACTTTAGTATGATAAAATAAAATTTTACAAATCATTTCTTAATCATATTAAACCCGTTATTCAATTATCCAATAATTCCAATTTTAAAATCTTATTAACTCTATTATAATCCCAATAAAACTTACATTCACTTTGGAAACCAATTTGAATCATATTAAATCAAATTTCAATTACTCGCTCTATTTTCATATATTAAATTTCAATATCAAATTAATCATATCAAATTCGGAATTTAATTATTCAACATTTTAACAAATTTTACTATTCTTAAATCACTATCTTTTGAAATATTCAAACGAACTTATAAAATTTAACCTTTAAAACCAATTCACATCTTAGAACCCTATTTTCATTTTACAGTTATTCAATTATTCAATAAGTTTTAAATATTTAATTTAAACAATTTAACTGTTAAATATTTGACGGATTTCAATATTGGATTTTTAAATAAAATTTCATTGTCGGTCGATTTACTATATTACATCAAATGAATTTCCACATTATTATTTAACTACAGTTAGAGATAATGCACTCAATTAATAAATAAACTTTCATTTCAATTGCAATTGATTCACAAATTCAATTCGACTAACTAAATGAATATGTAACTTAAATAATTATCACCGTTAACTTTTAATTTCCTATAAGTTTATTATTTTCAAACAAGTGTCACAATTACCTATAGAATACAATTTCATTCAATTACCTATGACTACATATTATTTCAATTAGTTTGGGATTCCATTCAATTCATAAATAATTAACTTAGATAAAATTTGTTGCATTTCATTCTAGTTATTATAATTCCAAACGACTTACAATTTTTTTCTAACACTGAATCACGAAATCTTATTAAATTAGCTATTTTAACAATCGAAAATTTACGGGTCGTTACACTCTCCCCCACTCAAAACTTTTCATCCCCGAAAATGAAAAAGAAGGAAAAAGGAACTAAGTATAGAATTCAACATTAGATATATTTTATTCAAAGTTACCAACTTATAAAACAATGAAATTCCATTTATAAAGTCATAACTACGCTTCCACTAAGTAACTCCGAACGGCTTTCCAACTTTAAAAGTTAGTTTTCAAAACAAGTTATAAAAAATTTTAAAACTCGAAAATTTTCTAACACTCGAATTTACGAAAAAATTCGGCAGAGTCTCATTTGCGCGGCTCGATCGGTACAGCTACAAAACGCCTCTACGGGCCCCAAACCAACAAAAGAAAATCAAAAGCCAAGTGGCTCATCGAAAATCACCAAATCCAATGATAAAATAAACATGTACCTTATATTTTTATTAGCGAGCATATATGACTAATATAACACGAAAGCGAGCTCCAAATGCGAAGCAAGCGCAATCCGCACCTACTAAACACTCAACAAACCATGAGAAACATGCGTATATGAAAATAATATCAATATACATCATATAGCAACATAACAACTACATGTGCCAACATAGCAATTGCAACAAACAACAAATGCATCCACCAAATCAATTATCATCCAACTATCATCCAACAAATCCATAACCAATCAATATAAATTCAAGACTTGGGTTTCAATTTTAATCACAGTTGATTCATTAATGTTGGATTTTTACTAACATTCATTCTCAATTCAATTTGTTAACATTCACTAATTTATATTTACATTAGTTCACTTCCAATTTGAATCAAATTAAATTCTATTTAAATTCATTTAGCTTCCAATTTGATTTCAATAATTTATAGCTTTCAATTTCATTAACACTTAATGAATTATATACAATCAACTAACAATCATATAACAACCAAAATCACACCCAACACAACCAAATTATTAAATTTACATTCAATTTGGTTTATCTCTTCAATTCCAATTTATTCTTAGCCGTACCAAATTCTTTTGTTTACATTTACTTCATATTCAGTTTCAGTTAATAGCCAATTTATTTGCGGAACATTTTATTAATGCAGAACATTTTATTAATCATCACTTTAATTTATAGTCATTCCATAAAAGTCTAACTTCTTATATATGACTTTCCTTAGTTTATAGTTATCTCAAAAGTTGCAAATTTATCTTCACATATTTGGCATCTTAAATTTCCAATATTAACTTTTAATGAAGTCCGTAAGCCGTACATATATCATCCGTGAGCAATATCAATCTAATCGCTTATTCGATCACACAATTTCACTTCCAAACTAGTATCGTTCACACGACTCTCTAATGCGGACTCAGATTTAGTTCCTTGATTGGAAACTGTTACTCTCCTTGCATAGCCATATACTATGATAGAGAATTCCAGAATCAAATTAAAAATCCATATCCAGGGTTCGCCGTCGGAAATCGAGTGAAAAATCCTAACTTGGATCGTTATAAATCATCTCGAAATTTTGTGCGCGAATTTGGATCAAATCGTTATGCGAATAAAATAATATACATACAATCTCACGTATTACCTCCCAATGGATTTCTATCCAATTTATCAATACTAATTTATTTTATTGACTTCTAATTTTTCTCACTTAATTACTCACAATCCATTATTCAGTTAGTATATTCATTTCTTTACATAGCATATTCTTTAACATTATCTTTTCTTAAACATCATATCAAAGAATTTGCTTACTCAAGTTCATTTTAAACATTCTATATAATTTAATTAAATTCAATTTCATTTTCCAATTGATTCTTAGCTATAAGAAATTCCTTTGTTTACATTTATTGCATTTTCATAATTTCAGTTAATAACGAATTCATTTGCGGAATATTTTATTAACCGGCAATTTAGTTTATTAATCATCCTATAAAAGTCTAACCTCTCCTAAATGGCTTTTCTTAGTTTACCGTTATCTTAAAGGTTACAAATTCAAATATTTTTTTCTATAACCAATTTACAAAGATATAATACGATTCATTTATCTTCTTACTTAAGTGCACTTACTTGTTCCATTTATCCATTCATCATTTCATGCTATATTTAAGTATATATAATTTTTATCACAATCAAAATTTTCCATTTATATACATTTTAATTCCCTTTTGAGTTTTCCTTACTTGTATATTTCAATTACTTTCAGGTTCCGTTTAATTGTACAACATCTCATTACATATCCAAAACATCATTTCAACTTCTTAATATTTGGTAAGTTATATTATATGTTATTAGAATGCAAATTTTGTATTATACAAATTTATAGAATTTCATTTTACTTAATTAGAATGTTCACAAATTTAATTTGTTTAAATCCTCTTTACCTTTCAACTTTAAAGTTTTCCCAAAACATAAGCTTAGATATCTTAATCCTCTTATTTTATAAACTTTGGTTATTCACATTTCATTCAAATAATTTGAAAATTACTAATTAACATAACTTAGAAATTTAAATGCCCGGTTCTTTTCAAATCATTTGAAATAAACATATACACTTATATCTTTAATATATCAAATTATACCTTTGGAGTTTAAACCAAAACCCATTTACCCAAAATAATTTCAAAGAAAAGCAAAGCTTCTTAGAAGTCTCCCCCACTTTGAGACTCGAAAATGAACGTCGATGATGCTGCGCAGTCATCACCGAAATTATTTTCCAGCGACATGAGAGAGGAGTACTGAATTCATTCCTTCTTTTAAAAATCTTATCAAAATGTTTCCATAAATATTTCCAACTAACATCACAATATATTTTCTTCAAAGCTTTGAAAACCATTTTAAAAGTCCCCGTGTCTTGAATTCAATATTTTCCAATTTAAATTTGTTTTAATTTATAAGTCACCTTTATAAAATATTCTTATAGGATTTTCCTTCTTAAAATATTCCACAAGTTGTTTTATCATTGTTTATTTTGTAATTCACCTTATTTATTAAATTAAATATCCAATTAATGATTATAACCAATAATATTATCATTCCTAACAACCAGGTAAGCTAAATAAGTCACAATAATTTCTGAAAATTTTCTTTATATACAAAATATAATTAGAGTAAAATTATTTCATTTACCCAATTTCAAAACAATACTATGTCGAATTGTTCTGTTTAAGTGTTTAGAGATCCCTATCAATGACGTTAATTACTCGTATTGACCAGAATCCATAAGCCCCTCAACAAATCAACCGACACAATATAAAACATTTTATATCACTAACAAATACGCTCTCTCATATGTATACACTCAGCGACTCATCATAGGGTATAACTACCCTATTTATAAAGAGTCAGACCCCACAAAGCTAAGGATATCGCTAAACCAAAGCTCTGATACCAACCGTAACGACCCGCCTTTTTGGACAGTTTAAACCGACGATCAAATACACATGTCGACTCCAAACCATTCAAAAGGGCAGATGGTTATTGGGGTAAATAAGAAAAGAAGAGGAAAGGGAAATAAAAGAAATGAAACAACATAGAATCTCGCAGCGGAACGATAAAATATAATAGTCAAATAAACAGTTCATGAAGCCGTTTACTATACTTTGACAATTATTTATACAACATTTATCAGAGTTATACATATACAACAGAACAATTAAAATAATGCAACAGATAGCATGATGCAAGGGTAATAATAGTAATAGTATACCAAATCTTCGTCTTCATCCTCTAGAATAGATCTTCAAAAATCTGAAAAAACTCGAGACTGACCCGAGCGTAATGAAAAGACAAAACACTCGAGTCAGGACTAAAATATCCTTATGAAAGTTAAATCAATCGTAAATAAATATGAGTGTAACGGCGTCAGAGATGTTTACGGGGTTTGACATCTCCTATCCAGTGTCAACGTGCGTGCAATAACTTAAGAGATGTTACGGGATTTTCCATCTCTTAAGGATCCGTTAAACTATCTACTATGTAGTAATGTACGCTAAGTAGATAATGCCTGTCAGTAATATAAAGTATCAAAATAGAGTTAAGGCGTTACCATAATCCCCCTTAACACGTTTTTATAATGCCATAGTCTATACAGCACCGTAAGCCCCACCGTAAACTGGTGGTTATCAGAGGGTACCCCATAGGTATAACACAAAACAAAACGTAGTGGTCGCGAACAGGATAATCAGTATGACAAGGTACATGAGGCGATACCAACTAGGATACTAGTAGTTGCATGATCCGGACTGATGTTGAGCATAGCCAGCAGCTACCCCAACACCGTGAAACAACACTCCCAAATCAAGGGGTGCACCCAAATCGAATCACAAATGTAATAGAAATGGTATCGAAGAAGCGTGTCCGCTAGAGGTGGCGAACCTCAATGGCCCGGCGCGGCTCCTGTTTTAGTCATGTCAGGGGTCATCGAATATCGTTCTCTTTCTTCAGTCAACGCGTTCACCAAACCATCCACTTCATTCTGGATCAACACTCCGCGTATAATAGTTATTAAAGTGGTGTTCGGTATCGACAGAGAGTATGTCCATATCCGATCCCGGTCTCTTTAATAACTACGTATTATTACACCGTTGGCTCTTTTATATTTCAAATCGATTCATAATTGATATCAAAATATCATGTTCGCTTCAAAAATCAAATCCATTTCAAATATCATCGTATCTATTCAAATGTAAGATTCCGTTTCAAAAATCATTTTTCGCATCAATATCTCATTTCGATTTCAAAATCATTTCGAATTTCAATTTAGGTTGCAACTTCATTTAACTCAATTCGTATTTAAATTCAAGATTTAAATATAAACATTCCACTTTATTGACCAGCTTAGAATTTTAGAAAATAGTTTTAAGTAGTTTAAAAGTAGTTTTAAATAATTAAAATAGTTAAAATACTTAAAATCTTAAATGGATTTGAAATAGATAAATTAGTTTAAAATAATTTAAATTGGGTTAAGTAGATTTAAAATAGATTAAAATAGTTTAAGTATTCAAAAATGGTTTATATAGCAGAGTAATTTGGAAAACAAAATAAAACAGCTTCAAAACCAATCCATTTCAATTTATAACTTCTCAATTCAAATCAATTTCAATTTCCATTCTACCGATTCAATTTCGATTTCAATTCAAATCAATGTCAACTTTGACTTCAAATTTATTCAATTTTATATTCACTTTCAATTACTTCAATTTCAATTTATCGATTTAGAGCTGGATTTTCAAAATATCAATTTATAACACTTAACAAAATTATCCTTCAATATTCAAATTTAAATCCAAATTTCAAATATGATTCAATTCCAAGCTCATTTCAAAATATCATTTTTATGTCACTTTTACTTAGTAATATTCAAAGCTCAAATTTAATGTTCAATCTTCAAAACAAATAAATTTCCCAAATTCAATCATATCCAAATTTTAAATTCCAAAGTCTCCACTTCAATTATTTAACAATTTCTTTTAACCAAAATTTATTTCAACATTCCAACTCAATTTTTTTTGATAAATTCGATTTCTATAAATTGATTTCTATTTATAACTTTTAAATCAAAACATTTAAATAAATTTCAAATCGACGATTTTTAAAATTATTAGTTTAGCCAATTCGGTGTCCGTATATAATTTTCTATCCTATGGCCAAGTAATTATTTATTTCAATTAAATGTCAGGGATGAATATATATCACTTAAATCAAATCACAGTTTCGTATGTATGCATAACAGGATATATATAAGCAAATAAACATCCAAACATTTCAATATCAACCAATAGCATCCATCGAAATACATCATCCAATAGACAATACAATTCATAGCAATTTCATAGTTATCAATGTCAGGTAATTTAATCGCAATTCAATTTCAATTTCAATTTAACTGTCAATTTAATTTTCAACGGTTAATTCAAATGACAATCTATATGACAATTAAATTCTATCAAACAACGACAAATAAAATTCATAACACTTCATAATGTCAATTTAACTAGCATAAAGATATTTAGTACGTTGTGAGCGTTATAAAACACTCACCTTGATTTTACGATTTTAAATCAAATCGAACGACTTTCGATTTAACCCAAAATTTTCTCTAGCTTCATATTATTCCAATCCAGCTCCATAGCGTAGTGCTCGTCGAAACGATTCCAACGTAAAAAGTTTCGTCGAATTCCGACCTCGTATGAACAAGTTATAGCAGTTTAAAGATCACATAATTATTTTACACAAATATTAACAACTTTATTTATTATTTCAACCTTCAACAATCTGGGCCGCTCATCCAAGCTTGCAAATCACAGCCGTTCCTTGTGCCTTCTCCCTCCCAGTGAAACACGTTCGAACGTAACCCATTAGCCGCCCAAACCCTAGAATCTCGCACCCAATACAAGCGTCTCCAAGTCGATCAGCAAGCACCACGCGATGCGCCTCCATGAGCTCTTCCTCCGGTCGTAACCTCGCCCAGCTCGGTTACGCATGAGCTTCGAAATTCGTGCATGAATGGCGAGCGACGCGGCCCTTAATCTCCCTCCACGTCGCTCCATATTCGATCAACTCCATATGGATCGAAAGCTCTTCCTATGCTCTACAAGATTGTAGTTAACGATTTTCTCTAATTGTTAGTGAATTTGAAGATATTGAGGAAGAAACGAGATCAAATTCTGGCCTTTGAAATAACGGTGGCGGCCGGCCATTAGGAACTAGGGTTTCTTTTTTATTTATTTATTTGGTGAATAAACGGGCTATTTATAGAAAATATTCCGAACACTATTTATTTCAGGATTTTCGAACTCCGATTTACGCGCGGTAAATGGCGTTTCTGGGGTTTATCCCGCGTTCCGGACACAATGGAACAGGTTCCGGAAACCAATTCGATCATCCGTGCGAGTTACGGCAATAAACGATCGATTTAAATTAAATCGATTGAAACTAATTTCTGTGCGTTTTTGCTTGCCTCGAACAAACAGTAAATCCGATTGGCACGAAATTTGAAATCTTACAATAATATTACATTATGGATCCGATGAAACTGGTTTCGTCGAAATCCGAGACTGTTTGAAAAATGACTATTTTAACTCGCCAAATTAATATTAAGACAATTTCGATGCGTTTCGAGCTGCCACGGTCAAACGAAAACTCCAATTGCTACGAAAATTGAAATCCGATAATAACTAACTATTACGGATCTAATGGAACTAGTTTCGTCCAATTTTGAGACTGTTCAAAATTTGGCTATTTTCCAGTCGATAATTAAATATTAAAATATTCAGTTTTCACAAATTTACTTTTAATTTGATTTTAAAAGTTCTACAACATCACTCTAACTTTAATATGATAAAATAAAATTTTACAAATTATTTCTTAATCATATTAAACCCGTTATTCAACTATCCAATAATTCCAATTTAAAATCTTATTAACTCTATTATAATCCCAATATAACTTACATTCACTTTGGAAACCAATTTGAATCATATTAAATCAAATTTCAATTACTCACTCTATTTTCATATATTAAATTTCAATATCAAATTAATCATATCAAATTAGGAATTTAATTATTCAATATTTTAACAAATTTGATTATTCTTAAATCACTATCTTTTGAAATATTCAAACGAACTTATAAAATTTAACCTTTAAAACCAATTCACATCTTAGAACCCTATTTTCATTTTACAGTTATTTAATTATTCAATAAGTTTTAAATATTTAATTTAAACAATTTTACTGTTCAATATTTGACGGATTTCAATATTGGATTTTTAAATAAAATTTCATTGTCGGTCGATTTACTATATTACATCAAATGAATTTCCACATTATTATTTAACTACAGTTAGAGATAATGCACTCAACTAATATATAAACTTTCATTTCAATTGCAATTGATTCACAAATTCAATTCGACTAACTAAATGAATAGATAACTTAAATAATTATCACCTTTAACTTTTAATTTCCTATAAGTTTATTATTTTCAAACAAGTGTCACAATTACCTATACAATACAAATTCATTCAATTACCTATGACTACATATTATTTCAATTAGTTTGGGATTCCATTCAATTCATAAATAATTAACTTAGATAAAATTTGTTGCATTTCATTCTAGTTATTATAATTCCAAACGACTTACAATTTTTTTCTAACACTAAATCGCGAAATCTTATTAAATTAGCTATTTTAATTATCGAAAATTTACTGGTCGTTACACTCTCCCCCACTCAAAACTTTTCGTCCCCGAAAAGGAAAAAGAAGGGAAAAGGAACTAAGTATAGAATTCAACATTAGATATATTTTATTCAAAGTTACCAACTTATAAAACAATGAAATTCCATTTATAAAGTCATAACTACGCTTCCACTAAGTTACTCCGAACGGCTTTCCAACTTTAAAAGTTAGTTATCAAAACAAGTTATAAAAAATTTTAAAACTCGAAATTTTCTAACACTCGAATTTACGAAAAAATTCGGCAGAGTCTCATTTGCGCAGCTCGATCGGTACAGCTACAAAACGCCTCTACGGGCCCCAAACCAACAAATGAAAATCAAAAGCCAAGTGGCTCATCGAAAATCACCAAATCCAATGATAAAATAAACATGTACCTTATATTTTTATTAGCGAGCATATATGACTAATATAACACGAAAGCGAGCTCCAAATGCGAAGCAAGCGCAATCCGCACCTACTAAACACTCAACAAACCATGAGAAACATGCATATATGAAAATAATATCAATATACATCATATAGCAACATAACAACTACATGTGCCAACATAGCAATTGCAGCAAACAACAAATGCATCCACCAAATCAATTATCGTCCAACTATCATCCAACAAATCCATAACCAATCAATATAAATTCAAGACTTGGGTTTCAATTTTAATCATAGTTGATTCATTAATGTTGGATTTTTACTAACATTCATTCTCAATTCAATTTGTTAACATTCACAAATTTATATTTACATTAGTTCACTTCCAATTTGAATCAAATTAAATTCTATTTAAATTCATATTGCTTCCAATTTGATTTCAATAATTTATAGCTTTCAATTTCATTAACACTTAATGAATTATATACAATCAACTAACAATCATATAACAACCAAAATCACACCCAACACAACCAAATTATTAAATTTACATTCAATTTGGTTTATCTCTTCAATTCCAATTTATTCTTAGTCGTACCAAATTCTTTTGTTTACATTTACTTCATATTCAGTTTCAGTTAATAGCCAATTTATTTGCGGAACATTTTATTAATGCAGAACATTTTATTAATCATCACTTTAATTTATAGTCATTCCATAAAAGTCTAACTTCTTATATATGACTTTCCTTAGTTTATAGTTATCTCAAAAGTTGCAAATTTATCTTCACATATTTGGCATCTTAAATTTCCAATATTAACTTTTAATTAAGTCCGTAAGCCGTACATATATCATCCGTGAGCAATATCAATTTAATCGCTTATTCGATCACACAATTTCACTTCCAAACTAGTATCGTTCACACGACTCTCTAGTGCGGACTCAGATTTGGTTCCTTGATTGGAAACTGTTACTCTCCTTGCATAGCCATATACTATGATAGAGAATTCCAGAATCAAATTAAAAATCCATATCCAGGGTTCGCCATCGGAAATCGAGTGAAAAATCCTAACTTGGATCGATATAAATCATCTCGAAATTTTGTGCTCGAATTTAGATCAAATCGTTATGCGAATAAAATAATATACGTAAAATCTCACGTATTACCTTCCAATGGATTTCTATCCAATTTATCTATACTAATTTATTTTATTGACCTCTAATTTTTCTCACTTAATTACTCACAATCCATTATTCAGTTAGTATATTCATTTCTTTACATAGCATATTCTTTAACATTATCTTTTCTTAAACATCATATCAAAGAATTTGCTTACTCAAGTTCATTTTAAACATTCTATATAATTTAATTAAATTCAATTTCATTTTCCGATTGATACTTAGCTATAAGAAATTCCTTTGTTTACATTTATTGCATTTTCATTGCGGAATATTTTATTAACCGGCACTTTAGTTTATTAATCATCCTATAAAAGTCTAACCTCTCCTAAATGGCTTTTCTTAGTTTACCGTTATCTTAAAGGTTACAAATTCAAATATATTTTTCTATAACCAATTTACAAAGATATAATACGATTCATTTATCTTCTTACTTAAGTTCACTTACATGTTCCATTTATCCATTCATCATTTCATGCTATATTTAAGTATACATAATTTTTATCACAATCAAAATTTTCCATTTATATACATTTTAATTCCCTTTTGAGTTTTCCTTACTTGTATATTTCAATTACTTTCAGGTTCTGTTTAATTGTACAACATCTCATTACATATCCAAAACATCATTTCAACTTCTTAATATTTGGTAAGTCATATTATATGTTATTAGAATGCAAATTTTGTATTATACAAATTTATAGAATTTCATTTTACTTAATTAGAATGTTCACAAATTTAATTTGTTTAAATCCTCTTTTCCTTTCAACTTTAAAGTTTTCCCAAAACATAAGCTTAGATATCTTAATCCTCTTATTTTATAAATTTTGGTTATTCACATTTCATTCAAATAATTTGAAAATTACTAATTAACATAACTTAGAAATTTAAATGCCCGGTTCTATTCAAATCATTTGAAATAAACATATACACTTATATCTTTAATATATCAAATTATACCTTTGGAGTTTAAACCAAAACCCATTTACCCAAAATAATTTCAAAGAAAAGCAAAGCTTCTTAGAAGTCTCCCCCACTTTGAGACTCGAAAATGAACGTCGATGATGCTGCGCAGTCATCACCGAAATTATTTTCCAGCGACATAAGAGAGGAGTACTGAATTCATTCCTTCTTTTAAAAATCTTTTCAAAATGTTTCCATAAATATTTCCAACTAACATCACAATATATTTTCTTCAAAGCTTTGAAAACCATTTTAAAAGTCCCCGGGTCTTGAATTCAATATTTTTCAATTTAAATTTGTTTTAATTTATAAGTCACCTTTATAAAATATTCTTTTAGGATTTTCCTTCTTAAAATATTCCACAAGTTGTTTTATCATTGTTTATTTTGTAATTCACCTTATTTATTAAATTACAATATCCAATTAATGATAATAACCAATAATATTATCATTCCTAACAACCAGGTAAGCTAAATAAGTCACAATAATTTCAGAAAATTTTCTTTATATACAAAATATAATTAGAGTAAAATTATTTCATTTACCCAATTTCAAAACAATACTATGTCGAATTGTTCTGTTTAAGTGTTTAGAGATCCCTATCAATGACGTTAATTACTCGTATTGACCTGAATCCATAAGCCCCTCAACAAATCAACCGACACAATATAAAACATTTTATATCACTAACAAATACGCTCTCTCATATGTATACACTCAGCGACTCATCATAGGGTATAACTACCCTATTTATAAAGAGTCAGACCCCACAAAGCTAAGGTTATCGCTAAACCAAAGCTCTGATACCAACTATAACGACCCGCCTTTTTGGACAGTTTAAACCGACGATCAAATACACATGTCGATTCCAAACCATTCAAAAGGGCAGATGGTTATTGGGGTAAATAAGAAAAGAAGAGGAAAGAGAAATAAAGGAAATGAAATAACATAGAATCTCGCAGCGGAACGATAAAATATAATAGTCAAATAAACAGTTCATGAAGCTGTTTACTATACTTTGACAATTATTTATACAACATTTATCAGATTTGTACATATACAACAGAACAATTAAAATAATGCAACAGATAGCATGATGCAAGGGTAATAATAGTAATAGTATACCAAATCTTCGTCTTCATCCTCCAGAATAGATCTTCAAAAATCTGAAAAACTCAGGACTGACCCGAGCGTAATGAAAAGACAAAACACTCGAGTCAGGACTAAAATATCCTTATGAAAGTTAAATCAATCGTAAATAAATATGAGTGTAACGGCGTCAGAGATGTTTACGGGGTTTGACATCTCCTATCCAGTGTCAACGTGCGTGCAATAACTTAAGAGATGCTACGGGATTTTCCATCTCTTAAGGATCCGTTAAACTATCTACTATGTAGTAATGTACGCTAAGTAGATAATGCCTATCAGTAATATAAAGTACCATAATAGCGTTAAGGCGTTACCATACTCCCCCTTAACACGTTTTTATAATGTCATAGTCTATACAGCACCGTAAGCCTCACCGTAAACTGGTGGTTATCAAAGGGTACCCCATAGGTATAACACAAAACAAAATGTTGTAGTCGCGATTAGGATAATCAGTATGACAAGGTACATGAGGCGATACCAACTAGAATACTAGTAGTTGCGTGATCCAGACAGATGTTGAGCATAAACAGCAGCTACCCCAACATCGCGAAACAACACTCCCAAATCAAGGGGTGCACCCAAATCGAATCACAAATGTAATAGAAATGGTATCAAAGAAGCGTGTGCGCTAGAGGTGGCGAACCTCAATGGCCCGGCGCGGCTCCTGTTTTAGTCATGTCAGGGGTCATCCAATATCGTTCTCTTTCTTCAGTCAACGCGTTCACCAAACCATCCACTTCATTCTCGATCAACACTTCGCGTATAATAGTTATTAAAGTGGTGTTCGATATCGACAGAGAGTATGTCCATATCCGATCCCGGTCTCTTTAATAACTACGTATTATTACACCGTTGGCTCTTTTATATTTCAAATCAATTCATAATTGATATCAAAATATCATGTTCGCTTCAAAAATCAAATCCATTTCAAATATCATCATATCTATTCAAATGTAAGATTCCGTTTCAAAAATCATTTTTCGCATCGATATCTCATTTCGATTTCAAAATCATTTCAAATTTTAATTTTGGTTGCAACTTCATTTAAATCAATTCATAATTAAATTCAAGATTTAAATATAAACATTCCACTTTATTGACCAGCTTAGAATTTTAGAAAATAGTTTTAAGTAGTTTAAAAGTAGTTTTAAATAATTAAAGTACTTAAAATACTTAAAATCTTAAATGGATTTGAAATAGATAAATTAGTTTAAAATAATTTAAATTGGGTTAAGTAGATTTAAAATAATTAAAATAGTTTAAGTATTCAAAAATGGTTTATATAGCAGAGTAATTTGGAAAACAAAATAAAACAGCTTCAAAACCAATCCATTTCAATTTATAACTTCTCAATTCAAATCAATTTCAATTTCCATTCTACTGATTCAATTTCGATTTCAATTCAAATCAATGTCAACTTTGACTTCAAATTTATTCAATTTTATGTTTACTTTCAATTACTTCAATTTCAGTTTATATCGATTTAGAGCTGGATTTTCAAAATATCAATTTATAACACTTAACAAAATTATCCTTCAATATTCAAATTTAAATCCAAATTTCAAATATGATTCAATTCCAAGCTCATTTCAAAATATCATTTTTATGTCACTTTTACTTAGTAATATTCAAAGCTCAAATTTAATGTTCAATATTTAAAACAAATAATTTTCGAAATTCAATCATATCCAAATTTTAAATTCCAAAGTCTCCACTTTAATTATTAACAATTTCTTTTAACCAAAATTTATTTCAACATTCCAACTCAAATTTTTTTTTGATAAATTCGATTTCTATAAATTGATTTCTATTTATAACTTTTAAATCAAAACATTTAAATAAATTTCAAATCGACGATTTTTAAAATTATTAATTTAGCCAATTCGGTGTCCGTATATAATTTTCTATCCTATGGCCAAGTAATTATTTATTTCAATTAAATGTCAGGGATGAATATATATCACTTAAATCAAATCATAGTTTCATATGTATGCATAACAAGATATATATAAGCAAATAAACATCCAAACATTTCAATATCAACCAATAGCATCCATCGAAATACATCATCCAATAGACAATACAGTTCATAGCAATTTCATAGTTATCAATGTCAGGTAATTTAATCGCAATTCAATTTCAATTTCAATTTAACTGTCAATTTAATTTTCAACGGTTAATTCAAATGACAATCTATATGACAATTAAATTCTATCAAACAACGACAAATAAAATTCATAACACTTCATAATGTCAATTTAACTAGCATAAAGATATTTAGTACGTTGTGAGCGTTATAAAACACTCATCTTGATTTTACGCTTTTAAATCAAATCGAACGACATTCGATTTAACCCAAAGTTTTCTCTGGCTCCAAATGATTCCTATCCAGCTCCATAGCATAGTGCTCGTCGAAACGATTCCAATGCAAAAAGTTTCGTCGAATTCCGACCTCGTACGAACAAGTTATAGCAGTTTAAAGATCACACAATTATTTTACACAAATATTAACAACTTTATTTATTATTTCAACCTTCAGCAATCTGGGCCGCTCATCCAAGCTTGCAAATCACAGCCGTTCCTTGTGCCTTCTCCCTCCCAGTGAAACACGTTCGAAGGTAACCCATTAGCCGCCCAAACCCTAGAATCTCGCACCCAATACAAGTGTCTCCAAGTCGATCAGCAAGCACCACGCGATGCGCCTCCATGAGCTCTTCCTCCAGTCATAACCTCGCCCAGCTCGGTTACACATGAGCTTCGAAATTCGTGCATGAATGGCGAACGAACGCGGCCCTTAATCTCCCTCCACGTTGCTCCATATTCGATCAACTCCATATGGATCGAAAGCTCTTCCTATGCTCTACAAGATTGTAGTTAACAATTTGACTCATATATAACTAGTATAATATCGTTAATCCCTAGTTTCAAATCATAGAATTCAATTTCAAATATTGAATTCAAATTTAAATCAAAATATTTAAATTCCAAAACTTAATCAAGTTATTCAAAATAAATTTCATCTTTGAAATTCCATTTCAAAAATCTTTTCACTTTAAACCCAATCCATTTCCAAAACATTTGAATTTATATATTCAACTTTAAAAACTATTTCAAACATCTGTGACTTAATCGATTTCCTCGTGAAATCCATATTTGTGTGTGTATAAGTGTGGTCCAGGGGTTTAATACAATAGTGCATCATCATTCAATCATTATAGATTAAAACACAGAGATATAGTTGATAAGCGATACAAATTATAACGCTTAACGTCCGTTCACAGATTCACAGAATATACAAATGTATCACAAATAAATGAATAAATTATACACAGATCAAATCACAGAACAAAATGCCACAGATCAGGTAGGACAATCAATTCAAGGCATCTCATACAATACAATCATTCATAAGCAAGGTCAAGCATTCAGTAATTATTTATAAACAGTTTTAATTAATTGTTTAATCCTAATTTATTCTATTCATTTCCAACTAAATTAATTGCTTATGAATTAATTATCCAATCTTGATTTATTAATTACAAATCATATGATATCAATCAATTTATCATACACTTTAATTAATTATCCTTAATTAATAAATTAATTAGATTAACCTTAAGTTAATTACAAAATCATTTAACCTTAATTAATTTCATTAAATAATTGTCTTTAAGTAATTAATTATTTACCTTAATTTACCATCTTTCAATCATAAGTTAATTTACCATTAATCATTTATTCATAATTTATGAAATTTATCCTCTTAATTAATTGACTGTTAATGAAATTCCTTTAATTTCTTATTTATTATTTAAATCTCATTTAAATGAAATGTAGGTAATTAAATTAGTCAAAACACTTAAGATTTTTAATTAATAAAGTTAAATTATCCTCATTCTAATCATTTACCCAATTCTAATTCAAATCAATTTTAAAATACACTTTAACAATTAAAATTTCTTAAATCATTTTATATTTTAAATCTTCGATTTATTGCGAATCTGAAATACATATTAAATTTAGATTCCAGATTTAAACTTAGATTTTTACTTATTTTAAGTCTCTAGTTTACAATTTAAACCTTTCAATTAAATTCCAAACCAATTATACTTTAACACTTAAAAGTTGTTAAAACCAAATTTAAATTTCAAAATTTAAATTATTACAAAACTAAGATTCAGATCTATATTTGAATTCAGATTTAAAATTTAGTTTAAATCCCTATTTTTTTATTCAGACTTTACTTTTTAAATTCCAATTATTTAAACCCCTTTTTAGGTTGTTATAAATAATTAAAATTAAAAAAAACTTTATTTATTTAAAAATTTGGATTCAAACTTTATTTGAATCCAAACTAAATTTTTTGTTTAAACTTAGTTTAAATATCTACTACCCATTCTAAAACCTAGTTTTAAAATGTTTAAAACTTACAGGTTTCAGACCTGTAACATGCAATCTACCCGAGGCCCTCCATCATTGTCTTCGAGTCCAATGCTAACCTACCCGAGCAAATCACCAAACTGCATCGAATCCAACCCCCAAATTTTCGAGCAAAGTACAGGAGCAACTCGAGAAACCCGAGTACCTTTCTACCCAAAGCAGACTTCACAAAAAAAATCATGGCACCGTGCACGTGCACGGCGCCGCCATCACCTCCAGTCGACTACAGATCATCGAGTCGAGTCGACGATCGACCACATGCCATTCCCCGATCATCTGAACTCCTCCATCTTCTGAATTCGAAATCGAGACAAAAGTCAAAACCTGGGAACAGTGAGACCACCTCAACCCTAAAACTGTCATTGCATCGAACTCGCCGCCTCGACCACTAAAATTCGAGCGACTCCGGCTACGAACGCGTCACACTTCCAACCACCATTCCCACAAAGCACAAGCGACTCGGTCGATCATCGGTGATGAACTCACCTCATTTCCAGCCTCATCAAAACCATGTACTAAACCCTACATCCCCCTCGTCCCTTCAAATCTTGCAATAGAAAATTTATTTAACATTTTTCCCAATATCATCGATCTCTAAACTTGCTTCGTACAAAATTTCAACATCTAAAATTCGAGCGATCTATGGGAATTGATTTAAAAGCAATTTTAGTTCAACAAAGATCTGCTCTCGACATAATTGAGGAAAAATCAAAATATTTGTTTTAAAAATCATAATGTTGTATAATGATTCAAATTCAAATCCTGAAACGATAGATTGTGATACGTAAATTTTGACTTATTTTAAACTTGCTCAGTAGATTTGATTCCCAGAGTCAAAATAAATATTATTCTGACTTAAATATAAATTAAAACTAAAGCTTATAGTTAAGCAAACAAGTTTTGTTTGAAACTTAAATTTAAACAGAGACAAGATCACAAGATTTAAATTTTTAAATCAAAACTTGTATACTGGAAGATAAAAATAGAGAACACTCTGATGAAAGCAACATACATGCCAGACATACATATATTCACAGCAGACATCATAAGATATATATTCTTTTCAAATTGACTAGCATGTAACCAAAATTACCTACTTAAACTTTTAAAAGTGAAGTTACTCACCTCAAAATTGAAGACAGAGGATCAGGCTTTGAAACTTTTTTTTTCTTTAATCCTGGAAAATGATTTGAATGTGGAAGCTTGCATTTGTTTTTGATCTGAAGTTTAAAGCTGAGCTCTGAAGCTTGAAAGCTTGATGTTGATCTTACATGCTTGATCAGGTTGTTATCTGATCTGAATGCTTGCTTATTGTTTCCAGGTTCTTAATCTTTCTAGATTTGATTTTTTTTAGTTTGTAGATAATGATGTTTATTATCTTTTTCCTGGAATGCTAAGTTTTGTTTCAACAAGACTGAGATGAAGATGATATATAAAAGAGAAAGTGTGGACAGGTTTGCATATTTGCTGGTACAAGATTTTTTTATAGTTATACTTGTATATTATTTGTATATTTGGATCAGAGAATTCTTTTCTCAGTATGGTGGCTAATATCTTGTGTTAATGGCTGATATGATACACATCGTGGCTAAAGATATTGTATGTGCTTAGGGATGATACTTTGTACTTGCTTTAAAAGCTTTTGCTTATGTACTTGATGTTTCTATACTTAAATATATACTTGTTGTCCTACTTTGTCTACAGCCTCTATTTGATTTGTACATGTACTTCTTTTGCAAGCTATTTCTATTGTCTCTTGTATTCATACTTAAATTTGAATATACTTTAAAAGTTATTTTGTTTGTAGATATTTTATTTACTTATTTCTTCTTTTGTCTGGTTGCTTTCAAGAATTTTTAGCTTAAGTATTTTTTTATACTTATGTTTTAATATTTATAAGGTTTATTTTATTTTAAACATTTTTTTATGTATATTACATTCATTTGCATATATCATATCAAATCTCAAAAATGTAGATCCTTTAATTTAATTAAATAAGATAAATTTGATTTTAAAAATCCAAAGATTCTATTTTTAAATTTTCAAAGCAAAATTTCCTTTACATTATTCATAAATCCCAATTCAAATACAAATTCAATATTTCAAATTCAGATTCTAAAGTCAAAATCAAATTTTAAAACAAATAAGTATATATCTCATATTAAACTTGAAAAATTCAAACAATTTCACAATTTTAAATCAAAAATTAATTTAATTTTCAATTTAAAATAAATTAAAATTCGGGATCGTTACAGACTTCCCTCCTTAAAAGGAATTTCGTCCTCGAAATTCGCCAGAGAGAGATAACGAAGATAGATGAAAGATAGAGAAATATCCTTTCAGATCAAACTGGATATCAATTCTGCATTTGGCTTACCAAATCAGAATATCAACAACAGATACAAGAATGAGTCTATTTAACACTCACAAGATACTCGGCTATCCGAATTTACAAAATATGCAGTGGCATTGGTTAGTTCGAAGGGATAACTGACCATTCGTAGAATATACCGAGACCCAAACGACAGATAAATGGATTCAATCTTCCACAGTTTCCAAACATCAAATATGGATTCCAAACTCATTTCGGAATACCTCAAAATATATATCAATTTGTCCCTCTTCGGACTTCGATCTACACAAGAAATTATAATAGAATTTCAAATTTGGTTTTAAACGAAATCGTTTTATTGATACAATTCAAATTTATCTACATATTCTATTAATTCCATTTAACTCAATTTAAAATTTCAATTCCAAATTTCAATTCCTATTCATTAAGGTTTAAATCAAAAACTGATAAGAAACCGATGAAATACTAAGTAAGAATTTTCCTATTACGATACGTAGGATCACCATCACACCAAAACTTCTTCTGGAGTTGTCACGAAGAAATCAAAAGAATCTGAAATCGAATCAAAGAAAATTGATAGAGAAAGATTGTTTCCACTGTTGCAGGATATTGACCATTTATCATCGTATTTCCCTGTCCCCTATCTCGTTCTCTTCTCGCATACATACTCACTATCAGCGGATAGTAAGAGAATTTACTGAGGCATTCAAACGGATATCTTAGGGATATACTCATTCTAGGGATATACTTCACCCTATCTCTAATGAGTTACTTAATGTGTTATACTCCTGAGCTAAAGTTTAACCTTAGCTCTGATACCAAATGTGACGAGACGGATTTTTCACGTTTGAAAATCAACATCCATACTTCATATCGTATTCGAATGCCATAGATTCGACCGTTCAAATCCGATTCGTCGGAGCTTATAACAACATTAAGTAAACAACACAGCGGAAGAAAAAGAATAATACATTGATATACAGCATTGATACAATATCTGACACAATAGATATCAATATACATCAGAGATATGATACAATAAAATAGCAGCGGAAAAGAAAATAGATAACACCAGCAGCGGAACAATTAACTCTAAGATAGTATTCAAGGAAGAACTCCAACAAACTGCAACTCCATTTCCAAGAACCCATCCAGCAATATCTCGAACTCCCAATAATGATGCACAAAGATAAGCAAGTGCAGTTCATATCCAAAGACTGAACTAACTCCAGATAATCTACTGAACCTAGCCATCTGAAAAACCCAACTCTAAACTGCTCGTGTAGAAAAATTTTGAGCACCCAGAGTTTAGGAAAGAAACAATAAACTCCGGATCAGTCATGGGACTGGTGTGAGCAACAAAAACAGTTTGTCTTTTAAAACAATCAACAAAAGATTTTAAAGTCAATTCGCAATGCTTTTTAGAAAATGAAACTACCATAAGGCCTCCCGCACACACACACAATGCAAACGCAGAATCAGAGGAGATTTTTCCTTATGATAGTCAAAGATGCTTGATACGCATTAAAAAGAAACATATGATATTATTACCAGTGCATAGTGTAGAAAACATTTCGAAAGTAAAGATATAAATCTTAGACAGCATAGGCATTTCGCACTTATGCCTAATATAGCTACCATCCAAACAGTGGTGACCACCATAAGTGAACGATAGGTTGTACAACTAAAACTGTACAAGGTTCGTATTGTTTCTTTGGATTTCCAACAAATGGTCAGGTCAAGGAACTTCCCATTGCCACATGGAAACGTCTCTGGAAAGACACACCGAGAACCTAACTAGATCTCTGCCAACACAAGGCCGGGTTACCCTTCAAAATGGGTAACTACTAACACAAATATGTCATTCCCCGATCGTAACCGATCTATATACGAGGATCCTCGATTCCAACAACCACAAAGTAATAAATTTGCAGCAACAACATAGGTTAAGTATCTGGGCTCCATACCATGATACCACCTCTATCCAAAAGGAATGACATACACTAAAGGGGCGCTACCCCCTAATAACCTTGCTGCATGCTTCCTGTTTTGACCATTTTCGGGGTGTGAGGTCCGACGAAGTCTCGTCCACAAAGCCACGCTTTTTACAAAAGCTGTTCTTTGATCATCAAATGCTCAACAGCACTTCATATGCCACATTACCAATTTGGGAATATATCACTGATAACCTTCAACTACATAACCTCTGAGCTCGTACGTCTCAGAGAAGGGTGTTAATGCTAAGAGAATAAATTCTCCGCCACCAACAGAAATGTATTTGAAAGGAATCTGCTTTATATCTCAAAATGTAATGTCAGACACACAATCCATACAAGTCTGTTATGGGTTCGAACAGAACCGAAGGCACTTCCGAAGAAGTCCTTGCAATCCGGGTATTCACAATCCCGATTGGATTTCCCATCACTTAGGGAATCTCTATACCGTAGCTACTCGGTGCAGAGACAATCAATAGGTCATCTTATCATTCTCGCAAATACCCGGTCTTCACCACTGGTCTTCAAATGCTATCCATAACGACGTATCACATATTCGGAATGGGTTATCCGACACAAAGGTCCTTTCCCGGCTAACCCGAATAGTGAGCACAATATTTAAAACATATGGATATGGGATTTCAATTAAGTCACAACTTAATAATTCAAAATTTTCTTTCAAATGATTTAAACCAATTACCATTTCCAATCTTTTAAACAAAAAGATTAATTTCACACAATTCACCCAGTTTCTCAAAGGTTCATTCATAAATTTCAAAACAATTCCATCTCAATTGGATTAATTCATTTAAATCTTTAAATCAAAGATTGGTTTCATAGCTTTCAAATCGTTCCTAAATATTCATAAAAAAATTCGTTTCCAAATATTCATCTATAACTTGGAAAACTATTTCAGTTTACTTGAAATCCCTTTAATACAATTTGAAATTCATTTCTCCTATGAAAGCTTTTTATCATTTAGAAACAACAGTGTTATTTCGAAAAAACCCTTTTTCATTTATACAAGTTACAATCTTTGGGTTAATTCAAATTCCCAAAAGAAAAATACTTAAAATGGTTTGACTCATATATAACTAGTATAATATCGTTAATCCCTAGTTTCAAATCATAGAATTCAATTTCAAGTATTGAATTCAAATTTAAATCAAAATATTTAAATTCCAAAACTTAATCAAGTTATTCAAAATAAATTTCATCTTTGAAATTCCATTTCAAAAATCTTTTCACTTTATACCCAATCCATTTCCAAAACATTTGAATTTATATATTCAACTTCAAAAACTATTTCAAAAATCTGTGACTTAATCGATTTCCTCGTGAAATCCATATTTGTGTATGTATAAGTGTGGTCCGGGGTTTAACACAATAGTGCATCATCATTCAATCATTACAGATTAAAACACAGAGATATAGTTGATAAGCGATACAAATTATAACGCTTAATGTCCATTCACAGATTCACATATAGTATACAAATGTATCACAAATAAATGAATAAATTATGCACAGCTCAAATCACAGAACAAAATGTCACAGATCAGGTAGGACAATCAATTTAAGGCATCTCATACAATACAATCATTCATAAGCAAGGTCAAGCATTCAGTAATTATTTATAAACAGTTTTAATTAATTTTTTAATCCTAATTTATTCAATTCATTTCCAAGTAAATTAATTGCTTATGAATTAATTATCCAACCTTGATTTATTAATTACAAATCATTTGATATCAATCAATTTATCAAACACTTTAATTAATTATCCTTAATTAATAAATTAATTAGATTAACCTTAAGTTAATTACAAAATCATTTAACCTTAATTAATTTCATTAAATAATTATCTTTAAGTAATTAATTATTTACCTTAATTTACCATCTTTCAATCATAAGTTAATTTAACGTTAATCATTTAATCTTAATTTATGAAATTTATCCTTTTAATTAATTGACTGTTGATGAAATTCCTTTATTTTCTTATTTATTATTTAAATCTCATTTAAATGAAATGTAGGAAATTAAATTAGTCAAAACACTTAAGATTTTTAATTAATAAAGTTAAATTACCCTCGTTCTAATCGCTTACCCAATTCTAATTTCAAATCAATTTTAAAATACACTTTAACAATTAAAATTGCTTAAATCATTTTATATTTTAAATCTTCCATTTATTTCGAATCTGAAATACATATTAAATTTAGATTCCAGATTTAAACTTAGATTTTTACTTATTTTAAGTCTCTAATTTACAATTTAAACCTTTCAATTAAATTCCAAACCAATTATACTTTATCACTTAAAAGTTGTTAAAACCAAATTTAAATTTCAAAATTTAAATTATTACAAAACTAAGATTCAGATCTATATTTGAATTCAGATTTAAAATTTAGTTTAAATCTCTATTTTTTTTATTCAGACTTTACTTTTTAAATTCCAATTATTTAAACCCCTTTTTAAGTTGTTATAAATAATTAAAATTAAAAAAAAACTTTATTTATTTAAAAACTGGGATTCAAACTTTATTTGAATCCAAACTAAATTTTTTTGTTTAAACTTAGTTTAAATATCTACTACCCATTCTAAAACCCAGTTTTAAAATGTTTAAAACTTACAGGTTTCAGACCTGTAACATGCAATCTACCCGAGGCCCTCCATCATTGTCTTCGAGTCCAATGCTAACCTACCCGAGCAAATCACCAAACTGCATCGAATCCAACCCTCAAATTTTCGAGCAAAGTACAGGAGCAACTCGAGAAACCCGAGTACCTTTCTACCCAAAGCAGACTTCACCAAAAAAAATCATGGCACCGTGCACGTGCACGGCGCCGCCATCACCTCCGGTCGACTCCAGATCATCGAGTCAAGTCGATGATCGACCACATGCCATTCCCCGATCATCTGAACTCCTCCATCTTCTCGAATTCGAAATCGAGACAAAAGTCGAAACCTGGGAACAGCGAGACCCCCTCAACCCCAAAACCTGTTATTGCATCGAACTCGCCGCCTCGACCACTAAAATTCGAGCGACTCCGGCTACGAACGCGTCACACTTCCAACCTCCGTTCCCCCAAAGCACACGCGACTCGGTCGATCATCGGTGATGAACTCGCCTCGTTTCCAGACCTCATCAAAACCATGTACTAAACCCTACATCCCCCTCGTTCCCTCAAATCTTGCAATAGAAAATTTATTTAACATTTTTCCCAATATCATCGATCTCTAAACTTGCTTCGTACAAAATTTCAACATCTAAAATTCGTGCGATCTCTGGGAATTGATTTAAAAGCAATTTTAGTTCAACAAAGATCTGCTCTCGACATACTTGAGGAAAAATCAAAATATTTGTTTTAAAAATCATAATTTTGTATAATGATTCAAATTCAAATCCTGAAACAATAGATTGTGATACCTAAATTTTGACTTATTTTAAACTTGCTCAGTAGATTTGATTCCCAGAGTCAAAATAAATATTATTCTGACTTAAATATAAATTAAAACTAAAGCTTATAGTTAAGCAAATTAGTTTCATTTGAAACTTAAATTTAAACAGAGACAAGATCACAAGATTTAAATTTTTAAATCAAAACTTGTATACTGGAAGATAAAAACAGAGAACACTCTGATGAAAGCAACATACATGCCAGACATATATATATTCACAGCAGACATCACAAGATATATATTCTTTTCAAATTCACTAGCATGTAACCAAAATTACCTACTTAAACTTTTAAAAGTGAAGTTACTCACCTCAAAATTGAAGACAGAGGATCAGGCTTTGAAACTTTTTTTTCTTTAATCCTGGAAAATGATTTGAATGTGGAAGCTTGCATTTGTTTTTGATCTGAAGTTTGAAGCTGAGCTAAATCTGAAGCTTGAAAGCTTGATGTTGACCTTGCATGCTTGATCAGGTTGTTATCTGATCTGAATGCTTTCTCATTGTTTCCAGGTTCTTAATCTTTCTAGATTTGATTCTTTTTTAGTTTGTAGATAATGATGTTTATTATCTTTTTCCTGGAATGCTAAGTTTTGTTTGAACAAGAGTGAGATGAAGATGATATATAAAAGAGAAAGTGTGGACAGGTTTTCATATTTGCTGGTACAAGATTTTTTTTAGTTGTACTTGTAGATTATTTGTATATTTGGATCAGGGATTTCTTTTCTCAGTTAGGTGGCTGATATCTTGTGTTAATGGCTGATATGATACACATCGTGGCTAGAGATATTGTATGTGCTTAGGGATGATACTTTATACTTGCTTTACAAGCTTTTGCTTATGTACTTGATGTTTCTATACTTAAATATATACTTGTTGTCCTACTTTGTCTACAGCCTCTATTTGATTTGTACATGTACTTCTTTTGCAAGCTATTTCTACTGTCTCTTGTATTCATACTTAAATTTGAATATATTTTAAAAGTTATTTTGTTTGTAGATATTTTGTTTACTTATTTCTTCTTTTGTCTGGTTGCTTTCAAGAATTTTTAGCTTAAGTATTTTTTTATACTTATGTTTTAATATTTATAAGGTTTATTTTATTTTAAACATTTTTTTATCTATATTATATTCATTTGCATATATCATATCAAATCTCAAAAATGTAGAGCCTTTAATTTAATTAAATAAGATAAATTTGATTTTAAAAATCCAAAGATTCTATTTTTAAATTTTCAAAGCAAATTTTCCTTTACATTATTCATAAATCCCAATTCAAATACAAATTCAATATTTCAAATTCAGATTCTAAAGTCAAAATCAAATTTTAAAACAAATAAGTATATATCTCATATTAAACTTGAAAAATTCAAACAATTTCACAATTTTAATTCAAAAATTAATTTAATTTTCAATTTAAAATAAATTAAAATTCGGTATCGTTACAAATCTTAAACTATACTATATACATATATGTATATAGTCGTTAAGCGTAGCTATAATATATACTAATTTCTAAACTAGGACTTTTATTTTCACATTTTTAATTTATCAGAGCAATCCTCTAAAAAGGATCGTCGCTGTAATTTTCCATAAATGAGATTTTTTTTTCTTTGTTTGAGATTAGAATGGATTATTTCTGTCTTGAATTGAAACAAACCGTGTAAACTATGGAAAAGAACATCCATATCTTACACATTTACTTCCCCTTTTGGTATAACTCTTTCTAATTCAAACAATGCATTTTTACGCATATTTTGGAATTGGATGTTGCAAAGCTATCTGTAAACTCCTCTAAAATTGATCAGGCTACGCTATAGTAGTCGTACTATGAAGGTATTTCCTCAAATGTAAACCCCAAAAAAATGTCACAGACTCCTACAAACTTGTCTAATAACTCAGCGAGATACGCGAGTTTCCTATTTTTCCCAAAACTGGGAATGGCCTAAAAAATCTTAGTGCCAACTATATCGACTTTCCAGATCTTACAACCTTCACATGCTGCCTAATCGACTCTGTCTTTTTTAAGTCTCACATATTAAATCTGGTTCGAGTAGGATTTTGTTGGTGGTTTCCAACCAACAATTTAGCGAATTGTATGGCCTCTCATAAAGCGCTTTGAAGGGTATCATACCTATTATCTATTAGTGATTTTATTATACGCAAACTGTACTGAAGGTACATGCTGCTCCCAGTGTCCTCCAAAGTCCATGATGCAAGCTCTTCAACATACCTCTAAGATCCTATTTATTCTTTCAATTTGTCCATCGGTCTGCAAGTGGTAAGCGGTGCTAAGGTTTAACGAAGTTCCTAAAGCTTTCTGTAAACTCCTCTACAATTCACTAAAAAGTAATGGGTTTCTATCACTAATGATGCTAACCAGAATTCCATGAAGTCGAACCATCTCCTTGATATAAATATGTGCTAGAGATGTTGCGGTCTTATTGGTCATAATGGAAAATTCTACTTCCTTTTTCTTCATCCTTGTCCAATAGGAAATTTTCTTTGCATCCTTGTCCATTCTGTCTCTTTCTTGACTGGTAACATTTTGCAAGCTAAAATTTATTTTTCCCAAAATCCTAAAGTTTCTAGGATTAATTCATTCTTTTATTTCTGGTTGTTTAACCTAATTTCCTCATTAACTTCTAGTCTTACCCACAGTTTGTTGCTAGTTAAACATCTCTACAAAATTTTCTCATTTACGTTGATTCTTAATATATATAAGGTGGTTCAATCCCATCCAAAAACCATAATAGTGATAAAACTGAGATATATCTTGTACCATATCTTACGAACAAAGACTTGCTTTAATTTTACCGTCGCTGATAACAATTTGCAGAATTCTAAAACCAGCTTCATTTATGGTTAATTAATTTATTTTTGCCTAAGTGCTACAATTTGTATGCGAATTTTTGAGTTAAATTTGTAGTTTTTCATACTCATCATTGAGGCTTTGATCGAATGGATAGTCTGGTTACGCTTTTATTTAAAACAAACTAAGAAGAGGTGATCGTTATTCTTGCTTGTTCACTCTCCAATGATCCCTCTATTGCTTCTGAAAATAAGAAATCTTTTCACCTGTAGTCAACCATGAAAACTTATTTTTACTGACATAATCTCACTATATTTTAATTTCTGCAACAAAAGATATTTGAAAGAGATACAAAGTTTATGTTGATCATCGAGTCAAGAAATATAAAGTTAAATGTCAGATGAAAAATATGTATAGTAGTGATGCACGCATCTAAAGATAAAATTTTCATGAGAAGATAATACATTTTTTAACATTAATGTCATTTTATAGTCCTCGTCATTAAATATTTTCTACAGTGAATAAAATAATCATCGTGGCAATAAAGGTTTCACCTTTAATATCTTCAGCCATTCTATCACTAATCGGAGACTGACCTAACTTTATGAAGCAATCTTTACGGTGGAACTACTTTCCCATAGCTTCACCAGAAGTCACAGCCAAAACATGTTATTGCCTACCTCTTCCAATTTACACACATGCATACAATTCAACAAATACCAGAGATTAAGATTATAAGTTCAACTTACCGAGTTCAAAATGAGGAGGCAATACTCTAGTGAGTCATCTTACTCTCCTTTCTGCAGTGTCATCTTTACATTCAAGGCAGGCCTAACTCAATGCGGCAAAACTCAAAAAGCAGCTTATGTCTAAGAATAATAGTAGTACAAACAGTGGTAATTCGACACATGAATTTGCAATAAACACAATTTTGAAGGTTGAAGTGTCATGGATGCATACACGAGATCATCTTTGTGCTCAGGAGGAGCTTCCTCGCTATTTTCAATATGACAATTCACATTCTTATCGGAGCAAACAAGTCCTCCTTCTGCAAGCTTAATAGCGCAGAATCAAAGAAAAGCAGTAGTATTAAGGCTCGCGTCGTTGTTAAATCTGCTACTGGTAAATGTAATTAGACACTTGACACAACCAATGAAATTCGTAGTTTATGTCTCCGCTATATATGGAAAATAATCTCTCATAATTTTCTCCATAGTTTCCAATGCAAGCAAAACAATAGTTTTCCATTCGTCAGCCGCAATGGTAGTAAAAATCTGCAATTATTTGTCAGATATATCAAAAAAATATGGCACATATACAATTTCAACATGATAAAATTATACTCTACTATACCGTAAAAACATTTTTCCATCCAGATTTCACATTGTTGACTTTGCTCAAAATCATCCGAGATATGCATTGAACAATAATTTCTCTAATTTTCAAGGAGTTTCTTTTCTGCATAATCACCACAAATGGCCTCAAAAATTCATTTTGAAAATTATAATTAACCAATTCCTCACGTTCAAGAAACTTCGTGGCCAGTTGTCTCAGTGAATCAATTACAAATATTGCTACAAATAGATTTTTTTGATAGCCCAACTGAAACAAATAAATTAGAAAGCACCGTCCATATACGAGACCACACCAATCGAATGCGGTTCATATCATAATGCCTATTGCAAATTCAATTAAACGATTAGAATAATGAAAAGTTAACCCATTTAACATGTTAAAAGAGACTTGGAATCTTACGCAATTTCCACTATTTTTGTAAGGCTGAAAACACAAGGATCTATAGGAGACTGCAATTCTACAATGGCAACCTTGCAAATAGCTTTTACAGATGCTACTATTGAATCGCCATTTAATCGCTGACTATGGGAAAATTGAGTGATAATGAGTAATTTGAGTGGTTGTTGAGGAACAAGGGCTTCTGGAGATCTAGAGATGTAGAGTGTTGTAGAATTTCTGAAGGTCGAAGAAGATGGAGGGTTGCTAAAGCTCGTGAGAGGTTGAATCGACGGTGGAGCTGTGGCTCGAGGTTTCAGTGAGCGTGTTCTAGAGATCAGCGATGGATTTGCAAGAGAGGAAGAAGATTTTGATTATTAATTTTATTTGGGATAGAGTATGTGGAGGAGATGGTCGATGTTGAGCGATTTATTAGAGAGGCGGCATATATTTATTTTCCCGCTTACGTTTTGCTGCTGCTTCCTATACGTTCTTAAGCAGCATTTAAGAAATTGTTTTTTCAATTATCTACCCATATAAACGCAGCTCTGTTATTAAAACGTTGTGCCATATTACTGCGGATAATATTTTTTCTTGTAGCGTTCCAATAACTAAGAGAGGCAACTAGCGATTACAACCTAAAAATTTCAAAAGAAAATTTTGCTGGAAGCTTCCTTTTATCATCAACCGGTGTAAATGATGTTGAGTTCCTAATGCTCTTTGCTAAATCAAGATAAGCATTCCTAATATATTATTACACTATTTCCTGCTTTCCTTAATTTTTCTTCTTAGTTTCGAATAAATGCGATCCATCCATTATTTTAGTTAATATACCAATTATAGTCAAAATTGGACCATCTACAATCAATCCTCATCTAAATCTCTATAATCATTTTAAAATTTAAAAATCCATCTACTACGCCAATTTAATTCCTCCATAAATTTCCTTAACCAGTCCCCATTTATTTCCTTTCAACACTCATCAATTACAAATTTATTGCCCATTAAATTGTAATTAATGTCCATAAATTCTAATTCATTTTTTTACTAGCTAATTTGTATTTAATCTTAAACTATACTATATACATATATGTACATTGTTGTTAAGCGTAGTTATAATGTATACTAATTTCTAAACTAGAACGGTTATTTTCACATTTTTAATTTATCAAAACAATCCTCTAAAAAGGATTGTCGCTATAATTTTTCATAAATGAGATTTTTTTTGTTTGTCTGAGATTAGAATGGATTATTTCTGTCTTGAATTGAAACAAACCGTGTAAACTATGGAAAAGAACATCCATATCTTACACATTTATTTCCCCTTTTGGTATAACTCTTTTTAATTCAAACAATGCATTTTTACACATATTTTGGAATTGGATAATCAACGAAAATTACACGTAAGCTGCTCCAAAAAATCAAAACATAGAAAGTAACATTCCAAGTCAACTAGGTCAACCTAGCTTACAACTCAATTATAACAAAAAATTACCAATATTCTACAATTAAATATTTAGGACCAATTACAAATTTCCAAATCAGGTTATAAACATTATTTCTATTTTATTCATATCTTAAAACATTTACACTGCCATATCTAGGTTGTGTTCCTTGTCTACTCCATATAAAAATTTGGTTTAGTTCACATCATTCCTTCAAACTAAAATTTCACAATTATAAAGTACCTTGCTCGAAACCTTTATCTTTAAAAATATAAACTTGGAAACTTTTTTTGTTAATTTCAAAAATTGCATAGTTCCTAAAAAAGAGTAAAATAATTTTACTTCTCCAATACTTCTCATCAAAGTTTTATTCCTTCAAAAGTTGGAGTTTTCATTCATAACATTCAAAATTTGATTGGTATTTAAAGAATTATGAAAAGTTTCCTTCTTTGATTACTTCTTACTACGAAGGCATTCTTCTTTTGAAAGTAAGATTTTTAACCTAAAACATTTGAATACTCAATCATTATACCAAGTAATCAATCATTGCATAAACATCTTATAAAACTTTAAACAATGAAAAGTGGAGTAGACAATGATAACTTCCATCATATTATTTCACTCTAATATTATTTCTAACTGGATTACTAATCATTCTTTATATAAGTGCGTTGTGTTATTTCTATCTATCTTAACTGTTATTTTCCGCATTGCCTCATACGGGAATGTTCCTCCTGCCTACTTTATCGAGCATTCTTAATCATCTATTCTTTTTATCCTATTTTAATCAAGTGTTGTTTACATTTATACAGTCCTTTTAAAAGAATTTTAAAGAAAAGAACTTCCAATCTTATAAAGTAGGAAAAATTATCAGGTCTAATCTATGTTCTACTTTAGATTTATTTTGAAAATGAAAAATCCCTTTATCAAAACCCTTTAGATCAAAAATTTTTTGGCTCAATAAATTTTAAACTAAGAAGTTTAAAAATGCAAAAATATTTTTTTTAGAACTTTTTAACTAAACTAATTTATGAAGTATGAATTTCCAAATTTTCTGGCCCTTTTAGAATACCAACTTCCAAATTTATAAAATGAGAAAAATCATTGGGTCAATCATATGCCTTACTTATTTCAAAAATAAAGAAAACTATAAATTGAAAATTATTTAACTCAAATAAATTTTAAGCTGAAAATTTCACATATGAAAACCTTCATTCCACCACTCTTTAAAATTACATCATTTTTCCAAACTTTTCAAAAAATAATTATAGCATATTTCCAAACCCAACTAAAATCGCTTTTCTTTCAAAAAAAAAAAGAATTACAACTTATGATACATAAGATCTTCGTTTAATAACTCTTTGAAAAGGCCATTCAAAACATTTCAAAGATCTTTTTGCTAAATCCTTTCTCATGGGATTAGATTTAGAAATTAACTTTAATTATTCCTTCTTCTGAACTTTCCTACTCAAACACTAAAGAAACCTGGTTATTTTCTTATGGTGGTTAATGTACATCTTCTTTACATCTTACTTCTGGATGTTTACAAGTATTTTTCCGTATAATATTTAATTACTACCTAATATGTTATTCACTATTTCTATAAATGTCAACTGTCCATGATAAATGGTTATAATTCTAATTTTACCTATTATGCCTTCCTTATCGCTTCACAAATTCTCTAATAATATCTTTAATTAATCCATTTATATCCTTATTAAATTCTTATAACCCCTTATTTATTCCATATCTATTGCCTTATTTATCCTTGGAGTTACAATCTTTCCATTTACATTTTCTATCCCTATTATTTATTAGGCGATTTATGTTAATGTTCTAATTACATCTAATGTGAATGTCGATGTGTATTACGCTTATAGAGTTCATAATTATAAGTCTAGGACAACAACAAAAATCAATTACCATTCAACTCCCATAGGTTGCACTCACGCTCTTCTTAGTTCACTCCTTACGAGACCTCCATCCCGTGCGTAATCGGAGCAGGAGTATAAAAATTACTCTATTTATCTTTCCAAATCATAGTCACTTCGCCCATCCTTTCGAAATATGGTTGCAACTACCTTTATAGTTAGAATTTATAGAGCCGGGCATATCTTGAAAATAAGTATACATATTTATATATATATTAAAGTTTTTGAAAAATACTTTTCGAAAATAAAAAATGCCACTCGTTTGTATACTCTTCCCGTTGATCGGGTAACCTAGGCGATGATACAAAATGTAACAATCTGCCCTGAAATGGGCATAAATTCTGATCTAAAATAGGCCCATCGAAACTTAGAACCATCTTAAAGTTGGTCGTTGGTTGGTAAAAAGAATAATACAAAGGTATTTATCTACATATTCAGAATCTTACACCAGAAGGATAAAATATAATAACAATGGTACCCATTTAATTCAAATTTAAAAATGTCTTTCAAAACCATAACAAAATATCCATGATACCAAAACCTAATAATAGTCATAACATATATATTGTAAAGTCTCGTATCTTCATACTTCTTTGAGTCGACCATAATTCACATCAGTTCATCTCAAATTGAACGGAAATACGAATCTTTAAGGGTGAAGAAGAAAAAGTATAAGAAAAATAGAATAACAACAACAGAATCTCACAATCGCAGCGGAACAAATTATAATATATAATAACAGATTTTAAATACAAGAACTATGTTGTTAATATACATACCATTATCATATTACAATACACAACAATCAATCAGGACAGTTTAATAACTTTTCCTCACATAGTGGAAATACAAATCAAGTACGGAAATACGTCTTGTCATCCAGCTCGTCTCGTGAGCTCCATGGCATCCTATCCTGAATCTACAATACTCGGTATGACCCGAGCATTATAATAAAATAACATCCGAGGAAGTCTGAAAAACCAGTGTGAGAAAACACGGTCAATTTGAATTATAACTTTTATTAAAATCCTTTGAAAACAAAGGTATCTCGTAACACCACGTCACACATAAACATGACGGGTATTTCCCATACAATAACCAAAACATTTTTATCAAAATCTTATGATATTATAAGAGTGTCTAAACCAAGTAAATAGAAAATAGTCGAAATGCTTGTATCTCACGTTCCAGCATAGTTGTGCAAAATCAAAACCGTACGGAACTTATTGGAGAATGGATTCCATACAATGACTAGGCACCGGGGTACCACCTATCACAGTACACATTTAGAAACATGTACCGAAGTCCTCGCCGGGATCCCCTGCAACACAAGACCGGCCCGATCCCTAACCTGGATAAAAACGAAGATGTTATCACCCCTGGTGTTCCTACCCTTAAAAATCGAGCGCTCACTTTTCAAGCACAACCATAACCATAATTTTAATATATCCGAGGGCGTCTATAAAGTAACATACTCTAATTGGGTGCGACTCACTTAACCTTGCTGCATCCCCATAGATTTTCATTCATTCCGGTGAATGAGGCTTGAGGCTACGATTACCTTCCAAGTACAATTTCACTTAGAATGCTCATCGTCCTCCAATGACGATAGTCTAATAGCATTCGCCCGTGCAAGTTGTCCTGGTTCTGGACAAACCGAATCACCGTCTTCGTCATCTTCAAGGTATCCGTTCGTAACGTTCAGACCGGATCGAATTGGTTTTCGGATAATTAAATCTGATCCCGGTCTTTTCGAAAACGATTAATGAAATTGACCAATATTAATAGCCGGTTATTTAACTATCAATAAAACATACATAGACATCGGGCCTTATTATACATTTTCCAAAAACATTCTTTTCAAAATACCTTTACAAGGTATATATTCCAATTCCTTTCCATATTCCAATATTCGAAACAAATTACAAGTACTTAAATCCATAACAGGATATTCCCATAACATTTCAACACCTAGAAATATTTTCAAATTTCCATTTAATACTTAGGAAAATATTATAAGTCTTATTTTCCAAAAATCATATCAACCATCAACGCTTTAGAGAATATTTCATAATTTATCACATAAGCTTCCGGAATCATTAACAAATCCTCTTTTACAATTTCTAAAATCCAGTATACTTATTTATAACCCCATGCAACAATCTATGACTTCTTTTATAAATTCAGATTTTATTTTCGAAGTTCCCATATTCAATAATTTGAAATTCCATTTCCTCCAAATCCTTTATAAAATTCCTTATCCCAAAATCATATCTTTTATAAGCCTCATTTACGAATCTCGGTGAAATTTATAAATAAAATTTTCAATCTCTTCAAAACACTATATATATAATAAGTATTTTAAAAGAATAATAATTTCTTTAAACATATTCAAGTGATTATTTAAAATACCGAAACACTTTTATAAACATCAATAACTCGTTATTAGATAAACAAATCAATTTTCAAAGTTGATTTTATACGTTAGAATTTACTAAAATGAATGCTTAATATTTTAAAATCTACTTACCGAAGTATTTCAATCCTAACTAGTTTAAAATTTCATAGTTTTAAATAATAAAATGTTCCCTTTAAAAACAAACTTAACTTCTTTGAATTAAAAATATATTTTTAAAATCTCAATAACCAATTCAATTATAAATTCCTCTCGAATCACGTCACATCACTTCCATTCCGATCTCCTTAACCATTTTCACTTTTCAAAAATAATATCCTCTATTTTCTTCACCCTATTTCCATATTCTAATATAAATTCTCCCTGTAAATTTATATTCCCAATCTATCATCTGATATCGATTTTCCTTATTTATAAACATCGTTTATAATTTTTATAACTCGTTTGAGTTTCACTTTTTATAAAAATAATCTCGTTTATAAAATTCCATTTTTATAATGTTATCCCGCCTTTTAGCAAGTCCATGACACCAAAAGATTAATTGGAAACCAAAGACAGTTCTCCTCGATTGCCAATTATGTACAGATTGGCCATGGATGTAGGTAAATTTTGTCCGAGTCCGAATCAAGCTGCAATTGGTATGACATGATAAACAAAGCTATAGAAACCAGCATTCCAAATTTCAAGTCAATCGGATTTTGTATGCTCGAGATACGATCGATGCAATCCAAAGAAATCAACCCACACGCATCCATTTATTCGTATCCATCATCACGAGGCCATCTGTTTATATCCATCATAGTGCGGCTATTTGTTTGTATCCATCATCATGCAGCCATCTGTTCGTATCCATCAAAAAAATTCAACTTCGTATCGATCTATTGAAGCCAATTCGCATCGATCCCAATCGCATAGTTCGTATCAATCGAACAAAGATAGATACGTATTAAGCAACCTCCAGCTATCGATACAGACAGTGCAACATGGACCGATACGAACAAGGCCATGGCGATCAATGCGAGTAGAACAACATCGATCGATACGAACAAGGCACAAACATTGAGAAGACTCGATCGACTTGGCATGAAAAGTGGATCGATCCGAAGAGTTAGCACCACGTCCACTTGCAGGCACGTGGCTGAATCGATTCGAACAGAGGATGTGAACGATATTGATACGAAGAAAACAGCATACGAAAGACCTGAACTTGCATCGATCGTAACTCGATATCTGCAAGTGCAAATGCTTCGAAATTTTCATAGGAGCTTACGTACAACCCAAAGAATGTTCATGCTAAATTTTGACTCAATTGGATCAAATCTCGATCGATACGAAATTCGTTCGTATCGATCACGGACCGAGTGCAGATGACATAGGATCAATCGTGTGGGCCCACTCATGTGCCAGAAGAGGTCTTCCGATATCTGAGCGAGATATTTGCATCCTACGCCTATAAATAGCATCCCAGAGTCTGCAGAAAAGGGACCTTTTTATTTTTCTACGTCCAGACTCTGCCGAGATTACTCTTGTACTTTAATTCTACTGTTGTAACTCATTGTAACCAGCGAACAAAGATCAATAAAAGTCAGCCATTTCATAGTGGACGTAGAAGAAATGCTGAACCACTCTAAATCTATGTGTATCTGTTCTTTTAAAATTTTGAGTATTCTTAAGTTTATTTTCTCTATATATTTGTCATCTGTGATCTGTGATGGTAAACAGGTGCTTTCATCGACAATTGGGTGTTTGTGATCATTTTTGGCGCAAACATATAAATCCATTCCTTTATAAATTCCATTTATTTTTTTGAGTCTATTTTTAATTTTGACTTCAACTCCTTTCCATATTTTCAGAATATCCTTTACAAATTCTTTTATATAATTCATTTTTAAAAATCTCTATCTTAAATAATTTACGAATATTTAAGTACAACTAAAACAAATATTTATTATTATTATTTTTCCAACTCAATTTCCTTTAAAATAACCCAAATTCCAATGTAAATATTTTTATATCCAAAATTCCTTTTTATTCCTTCAAATTTAGAAAAATGTATTTAGGGTATTTAAAAACCAAAATTCAGGCCATTGCTACAATAGCATCCAATAATTCCAATTACTGTAATAATCTATAATAAATTATTCTACACAAACCATATATCACGATATATTGAACTAAATTCAACATTTTGAGGAATCCATTTGGATCCCTCCAACCTGTTTTTCTGCATCCATAGATGTTAATACGACATAAAAATACCAATCCCACATCGTGGGGATATCGCAGTATATAGGGTCAACCCCTATTATGCGGGGCGCACTGGGTCTCATCCGCTAAAATATGCGGGAATATCAATCCAACTACTAATAGATATATACTACTATATGTAATATAATCATCTAACATATAATTATAAATTTATCAATCCAATCAAGCATCCAATAATTAAATATAAACATTTAAATTTAAATGTGCAATCCAAATGAGTGCGAATTTCTCACCTTGATTTTTATTTGCAATCCATTCCAATTTTATTTTGTATCCTATGTCATCGTGAATCCAATGAAAAATCCACACCCGAATTCCACCTTTTTATAAGCCATTTATGAATTTTATCAGATTCAATTAAATAAAACAATTAATTATTGATTAATTCAATCAGTTATTTAATTAAAAAATGTCAATTACCTTCTAAGCTAAACAACTCTTTCCCCAATATAAACGCCTGCTATAAACTGCAACCTCAAAAGCCATGGCCGAAAATTTATCTCACCACATCTCTTCCTCATCTCCCTGACCCACCCCACAACCACCACCAATGTTCAATTCTTCGCGAATCGGACCTTCCCAAACCCACTTTTTCCCAACTCGATCGACACCTACCCCACCGACCTGCCGCCATCCCTAGTGCACTCGCACAAACCTTCGCACTCTGCCTCGACAACGCGTACGCAAATATGTGAACATAATAGTCGTACCCTTAATACACTAGATTGATGTCGACGTCTCCATCCCCAAAATATCGACCTCTTTGAAAGGGAGTGCGGATTAAGGATCTTAAGGCTAATTTAACACTAGAGGGAGGGATGAATAGTGTTTAACGGATTCTAAGACTTATATGAACTAACTTATAATTATGACACAAACAAATGCAAAACTTTATCAAAGAACAATTACAGAATCAAAAATAGATGTCGAAAGTAAATAAAAACAGTAAAGGGAAAGAACACACCGGATTTTATACTGGTTCGGAGTTACCCTACATCCATCCCTGTACCATGGCAAACCACCTCATACAAATTTTTATTATACCAATGTCGAGATTACATTCCTCAATTTCTAAAGGCCTTGAGGTACCCTCCTGTCTCACGAGTCCGGGGCAAACTCTCTTGATTTATGGGCCACAAGACTACCCAATTGATTTCCAGGCACAACCACACCTTATAGAGAGACTCGATAAAAGTTTGATTACAAATTGATCTTATAACTCTGAATAGCACTTTGATCTTCGAGAGAGGGCAGAGAATCAAACAAGAATGAGATTCTAATCTGATTCACTTAAGAATTCGGTAGAATTTCAGCACGATCTTAAAAATATGAAAATTATAGAATATGGATTTGTGGAGAAGAAGTGAAGAAAATATGAAAATAGATGATTAAAAAATTCGTTTGTGAAGCCTATTTGTAAAGCGCCAATGGTCATAACCATTCGTGAAGAGATTTAAACGAATAGACACTTCTTTTGAAAATTGAAACTTTTGAATTTAACGGCCACCATGTCGACATAGGGTATCCCATGATGTCGACATCCCTACGTAAAAACAATGTAAAATTTGTTTTTGAAAATGAAATTTGAAACAAGAGTTTATTTTAAAACAAAAACAAAAATATTTTAAGGCTAAAACATCTTTTTGAAAAATCATTTGAAAAGATAATTTTAAGGCTAAAATATTTTGAAAAGCAGTTTTGAAAATCATTTTGAAAAACCATTTTAAAGTAGTTTTGCAAGCTTCTTCCTGTAGAATATCTCATCACATCAGGACTCGAGATTTTATATAAAACCAGGATGTTCGTGGGTTTGTAAACCACTTATCGTAGGTTTGTAAGCTACTTATCGTGGGTTTGTAAGCCACTAAGAAGGTAGGAATAGGTTCCATCCCAAATGAAATTCGGAATGAAGATTTCAATGCTATTGTGAAGTTTTAACAAAAACTAGATACATATCTTGAAATCCAGATCTCGATACTCTAGAGTCTTCAATCTTGAGTCTTGAGTCTTTATGCTGATCAGTCTTTAGTAATCAATATCTGCATATATATATATATATATATATATATATATATATATATCATGCATATATATATATATAGACAACAATGTTAGTATATATTTTATAATAAGATAAGTTAAAAAGGTTGTTGTCATCAAAACCAACATCTCAATTCCTAACAATCTCCCTCTTTTTGATGATGACAACCTGTATTTATAAAATATATTTATCATACCATAACTCCTATCATAACTCCCCCTTACTCCAAGTCAACTATTATTTTATAACTTCTCTCCCTTTGTCATCAACAAAAACTTCTTAAAAATCCCTGAACTTGTTATAAGATAATCAACCATAATAAAATTGGATAAACCATATATAAATGTAATAAGTGCTAAGTGTGATCATAAGTGTAATCCAAAAAGTAAATCAATCATCAACCAATCATATTTACAGTCATTATTCATATATACAAACCTACCAAATAAGTTAAGTCAATCAAGTTTAAAACACACCAATCAAATCAAACAAATAACATACAGAATGACTAGACATTCCTTGGTACTTCCACCCAACCATCTTCTCCAAAGATAGGGTCTGCTTTGATGGCATCCCATTCTTCTTTATCTTTGTTGAGAGTGACTGGTGGATTTCCTTCGATATCGTCCTTATTAAGGGCTAAGATCATCCAATGAAGGGATTCGAGATGTCTCTCTTGCTCCTTGATCATTTGTATTTGACTCAATTCTAAGTGATGCTGATTACGAAGTATGAATGTAGGAATATTCTTAAAGAAATTGAGAGTTTCTTCAAGATTATCACTTAGATTCTTAATTGGAGAACCATAATTCAAGAAATAGAAAAAACTATGAAAGAGAGTGATTAGAGATGAAGTTTGACAATTTATTCTGGAAGAAATAGATATAAATAGGGGTAGAAAGTCGTTTGAAATGAATAGACACAAGTTAGTTACATGAAAATGAAATTTGGAAGTGTAACTATTTTCTGCCCATTGGATATCGACGTGGGGGGATGATGTATGTCGACATGCCTCTACTTAAGAGACATTTTGCTTTGTTTTGAATATTATGAACAAATCAATTAAATTAAAATTTGTATAATATAAAAACAAGCAATCACAGAGACAGGTGAAGTTGAATAACAGGAAATGAAAGATTCCATTAATAATTCTAGTCAACGTTACATAAGATAATATAATATTAACTAAAACAAAGGAAATACAAAGATAGAACTTAACATAACATGAACTAAAACTAGTAAGATGAAGACAAAGAAGATGATAGTCCAAGATTTCTACTAATTTTTCCAAAGAATTTGTCGATTTTAATGGAAATCTTATTTATTTTCTTACTCATTGATCTTTTAAGTGTCTTTTGATTTTCCACTATAATTCTTTGATTATTGAGAATAGTCTTGTTGGAAGGATTAGCGGGATTAGTAGGATATTCAATACTTTCTAAGGAGGTTTCTTGATCTTCCTCTTCCTCCTCTTCAATTTCCATTCCTTCCTCTTCCTCTTCTTCTTCTTCCTCCAATTCTTCCATTTCTTCATGAGCAAGTCTTTCTTCCTTTTCCGTAAGTGTTTCATATGGTTGAAACACTAATGAAATTTGCATAAGGGAAATGTTTCCATGGTTGAACACTTTTCTAGTTATAAATTCTTTCCTTTTGAAATCAACTCTAAAGTAATTAAAAATCCGGGTGAGATAAATTTCATGATATAATGTGTTTTCACCCATAGTAAAATTCTTGGGCCTTAGCTCATCCAAAATAATTTGAGCCCAATTAATATCAGAATTTACAAAAGTTGCGAAAGAAGCTTTGCAAACTTTTAAAGCCGGGTTGTTGTAGTTTCCCGATCTTGGTATAAGTGTGTGTTGGATAAGAAGATTAACAATTATTGCTTTTGAACGAAAATAATGATTTTTGAATTTGAAATTGCCATCCCCTTCAAAGATGTGATGAAATATCTCTTGATCATTTTCATTGATTTGAAATTCCGAGAGATTCATTTCGGTGTACTTACATCCCAAAATATTTTCCAAAATTTCACAATCCAAAACAATTTGTGTTCCTTTAACACTACTCCAAATTTGTCCTTCTTCCCCATCATAAAAACCACGATTCAAATTCGCATAAAACATCTTAACAAGATTTGGATAGCATACAAAATCATTTTGTTTGTTATCAACTAAACTAAGATTAGAACATTGTTGAGAAAGATTTTCAATTTCATAAAAAGGAAAATCTTCACAAAATGGCAAATTTTCCCATATGAATTTTACCAAAGTTTATGTAGTTGATGTACGCTTTGATAGCTTCTGGGTCATTAAAAAGAAAGTTTTGACAGATTTTGGAAGCCTAACGGTGTTAGGGGTGCTTGAAGAGGCCATTGAAGAAGTTTGAGAGGAGTTAAAGAAAATGAAGATAAGTTTGAAATTTGAAATAAAAGTGAAAAGTGATGATAAAAAGAGTGAGATAAATAAAGATTCTATAGACATGTTCTCTGGTCAAGAGACATCTTTCCAGAGCATTGAAGTTGGTGAAAAGGTGGAGGGAAATTCAAAAGTTTGAACTCAAATTTTGAAATCAAATTCAGAGGGGCATGTCGACATGGGGTATCCGGGTATGTCGACATGTGCCTATTGAATCAAAGGACAAGTTTCTATTCCAAATTCCTAATATATATATATATATATATATATATATTATATCCTATACTCTAATTATATAATTCCTATGATAACATTAAATATAATAATACTTAAATATTCATAATTTAATATTTAAAATATTGTTAAAATAATATTATTTTTGAATTTAAAATTCAAATTTCAAGGAATAAATTTGAATTTAGAAGTTCAAGGAATTTTAAAACAAGCATCCATTCAAATAAGAAAAAAAATGTAAATGCGTGCCTTTTTTTAGATCCATACTCCTATCGGCATTTGATTCATGAATAGCAGTGAAACACATATTTGAATTACCCATCTTGTTTTCATCGTCACTGGATGATGAGTCTGAGTCATCAAGAGTTGCTGTGAATGCCTTCTTTCTTTTCCTTGACGAGTCATTGTTTGGAGGGAATAATTGTTTATTTGGATGCGGACAATCTTTTCTATAATGTCCGACCTTATTGCAATTGTAGCATCTATCATTGTTGACATTCTCCATATTATTTCTGGAATTCCTTTGATCATTTCTTTTGTAATTATTCATTTTTCTATATTTTAGGAATTTCCGAAAGTTTCTTGTCATGAAGGCAGTCTCTTCATCACCGTCTGGTTTCGAATCTTCAATTGTTGCATTGAATTCCAATGACTTCTTTTCTGTAGCCTTGTTTTCTCTTCTTCCTTGCAGTTGAACTTCATAAGACATCAGATTTCCAATCAAGTCTTCTACTTCATGAGACTAATATCATTTGCTTCTTCGATTGCAAGTGTCTTTTGATCCCATTCTGGAGTGAGTGAATTTAGAATTTTTCTGACTTGGTCTTCCTCTGAAAAGCTTTTTCCCAGTGCAATTAGTGAATCAACAATACCTTGAAATCGACAATACATGTCGGAAATGGACTCATTTGCATGCATTTTAAACAATTGAAACTGATTAGTTAATATGGAAATTTTAGTCGGTTTAACTTTGCTTGTTCCTTCATGAGTAATTTGCAAAGTTTTCCAGATTTCAAATGCAGACTTACAAACAGACACTCTATTAAACTCATTCCTATCTAGTGAACAAAATAATATATTCATGGCCTTTGAGTTATTTTGTGCAACACCCTTTTGCTCCTAGGAAAAATTGGTGGTTGGTTCAATATACTCAGTTTGTGTGATATTCCAAATGTTTAATCCTACAGATTGTAAATAAATTTTCATTCTACAAGCCGAATATGCATAATTACTGCCATTGAAAAATGGTTGTCTGACAGTAGACTGACCTTCTACAAATGAACTAGTGTTGGTGATAACAGAACTAGTGCCATAGTTGACATTACCAGGGTTGGTAGCCATTAAAACAATTTTCAAGTTTCGGATTATGAAAACTATGAAAACCTATGCTCTGATACTAATTGAAAGGGAGTGCGGATTAGGGATCTTAATGCTAATTTAACACTAGAGGATGGTGAATAATGTTTAATGGATTCTAAAACTTATATGAACTAACTTAAAATTATGACACAAACAAATGAAAAACTTAATCATGGAAAAATTACAGAATCAAACACAGATGAAAAAGTAAATAAAAAATAGTAAAGGGAAAGAACACACTGGATTTTATACTGGTTCGGAGTTAGCCTACATCCAGTCCTGTACCAAGGAAAACCACCTCATACAGATTTTTATTATGCCAATGTCGAGATTACATTCCTCAATTTCTCAAGGCCTTGAGGTACCCTCCTGTCTCACAAGTCCGGAGCAAACTCTCTTGATTTACGGGCCACAAGACACCCAATTGATTTCCAGGCACAATCACACCTTATAGAGAGACTCGATAAACTTTTGATTATAAATTGATCCTTTAACTCTGAATAGCACTTTGATCTTCGAGTGAGGGCAGAGAATAAAAAAAATGAGATTCTAATTTGATTCACTTAAGAATTTGGCAGAATTTCGGCACGATCTTAAAAATATGAAAATGATAGAATATGGATTTGTGGAGAAGAATAAGTGAAGAAAATATGAAAATAGATGATTAAAAAATTTGTTTGTGAAGCCTATTTATAAAGCACCAATAGTCATAACCATTCGTGAAGAGATTTAAACGAATAGACACATCTTTTGAAAATTGAAAACTTTTGAATTCAACGGCCACCATGTCGACATCATGGGATACCCCATGATGTCGACATCCCTATGTAAAAACAATGTAAAATTTGTTTTTGAAAATGAAGTTCAAAACAAGAGTTTACTTTAAAACAAAAACAAAAAATATTTTAAGGCTAAAACATCTTTGTGAAAAATCATTTGAAAAGGTAATTTTAAGGCTAAAATATTTTAAAAAGCAGTTTTGGAAATCATTTTGAAAAACCATTTTGAAGTAGTTTTGCAAGCTTCTTCCTGCAGAATATCTCATCACATCAAGACTCGAGAACTTGTACAAAATCAGGATGTTCGTGGGTTTGTAAGCCACTTGTCGTAGGTTTGTAAACTACTTGTCGTGGGTTTGTAAGCCGCTAAGAAGGTAGAAATGGGTTCCATCTCAAATGAAATTCGAAATGAAGATTTTCATGCTGTTATGAAGTTTTAACAAAAACTAGACACATATCTTGAAATCTTGATCTCGATACTCTAGAGTCTTCAATCTTGAGTCTTGAGTCTTTATATTGATCAGTCTTCAGTAATCAATACCTGCATATATATATATATATCCTGCATATACATATCTATCTAGACAACAATGTTAGTATATATTTTATAATAAGATAGGTTAAAAAGGTTGTTGTCGTCAAAACCAACATCTTAGTTCCTAACACTCTTTTTCCAACCACCACGCCCATAAGAGGTCGCCACACCATCGCCTGTCAGTTCTCATGCCTAGCTCGCCCCGTCCACCTATGCCTACGCGCTCGCACACACTTCGTCAAAACACGCCTCCGCTTTCCTCGAAGATGAGCTGCGACTTCTCGATCGTATCGAGTATGATTCATTTTTTTGTATCGATTCGAACAGAATACTAAGAGGGAGTGAGGCTTGCGATAAATACTAAAGGTAACGGCATATTAGGGTTTAATTTATAATTTATTTACTTAATATTATAATCAAAAATCGCGTTATAGCAACTTAAAATCCTGAATTCCTATTGAGGCGTGCTGCCTGGCGTTCCTAATGTTATACCCCTATTCCGAACGCAATAGAACAAGTTTCGAGGCCTAACTCGATCGTATGTAGAAGATAGCCTTTTAAACCGACTATATAAATTAAATTCAATTAGATTATTCTAGGTGTTTTCAGATCGTACGACCAAATGGTAACTCCAAACATTATGAAATTTGAAATCCGATAATAATACACTACTACGGATCAATGGAACTGGCTTCGTCGAATGTCGAGATTGTGCCTCAGGTCGCTATTTTAAGGCATTGGTTAAATCGACGTTTTCAAAATTTACGAAATCATTTGAAATTCCAATTTTTAAAAACTTATTAACTCAATTATAATTCAAGTATAATTTATATCAACATTAGAGTTCGTTTTCGATTCGTATTCAACCCCAATTCAGGTATTTAAATGATTTCCATTTTTAATTCAACAATAAATTTATTCAATAAATCACTATATTTGGAACTTGATTTTTATTCTACTCATTTGATCGATAAACCTAACATTAAAATTCCATATACTTTTCAAATTTAACATTTAAAATAAATTAAATGTTCAAAATCAAATGACTAAAAATTCGGGTCGTTACATTTCTCCCTTCTTAAAAGAATTCCATTCCCTAAATTTGCTAAGGCGGGAAAATGCTCCAAACTCATTAACTTAATAAAAATCACTTAGTTAAAACTCGACATTCACTTTTCTAACCCTTTAGTTTCATCTAAAACATTTAGTTCCTATTACTAAACCAAAATCTTTGATTTCAATTTCAATTTGAACATCAACTTTTTAGTCAACAAATTTTTTCATTTTCAAAAAAAAATTCTAATTCCCTAAATTTTTCAAATTTTTTTGGTAGAGTCTCCTTTGTACGGGAGACCCTTTGCAATATGACAAGAGAGATAAAAATGTATACATCGACCCACACGGTCACAAAACAAAATGTATATCAATATTTTATAATTCTGCCGTATTTAATCTGAAAATGTACCTTATTTTAGCGTTTTAAGCAAGCAGATTATTTTATATGCAATTACGCAACCCAACTCTTGCTCAATAGCCTCCGGGTACCTGCACTACTCAATTTAACCACGTAAGTACCAAAATATGAAAATTTAATAACATTTTATTCATTTAACAACTCAAACACATAATATTCCACTAATATCCATGTCATACAATGAATTTATTGATAACCACAAGGTTTTAACATTCGATTATTCATTTCAATCGATTTATATATCATTTCATTCAATTCGAATGATTTACAACCCAATAATCTGCATTCATCTCTTATTTAAGCCACACAATTTCATATCTATTTCAAATTGATTAAAAATCAATTTATTCACCTTTTATTTATTCCTAGAATTTATTTACTTCTGCTTGCGATAAATGATAATATTTCCATGATAATTTGGGAATATTCATTTAATACAATACCCAACTTAGTTTATAGCTATTTTAAATTGATTCCAATCAATTTATATTTAATTCTATTTCATTTCAAATTGATTCTCAACTAATTCATTTACATTCCATTCATATACACATTTATTATATTACAATCCATTTTATTAAGCTCGGAATCATTCCATGCTATTTACTGATGAATTATTTCATAGTTTTATTTGAGCCAAGCTCCCATCCAAAATATTAACTTAAGTTAATTCATTTATTCCCAATTAATTCAACTCTATAACTTAAGTTTATTTCCCTTGCCATCAAATTCCATTTCAAATTTTTTATCGTCTACATTTCCAATTATATTTAATTCGCTTATAATTAAGTCAAACCTTATTCATAACTCAAGTGCCATTTCAATTTATTCAATTCCATTCAACCTAAGTCTCATCTCAATATCTGATTCACTATTTAATTCTTCTAATTGGTTTGCTTTCATTTTATCTCGTAATTGGGTTTTTATTTCAAAAATCATTCTATTTAATCCACTTGAGTTCACATTCACTTTATAATTCAAGTTTAGACCTTAATTGCTCCACCAAAAATGCCAAATTAATTTTATTTTGGTTTTACCATTCCATTCTTTTCAATTTATTACTTTTACAACTTATTTTTCTCATTTTCATAAATTCTACACTCGAGTATATTCACATTTTACTCTTAACTCAAGATAATACATTACTTTATGGCCTAAGTATATTTTTTTTCTATTAATTCAAATTTTACAAGCCATAAAAAATCATTTATTCACAGTTACATATTTTTTACTTCAATTTCATTTCATTCATAATTTTATAACCTATGGTTATATAATTATTTTACCACTCACAATTTATGTTTACTTTCATTCGGTATTGTTTTTAATCCAATCAACTTTATTTTGCCTAAATTTCAATTCCTTTTCAACCAACATTTAAAAACTATATTCGAGTTGTTCATACTTAAATTAGTTTCATCCCAAACAAATTTTATTTTTAATTCATTAAATTTAATCAAGTAAGAATTTAATTCAAATTTCAAATTTTTCCACACTTCCTTATATTTATTTGTTCCATTCACATCATTCATATTCATATGCGATTATGTTTAGTTAACTTCATTATATTCATTCTATTTATTATAATACTTCATTTAATTTATTGCCTTTAACTTTTCTTAAGTCAATTCCAATTTCATTAATGCACTTCATTAATTCAACTCAGGCTTAATCAATTAAATTTAATTTGTTCAACATAACTTAAGCTGGATTACATTTTAACTTTCTCAATTTAAATTAAATTCCAAATTTCAAATTCCACACTTCTACTCTTATTAATATCATCTTCCACAGGATTACAGAATTTGAATCACCTGGTATTTATTTCAAATAACCTTGAAATCATATATATATATATATATATATATATATTTAATTTACCAACCACTTTCTTAGAATTTCCAAATTAACTTGATTTTATCCAAACAATTTTCCCTTCGAGATTTTCAAAACAGACCTTTTTTTTCAACAAATCTCCATATTAAATCTCTATGATAGTAATATGTCACTTAGAAACTCGAAAATGAACACTAGTGATGCAGCCGTCGTCATCAGAATTATTTTCCAATAACTAAAGTGAGTTCGGTGCTTCATCACTTTCAAAAATCCATTTTTAAATCCAATTTAAAGCATTTTCTAATCCAAAAATAATACCACCATTATTTATTCCAAAATACCTTGGAAAACTTTTCCCAAAATCTTCGGGATTTAATTTTTCAATTTCTGGTTTGACTCATTTTTAGATTTTACCTCATTTGTATAATTCATACTTATACAATCTCCCTTTAGTTATATGTAAGCATTTTCAATTTAATACTCTTATTTTGATTGTATAATAACAACCAAACACATCGCTATAATAATTTTTAGAAAATTATTCCATTTATATCAAAATATGGTTTCGGTAAAATTATTTCATTTACCCGCTTCAAAACCATACTGTGTCAGTTTATCGTGTTCAAGTGTTTATAAACTCCTATCGATTTAGTGTCGTCCTACTATTCGACCATAATTTATATGCCACTCAACAGATTAATCAACACGATATAAAACTGTTTTATATTCACTAACAAATACGCGCTCATATCTATTAATGCACTCAAACTCATTCTAAGGTACTACTTACCCTAGCTCTAATGAGTAATCCCCACCAAAGCCAAGGTTCTCACTTCACCTTCAGCTCCAATACCAAGTGTAAAGGCCGGTATCTTCTTACCCCTTTGAGTCGACCATAATTCACATCAGGTCATCTCAGATTGAACGAAAATACGAATCTTTAGGGGTGAAGAAGAAAAAGGTAGAAGAAAATTAGAACAACAATAGTAGAATCTCATAATTATAGCGGAATAAATTATAGTATATAATAACAGATTCTAAATACAAGAACTGTATTGTTTATATACATACCATTATCAGAGTACAATAGATAACAATCAATCTGGATAGTTTAATTACTTATCCTCACACAACGGAAATACAAATCAAGTACGAAAATACATCTTGTCACCGAGCTCGTCTCCTGAGCTCCATAGGATCTTATCCTAAATCTATAATGCTCGGTATGACCTTAGCATTATAATAAAATAACACCCGAGTCAGTCTGGAAAACCAGCGTGAGAAAACACACTCGATTTGAATTATTAACTTTTATCAAAATCCTTTGAAAACAAAGGTATCTTGTAAGTCCACGTCACACATAAACACGATGGGTTTTTCCATTAAGATAACCAAAACATTTTTTATCAAAATCATATTATATTATAATAGTGTCTAAACCAAGTAAACGGAAAATAACTCAAATGCTTGCATCTCACATTTCAACATTGTTTGGCCAAATCAAAACCATACGGCGCTTATTGGAGAATGGATTTCATACAATGACTAGGCACTTGGGTAACACCTATCACAGTACATGTCTAGAAATATGTACCGAGGACCTCGCCGGGATCCCCTACAACACAAGACAGGCCATATCCCTAACGGATAAAACCAATATGTTATCACCCTAGATGTTCCCACCTTAAATATCGAGCACTCACTTTTCATTCACAACCATATCCATAATTTTAATATATCTAAGGGCATCTAGAAAGGTGATAACATATCCTAATTGGGTGCGACTCACTTAGCCTTGCTGCATCTCCCTTGATTTTCAGTCACTCTGATTGATGAGGCTTGAGTCTACGATTACCTTTCAAGAACAATTTCACTTAGAATGCTCATCGTCCTCCAATGACGATGCTCTGATAGTATTCGCCAATACAAGTTGTCCTGGGTCTGGACAAACTGAATCACCGTCTTCACCATCTTCATGGTGTCCATTCGTAATGTTCAAACTGGATCGAAGTGTTTTTCGGATAATTAGATCCGATCCCGGTCTCTTCGAAAACGATTAACGAAATTAGTCAATATTGATAGTCAGTTATTTAACTATCAATAAAACATCCATAAGTAGCCATCATGCCTTATTATACATTTTTCAAAAATATTCTTTTCAAAATACCTTTACAAGGTATATATTCCAATTCCTTTCCATAATCCAATATTTGAAACAAATTTCAACTATTAAATCCATAACAGGACATTCCCAAAACATTACAATACTTAGAAATATTTCCAAATTTCCATTTTAATACTTAGGAAAATATTATAAGTCTTATTTTCCAAAAATCATTTCAACTATCAATGCTTTAGAGAATATTTCGTAACTTATCTCGTAAGTCTTTGGAATCATTAAAAAAAAATCCCCTTTTAAAGTTTCCAAAATCCAGTATACTTACTTATAACCCCATGCAACAATTTATAACTTCTTTTATGAATTCAGATTTTATTTTCGAAGTTCCCATATTCAACAATTTGAAATTCCATTTCCCCAAATCCCCTATAAAATTCCTCTCCCCAAAATCATATCCTTTTGTAAGCCCCATTTATGAATCTCAGGAAAATTTATAAATAAAATTTTCAATCGCTACAAAACTCTGTATATATAATAAGTATTTTAAAAGAATAATAATTTTTTTAAACATATTCAAGTGATTATTTAAAATATTGAAAACACTTATATTAACATCAATAACTCATTTTTAGATAAACAAATCAATTTTCGAAGCTGATTTTAAAAGTTAGAATTTACTAAAATAAATACTTAATATTTTAAAATATACTTATCAAGGTATTCAATCCGAACTAGTTAAAAAAATTCAAAGTTTTAAATAATAAAATTTTCCTTTTAAAAACAAACTTAACTTCTTAGAATTAAAAATATATTTTTAAAACCTCGATAACGAATTCAATTTATAAATTTCTCTCGAATCACATCACTTCCATTCTGTTCTCCTTAACCATTTTTGCTTTTCAAAAATAGGTCCACCATTTTCCTCACCCTATTTCCATATTCTAATGTAAATTCTCCCTGTAAATTTATATTCCAATCTATCATCCGATATCGATTTCCCTTATTTATAAACATCGTTTATAAATTTTATAACTCCTTTGAGTTTCACTTTTTATAAAACTAATCTCGTTTATAAAATTCCATTTTTATAAATCCATTCCTTTATAAATTCCATTTATTTTTTCGAATCTATTTTTAATTTGACTTCAACTCCTTTCCATATTTGTAGAATATCCTTCATAAATTCTTTTATATAATTCATTTTTTAAAATTTACGAATAGTTAAGTACAACTAAAATAAATATTTATTATTATTATTTTCCCAACTCAATTTCCTTTAAAATAACCCAAATTCCAATATAAATTTTTTTATGTCCAAAATTCCTTTTTATTCCTTCAAATTTCAAAAAAAAAATGTATTTAGGGTATTTAAAATACCAAAATTCAGGCCAGTGTTATAATAGCATCCAATAATTCCAATCGCTACAATAATCTATAATAGATTATTCTACACAAACCATATATCATGATATATGAAATTAAATTCAACATTTTGAGGAATCCAGTTGGATCCCTCCAACCTGTTTTTCTGCATCCACGGATGTTAATTCAACATAAAAATACCAATCCCACTTCAAGGGGGATATCGCATTATATAGGATCATCCGCTATTATGCGGAGAACATAGGGTTTCATCCGCTAAAATATCCAGGAATATCAATACAACTACTAATATATACACTACTACATATAATATAATCATCCAACAAATAATTAGAAATTTATCAATCCAATCAAGCATCCAATAATTAAATTTAAACATTTAAATTTAAATTTGTCAATCCAAATGAGTGAGAATTTCTCACCATGATTTTTATTCGCAATCCGTTCCAATTTTATTTTATATCCTATGGCATCGCGAATCCAATGAAAAAAATCCATACCCGAATTCCACTTCGTATAAGCCATTTATGAATTTTATTAGATTCAATTAATTAAAACAATTAATTATTGATTAATTCAATCAGTTAATTAATTAAAAAATATTAATTACCTTCTAAGCTAAACCCTCTTCTCCCGATATAAACTCCCGCTATAAACTGCAACCTCAAAAGCCATGGCCGAAAACTTTATCTCACCATGTCTCCTCCTCATCTCCCTGACCCACCACACAACCACGACCATCATTCGATTCTTCGTCACTCTGACCTTCCCAAACCCACTTTTTCCCAACTCGATCAACACCTACCCCATCGACATGCTGTTGTCATCCCTAGCAGACCTCCGCACCCTTCCTCGACAACGCGTATGCAAATAGGTGAACACAACAGTCGCGCCCTTAAAACCCTAGATCGACGTCGACGTCTCCATCCCCAAAATCCTGAACTCTTTTTCCAACCACCACGCCCGTACGAGGTCGCTACACCACCACCTGTCAGTTCGCACACCTAGCTCGCCCCGTCCACCTATGTTACGCAATCGCACGCGATTCTTCCAAACATGCCTCCGCCTTCTTTGAAAATGAGCTGCGACTTCTCGATCGTATCGAGTACGATTCAGTTTTTTTATATATCGATTAACACTAAGAGGGAAAGAGGATCACGATAAATTGTAACGGCGTGCCTTTTGGAAGGTTTTAAATCAACGATAAGCCACACACGTCAGACTCAAACCATTCAAAGAGGAAGATTGTTGTGAGGTAAATAAGAAAAAGGAGAAAGAAATAAAATAAATACAGAATCTCGCAGTGGAATGAAAAAAATATAATAATCAGATAATAGTTCATGAAGCTGTTCTAAATAACAGTTCATGAAGCTGTATTATAAATACATTTGATTATTCTTTTACAGCACAAAATTAAAGTTACATAAAGCAGGAATAAATAAATAAATGCAGCGGAACCACATGATGCAGTGGAGTAAATATAATACATAATAATCGTGCAAAATCTTCGTATTTATCCTCCAAAAAGTAGTCTACAATAAACTGAAAAGTTCAGACCGACCCGAGTAAATTGAAAAGGCAAAACACTCAAGTTAGAACTAAAAGATCTTATGTAAATTAAATCAACAGCGAAAATATGAGTGTAACGACATCAGAAATGTTTACGGGGTTTGACATATCTTATCCAGTGTCTAACGTGAGTGTAGCAACTTAAGCAATGTTCGGGATTACCATCTCCTAAGGATCCGTCATACTATCTACTATGTAGTACAATACGCTATTATCATAGTATCTACAGTAAAGTAAAGTATTAAAATAGCGTTAAGGCGCTACCCATATCCCCCTTAACACATTTTGTATATTCCAATAGTTTATACAGTACCATACGCTCCTCCGTGAGATTTACCAAGAGGGCACTCCATAGGTATGGTACAAAAAAACTCATAGAAGGCGCGATAAGGCACGCAATATGTAACATCCCACCTTTTCGCACGCTTTAAATCGACATTCGTGCCAATTCAAACCATACGGAAGGGCGGATTGATATGGGGTAAATAAGAAAAACAGAGAAGAGAAAAAAAACTAAACAGAATCTCACAGCGGAAGGATAAAATATAATAATAAATATACAGTTCATAAAACTGTTTACAAAACATTTGATTCTTCTTCATCAATAAATATCAGAGTTCACATACCAATAAATACCAATGCAGCGGAATTAAATAGTGTAGTGGAATAATATAGTAGATAGTAATACTACAATTCTTCGTATTCGTCCTCCAGAATAAAATCTTCAAATCCTGAAAAGCTCGGACTGACCCAAGCGAATTGAAAAGACAAAACACTCGAGTCAGAACTAAAAGATCTTATGTAAGTTAAATCAACAGTGATAAATATGAGTGCAGTAACTTAAAAGATGCACGGGATTCACATCTCTTAAGGATCCGTTAAACTATTTACTATGTAGTATATTTCCCTATTATAATAGTGTCTAATTGTAAAATAAACTTACTTTTAAATAGCGTTAAGGAGTTACCCTATCTCCCCCTTAACACAATAATAGTCCCAGTAGTCCATCCAATATCATAGTCCCTCCTGATCGGGAAGCCACCAGAGGATACCACACGGGCTACGGGAGAAATCCAAACTCGTACAAGGCACGATAGGGTAGGTGGCATGGCACAACTAGGCAATGCCAGGATAGATATACCAATTACGCTTCCGGGTCGGTGGTAACGCGTAGCACGCAGCTACCGCCAACCTCGAACAAACTCCCCTAAATCAAAGAAATCAAAAGTGAAGGTGGCCACCGAATCAATCCAAAGTCAGAATATAGTATCGAAGGGAAGTGTCCGATCAAAGGTGCAACCTTATTAACCCGTCAATCGCTTCCGTTTTAGCCACTTTATGCCAACTCACGGGAGTTGGGTCCACGTATTTACCTTACAGGAAACGCCGCCACCAACCTACTTCATTCTGGAATCTCCACCGCGTACACGGTTGTTAAAGTGGTTTTCGGAGTTGGCAGAGAGTATGACAACTTCCGATCCTGGTCTCTTTAACAACCAAACGTTATTATAACACCGCGGTCATTTAAAAATAATTTTACTTTCAAAACTAGAATAAAATATCTATTTCAAAACCGTATAAATACGATATCCTTTCCATTCCAAAACAAACTCATTTGATATTTTTTTTTATAAACCCCAAATTAATATAATATCATTTTATTTCAAATATATTCCTTTTCCAAAATCATATTGCTTTAAAATTTATAATAATCGGAAACCAGACATTTGAATTATAACTTTCAAACCATAATACTTCGAAAATTCATAGCTTTAACACCATAACTTCTAACTTGGATGGTTTGGATATTCAAACGGTATATAGAATAAAATAGTTTGCAATTAAAATTTCTTTATAAAATAAAATAATTTCCGCGACTTACAATTTATTTCATTTAAAATTAAGTCAAAATCCATAATTTCAAAATCGCTTTAAGTTTCAATAACCACTTCAGTTTCAATATATTTCAAATTTTGAATATTAAACAATTGGAACTAAGATTGAAAATTTCTATTCAACAATTTAAAGTCCTATTATTTAGTTTGAAATATTTGCATAATAAACCAATAATCATTTAAGTAAAACTCAAATTACTTTTATCTAAAAAAAATCCTTCAATTTATTTATACTATAAATATTCATTTAATTCATCTTGAAATAAAATTCAGTTATAAATATTATATCTTTTTTTTTAATTTCCAAGTTAATAAATTCTACATCAACTTATGAAGTTAAATTCTTAATTAAGCTCGATTCCATATAAATTTTTCCATTTAACTCCCAATATTAATTGGTTTAAATCATTTAAAACTCTATATATTCTCAATATCTTAACATGTACTTAACCATATAATATAAAATAATCAAACTCCATTATTCATCTTATTTATTTTATTTAACAAATTTATACACAGCTTAAATTCAATAATTTAACTATATATGTACATAAAACAAGATTTTATATAAGATCAAAAATTAATATTTATTAAACCGTATCCTATCCAAAACCATAAAATCCTTTCAAAAATAATTTTATATATATACCGCGGTGCCTGTATATAATTTTCTATCCTATGGTCAAGTGATACGGATATTTATCATTTCAATCCGCAATTTAATAATAAAATGCGGTTGTATATCATTTCAAACCGCAATCCCGAATGAAATGAAATGCATAACAACTTGGAGTTAATATAAATAAACATCCATCCATCCAAATATCAACCATCAACCATTTATTACAAACCATCATCCAATTTAAACAAACATCAATATATAGCATATAAAATATAACAGGTAATAAATAACAGGTATTAACTAACAGTTTATATTCAAAAATAAATTTAATAACTGTTTAACTAGCAGTTTATATGCAAATAAATAAATTTTAGCTGTCAAATTTACATGCAATAATAAAATTAATTAACAATTAAATTAAAAAAATGCGATGTAACTGAGATAATGAATAAAACATGCCAAACAGTCATAAATTAATTTCTACTCATATCTTAAATCAATTTAACAAACATAAGAAACCTTAGAAGTTGTGAGTGGGTTAAAACACTCACCTTTTGGATTTAAATTGAATTTAAATCCAATTTAAACCCAAAAATTTGACCGTCTCAGAATTCGTCCAAAACAGCGTCATCAAGTCCGAAATTTTATTACGACCCTAATAAAAAAATCGCACGTGAAACGGAGTTCGGATGAAAAAGTTATGAAGATTTATCATTGAAATTAAAATTAAAATAAACATCTTTTGTCTTACACGTCATCAACCTTACTCCCTCTCCCTCCCCCACGCGCGTTACAGCCTTGCCTACAGGTAAAACGCGACCGAACCATACTTTGCCATTTGACCAGGCTTTTGACCGTCGTTTCCTGCCGCTACACGACCCCGTACGCCACGCCACAACCCCAGCCGAGACTCTCCTCCATGGCCGCCCCTATGGCCAAGGACCGGCGCCCCGAAACGCCGCCGCCGCCGCCTGTAACCCATATACTCGAAACCCTAAATCACGATTTGTGCCAAATCCAACCGTTAAAATCACAAACGAACCATACTGATCGACTTCCCTCGGTGCTCTCTACGATACCCAGAAGGGGTTTCTCGATCAGACGCTGTTGATTCCGGCACGATGAACGGCCGTAAATAGATCATCAATTTCCGGCCACACCGAAACTCGGATTGAAAAACGAATTACACCATTGAATTTCGCTCGCCGAGAGCATCAACGTATATTTTTTTGAGATTTTTCTGAAGACTTTGAATTTTTAGCTTTTGATTTTGGACTATAATTGGATCTAGGGTTTGCAGCCATTGGAAATGAGGGGTTGAGGAAAAATGAATGCACAAACAAATGAGAATAGGCGGAGGCTAGGGTTTAGTAGGGTATTTATAGATAAAGTTGAAAAATAGATGGATCGGGTTGATAGATATACGTGCTACCGCTAACGTGGCCCGAAAAGCCCGTTCTGACCTCGAAACGAAATTGGGTAAACCCATATATCAAAATAGGTATTTTAAAATATTCTGAACGTGACGGAAAAAGTTTCACATCCAAATTCCATCGTATGAAGAAGTTATGCTGAAATCAATATTTTCAAATTAATTTCAAATTGATTTTAATTAAATAGATTTCAATTAAATCGATTTCAAGGCGTTTCGCGTTCGTACGATCAAACGACAAGTACGATCGCTACGAAACTTAAAACCCTACAATAATTCACTGTTACGGATCCGATGAAACTAGTTTCGTCGAAATCAGAGTCCGTGACCAAAATGGCTATTTTTATATTAATTAAATAAATTTAAAATAAATTAACTAAATCAAATTTCGCGTTAAAAATTCTGAACTTTGCAATCTTTATCACTTTATAATTTTCAAACATTTACAATGATTTAACAATTTTTAAAAGTCAATTTATTAAAGATTTATCAATAGAAATCTTCAATTTTCATAAAATTCAAAATTATAGATAAATTTCCAAAATTTCCATTAAATTGAATGTACCCATAATTATTCCATTCATAATTTCAAATAGAAGGGTTTACCATTGGATTTAAAATTATTACATAAATATTTCCCAATTTTCAACTTAATTTTTAAATTAACGTAATAATTACATATTTGATTTTTATTCATTTGCAATAAATCCAACTATTATAAATTAAACAAATTAACTCACGATGAAATTCAAATTCTATAATTCATAAATTTTATCATCTTGATTTACTTATACGTTTGTAATTCTTTAAACCAATTCCCATCTCAATTTAAAGTAACTTAATTCATCCATTATAAAATTTATTTCAATTTCTTAAAATAACTCCTTTATTATAAATTGGATCCAATTTATTTTAATAAGTTTCCAATTAAACGGATTAGATTTAATTCCCACCCTTAAATTGAGTCTATTATAACTCTATACCACAATTAACACTTTTCTCACATTTCATTCCATTGATATACTCAATTTCATCCTCCATGCTAATTTTGTTCCATTACCTAAATATACACCTATTTACATTTTAAATTTGAATGAATATTATGTTTTTAAATGTGTATTTCTGTATGTTGAACACATAAATTATGATCTTCAAATACTTTACATTCTATAACTTACTATACATTCTTTTTTGTATTAATTTCTTAATTATCAAAACTTCAACTTATTCCCTAAATCCACAAACTATTACTTAACATAAATCTACGCTTTTATTACTTTACGTTCACACTTCCGTTACTCTATAATTAATCACCAAGTAACGTTATCATCAAACCAACATTAACTAATATATTAAATGCTTACATTTATTTCTCTATATCCAATTTGTTCCAACTTTATTTATATTAATGTTATTCCCTTATTTTGGTTATTATTTATCAACTTGTTCTAACCTTATTACCTAAATTTTCGTTATTGTAAACCTTTGATATTTAATTTAAATATAAATTCCAATTCAATCAACCCTTTCAACATGCAACTTATAATAACTTCTTACAAGTACGAATGGAATTATCATTTATTCTAATATTTTCTAAATTTACATTAACATATTAATTAATATCCTTTAAATAAATTTTATATCCAGGTATAATACTTACCCCATTTCATTTATTGAAATTTATTCAAATTGCTAGTAAATTGGTTTTAAGTCACCATTTATATAATTTAATTTAGCATTCATTCCAATATTTGTTTATAAAGTTTTTATTTCTACTAAATTTAATTACAAAACCCATTTATTTAACCAAATTAAATCCATGAAATTTACGGGTCGTTACACTCTCCCCCACTCAAAACTTTTCGTCCCCGAAAAGGAAAATGAAGGAAAAAAAGAAGAATTAAGAGATCAATATATCTTATTCAAAATATTAACTTACAAACAATAATTTACAAAATTTATTACTTTAAATAAAATATACCCATTTTATAATCATTATATCTTTTTATTCTTAAATAAATAAAGTTTGGAAAAACATTTTCAAAATAATTTCTAAGTCCAAAAATTTACGAAAATTTCGGCAGAGTCTCCCTTGTACGGAGAGGCTTGGGAGAAAATATAATATCAAAATATAACAATTATATTACATATATTATCCAAAATATTATATCCCCACCCGCGAAAATATATAAAGTAGCGCTATAAACCGTAATCCGAAACGTACCTATTTGTAGGGCAATTTACGCTTAATTTATGAAACCAAAAACAGTAGCAATTGCTTCCATATGCTGCATTTCACTTATAAAATCCAAAGAGTTAACAGTTTATGTAAAGCGATATATTTAAGTGTTTCAATCACTAACAAAAAATCAATACAACAACCATCAATTTCAACAAATAGCATACACAACAAATACAAAACAACCATTCAATCAAACAAACAAATAGTTGTTCGGGTACAAAACTTTTAAATTGTACGGAATGAAGAATAAACTACTAGTGCATCATTTACTCAACAGTCTTAGATAAAACTAAATAGATTATTCATTCATCGAAATCCAAATTTAAAGTATCTTACCCCAAACAACCATAAACCAAACAAGCAACAATTCCAAATAATAAATCAAGCTCATCCTTATAATTTCATTTATTACTTTACATTTATTTCTTACAACTTTTATCTCCATTCATTAATTTAGTGTTTATTACACTTTTTTGCGCTTATACTTATATATATATATAATTCATTTTTCTCTTTTCATTTCATATTGCATAACTTCATTTGTTTATAGTATTCATGTGCAAATCAATTTCTTAGTACATTAATACATTAATTTTAAGTCTACACTTATATATTTACTACATTCATCTTTTCTTCTTATTTTATTAATAAATAGCTTCAATCCTTTACTTAAGTTTATTATCTTCCATATATACTACTTAATTTTATTTATTTTCTTCCATTTATAATACCTACCTTTCTATTTCAATTAGTAGTCTTTTCAATTACACTTAAGATTATAATATTACAACATCAAATTCCTATTTATTGAGGAATTTCATTAATTACTTTCATTACCTCAAATTTATTACTTGTACAATATCTATTACATTTTCTTATTAACATTTCAACTTTTAATATTTGGTAAGTTATATATATGCTTTTAAAGAATGTAATTGAAAGTTATACAAGTTTTCTCATTTCTTTTAATTAATTCATTGTTCAATAAATTTTTACCTTTTCCTTATAAGTTACAATTTCAACTTCCTTTTTATTTCCTTTATAACTTAGCCTTAAATCTCTTACCTAAATTAGAGGTTTCAATTATTAATTACTTACCTTTCATTTCACTACAATAATTGAAACAATTAATTAATGGAAATTTAAGAATTTAATACCAGGTTAAATTTTCAATTTATTTTAAAGATAATGGGTAACATATACTTATCATTTATGTATTCAATTATATTTAAAACAATTAAAATTTATATTTATTTATCAAATTAAATCTGTACTAAAACTACTCCAGTGGACTTCCCACTTCGAAACTCGAAAATGAATGTCGAGATGCGGCCGCCATCACCGAAATTATTTTCCAGCGACAGAGAGGAAAGTACAAAACTTATTTTCTCCAAAATCTTCTTTAAAATTCTTTCGAATTATAATAAATATTTATATCAGAAAGTACTTATAAACAGTATTATTATATTCCAAAATTTATTCGAAAGAAATTTCAAAACCCCGGATCTTAAGTTCTAAATTTCCCAAATTTCATTTATTTTATTTTTCAATCTTATTTCTATTATTATTTATACACTTTATTACCTAACAACCAATCAATTGCAGCCAAATACAGATATCATTTGAAAAAATTTATTTTATATAGAAAATATAATAGGCAAAATTATTTCATTCACCAATATTAAAAACAAATATTATGTCGGTCTGTCCTATTAAGTGTTTAGAAATCCCTATTGATGTCATAGCGTCCCATGAACCAACAGGAATTTATAAATACAAAACGGAATACATTAACACAATATTAAAACTTTTTTTATAACACTAACAAATACGCTCTCTTATATATATAGGGTATTACTACCCTATTTGTAAAGAGTCAGACCCCACAAAGCTAAGGTTTATCGCTAAACCGAAGCTCTGATACCACGTTGTAACATCCCGCCTTTTCGCACGCTTTAAATCGACACACGTGCCAATTCAAACCATATGGAAGGGCGGATTGATATGGGGTAAATAAGAAAAACAGAGAAGAGAAAAAAACTAAACAGAATCTCACAGCGGAAGGATAAAATATAATAATAAATATACAGTTCATAAAACTGTTTACAAAACATTTGATTCTTCTTCATACAATAAATATCAGAGTTCACATACCAATAAATACCAATGCAGCGGAATTAAATAGTGTAGTGGAATAATATAGTAGATAGTAATACTACAATTCTTCGTCTTCGTCCTCCAGAATAAAATCTTCAAATACTGAAACGCTCGGACTGACCCGAGCGAATTGAAAAGACAAAACACTCGAGTCAGAACTAAAAGATCTTATGTAAGTTAAATCAACAGGAATAAATATGAGTGCAGTAACTTAAAAGATGCTCGGGATTCACATCTTTTAAGTATCCGTTAAACTATTTACTATGTAGTATATATTTCCCTATTATAATAGTGTCTAATTGTAAAATAAACTTACTTTTAAATAGCGTTAAGGAGTTACTCAATCTCCCCCTTAACACAATAATAGACCCAGTAGTCCATCCAATATCATAGTCCCTCCTGATCGGGAACCCACCAGAGGATACCATACGGGCTACGGGAGAAATCCAAACTCGTACAAGGCGCGATAGGGTAGGTGGCACAGCACAACTAGGCAATGCCAGGGTAGATATACCAATTACGCTTCCGGGTCGGTGGTAACGCGTAGCACGTTGCTACCGCCCACCTCGAACAAACTCCCCCAAATCAAAGAAATCAAAAGTGAAGGTGGCCACCGAATCAATCCAAAGTCAGAATATAGTATCGAAGGGAAGTGTCCGATCAAAGGTGCTACCTTATTAACCCGTCAATCGCTCCTGTTTTAGCCACCTTATGCCAACTCACGGGAGTTGGGTCCACGTATTTACCTTACAGGAAACGCCGCCACCAACCTACTTCATTCTGGAATCTCCACCGCGTACACGGTTGTTAAAGTGGTTTTCAGAGTTGGCAGAGAGTATGACAACTTCCGATCCCGGTCTCTTTAACAACCAAACGTTATTATAACACCGCGGTCATTTAAAAATAGTTTTACTTTCAATACCAGAATAAAATATCTATTTCAAAACCGTATAAATACGATATCCTTTCCATTCCAAAACAAACTCATTTGATATTTGTTTTATAAACCCCAAATTAATATAATATCATTTTATTTCAAATATATTCCTTTTCCAAAATCATATTGCTTTAAAATTTATAATAATTGGAAACCAAACATTTGAATTATAACTTTCAAACCATAATACTTTGAAAATTCATAGCTTTAAAATCATAACTTCTAACTTGGATGGTTTGGATATTCAAACGGTATATAGAATAAAATAGTTTGCAATTAAAATTTCTTTATAAAATAAAATAATTTCCACCACTTACAATTTATTTCATTTAAAATTAAGTCAAAATCCATAAATTTCAAAATCGCTTTAAGTTTCAATAACCACTTCAGTTTCAATATATTTCAAATTTGGTATATTAAACAATTGGAACTAAAGTTGGGAATTTCTATTCAATAATTTAAAGTCCTATTATTTAGTTTGAAATATTTTCATAATAAACTAGTAATCATTTAAGTAAAACTCAAATTACTTTTATCTAAAAAAATTCCTTCAATTTATTTATACTAGAAATATTCATTTAATTCATCTTGAAATAAAATTCAGTTATAAATATCATACCTTTTTTTTAATTTCCAAGTTAATAAATTCTACATCAACTTATGAAGTTAAATTCTTAATTAAGCTCGATTCCAAATAAAATTTACCATTTAACTCCCAATATTACTTGGTTTAAATCATTTAAAACTCTGTATATTCTCAATATCTTAACATGTACTTAACCATATAATATAAAATAATCAAACTCCATTATTCATCTTATTTATTTTATTTAACAAATTTATACACAGCTTAAATTCAATAATTTAACTATATATGTACATAAAATAAGATTTTATATAAGATCAAAAATTAATATTTATTAAACCGTATCCTATCCAAAACCATAAAATCCTTTCAAAAATAATTTTATACATATGCCGCGGTGCCTGTATATAATTTTCTATCCTATAGTCAAGTGATACGGATATTTATCATTTCAATCCGCAATTTAATAATAAAATGCGGTTGTATATCATTTCAAACCGCAATCCCGAATGAAATGAAATGCATAACAACTTGCGGTTAATATAAATAAACATCCATCCATCCAAATATCAATCATCAACCATTTATTACAAACCATCATCCAATTTAAACAAACATCAATATAGAGCATATAAAATATAACAGGTAATAAATAACAGGTATTAACTAACAGTTTATATTCAAAAATAAATTTAATAACTGTTTAACTAGCATTTTATATGCAAATAAATAAATTTTAACTGTCAAATTTGTATGCAATAATAAAATTAACAGTTAAATTAAAAAATGCGATGTAACTGAGATGATGAATAAAACATGTCAAACAGTCATAAATAAATTTCTACTCATATCTTAAATCAACTTAACAAACATAAGAAACCTTAGAAGTTGTGAGTGGGTTAAAACACTCACCTTTTGGATTTAAATTGAATTTAAATCCAATTTAAACCCAAAAATTTGACCGTCTCAGAATTCGTCCAAACCAGCGTCATCAAGTCCGAAATTTTATTACGATCCTAATAAAAAAAATCGCACGTGAAACGGAGTTCGGATGAAAAAGTTATTAAGATTTATCATTGAAATTAAAATTAAAATAAAATTAAAATAAACATACTTTTCTCTTACACGTCATCAACCTTACTCCCTCTCCTTCCCTCACGCGTGTTCCATCCTTGCCTACAGACCGAACCATACTTCACCGTTTGGCCAGGCTTTTGACCGCCGTTTCCTGGCGCTACACGACCCCGTACGCCACGCCGCTACCCCAGCCGAGACTCTCCCACATGGCCGCCCCTATGGCCAAGGACCGGCGCCTTGAAACGCCGCCGCCGGTAACCCATATACTCGAAACCCTAAATCACGATTTGTTCCAAATACAACCGTTAAAATCACAAAGGAACCATACCGATCGACTTCCCTTGGTGCTCTCTACGATACCCAGAAGGGGTTTCTCAATCAGACGTCGTTGATTTCGGCATGATGAAAGGTCGTAAATATATCATCAATTTCCGGCCACACCAAAACTCGGATTGAAAAACGAATTACACCATTGTATTTCACTCGCCGAGAGCATCAACGTATTTTTTGAGATTTTTCTGAAGACTTTGAATTTTTAGCTTTTGATTTTGGACTGTAATTAGATCTAGGGTTTGCAGCCATTTGAAATGAGGAGTTGAGGAAAAATGAATGCACAAACAAATGAGAATAGCGGAGGCTAGGGTTTAGTAGGGTATTTATAGATAAAATTGAAAAATAGATGGATCGAGTTGATAGATATACGTGTTACCGCTAACGTGGCCCAAAAAGCCCGTTCTGACCCCGAAAAGAAATTGGGTAAACCCATATATCGAAATAGGTATTTTAAAATATTCTGAACGTGATGGAAAAAGTTTCACGTCCAAATTCCATCGTATGAAGAAGTTATGCTGAAATCAATATTTTTAAATTGATTTCAATTAAATCGATTTCAAGGCGTTTCGCGTTCGTACGATCAAACGACAGGTCCGATCGCTACGAAACTTGAAACCCTATAATAATTCACTGTTACGGATCCACTGAAACTGGTTTCGTCGAAATTCGAGTCCGTGACCAAAATGGCTATTTTTATATTAATTAAATAAATTAATTAAATCAAATTTCACGTTAAAAATTCTGAACTTTGCAATCTTTATCACTTTATAATTTTCAAACATTTACAATGATTTAATAATTTTTGAAAGTCAATTTATTAAAGATTTATCAATAGAAATCTTCAATTTTCATAAAATTCAAAATTATAGATAAATTTCTAAAATTTCCATTAAATTGAATTTACCCATAATTATTCCATTCATAATTTCAAATAGAAGGGTTTACCATTGGATTTAAAATTATTACATAAATATTTCCCAATTTTCAACTTAAATTTTAAATTAACGTAATGATTACATATTTGATTTTTATTCATTTGCAATAAATCCAACTATTATAAATTAAACAAATTAACTCACGATAAAATTCAAATTCTATAATTCATAAATTTTATCATCTTGATTTACTTATACATTTGTAATTCTTTAAACCAATTCCCATCTCAATTTAAAGTAACTTAATTCATCCATTATAAAATTTATTTCAATTTCTTAAAATAACTCCTTTATTATAAAATGGATCCAATTTATTTTAATAAGTTTCCAATTAAACGGATTAGATTTAATTCCAACCTTAAATTGAGTCTATTATAACTCTATACCGCAATTAACACTTTTCTCGCATTTCATTCCATTGATATACTCAATTTCATCCTACATGCTAATTTTATTCCATTACCTAAATATACACCTATTTACATTTTAAATTTGAATGAATATTATGTTTTTAAATGTGTATTTCTATATATTGAACACATAAATTATGATCTTCAAATACTTTACATTCTATAACTTACTTTACATACTTTTTCGTATTAATTTCTTAATTATCAAAACTTCAACTTATTCCCCAAATCCACAAATTATTACTTAACATAAATCTACGCTTTTATTACTTTACTTTCACACTTCCGTTACTCTATAATTAATCACTAAGTAATGTTAGCATCAAACCAACATTAATTAATATATTAAATGCTTACATTTATTTCTCTATATCCAATTTGTTCCAACTTTATTTATATTAATGCTATTCCCTTATTTTGGTTATTATTTATCAACTTGTTCTAACCTTGTTACCTAAATTTCTGTTATTGTAAACCTTTAATATTTAAATTAAATATAAATTCCAATTCAATCAACCCTTTCAACATGCAACTTATAATAACTTCTTACAAGTACGAATGGAATTATCATTTATTATAATATTTTATAAATTTACATTAACATGTTAATTAATTTCCTTTGAATAAATTTTATATCCAGGTATAATACTTACCCCATTTCATTTATTGAAATTTATTCAAATTGCTAGTATATAGGTTTTCAGTCACCATTTATACAATTTAATTTAGCGTTCATTCTAATATTTGTTTATAAAGTTTTATTTCTACTAAATTTAATTACAAAACTCATTTATTTAACCAAATTAAATCCACGAAATTTACGGGTCGTTACACTCTCCCCCACTCAAAACTTTTCGTCCCCGAAAAGGAAAAAGATGGGAAAAAAAGAAGAATTAAGAGATCAATATATCTTATTCAAAATATTAACTTATAAACAATAATTTACAAAATTTATTACTTTAAATAAAATATACCCATTTTATAATCATTATATCCTTTTATACTTAAATAAATAAAGTTTGGAAAAACATTTTCAAAATAATTTCTAAGTCCAAAAATTTACGAAAATTTCGGCAGAGTCTCCCTTGTACGGAGAGGCTTGGGAGAAAATATAATATCAAAATATAACAATTATATTACATATATTATCCAAAATATTATATCCCCACCCGGGAAAATATATAAAATAGCGCTATAAACCGTAATCCGAAACGTACCTATTTGTCGGGCAATTTACGCTTAATTTATGGAACCAAAAACAGTAGCAATTGCTTCCATAAGCTGCATTTCACTTATAAAATCCAAAGAGCTAACAATTTATGTAAAGCGATATATTTAAGTGTTTCAATCACTAACAACAAATCAATACAACAACCATCAATTTCAACAAATAGCATACACAACAAATACAAAACAACCATTCAATCAAACAAACAAATAATTGTTCGGGTACAAAACTTTTAAATTGTACGGAATGAAGAATAAACTACTAGCGCATCATTTACTCAACAGTCTTAGATAAAACTAAATAGATTATTCATTCATCCAAATCCAAATTTAAAGTATCTTACCCCCAAACAACCATAAACCAAACAAGCAACAATTCCAAATAATAAATCAAGCTCATTCTTATAATTTCATTTATTACTTTACATTTATTTCTTACAACTTTTATCTCCATTCATTAATTTAGTGTTTATTACACTTGTTTGCACTTATACTTATATATATATAATTCATTTTTCTCTTTTCATTTCATATTGCATAACTTCATTTGTTTATAGTATTCATGTGCAAATCAATTTCTTAGCACATTAATACATTAATTTTAAGTCTACACTTATATATTTACTGCATTCATCTTTTCTTCTTATTTTATTAATAAATAGCTTCAATCCTTTACTTAAGTTTATTATCTTTCATATATACTACTTAATTTTATTTATTTTCTTCCATTTATAATACCTACCTTTCTATTTCAATTAGTAGTCTTTTCAATTACACTTAAGATTATAATATTACAACATCAAATTCCTATTTATTAAGGAATTTCATTAATTACTTTCATTGCCTCAAATTTATCACTTGTACAATATCTATTACATTTTCTTATTAACATTTCAACTTTTAATATTTGGTAAGTTATATATATGCTTTTAAAAAATGTAATTGAAAGTTATACAAGTTTTCTCATTTCTTTTAATTAATTCATTGTTCAATAAATTATTATCTTTTCCTTATAAGTTACAATTTCAACTTCCTTTTTATTTCTTTTATAACTTAGCCTTAAATCTCTTACCTAAATTAGAGGTTTCAATTGTTAATTACTTACCTTCCATTTCACTACAATAATTGAAACAATTAATTAATGCAAATTTAAGAATTTAATACCGGGTTAAATTTTCAATTTATTTTAAAGATAATAGGTAACATATACTTACCGTTTATGTATTAAATTATATTTAAAACAATTAAAATTTATATTTATTTATCAAATTAAATCTGTAGTAAAACTACTCCAGTGGTCTTCCCACTTTGAAACTCGAAAATGAATGTCGATGATGCGGCCGCCATCACCGAAATTATTTTCCAGTAACAGAGAGGAAAGTACAAAACTTATTTTCTCCAAAATCTTCTTTAAAACAATTCTTCCGAATTATAATAAATATTTATATCAGAAAGTACTTATAAACAATATTATTATATTACAAAATTTATACGAAAGAAATTTCAAAACCCCGGATCTTAAGTTCTAAATTTCCTAAATTTCATTTATTTTATTTTTCAATCTTATTTCTATTATTATTTATACACTTTATTACCTAACAACCAATCTATTGCAGCCAAATACAGATATCATTTGAAAATTTTTATTTTATATAGAAAATATAATAGGCAAAATTATTTCATTCACCAATATTAAAAATAAATATTATGTCGGTCTGTCCTATTAAGTGTTTAGAAATCCCTATTGATGTCATAGCGTCCCATGCACCAACAAGAATTTATAAATACAAAACGGAACAGATTAACACAATATTAAAACTTTTTTTATAACACCAACAAATACGCTCTCTCATATATATACACTCAGCGACTCCCATAGGGTATTACTACCCTATTTGTAAAGAGTTAGACCCCACAAAGCTAAGGTTTATCGCTAAACCAAAGCTCTGATACCACGTTGTAACATCCCGCCTTTTCGCACGCTTTAAATCGACACACATGCCAATTCAAACCATACGGAAGGGCTGATTGATATGGGACAAATAAGAAAACAGAGAAGAGAAAGAAAAAAACTAAACAGAATCTCACAGCGGAATGATAAAATATAATAATAAATATACAGTTCATAAAACTGTTTACAAAACATTTGATTCTTCTTCATACAATAAATATCAGAGTTCACATACCAATAAATACCAATGCAGCGGAATTAAATAGTGTAGTGGAATAATATAGTAGATAGTAATACTACAAATCTTCGTCTTCGTCCTCCATAATAAAATCTTCAAATCCTGAAACGCTCGGACTGACCCAAGCGAATTGAAAAGACAAAACACTCGAGTCAGAACTAAAAGATCTTATGTAAGCTAAATCAACAGGGATAAATATGAGTGCAGTAACTTAAAAGATGCTTGGGATTCACATCTCTTAAGGATCCGTTAAACTATTTACTATGTAGTATATTTCCCTATTATAATAGTGTCTAATTGTAAAATAAACTTACTTTTAAATAGCGTTAAGGAGTTAACCAATCTCCCCCTTAACACAATAATAGTCCCAGTAGTCCATCAAATATCATAGTCCCTCCTGATCAGGAAGGCACCATAGGATACCACACGGGCTACGGGAGAAATCCAAACTCGTACAAGGCGCGATAGGGTAGGTGACATGGCACAACTAGGAAATGCCAGGGTAGATATACCAGTTACGCTTCCGAGTCGGTGGTAATGCGTAGCGCGCAGCTACCGCCCACCTCGAACAAACTCCCCCAAATCAAAGAAATCAAAAGTGAAGGTGGCCACCGAATCAATCCAAAGTTAGAATATAGTATCGAAGGGAAGTGTCCGATCAAAGGTGCTACCTTATTAACCCGTCAATCGCTCCTATTTTAGCCAACTTATGCCAACTCACGGGAGTTGGGCCTACGTATTTACCTTACAGGAAACGCCGCCACCAACCTACTTCATTCTGGAATCTCCACCGCATACACGGTTGTTAAAGTGGTTTTCGGAGTTGGTAGAGAGTATGACAACTTCCGATCCCGGTCTCTTTAACAACCAAACGTTATTATAACACCGCGGTCATTTAAAAATAATTTTACTTTCAAAACCAGAATAAAATATCTATTTCAAAACCGTATAAATACGATATCCTTTCCATTCCAAATAAAACTCATTTGGTATTTTTTATAAACCCCAAAATTAATATAATATCATTTTATTTCAAATATATTCCTTTTCCAAAATCATATTGCTTTAAAATTTATAATAATTGGAAACCAAACATTTGAATTATAACTTTCAAACCATAATACTTCGAAAATTCATAGCTTTAAAACCATAACTTCTAACTTGGATGGTTTGGATATTCAAATGGTATATAGTATAAAATAGTTTGCAATTAAAATTTCTTTATAAAATAAAATAATTTCCGCGACTTACAATTTATTTCATTTAAAATTAAGTCGAAATCCATAAATTTCAAAATCGCTTTAAGTTTCAATACCACTTCAGTTTCAATATATTTCAAATTTTGAATATTAAACAATTGGAACTAAGGTTGGAAATTTCTATTCAACAATTTAAAGTCCTATTATTTAGTTTGAAATATTTTCATAATAAACCAGTAATCATTTAAGTAAAAATCAAATTACTTTTATTTAAAAAAAATCCTTCAATTTATTTATACTAGAAATATTCATTTAATTCATCTTGAAATAAAATTCAGTTATAAATATCATACCTTTTTTTTAATTTCCAAGTTAATAAATTCTACATCAACTTATGAAGTTAAATTCTTAATTAAGCTCGATTCCCAATAAAATTTTCCATTTAACTCCCAATATTAATTGGTTTAAATCATTTAAAACTCTATATATTCTCGATATCTTAACATACTTAACCATATAATATAAAATAATCAAACTCCATTATTCATCTTATTTATTTTATTTAACAAATTTATACACAGCTTAAATTCAATAATTTAACATATATGTACATAAAATAAGATTTTATATAAGATCAAAAATTAATATTTATTAAACTGTATCCTATCCAAAACCATAAAATCCTTTCAAAAACAATTATATATATATACCGCGGTGCCTGTATATAATTTTCTATCCTATGGTCAAGTGATACGGATATTTATCATTTCAATCCGCAATTTAATAATAAAATGCGGTTGTATATCATTTCAAACCGCAATCCCGAATGAAATGAAATGCATAACAACTTGCAGTTAATATAAATAAACATCCATCCATCCAAATATCAATCATCAACCATTTATTACAAACCATCATCCAATTTAAACAAACATCAATATAGAGCATATAAAATATAACAAGTAATAAATCACAGGTATTAACTAACAGTTTATATTCAAAAATAAATTTAATAACTGTTTAACTAGCAGCTTATATGCAAATAAATAAATTTTAACTGTCAAAATTATATGCAATAATAAAATTAATTAACAGTTAAATTAAAAAAATGCGATGTAACTGAGATGATGAATAAAACATGCCAAACAGTCATAAATAAATTTCTACTCATATCTTAAATCAATTTAACAAACATAAGAAACCTTAGAAGTTGTGAGTGGGTTAAAACACTCACCTTTTGAATTTAAATTGAATTTAAATCCAATTTAAACCCAAAAATTTGACCGTCTCAGAATTCGTCCAAACCAGCGTCATCAAGTCCGAAATTTTATTACGATCCTAATAAAAAAATCGCACGTGAAACGGAGTTCGGATGAAAAAGTTATTAAGATTTATCATTGAAATTAAAATTAAAATTAAATTAAAATAAACATACTTTTCTCTTACACGTCATCAACCTTACTCCCTCTCCCTCCCTCACGCGCGTTCTAGCCTTGCCTACAGGTAAAACGCGACAGAACCATACTTCGCCGTTTGACCAGGCTTTTGACCGCTGTTTCCTGCCGCTACACGACCCCGTACGCGACACCGCTACCCCAGCCGAGACTCTCCTCCATGGCCACCCCTATGGCCAAGGACCGGCGCCCTGAAACGCCGCCGCCGCCGCCGGTAACCCATATACTCGAAACCCTAAATCACGATTTGAGCCAAATCCAACCGTTAAAATCACAAACGAACCATACCGATCGACTTCCCTCGGTGCTCTCTACGATACCCAGAAGGGGTTTCTCGATCAGACGCCGTTGATTTCGGCACGATGAACAGCCGTAAATAGATCATCAATTTCCGGCCACACCGAAACTCGGATTAAAAAACGAATTACACCATTGTATTTCGCTCGCCGAGAGCATCAACGTATATTTTTTTGAGATTTTTCTGAAGACTTTGAATTTTTAGCTTTTGATTTTGGACTGTAATTGGATATAGGTTTTGCAGCCATTGGAAATGAGGGGTTGAGGAAAAATGAACACACAAACAAATGAGAATAGGCGGAGACTAGGGTTTAGTAGGATATTTATAGATAAAGTTGAAAAATAGATGGACCGGGTTAATAGATATACGTGCTACCGCTAACGTGGCCCAAAAAGCCCGTTCTGACCCCGAAACGAAATTGGATAAACCCATATATCGAAATAGGCATTTTAAAATATTCCGAACGTGATGGAAAAAGTTTCACGTCCAAATTCCATCGTATGAAGAAGTTAGCTGAAATCAATATTTTCAAATTGATTTCAATTAAATCGATTTCAAGGCGTTTCGCGTTCGTACGATCAAACGACAAGTCCGATCGCTACGAAACTTGAAACCCTACAATAATTCACTGCTATGGATCCGATGAAACTGGTTTCGTCGAAATCCGAGTCCGTGACCAAAATGGCTATTTTTATATTAATTAATTAAATTTAAAATAAATTAATTAAATCAAATTTCGCGTTAATAATTCTAAACTTTGCAATCTTTATCACTTTATAATTTTCAAACATTTACAATGATTTAACAATTTTTAAAAGTCAATTTATTAAAGATTTATCAATAGAAATCTTCAATTTTCATAAAATTCAAAATTATAGATAAATTTCCAAAATTTCCATTAAATTGAATTTACCCATAATTATTCCATTCATAATTTCAAATAGAAGGGTTTACCATTGGATTTAAAATTATTACATAAAATATTTCCCAATTTTCAACTTAATTTTTAAATTAACGTAATAATTACATATTTGATTTTTATTCATCTGCAATAAATCCAACTATTATAAATTAAACAAATTAACTCACGATAAAATTCAAATTCTATAATTCATAAATTTTATCATCTTGATTTACTTATACATTTGTAATTCTTTAAACCAATTCCCATCTCAATTTAAAGTAACTTAATTCATCCATTATAAAATTTATTTCAATATTTTAAAATAACTCCTTTATTATAAACTGGATCCAATTTATTTTAATAAGTTTCCAATTAAACGGATTAGATTTAATTCCAACCCTTGAATTGAGTCTATTATAACTCTATACCACAATTAACACTTTTCTCACATTTCATTCCATTGATTTACTCAATTTCATCTTCCATGCTAATTTTATTCCATTACCTAAATATACACCTATTTACATTTTAAATTTGAATGGATATTATGTTTTTAAATGTCTATTTCTATATATTGAACACATAAATTACGGTCATCAAATACTTTACATTCTATAACTTACTTTACATACTTTTTCGTATTAATTTCTTAATTATCAAAACTTCAACTTATTCCCCAAATCCACAAATTATTACTTAACATAAATCTACGCTTTTATTACTTTACGTTCACACTTCCATTACTCTATAATTAATCACCAAGTAACGTTATCATCAAACCAACATTAATTAATATATTAAATGCTTACATTTATTTCTCTATATCCAGTTTGTTCCAACTTTATTTATATTAATGATATTTCCTTATTTTGGTTATTATTTATCAACTTGTTCTAACCTTATTACCAAAATTTCCGTTATAGTAAACCTTTAATATTTAAATTAAATATAAATTCCAATTCAATCAACCCTTTCAACATGCAACTTATAATAACTTCTTACAAGTACGAATGGAATTATCATTTATTCTAATATTTTCTAAATTTACATTAACATATTAATTAATTTCCTTTAAATAAATTTTATATTCAGGTATAATACTTACCCCATTTCATTTATCGAAATTTATTCAAATTGCTAGTAAATAGGTTTTAAATCACCATTTATATAATTTAATTTAGCGTTCATTCCAATATTTGTTTATAAAGTTTTTATTTCTACTAAATTTAATTACAAAACTCATTTGTTTAACCAAATTAAATCCACGAAATTTACGGGTCGTTACACGATAAGACACGCGAGGCAATGCCCATGGTAGGATTCTACCGTTTTGTGGATATGAACTGGTGTTAACGCACAGCTGCTATTACCGCCCATCTCGTAACACGCTCCTAAATCAAATCAAGGGGTGGCCACCAAATCAATCACAAACTAATAGAATGGTATCAAAGAAATCTGCTCGATAGGAGGAATGACCTCACTTCGCTCGGCATGAAGCTGACTCACGAGAGTCAAGGTCACGTAAATACCTCATTCAGAATCTTTCACCAAACCGTCCTACTTCATTTTTGGAATCTCCACCACGTATACAGTCGTTAAAGTGATTTTAAGTATTGGCAGAGAGTATGACAATATCCGATCCCGGTCTCTTTAACAACCAAACGCTTATTTCACAACAGATGGTTCTTTTACATTTCAAAAGTCAATTTACAATTGATATCAAAATATCATATTCTCAAAACCATATCACTTTCGAAATTGTATTCACTTTCAAAACCATATTCACTTTCAAAATCATATTCACTTTCCAAATCATATTCACTTTTGAATTTATCGATAAGATAGGTTAATTAAATCCTAGTTCTAAATCATCATATTTACTCAAATATGTCATTTCACAAAAAGGTATCAATTCCAAATTCCAACTTAGGTTGTATCATCATTAATGATTTAAATATAAATACTTCAACTTTATACAATCTGAAATTTTTGAAAATAGTTTAGATAATCATGAATAGTTTGAAAATAATTTAAAATAGTTTTAAAATAGTTTAAATAGACTTAAATTTGATTTAATAAGATTTTAAATGGATTTAAAATAGATTTTAAACTATATTAAATAGATTTTAAATAGATTAAATAAATTTAAAATAGATTGAATAAATTAAATTATATTAAATAGATTTAAAATAAATAAAACAAATTTAATCATTTTAAAATAGGTAAAATAGATTAAATTGGATTAAATAGGTTATAATTGATTAAAATAAATTAAAATAGTTTTAAATTGATTAAAATAGTTAATTTAATTAAATTAGTTTATAATAGATTTCAAAGTTATATTCAAACATTTCAATAACTCAATTCTGATAAATTCATTTATATTTGACACTTCAACTTTGAAATTCCAATTTAAATCCTTTGAACAATTCATTAAATCAATTCCAATTTCAGCATTCACGCTTGGATTATCGAGAATAATTCAGTTTATATAAATATATTCTATTTCAAAATGCCAGTTAACTGAATTAAAATTTTAAAGAATTAAAAATCATTTAATTTAACAAATCCGGTGTCCGTATATAATTGTTTGCCCTACGATCAAGTGATATGGATATTTATCATTTCAATCCGCAATTTAAAATTTTACGGGTATATATCATTTCAAACCGCAATCCTGAATTAAATAAAATCCATAAAATCGCTTGAGTCTATCATTTCAACCCATAACGATTTTTCCCTAATCTACAGATTATTCGGGTGTGTATCATCAACCCATAGGGAACTTACAGAGTTATAACGATATAAAATATAACATCCAGTCATCCAATATCAATAATCAAACATCCATCACAATCATCGTCTGTAACAACCCGTAATTTCGATAATTTAAATTAGTTAATATAATAAGATTTTGGTAATTAAATATTGAAAGGAAAAAATTTGGGATTTATTAATGAGATAATAACTAAAATGAAGTGTAACAATGTTAATTAAAGTTAATTATTGATAAATTGAATGAAATTCTAATCAATTGAAATGACTTAAAGGTTATGCTTGGTTATAAAGTGAATATAGGAAACCAATGTAAATATTAAAGTAATTAATGAAATAATATATAGTTAATGGTAATAGAATAAAATCAGTGTTAAGTAAGTAATTGTAACATTTGGATGTAAATAATAAATTATTAATGCGACTAAAGGTTAATGGTAACAATTATTATATGTTACCTATTTATTTAGTCTATTAGATTAAAATTGGAAATCAATTGCAATTAATTATCTTAATTAGTGCGGTTAATGTAGAATTAATTTACAATTAATTCAATAAGATGTAACCAATGTAAATTCTATTCATAATATGATAATTGAGTGAATAGGAAGAATTGAAATCAAGGCTAATCGATTTATTAGGATTTAAGCTATAATAAATAGATTTATTGCAATTAAATGTAATTAATCATTACGTTAATGAGAAGTAAGATGGAATTGGAGGATATTAATGTACTAAGACATAAACGAATGTTAATTATATCCATAAGATGATAATTGATTGAATAATAAGATTGAAAAATCAAATAAATGAATTTATTGGAAATTTTAATTTATAATTACTGAACTTATCAGAATTGAAATTTAACACTGGAAATTATGCAATATTCAATAATAAATTGATATAGAAATTTTTTATAAAGGATTATAAATTACAAAATAAGCCAAAATGATAGAAATTGTGATTTATTAAATTTGAATTGAAAAGGTGATTTAATTAATTTAATATAAAATTATTTAATTAACTGAAATGTAGCCATTTTGGCAACTGGCGTGGATTTTGACGAAACTAGTTTCATTAGATCCGTAATAGTGAATTATTGTAGGATTTTAAGTTTCGTAACGATCGGACTTGTTGTTTGATCGTACGGGCTCGAAATGCCTAGAAAGCAATATAATTGAAATCAATTTGAAATAAGCTGATTTTAAACTAACTTCTTCATACGATGGAATTTGGACCTGAAACCTGTTCCATTGAGTTTAAAAATATTGAAAACATATATTTTGATATATAGAATGACCCATTTTCGTTCCCAAGACAGAACGGGCTTTTTGGGTCATTTATCGTTCAACGTATAAATCAATCTTGTCTATTCATTCTACCTCTAATCTACCTATAAATAGTCCGTTATAAACCCTAGCTACTTCTTATTTTCGTATATCTATACGTACATCTTCTGTCCACTTCTCCTCCTCAATGGCAGAAGAAAAAAAATTTCCATTTCAATTTCAAATCAAAATTCAATCGAAAATTCAAACTCCTAAAAATATATCGAATTATATATCAATTTGAAGCTCTGGACGAGCGCAAGCCAAATCTATAGTTTGTTTTTCGAATTGGGTTTCTATATGTCTGTAAGTCAAGGAATAAACCTCGGTCGTTCATCGTGTCACGATCAACTTGGCCTGATCTTTGAAGCGAAGGTGCTGGATTGTAGACAGCGGCGAGCATAGTTCATCGGTGTGGGTTGTACGTCATAAAAACGACCGGATCTTTGCCAATAATTCAAGTAGGGTTTTATATATATGCGGCGGCTGGGGATTCATGTACCGATTCGGTCGGGGTGAAGGGCCGTGATGGTCGGCATGGTGGGCGTCAGCATGGTAAGCGTCTGCATGGGTCGCGGCAAGGGTAGGAGGCGCAGCGAACAGAGGTGGCAGCCATGTTTTCACGTGCGAACGGAGGCTGTAGGGTTTCAAACCAAAGAAACCTGGGAGATGAACGAGAGTGACGTGGCAGGAGTTAGATTTCTTTTTTTATTCATTTAATTTTTGATTTCAAATGTTCTAATCAACGTAACTTTTGCATACGAGGTCCGATTCACGCGTGGTTTGTTTCACCGAGATCGTATCGAAATTTTAGACATTTAGACGCTGGTTTGGACGAATACTAAGACTGCTGAAATTTGGACCTTTATTTGAATTTCAAATTGATTGAAATACAAAGGTGAGTGTTTTAACGCGCTTACAACTTTTAAAACTTCTTATGTTAGTTAAAATATTTGTGATGTGATTAGGAATTTATTTATAACCGTTTGGCATGTTTAAATCATCATTCCGGTTAATTTGAATTTATTGTTATCTAATTTATTATTGAATTTAAATTGCTAGTCACTTTCTTGTTATTAATAGTCGGTTATTTATTGAAATTTATTAATTGAATTGGATAATGATTTTGATGGATGTTTGATGTTTAATATTAGATGATTGGATGTTATGTTGATTTATATACTGCTATCACTCTGCAAGTTCCTTTAGTTATTGGTTAGGAAAAGTCACTATGGGTTGAAATGATACATACCCATATGATCTATAGATTTGGTAAAAATCGTTATGGGTTGAAATAATAGACTCGAGCGATTTTATGGATGTTATTTACCTCGGGATTGCGGTTTGAAATGATGTATAACCGTAAATATTAATTTATGGATTGAATTGATAAATATCCATATCACTTGACCCTAGGGTAGAGAATTTTATACAGACACCGGATTGGATAAATTAAATGATTTTAAAATCCTTAATTTTGAATTTAATTAAATGATATTTTGAAATAAAATTGGATTTATATAAATTAAGTTATTATTGAAAAATCAAGTTTTATATTGAAATAAGAATTGGTTTAAAGGAATTGCTTTAAGAAATTAGATTTGAAAGTTTAAAGTTGAATTTTAAGTATAAATGAAATTTCATCGAATTGAGTTATTGAATTTGTTGAAATATAACTTTGAAATGTATTGAAACTAGATAATTAAATTTATAGTTCAACCATGGAATTGAATCGATGTAGAATTTAATAGCTTATTTAGAATTTGAATTGAAGATTTGAAATTGGATTTTGTTGATTTGAAATTGAAATGGTCCGGATATGTTGAAATAAAATAAATATTTAAATTGGTATAAATTTCAAACTTATATTTTAACATAAACTGTTTTAAAATGTATTATTTTAAAATTTGTAAATTTTTAATTTTTAAATCATTAAACTATTTTAACCTATATAACTATATTAAATCATTTTAACCCATTTTAAACCATTTAATTTATTTTAAAACTAATTACCCATTTTTAATTTATTTTAAATCTAATTAATATATTTTAAAGCTATTTAATCTATTTTAATTATATTTAATCTATTTTAAATCTATTTAACTATCTTAAATCAATTTAATAGTATCTTAAATCTATAACTAAACTATTTCAAGTATTTAACAATTTAAACTATTTATAACTATCCAAACTATCTTTCTAAATTTCAAACTAAATAAAATGGATGTGTTTATATCCTAAATCCTCGATTCTAAAGTGAATGTGGTAAATGATATTATAACCTAAGTTGGGATCTAAATTACATATTTGATTCGAACATGAAGTTTAGAAATGAGGATTTAACCCGTTTTGAAATATGATTTCGGAAGTGGATAAAATTTCGAAAGTGATATGGTTCGAGAATATGATATTTTGATGTCAATTGTAAATTTACCTTTTTAAAATATAAAAGAACCATCCGGTGTGAAATAAACGGTTGGTTCTTAAAGAGACCGGGATCAGATATTGTCATACTCTCTGCCAATGCTGAAAACCACTTTAACATCTGTGCACATGGTGGAGATTCCAGAAATGAAGTAGGATGGTTTGGAGAACGATTCTATATGAGGTATTTACGTGACCCTGACTTCCGTGAGTCAGCTTGGTGCGGCTAAAATTAGGAGACAAGCCGGGCCAAGTAAGGTCGTTTCTCCTATCGGGCACACTTCTTCGATACTATATTCTGACTTTGTGATTTGATTTGGTGGCCACCCTTGATTTTAATTTGGGAGTGTGTTCCAAGGTGGACGGTAGTAGATGTTATGCGTTACCACCAGTTCGAATATGCAAATGGTATATCTACCTTGGCATTTCCTAGTGTGCCGTGGCGTGTGTCGTGGTGCATGCCCTATCGAGCCTTCTACGAGTTTGTTTTATGTCGTACCTATGGAGTGCTCCCTGATTGTCCACCTGCAGGTGGAGTTTGCAGTATCTGTTTAAACTATGGCATTATATAAAATATGTTAAGGGGGATATGGCTAACGCCTTAACGCTATTTTAATACTTTACTTTACTGTATACACTATTATAATAGCGTATTGTACTACATAGTAGATAGTTTAACAGATTCTTATGAGATGTAAATCCCGAACATCTCTTAAGTTACTGCACTCACGTTAAACACTGGATAGAAGATGTCAAACCCCATAAACATTACTGACGCCGTCATACGCATATTTACTGTTGATTTAACTTACATAAGATCTTTTAGTTCTGTTTCGAGTGTTTTGTCTTTTCAATTCGCTCGGGTCCACCTGAGCATTTCAGGATTTGAAGAACTTATTTCTGGTGTACGAAGACGAAGATTTTGTACTACTATTATTATATTATTCCTACCGCATCATACTATTCCGATGCACTTTTACTTATCTCTGTTGCATGTAACTCTGATTCTGGGTTGTATAAGTATAATCAAATGTTTTGCAAAACAGCTTCATGAATTGTTATTTGATTATTATATTTTGTCATTCCGCTGCGAGATTCTGTATTTTGTTTTATTCCTTTCTCTTTTTCTTGATTACCCCATAACAATCTACCCTTTTGAATGGTTTGAATTTGACATATGTGTCTACTTAAAACGTCCAAAAAGGCAGGTCGTTACATCATTCAAATCATCCAATAAACATCAATGGATAACTGATTATCATTAACGGGTATTAAATTGACAATTAAATTCAATATTAAATTAAACGATGATTAAATGCAATAAAAGTCAAATTTAACTAGAATGACAATTTAAATATACCAAACATCAACTAATCAATTCCAAATCACATCATAAATTCAATTTAATTAGCATAAGATAATTTAGTAGTTGCGAGTGGGCTAAAACACTCACTTCGATTTTAGCCCATAAAAATCCAAACAAGAGCGCAAAAACTAAACAGTCTCCAAATTCACCTAAATCAATTTTACGTTGTCCAGAATTTAAATATAATCCAATAGAAGAAATCGCGCGTGAATCAAAGTTTATATACAAAAGATATTCATGTTATGATAAATATTATTAAAATAATAATTTGTACGCATAAAAAAGTAAACAAATCTAATACTTACGTTTCTCTCAAGATGAGGCTTAAGGAAAAGATTGAAGAACAACTAAGATGAGGATAGGACGTCTACGAAAAAATGAAAAAAAATCATGTTTCGTAAAAGAAAGCTTTTGGATTTGCAAGAATAAGAGCTTTTGAATATGAGTTTCAGGAGAAATAAAACGCAAATGAAGAAATAAGCTGTAGGTTATTTATAATTAGGAAATGAAGGTGGAGGGACAAAAATAAATGTCACGTTTTACTTTGAAAGCTTCAGTCATCAATAACGCATAAGAAAATATACGTAGGAATGGAAAAGTTAGAAACCAAAGGAAAGTAAAATTTTGTATATATAAAAATGAGATGACAAGAATTAAATACAATCTAAAAGTTTAGGCTCGTGTATTAAATAAAAGGAGAAATGAACGGATCAAGTATTGGTAATAAGGTAACTATTTAAACGTTCATGCAATATTAATAACAAAAGAAATGAAGGGACCATGTACTTCGCACAACCCTTTGAAATTTAATTTTTTTTGAAATGTAACCAAATTAACTTCATTAACTCAAATAATATTCAAATTTGTTCGCATTTAGGTTTTTATCTACGCATAAAAGAGAAAAAATGTATACTTACCTTAAAATGAAAACGTTTTTGGTTTTTCCAAAATGATCTTTTATTTCCATTAAAACACCTTTTTTGTTTAACAGAAAATATGCATTTCTTTTATTAAATCTATTAATTGCAATTAACATTTTTTTCCTTTTAATTGAAATATTTGAATTACATTAATTGCAATTACTTAAAAAGTTAAATTTCAAAACAGACAACTAAAATGGATGAAAAAATAGAACAATTGTTTATTTAAATACGTTTATAAATTTGTTGTTTAAACACAAAAGTAATAAATAAATCTGAAATAGATTATTTTCGTATTCTTGTAATCAATTTATAATCTAAAACACAGTCAAATAAACATATATTTCTTCCATTAAAATCGATCATTCTATTCTTTATTTTAATGAAATTAAACCTACATTCACAAATGAAACAATCATTTTATTTGATGTAAGTGTTTATTTCATCAAATCAAACTTTCCTTATACTTTCACAAAACATAAGCTATTTTTAGTTACACCTACTAATTTATAATTTAGTATTTTTTTTCTCCTATTAATTGAGAATTTTCAATTACATTAATATTAGTTGATTAAGTTTCAAAATGGACTAAATATAAAGAGAAATAAAACAATTATTTCCAATCTAATAGTAATTTAAACATATTTATACACTATGGGATACAAACAGTAAACATTTCTCACTAAATAATAGTTTCTCATCTTTATAATCAATCTTTCAGCTACCAAACATTTCAAATAAATAAACATATGTTTACTCATTTACTAAACTCATTCATTTTTATACTTTTATTTTGATTTACACTCCTACTATTAAATCAACCAATACCTTATAAAATTGTTAACATAGGTTTCTATCTGGTTATCCTCATTTTCTACAATTGATGCCATTTCTTACATCAACCATAATATTTAATTACATTAAATTCCAATTAATTATATTCTAATTCCAACAAATTGATTTAATTAGATTCCAATCTTTTATTCAATCAATCATTACTCTATAGACATAGTTATCATTTGTTTATGTTTTATTACACTAATAATTTATCATTACCATCTTAGTTTTCATTAACGTAGTATTTAATTACATTTAATTGCAATAAATCCATTTATTATAGCTTAAATTCCAATAAATTGATCAAAGTTGATTTCACTTCTTTTTTTTCAATTAATTGTCATATTATGAATAAAATTTACATTTGGTTACATCTTATTAAATCAATATTTTATAATTATCAATTTAATTCACATTAACTGCACTAACTAAGTGAATTAATTGCAAATGTTTTCCAATTTGATTTCAACAAGTTAAACAAATAGATAACAAATAACAGTTGTCACCTTTAGCTTAATTCAATCACATTTATAAGTTGATTGTTTACAACAAATGTTATAATTATTTACACAACACTAATTCATATTCAACTACAATTTATTACATACATTTCATCTGTTGATACAACATTTAAATTATCAACTACTCTTTTAATCCAATTGCCAATTAATACACACATTATTACAATTAATTTACAATCTATAATTAATTATAACTTTTAATCATTTTAATTAATTGGAATTACATCTAAAGCGGTTATCAATTAACTTTAACCAACACTATTACATTTCATTGCAGTTATATTCTTACTATTAAATCAAAAAAAAATTCCAACTTTAAGTCACAAAACCTTATCAAATTAACTAATTTTAATTGTTGAAAATTATGGGTCATTACATATGTACTGAAGGTAACGGCATATTGAAGAAGATAGGGTTTAATTTATAATTTATTTATTTAATATTATAATCAAAATATCTCGTTATAGCAACTTAAAATCCTGAATTCCTATTAAGGCATGCCACCTGGTGTTGCTAACGTTATACCCCTATTCCAAACGCAATGGAACAAGTTTCGAGGCCTAACTCGATTGTATGTGGAAGATAGCTTTTTAAACCGACTATTTAAATTAAATTCAATTAGATTATTCTAGGCGTTTTCAGATCGTACGACCAAATGGTGACTCCAAACGTTACGAAATTTGAAATCCAATAATAATAAACTATTATGGATCCAATGGAACTGGTTCCGTCAAATTCCAAGACTGTTCCTCGGATCGCTATTTTAAATCGTCGATCAAATCGACGATTTCAAAATTTACGAAATTGCTTGAAATTCCAGTTTAAAAAACTTATTAACTCAATTATAATTCCAATAGAATTTATATCAATATTAGAGATCATTTTCGATTTGAATTCAACCCCAATTCAATTATTTAAACGATTTTCATTTTAATTCAATAATTAAATTTATTCAATAAATCGATATATTTGGAACTTAAGTTTTATTCCACTCATTTGATCGATAAACCTCACATTAAAATTTCATATACTTTTCGAATTTAACATTTAATATAAATTAAATGTTCAAAATCAAACAACTAAAAATCCGGGTCATTGCATAAGTAATACAATATTCCAAAATTACAGCATTGTTTTTATATCATGGGTACATCAAAAACTAAATAAAATAACAAGAAAAATAAATAGACTGCTGCCACAAGTCTAATCATCATCTCCGCCTTCAATATTTCCCTTTACACTATGTTGTGATGAGAAGGGGGTTAAAACAACATACGTCTGGTGCATAAAAATCTGAGCCTAACTATATAAGTACTTAGATAGTATAATTCAAATAGGAATATGCCTTGCGTTTTCTACCTACATCATAAGTCTTTTCAAATATAAGCCCAAAGGCTTTTCTCAAACGTAAATAAAAAGGCTTTCCAAGTATAAGCTCATAGTTAACTTGCTATCAAACCAAAAGCCCATATCTATCATCCAAAATGCCCTATCAATGTAAAAGTACTCAAGTTACTGAATACCTTTAATGAGAATTAGGAAGACATCAACCATTTAATACCTTATCTAAGGTAGTTCCACATCATTTACTACGTATAATCCCAAAGCGGACTCCTCACTAGTAACTATCTAGTTGAGATTGCATGGAATCTCTTCTGCCACTTAATACTTCCTATTAAAGTAGGCCTTTTCCCAAGATATCCTTTACTGTGCATAGACCATAGTCTCGACCATTTACTACTTCCCACATTAAGAGAGACGTGCTCTCACACAACCACTTATTACCTTTAATCTTTGAAGCAGATCCTTCGTATTATGGCTCGTACCCCACGATGACATCTCACATTAACCCAACTATTCATAGGTACCAGTAGCTTGATCGGTTGGGTAGATTTATCCTACAGAATTTGGTACTAACCTCACATCATCGTAGTTGCTTATTATAGGCGATCTAACGCATCAGCCCCAAAGCCACACTGCTTGTAGCCAAATAAGCGGGATAAACATCTATGTGCTTTTGGCTGACCTCGCATCCTTATAACTTAGTCATGTCTATATCACTCTCTACATAAATTATCACACTTCTCATCGTTTCCACGATCAAGGCCTGATAAGAGATTTTTTTTATTTTTCCTTTAACATTAATTACCTAACTAAGGGGAATTTTAATAAAATTAATAACTTATTTAATTACGCAATTATAAGTTATAATTATATGGTAATTATGCTAATACACACACACACACAACACACACATACATACATGCCTAGTAATTTCTAAGCGTGTGAAATTTACGCCATAAACTAGCATTTAAATGTCAACTCCTTAAACAATTATACAAGTCTTAATCCCATTTTATCAACAATATAAAAATTCCGACACTCATTTTCAAAAAATTCTGATCAATAGACTTGCATACAGTAAAATTTTAAACTCAACTCGTTACATAAAAATAATGGAATATATTGATACTTGAAATTTACAATTCTAATTTTAATGCTCTACTCAACTTCTTTTTTACATAACAGTAAAAAAAGGGAATTTCTATTTAATTCATGGCAATAAGCAGTGCAAACTACGAATAAAATTCGTACCTTGCACACTATTCCTTAATCAAAATCATTTAACCAAATTCTAAGAAAAGAATAAGGAGTAGAATAGAAGGTAAAATTATTAAAACCATAAATCTATACTATTTCCATTAGTTTGCCATAAACAATTGAGATTCTAACATTGAATTGACATTTCATGTTAAAGGAGTTTTGGGGTCTATAATATGATATTTCGCAAACAAAAATCCCTAGGGCATATTCGAACCCAAACTACAATAATCAATTATTAAAATAGAAATGCAAAGATTTCCACTCATAGTATATCCTTAGCTTGCCTTCTTTGGATTTGACACCCTTTGACATCTTTATCAGATCTCTTCCTTTTGACACATATACAATAAGGGATTGTACATATAGATAGATTCAAAAATTGAGAGGTTAGAGGAGAATATATCGAGAAAATAAACAATAAAAAAAAATGTGTATAATTTCTAACCTGAAACCCTAATGGAGTTTTTCTGAATCTATGAAGAGACGAACTTATAGAGCTTTGCTAATGTTCCTAAAATATTTGTGAATAAAAATGAGGGGTCTAGGGTCTTATTTATAGTGGTTGGAATGCACAGGAACTGTTGGATGAAGGTCGGTTGGAAATTATAAAATTCGAATAATTCAAGTTCTCAAATAGCCGCCACTAGATGGTCAATGGTTGACGGCTTACCTATCGATCGACATGACGTTTGTTTTGTGAAGATTTTGTGCCGCTGTTGTTTATTTATTTATTATATTCTTTAATTATACTTTAACATTAACGTTAATATTAACGTCTACTTAACCCCCAATACTATATACTATTAATTTTTGAATTTCAGATTTTAAAATTAATTATTCATTTGAAATTTGAATTATATTTAAATTATTTTAAACTCAAAAAGTTCAAACATCCATTTTTTGTTTGAGCTTCGTTTTCAGCATATTACATATGGAAATTGATTAGAATTTCACCACAAACACAACGACATAATTTTCGTGGTCAAATTCCAACTTTTGAAAAGTTTCCATTTTTATCCCTATTTTATTTAATTTACTTTATCCATTTTATTTATGGTTTATTTTACGGAGTGTTATATTGTCCTGACCATCTAACCTTTGTATTAAGACCTCTTTCTTCTCAATGAATTCTCTAATCAGATGGAACTTCCAAAGAATATGTCACGATTTCTTGTGTATGCTGCCTCCTTTGCGGTCTACATCGTTGCATTATTATCATAGAATAATGCAATATGATTCTCGGTATTAGAAATCACTCCAAGCTCACTCAAAAACTTACGCATCCAGACCGCCTCTTTATCTGCTTCATTGAGGGTGATGTATAGGACTCCATCGTGGAATCAACCACTATTTATTGCTTGAAACTTTTCCAACTAATGGCTCCTTCATTAGATATAAAGATGTAACTAGAGACCGGTTAATTATCATCTACAACTCTTTGAAAGCTTGAATCTGTATACCCATTCATAAGGAGGTCTCCATAACCGTATATAAGTAATAATTCCTGAGTATTTTTTAAATACTTCAGTATACATTTTATGACTATCCAATGTTTTTCTCCAGGATTAGAATGGTATGACTTACACATCCTAATGCATATGACACATCCGGTAGTACATAACATTACATACATCATGGATCCTATAGCTAAAGAATAGGGATCTTGATCATATGCTCTTTCTCCTCATTGGTACAAGGAGCGTCCTTCTTAGAAATAACGATTCCAGACTGCGTTGGAACTTTTCCATGCTTGGAATTCTCCATATCGACCTTTTCATTATAGTGTATGTATACTGAGACACTCCCAATAGCCTCTTAGATCTATCTCTGTAGATCTTTATATTAAGTGTATAGGTTGCTTCTCCCATATCCTTTATGGAGAAGTTCTTGGAAAACCAAGCTTTCACTGATTGCAACATCGAAGTGTCATTGTCAATCAATAATATACCATCGACATAGAGTACTAGGAATACGATAGCGTTTCCCTGTTCCATTCTATATAAGCACGCTTCCACTTTGTTTTGATAAAAACCAAAATATTTAATTACTTTATCAAAATACTTGTTCTAACTTCTTGAAGCTTGTTGAAGTCCATAATAAAAACCTACAAACCTTACTCTCACTCCCACTGACCACAAAATCCTCAAGGTACGATATATAAACGGTTTCTTCTAAATCACTATTTAGAAATGCCTTTACATCCATTTGCCATATTTCATCATAATATGCAGTGATGGCTACTATAATTCGAATGGACTTGACCATCGCCATAGGCGAAAAGGCCTCGTCATAATCAACACATTGAATATAATGAAATCCTTTCACAACTAGCCTTGCCTTATTAGTCTCTACTTCCTCATCTACATTTAGCTTTTTCTTAAAAGTCCATTTGCAGTTTATAGGTTTTATTCTTTCAATTATGTCCGTCAAAGTTCCAACTTTGTTTTCATACATGGAATCCACCTCGAAATTCAATGCGCCAAGCTAGAGTGCAAAGTCTTTAATCTGTAGTGCTTGTTGGAAAGATAGAGGAGCGTCGTCATCTAAGACATGGTCCTCTTTCTCTCCATCCATGAGAAAACCATAGTATCTTTCAGGTGTGCGAGACTCCCTACTAGACCTTCTAATAGGTTGCGTATTTTCATATACGGGTAAAGTTGGATCTCCCACTAGTTCGGCCTCAATGTTAATCTCTTGGATCTCATCCAAGTCTGCAACCTCGTTATTAAGTTCCTTTGATAGAAATTCCTTTTCTAAAAAGATAACGTGTCGAGAAGCAATAACCTTTTTTCTTTAGTATTATAGAATATACATCACATAGAGTTTGCAAGATATCTTATAAATTTACAAAGTACCAATCTTGCCTTTAGTTTATTCGAACTAACATTCTTAACGTATACTAGGCAACACCACACCTTCAAATATTTGAGTTGGGCATTCTTACCATACCACATCTCATATGGTGTTTTAGACATAAATTTAGTGGGTAATAAGTTTAATATATGCACCATTGTTTCTAGTGCATGTCCTAAATACAACAAAGGTAATTCAACCATACTCATCATGGAACGAATCATATCTTCTAAGGTCTGATTCCTTCGCTCCAACACATCATTGTGTTGTAGAGTATATAGCAGAGTAATATGAAAGATAATCTGATTATCTTTTAAGTATTATTGGAAATCTTATCTGACATTCTTACCTCCTCGATTTGATCAAATAATTTTAATCTTACGACACGTTTGGTTTCCTACTACATTTTTATAGTCAATAAATTTTTCATAAATATCAGATTTTTTCTTTATAAGAAAAACATACACTAGTCTTAAGAAATCATCGTTGAAGGTAATAAAGAACTCTTATCTTTGGTTATTATAGGCATCGGACCACATACATCACTATGTACTAACCCTAAGAGTTCATCAACTTTTTCGTTGCTCCCATTGAAGGGTTTCATGGTCATTTTACCTTTGAGAAATGACGCATACGTGTACGAGATCTAGAATCAATTGAGGATAGAAAACCTTCGGTTTTTAATTTGTGTAGTCTTTTCTCACTAGTATAACCTAGCCTACTGTGACAACCCGCACCCCAATGGGCTTGAATTTTTACTAAATCAAAAATCCAAGCCCACAAAGTATGGATCGTTGGTTTGGTATCATATAAATAAATGCATATTAGGGCATTAACGATATAACTCATAGTGGAATAGTGAAGTATAATAAATCATATAATACCGACCAAGATTGACACTTCCAGTAACTGGTGTTCTTATCAATGCCAAGCATGCATAAGAAAACTTGTCCTTCCATTGTTTCCACTTTGCACCGGTACCTGTCCCCCTAAAGTTATCCTACGGGTTGTAATAAGGAGAGGGTCAAAATAATGTTTAGGTGACTAGTAAATTATACACTTTATGCATAACACTAGTTTATGTCGATTGCTTTCCATTACATGTTACTTAGTCATCTTGACTACACGTATGCATATGTTATGCCCTATCTACCCTAGGTAGACAATAACTACATACATACATAAAACATGTGTAACGACCTGCCTTTTGGACAGTTTAAATCGACGATAAACCACACACGTCAGTCTCAAACCATGCAGAAGGGCAGATTGTTATTGGGGTAAATAAGAAAAAACAAATACAGAATCTTGCAGTGGAATAACAAAATATAATAATCAAATAACAGTTCATGAAGCTGTTTTATAAATACATTTGATTATTCTTTTACAACACAAAATCATAGTTACAAAAAAACAAGAATAAACAAATGCAGCGGAATAGCAATGATACAATGGAATACATATAATAAGTAGTAATAGTACAAATCTTCGTCTTCATCCTCCAGGAATAAGGTCTTCAACCCTGAAATTCTCTGGCTGACCCGAGCAAATTGAAAAGATAAAACACTCGAGTCAGAACTAAAAGATCTTATGTAAGTTAAATCAACGATAAAATATGAGTGTAACGGCATCAGAGATGTTTATGTATTTTGAGACCTCCTATCCAGTGTCTAACGTGAGTGCAATAACTTAAGAAATGTTCGGGATTCCCATCTCCTAAGGATCCGTTAAACTATCTACTATGTAGTACAATACGTTATTATAATATGTCTACGGTAAAGTAAAAGTATTAAAATAGCGTTAAGGCGTTATCAATATCCCCCTTAACACATTTTATATATTTCCATAGTCTATACAGCATCGTACGCTCCTCCATGAGGTTTACCTATAGGGCACTCCATAGGTATGGTACAAAATAAATTCGTAGAAGGCACGATATGGCATGTGAACACAGCACTCGAGGCAATGCTAGGAAAGATATACCAATTGCGGATCTGGACTGGTGGTAACGCATAACAGCTACTACTGCCCACCTCGGAACACACTCCCATAATCAAAATCAAAGGGTGGCCACCAAATCATCACAAAGTCATAATATGGTATCGAACAAATGTGTCCGATCGGAGGTACGACCTCACTTGGCCCGGCGTGGCTCCTATTTTAGTCACATCTAAGCTGACTCACGGAAGTCAGGGCTACGTCATACCTTATATAAAAATTGTTCGCCAAACTATCCTACTTTATTTCTAGAATCTCCACTACGTACACAGTTGTTAAAGTGGTTTTCGATATTGGCAGGGAGCGTGATAGTATCTGATCCCGGTCTCTTTAACAACCGAAAGCTTATTTCACACCGGATGGTTCTTTTATATTTCAAAAAGTCAATTCACAATTTAGATTAAAATATCATATTCAATTTCAACTCATATCCCTTTTGAAGTCATATTCACTTTAAACTATATACACATTCACTTTGAAACTATCGATAAGTTCCGTTAATTAATTCTTCATTTCAAAGTCATCTTATTCACACGAATATATCATTTCACAAAAAGGATATCAATTTCATATTCAAAATTAGGTTGTATCATTATCAAGGATTTAGATATAAATACTTCAACTTTACACAGTTTCAAATTTTAGAAAAATATTTTAGGTAATTATAAATAGTTTATATAGTTTAAAATAGCTTAAATAGATTTAAAATATTTTAAATAGTAAAAATAGTTTAAATAGATTTAAATTTGATATAATTAGATTTTTAAAATGATCTATATAGATTTAAAATAGATTAAATAGATTTAAATGATATTTAATAGATTAATTAGTATAAAATTGGTAAAATAGATTAAATTGGATTAAATAGGTTATAATAGATTAATATAAATTAAAATAGTTTTAAAATGATTGAAACAGTTAATTTAATTAAAATAGCTTAAATTAGTTTAAACAGATTTCAAAGTTATAGCCAAACAATTTCAATAACTCAATTACGATAAATTCATTTATATTTAACACTTTAACTTTGAAATTTCAATTTAAATCCTTTGAACAATTCATTAAATCAATTCCCAATTTCAGCATTTACATTTGGATTAACGAAAATAATGCAGTTTATATAAATCAATTTCTATTTCAAAATGCCAGTTAACTGAATTCAAAATTTCAAAGATTCAAAAATCATTTAATTTAACCAATCCGGTGTTCGTATATAATTTTCTGCCCTAGGGTCGAGTGATACGGATATTTATCATTTCAATCTGCAATTTACAATTTAACGGTTATAAATCATTACAGACTGTAATCCCGAATTAAATAAAAACCCATAAAATCGCTCGAATCTATCATTTCAACCCACGATTTTTCCCTAATCTATAGATCATTTGGGTATATATCATTTCAACCCATAAGGAACTTGCAGCATTTTAATAATATAAAATACAACATCCAGTCATCCAATATCAACAATCAAACATCCATCACAATCATCATCCAAATCAATCAATAAACATCAAAGATAACTAATAATCAATAACAGGTATTAAATTTACAATTTAAATTCAGTATTTAAATTAAACGATGATTAAATGTAATAAAAGTCAAATTTGACCAGAATGATAATTTAACGTACCAAACAGCAGTTAATAAATTTCTAAACACATCATAAATTTAATTTAACAAATATAAGATATTCTAGTAGTTTTGACTGGGTCAAAACACTCACCTTTGAATTTAAATCGATTAAAAGGCCCAAAATTGAACAGTCTCATAATTCATCTAAATCAACGTCAAAATGTCCAGAATTTTGATACAAGCCTAACAAAATAAACCGCATGTAAACCGGACCTCTTATGTAAAATTTATCGACGTTAGAACATATAGATTTTGAATTTAAATAAAAATCAAAACAATTAAAATATGGTCACAAATCATACCACGTCAGCAAGCTACCAGGTAATGCGAAACATTAACTCCTCTACTTCATCGCGGTCAAAAGAATACAGGATCACGCCGCCACCAACGATCACCTCGCATCGATCGTACTGCCGCCCCTTAGACGCGCCGTGCCACCTTGACCCCCGAGTCAAACCCCGACCACATGAAAACCAACAGCGATCAAGAATTTCAACCGCCGCCATGATTTTTAAACCTAGAACGAATTATTCTAGACGATCTGACCGTCACCATCCCAAACGACCAACGCCGACGATCCCCACTCGCCAATCTCCACCCATCCTTACCCTCGATTCGACCATCAGTCGAAGATCATCGAACATCAATGAACAGCAGAGATTAAATCGCCCAATTCCAGCCACACAGAAACCCAAATCATAGAACAAAATGTAGATTTAACTTGCACTCATCGAGAGATTCGAATCGATATATAATTCGATATATTTTGAGGAGTTTAATTTTTTGATTTGATTTTGATTTGCAATTGAATTTGGAATTGGTTTTTGTTTGTCTGCCATTGGAAAGAGAGAAGCAGATAGAATTGTAAGTACAGACAAATGGAATAAGGAATAGCTAAGGTTTATAGCGGGCAGTATATAGGCAGATCGGAAATAAAATGAATGAACAAGTATGATTTGAAAGTCGAACGAACGATAAATGATCCGAAAAGCCAGTTTCGCCTCCGAAACGAAAATGGATAATCAAAATAGATGTTTTGGATAGTTTTAACTCGACGGGATATGTCTCAAGCCCTAATCCCATATGAAGAAGTTAGCTTAAAAATCAGCTTATTTCAAACTGAATTCAATTAAATTAATTTCTATGCATTTCGAGTCCGTACGATCGAACGATAGGTTCGATCGCTACTGTATATCGTTCGATCGCTACTGTAACAACCCATAATTTTGTAATATTTTTAATTAAATTTTTATTTGAAACTTTAATTTTAAATTATTTAAGATTGAATTTCTAGAATTTTCCAATGTAAGTTTGGAATTTGTTTATAATTTATTTTCCAAATTCAATAAAATAAGCAATTTCTGAAAACCTTATATTGTCAAAGTTTGACCACAGTTGAAAATTTTAAATTTGAATTTTAAACTTTAATCTTTTTCTTTGAAGTAGAATATAATTTTGATATCCGTTCTGCTTTTTGTTTCATTAAATTCTAATGTGTACTTTTTAAATTGGATAAAATACAGTGTTTTACACCCAAAGATTTTTTGTATTTTATTTTCTATTTTTCCTATCTTTATTTCTCTACTTTTATTTCCTATTTTTATTTGTATAAATTTCGATTATATTTATTTGATTTTTGATTGGTTTTTACTTTATAATGGCTTAGAAATTTGAATGGACCTAAGTTACTTGTTTTTGTTTGTTGCCTTTTCCCTTTCCCTTGCCTTTCCATTTGCATAGCCAATTAATTCCCACATTCATAGCCGTGATTTTCTCCTATCAATCGCGTACATATTGTTTCTCAATACCCTCCTTTTCATTTGCATTTAAGAATAAAATATATATAACAACTTTCTCCTTTAATTGTTGCCTTTTCTTTTCTTGCCTTCTCATCTTTCCTTAGCCGTGAGAAACATCTCATTTCCCCATCTCTTCATTACTTATTCACGGCTAAGAAAAGAAAAAAAATTAAATACATCAAGTTATTTGTTTTATAGTGTTGCCATTCTATTTTCCAAACTATTCAAACTCTTGCCTTTTATTGCCCAGCCTCTTTATTATTTGCCTTAGCCATTCACTACACATCTTTAGCCATTCATTTTGTTGAAACCCTAGCCGCCACTAAGTTGTAAATCACGTACAAAAAAAACTCCTCATCTCATTATCATTTGCCTGAAGAAAAAATACAGCAAGCTCAAGTTATTTTCCATGGCTTCTCCTTACCTTCTTCTTCTATATTTCTTTTGTTTTCTCTTCTGTCTTCAAGATAGGCTCGGCCTCCATGCTATAGCCGACTACACCATCTCTCCACCACCACCATGCCAACCACACCACCTCCTCCTCACCACCAAGGCCCGGTCGTGACCATCAAGGAAGCATACATCACCAAAGTTTGATAACAAACCCATCACAAGCCATGTATTCCCACTTTCGCCTTGTCCTTTGCCTCGGCCACAAACAAAACTCCACCCATATCCAGATGTCGTGACCATCCCCTACCTTTTGCCATGCCTTATGACCAAGACAAAACCAAGTTCGAGCCACACAAACCCATGGCCGAACCAATTGAGCACTAACCCTTGACCTTTTGGCCTTCCATTGCTTTGTAACTCCACCATCTCATCACCTTCTAGCCATAGCCATACCTATTGACCTTTGGCCGAGCCTAGCACACCAAAAACAAGTCATGGCTGAGCACGTCATGATGTGGTCTGGCCGAGCCCACTTGTGGGTTAGAGCAAAGGCTGTGTCACTTTTAACTCATATTTCCCATTGTTAAAATTTCTATTCTTTTGTATTGAAATATATTTTTATATATGTGGTATTTGTTTGTTTACAAGATTTGGATCTGACTCTTCATTCACTCAAAAATATGGTCGTGCTTTGTCATGCCTTTTCGTGCTTTGCGGAGTTTAGATCTGGGTTTGAATTTCAATTCTAGCTTTAAAAAGGTGCGTTATCACTCTAGACTTGCATACTTATATAATTCTGAAATGATGACAAGTGAATCTATATAAAGTGATATGTTATTCATATATGCCTGTAATGTGATAATATGATGTTAAATGTTGTTTATATATTTGTTACATCATCTGATAAGCTATGTTATATTATACTACTTGCTTTATCTACTGTATCACACTGCAAGTTCCCTATCACTATGGGTTGAAATGATACATACCCGAATGGACATTAGAATAAGAAAAATCATTATGAGCTGAAACGATAGGCTTGAGTGATTTTTATTATATTTATTTTTCTTGGGATTGCGGGTTTGAAATGATAGAACCTGGATTTTTCTTTATAAATTATGGATTGAAATGATACATATCTGTATCACTTGACCTAGGTTAGAAAATATAATACAGGCCCATGGTTATATTTTTAAATAATATTTTTCTGAAATTTTATTAAGTATTTTTAAATAATATTTCCCTTAAAAGATTTTTAAGTCTTTTGAGTTTTATAAATATATGAAGCTTTTAACTTAAAATCTGATTTAATGCTCTAATTATAAAGGTGTATTGGTTTTTCTATAAGTTAAAATTTTATAAAGTAAAATTTTGGTTTTAAGTTGAATTAAAAATCTTTATTGATGATAAATAACTAACGATTGAATCTACTTAATATTGGAGTTTTTAAATCTAACCTAGTAATTGTTATGAATTTTACATTATGAAATGGACATGTTTTGCATAATAAATAATGTATTTTGAACTGATAAAATGGAATGCAGTTTAAATTGGATATTTTGTAATAAAATTTATTTAACTAGAAAATCATAGTTAGTCGATGTCTAAATGAATAGATCTATAAGGAAGATTTGATTATTGTATTAACTTTGATTAAATGTTCTTTTGAGAAATGTTATGTTTTGTAAAATAAATAGTTATGACTTTAAAATGGAAAATGTATCCAAAATTATGACTTAACTTGATAATTGGAAATTAGGTTATTAAATAAAATTATTAAGTTAAGTAAATAAATGAAAATTTGGTTTTATTTATGTGGTGGGTATTTTAAAATAAAGTATTAAGTTAATTGAAAGAAGAAGAAAAATAGAAGTTGAGAAATTAGTTGACTTTTGACTTAATAAGTGAACTAGTGTTTAAATTGGATATTATTTATTAAAGGTTTATTTTATTGAATCATAATTTAAATGATACCCAAGTGAATATCTTTGAAGCGAAAAATATGATTTTTATAAGTTAAAATGGCTAAAATTGAAGTTTTAAATATTATTGAAATTTTATAGTAAATTTGGAATTAGCATTGGTAGCACTTTAGAAATGCTGTGGTTTTAAGACAGCATTTGTTAAGTGTTGTCATTTCTGGAAATAAACTAAGTTCTGAAATAATAAAGAGCTACTACAGCCTTTGTAAGTGTTGTTGTTGCTGAAACTAAACTATATTCTGAAATAACTAAAGAGCTACTATAGCACTTGGTAAGTGTTGTTGTCGCTGAAATGAAAGTAAACTATTTTAAATTACTAATACCGACCGTCGCACTTTATAAGTGCTACTGTTTTTGAATTTGACAATGTTTTTGAAATATTGCTATATCTGCCGTAACATTTTACATGTGCTATTATAGCTGAAATTTACAATGTATTGGAAATTTTATAATTAAATGAATGAACTTAGAAATGCTACAACTTTGAATTAAATATTTTTCGACAATGAATTTAAATGGTTTAAATGAATCTTTTTTTGAAGGTATTAACATTTAATTTAAATGGTCTAAATAAATATGTTTCAAAGTGTTATGATTTTCTAAATATTCTAATTTCAAAATGATAATATTTCAAAAGGTTATTATTTCAGAGTATTATGGTTCCAAAGTGTTTTGGTCTTGAAGTCGTTATGACTTTGAAAGTACTGTGGTTTTGGAAATTAAATGATATATTATTACTTTGGTTTTTGAAATAGAAATGATATATTGATTTGGTTTTGAAATGAAATAATATAGTATTTATTTTTGAAATGGATATGATATTTTGGTTTTTGAAGTGTAGTTGATTTTGAAATAAATATTCATGGGTTATAATAATGTTGGGTTGTTAAAGAGACCGGGATCAGAAGTTGTCATACTCTCTGCCAACTCTGAAAACCACTTTAACAACCGTGTACATGGTGGAGATTCCAGAATGAAGTAGGATGGTGGCGACGTTCTATTAAGGTATATACGTGGACCCGACTCTCGTGAGTTGGCTTAAGGTGGCTAAAACAGGAGCGATCTCAGGCCAATGAGGTAGCTCCTCTGATCGGACACACTCCTTCGATATTATATTCTGACTTTGAGATTGATTTGGTGTCCATTTTTTATTTTTTTATTTGGGGGTGTGGCTCGAGATGGGCGGTAGCTGCGCGCTACGCGTTACCACCAGCCCGTGTGCGTTATTGGCATATCTACCCTGGCATTGCCTCGTTGTGTCGTGTCACCTACCCTAACGCGCCTTGTACGAGTTTGATTTGTGTCGTACCTATGGAGTATCCTCTGGTAGCCTCCTGATCAGGAGGTATTACGGTACTGTATAGACTACTGGCACTATGTATGTGTTAAGGGGAATATTTGATCACTCCTTAATGCTATTTTAAAGTAAGTTTATTTTACTATAGACATTATTATAATAAAGAAATATTACTACATAGCAAATAGTTTAACGGATCCTTAGAGGATGGACGGTCTCAAGCATCCTTTAGTTACTTGTACCTTTATTACAGTTCACTTGAGTTGGTTTACATTATATAAGTATGTATGTCCTGACTCGAGTGTTGTGTTTTGCTTTACGCTCGGGTCAGACTGAGTGATATAGCATTTGAGACTAACTTTCGGAGTTGGAGCTTTTCTTGAAGTTCCAGCTATCTATTTCATTTCAGTTATCCAGTTGATTCCAGTTATCCAGTTGACTCCAGTGTGATATTCAACTTTGTACTTTATTATCATCTTGTTACTTCTGTTGTAGTTTATTTAACTTTGATGTGTGTGTGTGTATATAGTAGCTTCATGAACTACTATCTCTTTCTTCCGCTGCATTATATTACTCTGTGCCTGTGATCTGTGTTTTATTTACTGCATATTCTGAGTTTTACCAAATTTAAATTAACAATTCGGTATTTTGAGCAATTCAAGTCCGACATGTGCGGATGCGAATGGTTGAAAATATCGGGTCGTTACAGTTGGTATCAAAGCTTTGTCTCTAGGCAAAACTTAGCATATATGGTAAATTTATTTACAGAATCACTTTCATTCGAGTGTGAATCTCTTCCCTTTTGACTCGAGTCCTTTGAATTTTGGAACGTTTCCTCGGTTTCGAAATCCATTCTTGTCCCTCACTATTTGTCTTCTTTGATTTTGGAATATCCCATAACTCCATTTCGAATGATCTTTATAATGAGTCGGTGGTCTCGCCAATCTCAAAATGACTTGTGAAGGGGTGAAACTCCATTACAATAGGCATTGATTCATTGGAGATTTCTAAATCCTCGGTTTAGATGCCAATATCTTTTGTTAACCCAAATTCTATCTCTTGAGATTGAATGTAGAATTACCTTAAAATTCCACATTCGATCTAATTCTTAAATCATGGTTGACTCGGTTAAGGTTGCGTACGATCTATATAAGCTTATCCATTTTCCTTATTCTGTTATTCAATCATCTCATTTTTTTGTTCCAACTTATCCTTGGATCAAAATTTCTTTGATTTGAGTTAATCAAATTTGAATCTCTATCCTTGCTTTGAAAATCTATTCTTGTATAGTGTATTTGTAAATCTATATTTAAAATGTTTTATATACTGTGTTGTTTGAGTTGTTGACATTGATTTGAGTTTCGATCGATTCGATTGATTAACGCTATCAATATGATCTCCAAAACACTTGAACAGAGCAAACCGACACAACATAGTTTTCAAATTTTGTGAAAGAAATAAATTTTGTATAATAATATTTTATATGTCTATAAGTATAATTTTTTGAATTTTGATAGTTAATTGAATTGAAGGATAAGAAATAATATTTGACTTTGTATAAATAATTGAACTAGAAAACATGGTTATAAATTAATTTGGAAATTTAAATGAATTTAAAACGAAACTAAGAATTTAATTTCTGATGGTTTCAAGCTTTTCGTCTATAGTATTAAAGGGTGTATTATATAAAGCATTTCAAGTAGAAATTGTTTCAAAGAATTTTTAATTTGTAAATCAGTGCTCTTTCTTTGTCGTTGGAAAATAATTTCGGTGATGACAGCGGCACTGCATTCATTTTTGAGTTTCGAAGTGAAGAGACCATTCTATAGTTTCACTACAGTCCTGCCTTGGAGAATTAAATTGATTTGGATTTCTAAAATATGACTTCATATGATTTAAAATTTTGACTTGATATATATTGAGTATATATATTTATTTATCTCAAAATTGTTTGAAGTAATCGAAAATCTAATTCTTAAACTTTGTCTTAAAGGATAATGTCAATTGTAAAATAAAACCAAAATTTTGAACAAATATTTAAGCTTGAATAATTGAATTAGGAAACTTTGTTTGAATAATATTCAATTACATTCTAATATAACTTACCTAAATTTTTCAGAAGTTGAAAATGTAATTGGATAATATGCAATATGAAAACGGATTTTGTAAATAAAATTTGAGTGATTATAATAAATGTTATACACTTAAATTTTAGTTATAAAAGATTAATAGAGGTAAATAGAATGAAAAGTTAATTGAATAAAATACAATATAAAATGATGTTAAGGGAATTTATGAATAAATTGGAGTAGTTATAATAAAATGTAAATATGCTTGATATATGTGATTAGATATATTAAGTGGAATAAATTTAAAAATAATTTGGAATAAAGAAGAATTAAATTGGTTGAATAAAATATGATTATAATAAATTTCTATGCAAATTTATGATTTTAGAAAATTGTTAATTAAAGATAACTGGATAAGATAATCAAGTTAGAATAGTCAAGATTGATTTAACTTAAGTGAAATTCAATGGATGAAGTCAATTATTAAATTAAATTGAAATTTATATGGTTTAAAAATTTACTGTTTTATTTTGTTTTTCAACCTATTTTCTTCCCGGTCGTTTCTATTCTCCTACCTCGTTCCTTTTCGGGGACGAAATGTTTTGAGTAGGGAGAGTGTAACAACCCATAATTTTGTAAATATTTTTAATTAAATTTTTATTTAAAACTTTAATTTTAAATTATTTAAGATTGAATTTCTGGAATTTTCCAATGTAAGTTTGGAATTTGTTTATAATTTATTTTCCAAATCCAATAAAATAAGCAATTTCTGAAAATCTTATATTTTGGTCAACTGGAAGTCAAAGTTTGACCACAGTTGGAAATTTTAAATTTGAATTTTAAACTTTAATCTTTTTCTTTGAAGCAGAATATAATTTTGATATCCGTTCTGCTTTTTGTTTCGTTAAGTTCTGATGTGTACTTTTTAAATTGGACAAAATACAGTGTTTTACACGCAATGATTTTCTGTATTTTATTTTCTATTTTTCCTATGTTTATTTCTCTAATTTTATTTCTTGTTTTTATTTGTATAAACTTTGATTATATTTATTTTATTTTCGATTGGTTTTTTTATGATGGCTTAGAAATTTGAATGGACCTAAGTTACTTGTTCTTATTTGTTGCCTTTTCCTTTTCCCTTGCCTTTCCATTTGCATAGCCAGTTAATTCCCACATTCATAGCCGTGATTTTCTCCTAGCAATCGCGTGCATATTGTTTCTCAATATCCTCCTTTTCATTTACATTTAAGAACAAAATATATACAAGATCTTTCTCCTTTAATTGTTGCCTTTTTCTTTTCTTGCCTTCTCATCTTTCCTTAGCTGTGCATTTACACCAACTATTAGCCATGAGAAACATCTCATTTTCCCATCTCTTCATTACTTATTCATGGCTAAGGAAAGAAAAAAAAATACATCAAGTTATTTATTTTATAGTGTTGCCTTTATATTTTCCAAACCATTCAAACTCTTGCCTTTTATTGCCTAGTCTCTTCATTATTTGCCTTAATCATTCACTACACATCTTTAGCTGTTCATTTTGTTGAAATCGTAGCCACCACTAAGTTGTAAATCACGTACGAAAAAAACTCCTCATATCATTATCATTTGCGTGAAGAAAAAATACAACGATCTCAAGTTATTTTCCATGGCTTCTCCTTACCTTCTTCTTCTATATTTCTTTTGTTTTCTCTTTGGTCTTCAAGATAGGCTCGGCCTCCATGCTATAGCCGACTACACCATCTCTCCGCCACCACCATGCCGACCACACCACCTCCTCCTCACCACCAAGGCCTAGCCGTGACCATCATGGAAGCATACATCACCAAAGTTTGATAACAAACCCATTACAAGCCATGTATTGCCACCTTCCCCTTATCCTTTGCCTCGGCCACAAACAAAACTCCACCCATATCCACATGTCGTGACCATCCCCTACCTTTTGTTATGCCTTATTACCAAGACAAAATCGAGGCCGAGCCACACAAGCCCATGGCCGAACCAATTGAGCACAAACCTTTGACCTTTTGGCCTTACATTGCTCTGCAACTCCACCATCTCATCACCTTCTAGCCATAGCCGTACCTATTGACCTTTGGCCGAGCCTAGCACACCAAAAACAAGTCATGGCCGAGCACATCATGATGTGGTCTAGCCTATTGGGACATGGCCGAGCCCACTTGTGGGTTAGAGCAAAGGTTGTATCACTTTTATCTCATATTTTTCATTGTTGAAATTTCTATTCTCTTGTGTTGAAATATATTCTTATATATGTGGTATTTGTTTGTTTGCAAGATTTGGATCCGACTCTTCATTCACTCAAAAATATGGTCGTGCTTTGTCATGCCTTTTCATGCTTAGCGGAGTTTAGAACTGGGTTTGAATTTCAATTCTAGCTTTAAAAAGGTGAGTTATCACTCTAGACTTACATGCTTATATAATTGTGAAATGATGACAAGTGAATTTGTACAAATTGATATGTTATTCATATATGCATGTGATGTGATAATATGATGTTAAATGTTGTTTATATATTTGTTACATCATCTGATAAGCTATGTTATATTATACTGCTTGTTTTATCTACTGTATCACACTGCAAGTTCCCTATCACTATGGGTTGAAATGATACATAACCGAATGGACATTAGAATAAGGAAAATCATTATGAGCTGAAATGATAGGCTCGAGTGATTTTTATTATATTTATTTTTCTTGGGATTACGGGTTTGAAATAATAGAACTTGGATTTTTCTTTTTAAATTACGAATTGAAATGATACATATCCGTATAACTTGACCTAGGTTAGAAAATATTATACATTCCCATGGTTATATTTTTATATAATATTTTTCTAAAATTTTATTAATTATTTTTAAATAATATTTCCCTTAAAAGATTTTTAAGTATTTTGAGCTTTATACATATATGAAGCTTTTGACCTGAAATTTGATTTAATGCTTTAATTATAAAGGCGTGTTGGTTTTTCTATAACTTAAAATTTTATAAAGTAAAAATTTGGTTTTAAGTTGAATTAAAGATCCCTATTAATGATAAATAACTAATAATTGAATTTGACTTAATATAGGAGTTTTAAATCTAACCTAGTAATTGTTATGAATTTTACTTTATGAAATGGACATGTTTTGTATAATAAATAATGTATTTTGAACCAAGAAAATGGAATGCTATTTTAATTGGACATTTTGTAATAAAATTTATTTAACTAGAAAATCATACTTAATTGATGTCTAAATGAACAAATCTATAAGAAAGTTTGATTGTTGTATTAACTATGATTAAATATTCTTTTGAGAAATGTTTTGTTTTGTAAAATAAATAGTTATGACTTTAAAATGGAAAATGTATCCTAAATTATGACTTAACTTGATAATTGGAAATTGGATTTTTAAATAAAATTATTAAGTTAAGTAAATAAATGAAAATCTGGTTTTATTTATGAGGTGGGTATTTTAAACTAAAGTATTAAGTTAATTGAAGAAAAAAATAGAAGTTGAGAAATTAGTTGATTTTGACTTAATAAGTGAACAAATGTTTAAATTGGATATTATTTATTAAGTTTATTTTATTGAATCATAAGTTAAATGATACCCAAATGAATATCTTTGAAGCAAAAAATATGATTTTTGTAAGTTAAAATGGTTAAAATTGAAGTATTAAATGTTGCTGAAATTTTATAGTAAATCTGGAGTTAGCATTGGTAGCACTTCAGAAATGGAGTGGTGTTAGGACAGCATTTGTTAAATGTTGTCATTTTTGGAAATAAACTAAGTTCTGAAATGATAAAGAGCTACTACAGCACTTTGTAAGTGCTGTTGTTACTGAAAACTAAACTATATTCTGAAATAACTAAAGAGCTACTACAGCACCTGGTAAGTGCTGTTGTCGCTGAAATGAAAGTAAACTGTTTTAAATTACTAATACCTACCGTAGCACTTTATAAGTGATGCTGTTTTTGAATTTGACAATGTTTTTATAACAATCCTGACTCGACCTTCGAAAATCGGCACCGAATACGACACTCGTATTCCAATGCCGCAGATCCAAATGTCGAATCTGATTCGCCGGAGCTTATAACACATTAAGTATAACAACACAGCGGAAGAAAGAAATGAATATCAATATACAACCCCAATGATACAATATCCAAATATACAATAATGATCAATATCAGAGATACAAAGAAATGCTACAGCAGAAAACCCAATGAACTAGCAGCAGAAACAACTAGAACTTGAAACTCCAGAAGAAACACTGATATCAGCAATCTCCATAGATAGCTCGAACCACCATCAAATTGCACCAAGCTAAGCAAGGTCAGTCGTCCTAACCAAATACTTCAATATCCAAAGTCTTCAAAGAATACCAAAGAGAAAGCCGAAAGCTACCGAATCGATATCTATATCTACTATCTAAAAAACCCAACTCTAGACTGCTCGTGTGGAAAATTGCGGGCACCCAGAGTTTAGGAAGGGAACGATAGACTCTGGGTCATTCATGACACTGGTATGAGACAACAAAAGAGTTTAAATTGAAATCTGATATGCTTTTGGAAAATGAAACTACCATAAGGCCTCCCGGCACACACACACAATGCAATCGCACAATTGGGGGAGATTTCTCCTTTTGATAGTCAAATATGCTTTATACGAGAAAACTCTTTGATATTATTATTAGTGCATAGTGTAGAAAACATTTTCGAAAGTATAATATTAAACTTAGCCAGCATACGTACCATTATAGTATGCCTACTATAGCTGCCATATTAGATGGCAGGTTCTACAATTAAAACCGTACAAGGCGCGTATTGGATGATTGGATTTCCAACAAATGGTCAGGCTAAGGAACTTTCTACTGCCATATGGGTACGCCTCTGGAGGGACGCCCCGAGAACCTAACCAGATCTCTGCCAACACAAGGCCGGGTTACCTCTGCAAAAATAGGTAACTACTGACACGAGTATGTCATCCCCCTGTTGTAAACAACCTTTATCCGGGGCCCCAACAACAACAATCACAAAGTAATATATATATTTGCGATATCCACATAAGTTAAGTATCTGGGCTCCAAACCACGATACCACTTCTATCCAAAAGGAAATGCACATACCCTAAGGGCCGCTACCCCCTATAACCTTGCTGCATTTTTCCTGTTTCGACCATTCCGGGGTGTGAGGCTCGACGAAGTCTTATCCACAAAGCTATGCTTTTCACAAAAGCCATGCTTTGATCAATAAATGATCAGCAGCACTTCGTATGCCACATTACCAAATTAGGAATGTATCACTAGTAACCATCAACTACATAACCTCTGAGCTCGTACGTCTCAGAGAAGCGTGTTAAGCTAAGAGAATAAATCTCCGCCACCAAACAGAAATGTATTTGATAGAAACCAGTTTTACATCTCAAAGTGTAACGTCAGACACACATCCATACAAGTCTGTTCCGGGATCGAACAGAACCGAAGGCACTTCCGAAGAAGTCCTTGCAAATCCGAATAATTCCTAATCATGTCCAGACTCCCTATCACAAAGGATGCTCAAATCTCTATACCGAGGATCAGCCGGTGCAGAGACATTCGACAAGAAATCCTTTCGTTTTCGAAAATATCCGCTCTTCACCACCGGTCTTCAATTGCTATCCATAACGTCATATCATTATTTGAAATGGGTTATACGACACAAGGTCCTCTCCCGGCTAAACCGAATAATAAGCGCAATACTTAAAAACATATGGATATGGGATCTCAGTTAAGTCACAACTTATTATCCAAAACTTTTCTTTCAAATGGTTAAACAAATTACCATTTACAAATCTTTTTGAACAAAAGATTCACTTCACAAAGTTCACCAATCTTTCACAAAGATTCATTAATATCTTTCCAATTCAAATCCTTTAAACAAAGATGCGCTTTTCAGATTCCTTTTCAATTTGAAAACAAACTTCACCAATCTTTAACAAAGATTCATTCATAGCTTTTCAAAACGATTTCCCTTTCAAATTGGATTAACTCATTCAATCAAAGATTCAATTCATAGCCTTCAAAAATCATTTTCAAAGATTCATTCATAACTTTCAAAGCCATTCTGTTTCAAACTTGAAATCTTTTCATCATAATTTGGAAATTCTTTCCTTATATAAAAGCTATTATTATTTGAAAATAAATAGTTTTCGTTCGGAAAATTCGATTACATTTATACAAGCTGAACCCCTTCAAATATAAAAAAACTTGGGTTAAATTCAAATTCCCAAACCAATAGGATTCAATTTCACATCTTGAATTTAAATTCATATCAAACTGTTTAAATTTCAAAACTTAATCCATTTATTCAAAATAACTTTTATCTTTGAAAACTCCCTTTCAAAAGCTTTTCACTTTTAACCCATTTCCATTTCCAAAACCGTTTGAATTCAAAATCCAACTTTTAAAACCATTTCAAAAATCTGTGACTTAACCGATTTCCTCGTGAGATCCATATTTGTGTGTGTATAGTGTGGTCCAGGGGTTTTACACAAAAGTGCAACATCATCAATCATCACAGATTCAATCATATCAATCTCGATAAGCGGTATAATCTATAACGCTTATTCTTATTCACAGATTCACAGATAAAGCATATTTATCGATCACAAAGATTCACCATTACGATTCGATGTGGGTTCCGGATAACTAACTGGAATCCGACTCCCTGTCGCATCGAAATTCAAATATCATTTTTCGAGCCAAGGGGTTTTCATATTCATACAACAGTATATTCATCACAGATATAACAGCTCAGCACAAAGCATTTCATATTACATAGCATCACATCACATATCAAATATATCAATCCATCACACAGCATTACATAGTAGAGATATCAAACAATTCACAACAGCTCAATAGAGTACGGTCACCCATAAGGAAGATAAATTAGTTATATGACAATTTCAAATCAGATTGATTACTAATCCTGGTTAATTAACATAAATTAATTACAATCATCCTAATTAATTGTCCTTAAATCATTTATTAATTAACCATTAATAATAAATTGATTAACCCCTTAATTATGTAATTATCCTTTAATCAATTATTCCCAAATTAATTGCTTTGATTAACTAATCACACAAATTAATTATCCTTTAAATAATTAAGGAAGTTAACCTTTAATTAATACATCATCCCTTTATCACTTTCATTAATTAATTTGACCTTAAATTAATTAATTATTCCTAAATTAATTACCTTTACTAATTTATAATTCAAATAAATTAGCCTTAATTTAATTATTCTTTAATCGCTTGATTAATCCACCTTTGATCGTTAATTACTTTCAATCAAGTAATTATCTTTAAGTAATTAGTTACTTTCAATTTAAACATCAATTAAGGAATATGTTTACACCAAAATTGGTCACAACACTCTTCGGAATTTTTTGAAGAGATAATAATGAAGAATATAAACTGAAAATGAGTATTATCTAACAAAAACTCCAATCAACAGGAAAGTAAATGCGTAGACAAACGTTTTAGAGTAGTTCGGCGTGTTGCCTACGTCCACTATGAAGTTTTTTGTAGTTTTATTGATTCTCTTTGAATGATTACAAGTTGTTACAGCAATCAACAGCGAGTTACAACTGGAAATTCGAAATTGACAGCAAGAATATGGTGTAGGATGATGGAGATCTCGATCCGGCAGAGTCCGGGCGCTTGAGAGTCAAAAGATCCCTTTTCTGTAGGTTCTGGGGATCTATTTATAGGCGTAGGAGGCTGAGACTTCGCTCAAACTTTGGGAGATTCGCTCTGGCACGTGAGGGGGCCCACACGACCAATTCCAGAAAGTTTCGAGTCGATCTGTGATCGATATGAAATCATTTCGTATCGATCAATATGATGTCCAATCGAGCTGAAATTTGGTGTGAGCATTCCTTGTCTCGTGTGCAATCTCCAGCGAAAATTTCATGGCATTTGGATCAGTGGATTGTGAGATACAGTTGATATGAAATGATGTTCCTCGCTAGGCTGTTTGGTTCGAATCGAGCTATTCGAATCGATTGCTTCGAATCGATGTTGTCACGCGCTTTCGTGATGACGTGGAGCGCAATCTTCGCCTCGATCCGGTATTCACTCCGAGTTGACCGCATCGACTCCATATATCTCGACTTGTTCGTATCGAGGGATGTACGTCGCCTATGCTTGTTGACTCGATGGATACGAATTGCTCCGCCCAGATGGATTCGAAGAATGGATTCCACAATGGATACAAAGCAGAGTATCTAGATGGATTAGAAGGGCTCAAGCTTTCGGGTTCGAACATAGGTTTCACCTATGAATTCGAATAGCAATCATTGATGGACACGAATCACTGATGGTCGATGGATACGAATAAGCCTTTCTTTGATGGATACGAACAACAGCTGCCTAATGGATACGAAGAGAGGCTTCTATGATGGATGTGAAGCAGATACTGGCCGATCGTTACGAAGCGCATCATCTGCTGATGGGTACGAAGTCCATCGATACGAACTCGATGGATTCGAACACGGCCAATCCAGATCGATACGAACTCACGGGAGTTGACCGATACGAAGTAGGTTATCCGCTGGTGGATGCGGAGTAGGGAGATGTCAATGGGTTCGAACTTGATCGATACGAACTGCGGGACTTCGATGGATACAAAGTTGCTGAAACCTAATCGATACGAAGGTGATCGATTCGAACTGGAGTTCGATGACGGATACGAAATTGAGGCCGTTTCCTCTAAATTGAATCGATCATAACTTGAGCGTATGAACTCGGATTGACTTGAAATTTGAGATGCTGACTTCTATGGCTTTGCTTGTCATGTCCTATTGATTGTAGCCTGATCCGGGCTCGGACAAAATTCAGGGATATCCATAGCGAAGCAAAGTATAACCAATCTTTGAGACGAATTGTCTTTTGTTTTCGATCGGTCTTTTGGTATCACGGCTTTGTCAAAAAGTGGGATAACATTTGCCCCAAAGTACGTCTTGTGGAAACATGATGTGCTTTGGAAGGATGCAATTTCTCTCTGAACAATCATTGCTCTTTTATCGAAGGTTGTAACCTTGCGTTGATATAAATGATCACTGTATGATAGTGCTTAGCAGTTTGTCGTTGTAATCGTAATGAGATGAGTATTTGATTCCTGTGAATGTTGAAAATCGGTTGTTAGTCCGAAATATATGCATATATATTAACTTGACTCTCGTTAACGTTGAGTGTTCATGAGTCGTTGTCAGTTTAGTTTATTATCGAATTTCGTATCGATTCTCTCCTGAACCGATTTGAAATTCGAGCTGAAACAACGCTTGATGGTTGTTTTGGACTACCCTCTTGTATCGATCCTCTCCTGAATCGATGTGAAATTTGAGTTGTAACAACGTTCGTCAGTTGTTTTAGGAAGTTCCTTCGTATCGATCCTCTCCTGAATCGATATAGAAGGTTGAAAGATTGACTTTGCATCGGTAAATGGAGAATTCGGTGGATGCAAAATGTTCATTCGCATCGATGCTAATGACTCCATCGGGTCTTTGTTGTGTTGTCCGTAACGATGCTAATGTTTATATAGTGAAGGATACGATATAGTTGTTCGTATCGATGGGCAGTGCACAAGTTATAATGGATATGAAATCTCTGTTCGGATCGATGTGCAGTGGATGGAGTTGTGAACTTGTTGACGCGAATATGGACTTCGAGTCGATGTTTTCACTGTCCACTTTGAATCGAAGGGAATCTTTGGTCAGATGGAAAGGTAAAGAACGAATCGATCTGGGGGCTTGCATTCGAACCGATGAAGATAGTGATATTTCTCCTTGGATTTCGCATCGATCCCAGGAATATTTCAATGGAGATGATGCAGTTCGTACCGGTTATGAAGGAGGTGGATCGCATCGACACGAAATGATCGATACGAACGATGAGTAATTGGTCGTTTCGAAGTCCTCAGCTTTAGGTCGATACGAATTTTACCTCTATGTTCGATACGAAGAGTATAGATTCGAACGTGGGCAATATAAAGTTGAGAGCTTCCTGATCGGTACGAACCAGGCAATCAAGGATCGATTCGAAGTCATCTTTCTTTAATCGATATGAATTCGAACTTGTCAGTCGATTCGAAGCGTTCCCCCGGGATCGATACGAACACGCATCCTGATGGATTCGAACAAGCTCCTGATGATCGATTCGAATCCGTGTCATGATGGATACGAAAATTTGAACTCTTGATAGCATGACTTTGACGAGCTTCATTCTTGCATATTTTCTTTCATAGGTTATGTATAGATGCAGGCCCGGCCCCTTGCTAGTAGGAATTCTCTGGAATAACTTGTATATGAATCTTCACATACAGCTAGTTGAAATAAAATTTAGTTTCTTTCGCTTCAACTCTCATTTCTTTTGTGCTTAAGTATTTGCAGTATTTGGCTTCTAGTCCAGTGCACTTGTGGTGTTTTTACCGTCAAGTAGAGTTTGTTTTATTTGCTAAGTCTGAAAATCCTGATCACATGTCGTGATTGATGAATGAGTTGAATTCTGGACATTGTATCACTTCGGTTAGTGATTAACACTCAAGATTTTGCCCCCAGGTCCGGGGAACAGCATTTGTATTTCGGCGGTCGATCGCACCTATTGCAAATCTTGAGCACATGTCCACACTCCGGGGACTTAGGGTAATCTGTGGTCGATAATCTGGTTTGCGCTCTGGGAATTTTGAGAATTATCGATGTTTGTAACACAGTTCGCACTCCGGAACTTTGACTTGGTATTTGTACTCTAATTCACACTCTGGGAATTTGGAGTCAGCATGTATATTTTGGTTCGCGCTCCGGGAACCTGGAATTGATGTATATACTCCACTTCACGCTCTGGGATTTTGGAGTTGACATTTGTATTTTTCAGTTCGCCCTCCGGGAACCAGGAATTGATGTTTATACTCCACTTCACGCTCTGGGAATTTGGAGTTGACATTTGTATTTTTGGGTTCGCACTCCGGGAACCTGGAATTGATGTTTGTACTCCAACTCGTGCTCTGGGAACTTGGAGTTCGCATTTATGTTTTGGTTCGCACTCTGGGAACCTGGAATAGATGTTTGTTCTCCGACTCGCACTCTGGGAATCTGCAGTTAGCATTTGTATTTTGGTTTGCACTCCAGGAACCTGGAATTGATGTTTGCTCACCGACTCGCGCTCTGGGAATCTGGAGTTAGCATTTGTATTTAGGTTCGCACTCCGGGAACCTGGAATTGATGTTTGTTCTCCGACTCGTGCTCTGGGAATCTGGAGTTGACATTTATGTTTTGGTTCACTCTCTGGGAACCTAGAATAGATGTTTATACTCCTATTCACACTCTGAGAAGTTGGAGTTTACATTGACGTGTCGGTTCGCACTTCGGGAACCTGGAATAGATGTTTATACTCCAATTCACACTCTGTAAAGCTGGAGTTTGCGTTGATGTGTCGGTTCGCATTCGGGAACCTGGAATTGATGTTTATACTCCAATTCGCACTCTGGGAACTTGGAGTCAGCCGATAGATGGTCAGTCACACCTATTTGGGCTTTTTAGGAATTCGTTCACACTTTGGGAACGATGGATTTGATGTTTATACTCCAATTCACGCTCTGGGAACTTGGAGTATCCGTTCACACTCTAGGAACGATAGATTTGATGTTTATACTCCCATTCACACTTTGGGAATTTGGAGTCCATTCACACTCTGGGAACGATGGATTTGATGTTTACTCCAATTTACACTCTGGGAATTTGGAGTGCGTCACACTCTGGGAACGATGGATTTGATGTTTATACTCTAATTCACACTCCAGGAATTTGGAGTCCCTCCGCACTCTGGGAACGATGGATTTGATGTTTAAACTCCAATTCGCACTCCGGGAACTTGGAGTCCGTTCACACTCTGGGAATGATGGATTTGATGTTTATACTCCAATTCGCACTCTGGGAAAGTGGAGTTAGTGTTTATACTCCGGTTCGCACTCCGGGAACCTAGATTTGATGAGAATACTCCAATTCATGCTCTGGGAATTTGGAGTTAGTCGCTTCAACTCTCATTTCTTTTGTGCTTAAGTTTTTGCAGTATTTGGCTTCTAGTCCAGTGCACTTGTGGTGTTTTTACCGTCAAGTAGAGTTTGTTTTATTTGCCAAGTCTGAAAATCCGGATCACATGTCGTGATTGATGAATGAGTTGAATTCTGGACATTGTATCACTTCGGTTAGTGATTAACACTCAAGATTTTGCCCCCCAGGTCCGGGGAACAACATTTGTATTTCGGCGGTCGATCGCACCTATTGCAAATCTTGAGCACATGTCCACACTCCGGGGACTTAGGGTAATCTGTGGTCGATAATCTGGTTTGCGCTCTGGGAATTTTGAGAATTATCGATGTTTGTAACACAGTTCGCACTCCGGGAACTTTGACTTGGTATTTGTACTCTAATTCACAATCTGGGAATTTGGAGTCAGCATGTATATTTTGGTTCGCGCTCCGGGAACCTGGAATTGATGTATATACTCCACTTCACGCTCTGGGATTTTGGAGTTGACATTTGTATTTTTCAGTTCGCCCTCCGGGAACCAGGAATTGATGTTTATACTCCACTTCACGCTCTGGGAATTTGGAGTTGACATTTGTATTTTTGGGTTCGCACTCCGGGAACCTGGAATTGATGTTTGTACTCCGACTCGTGCTCTGGGAACTTGGAGTTCGCATTTATGTTTTGGTTCGCACTCTGGGAACCTGGAATAGATGTTTGTTCTCCGACTCGCACTCTGGGAATCTGCAGTTAGCATTTGTATTTTGGTTTGCACTCCAGGAACCTGGAATTGATGTTTGTTCACTGACTCGCGCTCTGGGAATCTGGAGTTAGCATTTGTATTTAGGTTCGCACTCCGGGAACCTGGAATTGATGTTTGTTCTCCGACTCGCGCTCTGGGAATCTGGAGTTGACATTTATGTTTTGGTTCACTCTCTGGGAACCTAGAATAGATGTTTATACTCCAATTCACACTCTGGGAAGTTGGAGTTTACATTGACGTGTCGGTTCGCACTTCGGGAACCTGGAAAAGATGTTTATACTCCAATTCACACTCTGGGAAGCTGGAGTTTGTGTTGATGTGTCGGTTCGCATTCGGGAACCTGGAATTGATGTTTATACTTCAATTCGCACTCTAGGAACTTGGAGTCAGCCGATAGATGGTCAGTCACACCTATTTGGGCTTTTTAGGAATTCGTTCACACTCTGGGAACGATGGATTTGATGTTTATACTCCAATTCACGCTCTGGGAACTTGGAGTACCCGTTCACACTCTGGGAACGATAGATTTGATGTTTATACTCCCATTCACACTTTGGGAATTTGGAGTCCATTCACACTCTGGGAACGATGGATTTGATGTTTACACCATTTTACACTCTGGGAATTTGGAGTCCGTCACACTCTGGGAACGATGGATTTGATGTTTATACTCTAATTCACACTCTAGGAATTTGGAGTCCCTTCGCACTCTGGGAACGATGGATTTGATGTTTAAACTCCAATTTGCACTCCGGGAACTTAGAGTCCGTTCACACTCTGGGAACGATGAATTTGATGTTTATACTCCAATTCGCACTCTGGGAAAGTGGAGTTAGTGTTTATACTCCGGTTCGCACTCCGGGAACCTAGATTTGATGAGAATACTCCAATTCATGCTCTGGGAATTTGGAGTTAGTCGCTTCAACTCTCATTTCTTTTGTGCTTAAGTATTTGCAGTATTTGGCTTCTAGTCCAGTGCACTTGTGGTGTTTTTACCGTCAAGTAGAGTTTGTTTTATTTGCCAAGTCTGAAAATCCTGATCACATGTCGTGATTGATGAATGAGTTGAATTCTGGACATTGTATCACTTTGGTTAGTGATTAACACTCAAGATTTTGCCCCCAGGTCCGGGGAACAGCATTTGTATTTCGGCGGTCGATCGCACCTATTGCAAATCTTGAGCACATGTCCACACTCCGGGGACTTAGGGTAATCTGTGGTCGATAATCGTGTTTGCGCTCTGGGAATTTTGAGAATTATCGATGTTTGTAACACAGTTCGCACTCCGGGAACTTTGACTTGGTATTTGTACTCTAATTCACACTCTGGGAATTTGGAGTCAGCATGTATATTTTGGTTCGCGCTCCGGGAACCTGGAATTGATGTATATACTCCACTTCACGCTCTGGGATTTTGGAGTTGACATTTGTATTTTTCAGTTCGCCCTCCGGGAACCAGGAATTGATGTTTATACTCCACTTCACGCTCTGGGAATTTGGAGTTGACATTTGTATTTTTGGGTTCGCACTCCGGGAACCTGGAATTGATGTTTGTACTCCAACTCGTGCTCTGGGAACTTGGAGTTCGCATTTATGTTTTGGTTCGCACTCTGGGAACCTGGAATAGATGTTTGTTCTCCGACTCGCACTCTGGGAATCTGCAGTTAGCATTTGTATTTTGGTTTGCACTCCAGGAACCTGGAATTGATGTTTGTTCACCGACTCGCGCTCTGGGAATCTGGAGTTAGCATTTGTATTTAGGTTCGCACTCCGGGAACCTGGAATTGATGTTTGTTCTCCGACTCGTGCTCTGGGAATCTGGAGTTGACATTTATGTTTTGGTTCACTCTCTGGGAACCTAGAATAGATGTTTATACTCCTATTCACACTCTGGGAAGTTGGAGTTTACATTGACGTGTCGGTTCGCACTTCGGGAACCTGGAATAGATGTTTATACTCCAATTCACACTCTGGGAAGCTGGAGTTTGCGTTGATGTGTCGGTTCGCATTCGGGAACCTGGAATTGATGTTTATACTCCAATTCGCACTCTGGGAACTTGGAGTCAGCCGATAGATGGTCAGTCACACCTATTTGGGCTTTTTAGGAATTCGTTCACACTCTGGGAACGATGGATTTGATGTTTATACTCCAATTCACGCTCTGGGAACTTGGAGTACCCGTTCACACTCTGGGAACGATAGATTTGATGTTTATACTCCCATTCACACTTTGGGAATTTGGAGTCCATTCACACTCTGGGAACGATGGATTTGATGTTTACTCCAATTTACACTCTGGGAATTTGGAGTGCGTCACACTCTGGGAACGATGGATTTGATGTTTATACTCTAATTCACACTCTAGGAATTTGGAGTCCCTTCGCACTCTGGGAACGATGGATTTGATGTTTAAACTCCAATTCGCACTCCGGGAACTTGGAATCCGTTCACACTCTGGGAACGATGGATTTGATGTTTATACTCCAATTCGCACTCTGGGAAAGTGGAGTTAGTGTTTATACTCCGGTTCGCACTCCGAGAACCTAGATTTGATGAGAATACTCCAATTCATGCTCTGGGAATTTGGAGTTAGTCGCTTCAACTCTCATTTCTTTTGTGCTTAAGTTTTTGCAGTATTTGGCTTCTAGTCCAGTGCACTTGTGGTGTTTTTACCGTCAAGTAGAGTTTGTTTTATTTGCCAAGTCTGAAAATCCTGATCACATGTCGTGATTGATGAATGAGTTGAATTCTGGACATTGTATCACTTTGGTTAGTGATTAACACTCAAGATTTTGCCCCCAGGTCCGGGGAACAGCATTTGTATTTCGACGGTCGATCGCACCTATTGCAAATCTTGAGCACATGTCCACACTCCGGGGACTTAGGGTAATCTGTGGTCGATAATCTGGTTTGCGCTCTGGGAATTTTGAGAATTATCGATGTTTGTAACACAGTTCGCACTCCGGGAACTTTGACTTGGTATTTGTACTCTAATTCACAATTTGGGAATTTGGAGTCAGCATGTATATTTTGGTTCGCGCTCCGGGAACCTGGAATTGATGTATATACTCCACTTCACGCTCTGGGATTTTGGAGTTGACATTTGTATTTTTCAGTTCGCCCTCCGGGAACCAGGAATTGATGTTTATACTCCACTTCACGCTCTGGGAATTTGGAGTTGACATTTGTATTTTTGGGTTCGCACTCCGGGAACCTGGAATTGATGTTTGTACTCCGACTCGTGCTCTGGGAACTTGGAGTTCGCATTTATGTTTTGGTTCGCACTCTGGGAACCTGGAATAGATGTTTGTTCTCCGACTCGCACTCTGGGAATCTGCAGTTAGCATTTGTATTTTGGTTTGCACTCCAGGAACCTGGAATTGATGTTTGTTCACCGACTCGCGCTCTGGGAATCTGGAGTTAGCATTTGTATTTAGGTTCGCACTCCGAGAACCTGGAATTGATGTTTGTTCTCCGACTCGCGCTCTGGGAATCTGGAGTTGGCATTTATGTTTTGGTTCACTCTCTGGAACCTAGAATAGATGTTTATACTCCAATTCACACTCTGGGAAGTTGGAGTTTACATTGACGTGTCGGTTCGCACTTCGGGAACCTGGAATAGATGTTTATACTCCAATTCACACTCTGGGAAGCTGGAGTTTGCGTTGATGTGTCGGTTCGCATTCGGGAACCTGGAATTGATGTTTATACTCCAATTCGCACTCTGGGAACTTGGAGTCAGCCGATAGATGGTCAGTCACACCTATTTGGGCTTTTTAGGAATTCGTTCACACTCTGGGAACGATGGATTTGATGTTTATACTCCAATTCACGCTCTGAGAACTTGGAGTACCCGTTCACACTCTGGGAACGATGGATTTGATGTTTATACTCCCATTCACACTTTGGGAATTTGGAGTCCATTCACACTCTGGGAACGGTGGATTTGATGTTTACTCCAATTTACACTCTGGGAATTTGGAGTGCGTCACACTCTGCGAACGATGGATTTGATGTTTATACTCTAATTCACACTCTAGGAATTTGGAGTCCCTTCGCACTCTCGGAACGATGGATTTGATGTTTAAACTCCAATTCGCACTCCGGGAACTTGGAGTCCGTTCACACTCTGGGAACGATGGATTTGATGTTTATACTCTAATTCGCACTCTGGGAAAGTGGAGTTAGTGTTTATACTCCGGTTCGCACTCCGGGAACCTAGATTTGATGAGAATACTCCTATTCATGCTCTGGGAATTTGGAGTTAGTTATAGGACTATCGTGTGTCGGTCCAGCTCAGCCTTTGATGTGATGGCTTGCCCCCGAGCTGAGGTCTCACTTAGTGAGTGGCCGGTCGTATCATAGCCACTCACTATTTGAATAAGTTCCATTGTTCGATGGAACTTAGCTCTTCGTGCGTCGTGATTGTTGAATGTCGCATTCGGTGAATCACAGCTCTAGCTTGAAGAGATAGTAATTTATTGCTGGAACGGAAAAACATGGCAAAGTCAGTGCCTTATTACAAATTCAAACTTCAAAATGCAAAGGAAATTGCAAAGTATTCATGGATTAGATAAAGCCTGTCATGTCTAACAGTGACGAAGATCCCCGTCGTTCTAGGCTCCTGACAAAGTGGGTCTGCCACTGATGGCGTTTATCACCAATCTCTCGTGGGGACAGGTAGCGTCCTCCTGTCTCGGTCGATCGGGTTCATTATTTTGATTTGATGGGACCGCTTCTCCAGGCTGCGGTGCCTGCACAAACTGTTCCAGCTTCCTTTCTCTGATCAATTTTTCTACGAGTTCTTGCAAGTGACAACATTCATTCGTATCGTGCCCGTAGCTTTCATGGAACCTGCAAAATTTTCCCGTCTGGATTTGTCTCTCTGATGACGGTTTTGGAGCAGGTTTTTTGTATTGAATTGTATTACAGGTTTGTAAATACAAGTTCTCCAGTGATGTGTTCAAAGGAGTGTAACTATTAAACATAGGATTCTTGCACGGTGGGCCACAATTTTGATCTCGTTTTCTAGTCTGATTCACATTCTTTTTTTGCCGAGTTTATTTGTTTTGAACGTTCAACTGAACTTTTCCGGAACTCTCACCGGACTGTTTGATCACAACATTGCTTTGGATCCCTTCAGTGCTTGGCCCTGCATCAGTCTGCTTCCTAGACTGTTTCGCATCTTCCCTTCTCAGGAGTTGAGCTGCCTTAGCGTGGAAACGGTCCAACGATGCAGGGGGTTTTCCAGCCAATCAGTTGCCAAACTCATAATCGGGGTCAACCCCCTTAGTCAACGCCATAAGGATGGAGTTATCTTTCGGATTGCTGATTTCGGCACATGCAGCGTGGAATCTCTCTAAGTAGTGTCTGAGCGTCTCTCCAGGGGCTTGGGTGACGCTAGACAGAGTGTTGACGTCTTTCGGCCTTGCGACGTGTAAGCGGAATTGCTCAACAAATTTAGTGGCCAATTGGTCAAAGGAGGAAATAGATCGTGGTGGCAGTCGAGTGAACTACGTAGTGGCGATGCCCCCCAAGGATATGGGGAAACTACGACACTTCACTGCGTCGTCAGCTCTGGCAGCGCTCATTGACCATTCGTATTTTAGAATATGTTGGTTGGGGTCGGAGTTTCCCTCGTACATGGGTAGAGTTGGCATCCTGAATCGCCGTGGGGGTTCAGAAGTAAGAATATCATCCGTAAAGGGAGTGTGACTTCTGGAGATTCCCCGGTCGTCGTTCGTGAGACCCTGGCTCTCATGGATCATCTGACGTATCATGGTTGGGAGATCCGGCATTTGTATGTTCTGTGCAGCTTGCGTCGGAGTGTGATTGCGCTCCATACATTGGGGTTGGACTGGATCCTGTCGACGGTCCAAATCTTGCCTTCTTGGCTCATAGTCCTATGGGACGTATGGTTCAGGAGTATGTCCATGATGGCGACGGTCCAGGTTCGATTGATTTTGGGCATCGACTCCTGGTTCAACCGCGACGTTAGTGGCGCGGTATTTTATGGTGTAGTGAGGAGCGGCACCTCCTCGGGAGGAGGGTTCGGTATGGAAACTGGCCGATGGGCCAACTCTCAGTTGTCCATTGGTTATTGCGGGTTGATTTCTAGCAGCTTGTATGTGACTCCCATCTAGCCGGGGTCACGGAGATCGATGATGGTAGTCAGAAGATGAAGAACTTTCGCTGGAGGAGTAAGAAGCATGGTCTCTCTTGGATCTCCTTTGCTTCTGGCGATGCAGCTGGTTGATCATCTCAGCGTTAGCGCGTAGCTGTTCTGTTAGTTGTTGCCGACTATGGGTCAGCTCTTGAAGCAGCAGCTGAAACTCTTGTCGGGTAACCGGACCTGATGGTTCTGAGTGTCCGGTAGCGTCTTGGTTAGAGGGAGGTAGTGGCGCAGGATTCTGTCTATCCTGTTGTCCTTGATTGACAGCGTTAAAGGTGGTCCTTGTGCTAACCATCTTGAAGGTTGAATTACTTTCCTAGACTTTATGCAAATCTGAGTAGAAGGGAAGGAACTTGGATTTGTGATCTGGATCTCTCTCTTAGATTAATGCAATCCGGTATCGATTGCAGATCCAATGAGCAAGAGAAAATCTAGGTTTTCTCAGTGAAAGCACCAAAATGTTTGCACCAAAATTGATCACAACACTCTTCGGAAGTTTTTGAAGAGATAATAATGAAGAATATAAACTGAAAATGAGTATTATCTAACAAAAACTCCAATCAACAGGAAAGTAAATGCGTAGACAAACGTTTTAGAGTAGTTCGGCGTGTTTCCTACGTCCACTATGGAAATTTTTGTAGTTTATTTGATTCTCTTTCAATGATTACAAGTTGTTACAGCAATCAACAGCGAGTTACAACTGGAAATTCGAAATTGACAGCAAGAATATGGTGTAGGATGATGGAGATCTCGATCCAACAGAGTCTGGGCGCTTGAGAGTCAAAAGATCCCTTTTCTGTAGGTTCTGGGGCTCTATTTATAGGTGTAGGAGGCTGAGACTTCGCTCAAACTTCGGAAGATTCGCTCTGACACGTGAGGGGGCCCACACGACCAATTCCAGAAGGTTTCGAGTCGATCCGTGATCGATACGAAATCATTTCGTATCGATCAAGATGATGTCCAATTGAGCTGAAATTTGGTGTGAGCATTCCTTGTCTCGTGTGCAATCTCCGGTGAAAATTTCATGGCATTTGGATCAGTGGATTATGAGATATAGCCGATACGAAATGACGTTCTTCGCTAGGCTATTTTGTTCGAATCGATTCGAATCGATTACTTCGAGTCGATGTTGTCACGCGCTTTCGTGATGACGTGGAGCGCAATCTTCGCCTCGATCCGGTCTTCACTCCGAGTTGACCATATCGACTCCATATATCTCGGCTTGTTCGTATCGAGGGATGACACGTCACCTAGGCTTGGTGACTCGATGGATACGAATTGTTCCACCCAGATGGATTCGAAGAATGGCTTCCACAATGGATATGAAGCAGGGTATCTGGATGGATTCGAAGGGCTCAAGCTTTCGGGTTCGAACATGGGTTTCACCTATGGATTCGAATAGCAATCATTGATGGACACGAACCACTAATGGTCGATGGATACGAATAAGCCTTTCTTTGATGGATACGAACAGCAGCTGCCTGATGGATACGAAGAGAGGCTTCTATGATGGATGCGAAGCAGATACTGGCCGATCGTTACGAAGCGCATCATCTGCTGATGGGTACGAAGTCAATCGATACGAACTCGATGGATTTGAACACGGCCAATCCAGATCGATACGAACTCACGGGAGTTGACTGATACGAAATAGGTTATCCGCTGGTGGATGCAGAGTAGGGAGATGTCAATGGGTTCGAACTTGATCGATACAAACTGCGGCACTTCGATGGATACGATGTTGTTGAAACCTAATCGATACGTAGGTGATCGATTCGAACCGGAGTTCGATGATGGATACGAAATCGAGGCTGTTTCCTCCAAATTGAATCGATCATAACTTGAGCGTATGAACTCGGATAGACTTGAAATTTGAGATGCTGACTTCTATGGCTTTGCTTGTCATGTCCTATCGATTGTAGCCTGATCCGGACTCGAACAAAATTCAACGATATCCATAGCGAAGCAAAGTATAACCAATCTTTGAGACGAACTGTCTTTTGTTTTCGATCGGTCTTTTGGTATCACGGCTTTGCCAAAAAGTGGGATAACAGAATCAATCAATTATTCTTTAATTTAATCTCAAATAAATTAATCTTAATTGAATTACACAAAGTGATTATCTTTTTAAATCAATTAACTTTAAAACATTTAATTCTTAAACCATAAATCTTTGAAACAAAGTATTTTTTATTTCATAAATCAACTTGAGACTTTACATCACTTTTATTAATCACATCATCAAATTCCATTTGAAATACTTAATAATATTTTAAATAATCATTTCAATAAATTTATTAAAATCCCAGAACAATTCTAATATATCTTTGACTTTAAAACCAAGTCTTTGAAACTTATTTTAAAACTTGAAAAACTTGTTTTTAACTTGTCGATGCTTTATTAACTTTGTTAAACTGTTGCCTTTGAAAATTAACTTAAAATTTGAACCAGATCATCACTTAGTTCATACTCGAGCCAAAAGCTCCATCAACCCGAGCCTGCCTCGAGTTCTCTTGCATCCTCATCTGCTTCGAGTTTCCACGCCAATTACTTCGAGTTCGACTCGAGTATTCTACTGCTTCTCCTTCCTTCAACAACATCCGATACACAGCCAAATGCCCGTGCACGATGCACACAATTCTGGCCACCTCCGATCGGTCTTGCCACCAGCTACACGTCGACCATGACCACCTCAACCTAACCGACCACCTAGTTTGAAGAAAGCGATAGCAGATCGAAATCGAGCATTCAAACCCAATCCTGTAACCCATAACCCAACCTGAAACAACCTCGCCCACACACCTCCGACCATCGGAGCATCAGCAACTCCGGCCACACCTTCGACCACCTCCCAGCTAACATCTACCTGAGTTTCATTGAGCTCGATCAACCAGAGAAGTCACTTCGATCAAAACACACCCTCCATTCAAAACTAGGGTTACGAACGAAAATCAATCACCGCATTCACCTCAATGCTCTGATCATCCTCCTGGCATTTTCCCCAAACTTCTCGACCACCCCTGTATCTCCAGTCGAAACCCTGACCTCCCCAGTGCCGTCGATCACCGTTGATTCCTCAAAAATCATTTTCTGGTTAACCCAGAATCTCACACAAAATCTCCAACGAAAAATCATGATTTTTGTTTTAAAAATCGAGTTTTAGTTTAAGCATTCAGTTTCTATTCCGAAATTTACAAATCGTTGGAGTTGATTTTTACTTGTTCTTAAATCTTCCCTGTTCTTTTCATTTTCCAAACAGATTTTCAAACTTATATCTTATAAATAAATTTTTAAAAACTTAATTACATTTAAACACATGACTTTTTTTTAGATCCTCTAGTTTAATAATGATGAAAGAAAAAGAAATCAAATTTTGTTGATCAGGCTTATGCCTGTGAACCTAGTATAAAATCCAGATTGATGCACATAGACATGCATATCCCATTTTCTAGATGTAAATATATACATGCAAACGAAATTTTCAATTCAAACACAATATTAGGCATCACAACAAATTTTAGCTTAAAACACACAGGGTTTACTCACAGGCATTTCAAAAATAAGGAGGGTGAAGTTTTGCTCACCTTGGTCAATGAAGAACAGAGATAGGAATTTCTTTTGAATTTCTTTTTGTTGCTTAATCCTGCTTTGTATTTTGTGGAGTTGAATCCCTGCTTAGCTTGATGATTTGTTGAAGTTGAATTTCTTGTTTGTAAATTGATGTTAGAGCTGAATCTTTGAATTGCTACCAGGTTTGGATTATGAGGATCTGTTGCTTGCCTTTATTTTGATCAGACACTGTCCAAATTTGAAAATCTGGAAACTTGAACTGGAAAAGTTTTTGAAACTGAAGTTGTTTGATCTGGAACTGAATTTTCTTTGATCTGTATATTTTTTTTTCCTTTTTGCTCTGGTTTTCAGGTTTAGATGTACATGCTTGTTTTGAATATTTACAAAGAAAATGAGATGAAGCCTGTTTTTCTCTTTGGTATGTTATTTTACATTTTAATTTAAAAGAAAATTAATTTAAATGCCACTTGTTATCATTACTAACACATGTCTTTAAACATGGGCACTTGTTAAATTATAAACATTTTATGTTTAAATCCTTTGCTCAAAATTAATTTACAAATTGTGTTTTAAACCTTATTTGATTTCAATTTATAAAACATATTTACCTATATATGTAAGTTTTAAAGCCTTCATTTAAAATTATATAATTTATAAAGGAGAATGAATTGAAAACAATTTATAAATATATATGTAAGATTTAATTTTGTAATGAAATGTAAGATTGAATGAAAATTATTTATTTATTAAATAATATTCCAAATACAATTTTGATTTTATCCCCAAATATTAAAATTCATTTTCTATTAATTCATGATTTAACCAAATTAAACCATAAATTTTATATAAATTTCCAAATTAATTAAGTTAAATAAACAGGAATGTTACAGATTCCACCCTTAGAAAATTTCATCCTCGAAATTTGAAAGTAGGGAGACAATAAAGGATGGATACACAAAGACAGAGACACGGTTTCCAAATCAAACTGGGTATCTATTCTGCATTTGGCTTAGCAAATCAGAATATCACTAATAATTATGAGAACGGACTCATTCAATACAAGACACTCCTAGATCTGCGAATATACAGGGGTATTGATTAGTTCAAAGATATCTAAACATTCGTAGAATATACCGGGACCCAACAGAATAAACAGATATATGGATGCAATCCAAAACTTTTAGTTTAAACAACCAAAATATACCTATTAACCATAGCAACCAAAGCAAACAATTCATCCAAACAAACAATTCTGACCCATCTGGAGTTTATGTCCCATGCAAAATCAAAGCTTCTTCCTGGGGCAGCCAGGAACCATCAAAGAATTGAGTAGAGATGATGAACAAAAGAGATTGATAGGAAAAGATTGTTTCCGTTGTTGTTACAGGGCATTGACCCTATAAAGTGGTACTTCCTTGTCCCCTATCTCGTTCTCTTCTTGCACTCATACTTACTATCAGTAGGTAGTAAGAGAATTTACTGAGGCGTTCGAACGGATATCTTAGGGATATACACATTCTAGGGTATACTTTACCCTATCTCTAATGAGTTACCTAAAGTGTTATACTCCTGAGCTAAAGTTTCAGCCTTCAGCTCTGATACCAAATATAACGATCCTGACTCGACCTTCGAAAATCGGCACCGAATACGACACTCATATTCCAATGCCACAGATCCAAACGTCGAATCTGGTTCGCCGGAGCTTATAACACATTAAGTATAACAACACAATGGAAGAAAGAAATGAATATCAATATACAACTCCAATGATACAATATCCAAATATACAACAATGATCAATATCATAGATATAAAGAAATGCTACAGCAGAAAACCCAATGAACTAGCGGCGGAAACAACTAGAACTTGAAACTCCAGAAGAAACGCTGATATCAGCAATCTCCATAGATAGCTCGAACCAGCATCAAATTGCACCAAGCTAAGCAAGGTCAGTCGTCATAAACTAATACTTCAATATCCAAAGTCTTCAAAGAATACAAAGAGAAAGCCGAAAGCTACCGAATCGATATCTATATCTACTATTTGAAAAACCCAACTCTAGATTGCCCGTATGGAAAATTGTGGACACCCAGAGTTTAGGAAGGGAACAATAAACTCCGGGTCAATCATGGGACTGGTATGAGCAAAAAAAACATTTTATCTTTTAAGAAACAACAAAAGAGTTTAAATTGAAATCCGCAATGCTTTTTGAAAAATGAAACTACCATAAGGCCTCCCGGCATACACACAATGCAATCGCACACTTGGGGGAGATTTCTCCTTATGATAGTCAAATATGCTTTATACGAGAAAACTCTTTGATATTATTATTAGTGCATAGTGTAGAAAACATTTTCGAAAGTATAATATTAATCTTAGCCAGCTTACGTACCATTATAGTATGCCTACTATAGCTACCATATTAGACGGCAGGTTCTACAATTAAAACCGTATAAGGCGCGTATTGGATGATTGGATTTCCAACAAATGGTCAGGCTAAGGAACTTCCTACTGCCACATGGGTACGCCTCTGGAGGGACGCCCCGAGAACCTAACCGGATCTCTGCCAACACAAGGCTGGGTTACCTCTGCAAACATAGGTAACTACTGACACGAGTATTCATCCCCTGTTGTAAACAACCTTTATCCGGGGCCCCAACAACAACAATCACAAAGTAATATATATATTTGCGATATCCACATAGTTAAGTATCTGGGCTCCATACCATGATACCACTTGTATCCAGAAGGAAATGCACATACCCTAAGGGGCGCTACCCTCTATAATCTTGCTGCATTTTTCCTGTTTCGACCATTCCGGGGTGTGAGGCTCGACGAAGTCTCGTCCACAAAGCTACGCTTTTCACAAAAGCCATGCTTTGATCAAAAAATGATCAGCAGCACTTCGTATGCCACATTACCAAATTAGGAATGTATCACTGGTAACCATCAACTACATAACCTCTGACCTCTTACGTCTCAGAGAAGGGTGTTAAGCTAAGAGAATAAATCTCTGCCACCAAACAGAAATGTATTTGATAGAAACCAGCTTTACATCTCAAAGTGTAACGTCAGACACACATCCATACAAGTCCGTTCAGGGATCGAACGAAACCAAAGGCACTTCCGAAGAAGTCCTTGCAAATTCGGATAATTCCTAATCACATCCGGACTCCCCATCACAAAGGGTGCTCAAATCTCTATACCGGGGATCAGCCGGTGTAGAGACATTCGACAAGAAATCCTTTCGTTTTCGAAAATATCCGGTCTTCACCACCGGTCTTCAATTGCTATCCATAACGTCGTATCATTATTCGGAATGGGTTATACGACACAAGGTCCTCTCCCGGCTAAACCGAATAATGAGCGCAATATTTAAAAACATATGGATATGGGATCTCAGTTAAGTCACAACTTATTATCCAAAACTTTTCTTTCAAATGGTTAAACAAATTACCATTTACAAATCTTTTTGAACAAAAGATTCACTTCACAAAGTTTACCAATCTTTCACAAAGATTCATTAATATCATTCCAATTCAAATCCTTTATATAAAAGATACGCTTTTCAGATTCCTTTTCAATTTGAAAACAAACTTCACCAATCTTTAACAAAGATTCATTCATAGCTTTTCAAAATGATTTCCCTTTCAAATTGGATTAACTCATTCAATCAAAGATTCAATTCATAGCCTTCAAAAATCATTTCCAAAGATTCATTCATAACTTTCAAAGCCATTCAATTTCAAACTTGAAATCTTTACATCATAATTTGGAAAAAATTTCCTTATATAAAAGCTATTATTATTTGAAAACAAATAGTTTTCGTTTAGAAAATTCGATTACATTTATACAAGCTAAAGCCCTTCAAATATAAAAAAAACTTTGGTTAAATTCAAATTCCCAAACCAATAGGATTCAATTTCACATCTTGAATTTAAATTCAAATCAAACTGTTTAAATTTCAAAACTTAATCCATTTATTTGTAACGACCCTAGATTTTAATTTAATTTAAATTGATAATTAAATGAATTTTTGAATAAAATTGTAAGATAAATTAATTTAAATGGAAGCGAGTTTGCCCGATTCGACTAGAAAATATATAAAGTCATATAGATTTGACAATTTGTATATATGTGAATATATATTTATATTGGATTTGAAATAAAATCTTAAATAAATGGTTTTAAAAATAAATATAGAGATATATATGTATATACATTAGATATGAATTGTAAAATTAATGGTTTGAGTTTATAAAATAATATAAGACAATAAATATTAAAGTAAGATAACAATAAATATTTAAACGAGAAATAGAAAAATAATATGAGATAAATTTTAATAAAAAAATATAGGAAGTAGAACATTTGCTAAATTCTAACAACATAATAAAATAGAAATTATTTGTATTACAAAACAAGAAGATTTAAAGAAAATAAAATACATTTAAATATGAAAAGAATGTAGACGAAAATAAAACAAACAAATAAAATACAAAGGACTAAAACAAAAAAAATATATGTTTTTATGAACACTTAAACAAACATAGATGCAAAAGCTTGTGAAAGAAAATAAAGAAAAGAAAAGAAACAACATTTAAATATGAAAACAAGCAAGTACATAAAAATATCCTAGCACACATTTTTCATTTCAGCCGAAGTAAGGCTGAAGTAAACAAATACATTAACATGTATATTCAAGTACAAAACAAAAGAGATTAAAAAAAAAAGAAAACGTAACAAATCAAATACAAGAGCTTGTAAATTAAATCAAGCAAGTTATGTTATGTACATATAGGAGTAAAAACAAACCTGGTAAAGCAAGAATAAAATGTAGGCTGTAACTAAGGAAAACAAGTACAAATATAAGCATGGAATGAAACAAGTAAACAAATACATAAATATGCATAAACAAGTACAAGCAAAGAGTAACTTCTCTTCAAAACAGCATAATGAAAGCATCCTCAGCCATGTCTTGTTGTACAAAAGGTAATATCACTTGTAAGTTTCTTTTTATATATCAACCTCATTTCATTTCGTCCATCTTCAAAACTAAACAAGAAAAAAACTGAAGTGATTATTATCTTCAACAAAAGCTTCAACTTGAATATCAAAACAAGTCCATACAAACTCGACACCAAGTAAGAAGGCTTTCATCAGCAAAAATTCAAAGCCTCTGTTAACACAAAGAAGGCTCTGTTCTTCCTTTCTGTGAAAAACCAAGGTGAGTGCACATCTGTTTATAAGGTTTTAAACTTGTGTATTACTTTGAAATGCTTGCTGAATAGTTTTAAATAAAACAACTCTGTGTATTTTTGTTGCTTTGGAAAATTTTCTATGCTCTGATCTTTTAAAATGTTATGTACAGAGCAAAGAAAAAAAAATGGAAACTTCAATGTTTCTTATTGCAAACACTTTAGACTTAGGAGTTTAAGTTAAATAAACCTGTTTAAACTAAAGATCAAAGTTTGGGAACTGTCTGGAGGTTAGCAGTGGGATATACATACTGTGAATCCAAATTTACAGTAGAAAGCAAATGAATGTTTAAAATTCGAATATCATAAACTGTCGATTTGATTTCATTTCTTGAACATACATATAAAGGTAGGAATTTTAAACCAAAAATGATAATTTTTAGGCATGGATTCAAGGAGCAATTTATTTAAGAACTGAAAATACTTTTTCATCAATTCCTATCAATTTAATCAATAATTAATGCTGAAATTTGTTGTGAAGTTAGATTTTTGATTCGGGAATATGGGAAAAATGTTGAGAGATTTTTCGAATTCAAGAATTTTGGGTTTGAATCGAAGTTAGGGTTTAGGGTTCTTGTTTTAAGGGGTCTGTATTTTAATTCGTTCTTCGTCTATAGTCGATCGAGTACTATGGGGTTCGGGGTGATGGTAGAGGAAGTGTGGACGAAGGTTTGGCTGAAATTTCAGATTTTCTGGTGGTCGAGGTAGCGTGGACGTGGTGGTTTCAGGTATGAGGGTGTTCCCAGTTCATGGTTCCAGGCTCGGGCTCGAGCTCGATCTCGATTTCAAATTCGAGGTGATGGGGAAGTTTGGGTGGTCGCGAATTGATCTGGGGATGATCGTCGACTTGCTCGACGTAGTGGCGGCGCCGAAAGATCGCCAGCGGCGATGTACACGTGCACGAGTATTTTTGTGCCTGGGTGTTGTTTTGCCTGGGAAGGAGAACGAGTGTTGTTTTGCCTGGGTCGAATTCTTGTCCCAGTTTTGCCTGGAAACCTGTTTCTTTGTTTTAAAAAAAAAAGAAAGAAAAAAGAAAGAAAGAAAGAAAAAAAAAATTTAAACTAAATTTATATTCATCAAGCCAAGTTTTAAACGGAGTTTAATCTAAAATGTAAATAGGAAGAAAAATTCTAGTTGAATTGAAATTTAGTTTGAAGATAAATAAAAGTTCAAAATTCCATTTGTTTTAATAATTAAAAGTAATTAATGGTATTGAAGAAAATTTGGAAATCAAAATAGAATTGAATTCGGAAATAAAATTTAAACAAGTTAAATGTAAAAGTAGAACCTGAAAAGAGTTTCAAATCAGATCTTAAGATTTTGGAAAATAAATTTTTATTACTAAGTGTTGCAATAAGTCAAAATGTTAAAGTAGAAGAAAAAGAATTGATTTTCTTTTTACTCTTTAAAAATTTCTTTGTAATCAATGGTTATTTTATTATGTAAATTTAAAATGTTATGAAAATAAATGTGTTACTTTAAGTAATGAAGATTGATGATTTCTAATTCATTACAAATGAATTTTAATAGGGAATTGATTTATAAATTAATAATAGTTAATGTAAGAAATTTTCCTTAAAAGGGTGATTAAATAAATTAATAGTATTAAAATCATTAACTGAGATTATTTGAACAATTAATCAATGTGATAAATTTTATTAATAAATTTGATTGATTAAATTAATAATAATCAACTATGAAACTATTAAGATAATTACTTAATGACGGGAATTGTGAAATTTAATACTCGATGTAATTTATTGAGTAAATCGAATCTGTTCAATTAAATTTCTTAAATTAATTCATTCAGAATAATCATTTGGTAATTTTGAAAATATAATTACTTAGAGAAGTAATTAATTAAAAATTATTGAATGTAATTAATTAAATGATGATTAAGAATTTGAGTTAATGAATAAATTAAAGGATTAATTAATAATGGCAATTAATTAAGATAATTTAATAATTATAGATTAATTGATTCATTGATTGAAATGATTAGTTAATAATTAAGGATTAACTAATAAAATTTGAACGAAGATTTATTTCAAATAATTCATAATTCAATCATGATAATAAACCCGGAGTAATAATTGATACATATGATTTAAATTAATCAGTTGATTAATAAATTCGCTTATGAATATTTGGATTTTTTTGAATGTTGAATTATTTGATATCTCTGATCTGTAAGGCTTTGTGATATATTGTGATTTGTGCGTGATCTGTACTGTGGTTTATTTGTCTAGGATGAATGTAAACTTTTATCTGTGATTGATATATCTGTGATCAGTGATCTTTAAATGAACGATAAGCGTTATAGTTATACCGCTTATCAGCTATATTCTGTATTTTGAATCTGTGATGATTGAATGTGTTGCACTATTGTGTTAAACCCCTGGACCACACTATACACACACAAATATGGATTTCACGAGGAAATCGATTAAGTCACAGATTTTTGAAAATAGTTTTGAATTTAAATTTTTAAATTCAAATGGTTTGAAAATAAGATTGGGTTTAAACGTGAAGCTTTTGAAATGGAATTTCAAAGATGAAATTTATTTTGAATAACTTGATAAAGTTTGAAATTTAAATAATTTGATTTAAATTTAAATTCAAAATGTGAAACTGAATTCTATAATTTGAAACTAGGGATTAAAGATGTTATACCAGTTATATACGGGTTAAACCATTTTAAAATGTATTAATTTGGGAATATGAATATGAATATAAATTAAGAACTTTAACTCGTACAAATATGATTGGATTTTTCTGGAAAACGAAAACTATTTGTTTTCAAATAACGAAAGCTTTCACATAAGAAATGAACTTCCAATTTGATTAAAATGATTTCTAGTTTGAAATGAAGAAAACTTCTAAGTTATTGAAACGGTTTGAAATGATAAGTTAAATCTTTGATTTAAAGATTTAACGAGTTAATCCAATTGGAATGGGAAATAGTTTTGAAAACTATGAATGGATCTTTATGAAATGGGGAGAACTTTGTGAAATAAATCTTTTTGTTTAAAGATTTGAAATGGTAATTTGTTTAAAACATTTGAAGAAAGTTTTGGGTAATAAGTTGTGACTTGAATGAAATCCCAAATATCCATATGTTTTTAACTATTGCGCTCACTATTCGGTTTAGCCGGGAGAGGACCTTTATGTCATATATCCCATTCCGAATATGTGATATGTCGTTATGGATAGCATTTGAAGACCGGTGTTGAAGACCGGATATTTTTGAAAGCGAAAGGACAACTCGTCGAATGTCTTTGCATCGACTGGTCCCCGGTATAGGGACTCCATATGTGATGGGAAGTCCGAACGTAATTAGTGAATATCCGGATTGCAAGGACTTCTTTGTAAGTGCCTTCGGTTCTGTTCGAGCCCGGACCAGACTTGTATGGATTGTATGTCTGACATTACAAATTGAGATATAAAGCCGATTTCTTTCAAATATATTTCTGTTGGTGGCGGAGAATTTATTCTTTTAGCTTAACACCCTTCTCTGAGACGTACGAGCTCAGAGGTTATATAGTTGAAGGTTATCAGCGATATATTCCCAATTTGGTAATGTGACATGCTGAGTGTTGCTGTGAAATGATCATTGTGTTGATTATTTGTGATAGGATCATTTATTTGATCGTCTATCCTGGTGATCATTTCTATGATCATTTGTTGACCCAAAGCATGGCTTTTGTATAAAGTATGTTTTTGTGGACGTGACTTCGTCGAGCCTCACACCTCGGGAATGGTCAAAACAGGAAAGATGCGGCAAGGTTATGAGGGGTAGCGCCCTTTAGGATATGTGCATTTCCTTCTGGAAAAGGGTGGTATCATGGTATGGAGCCCAGATACTTACTCATGTTGAAAACACTTTATGATTGTGTGAATTGATTGCGAGCGCTCGGTTGAAAGGTCCCAAAGGACCGGGGGATGGCATATTCGGTCAGTTGTTACTCAGTTAGGGGTAACCCGGCCTTGTGTTGGTAGAGATCCGGTTTGGTTCTCGGGGATGTCCATCCAGAGGCATTCTCATGTGGCAATGGGAAGTTCCTTGGCCTGATCATTCGTTGGAAATCCAATTCCCAGTACGAAACCTTGTACGGTATTAGTTGTAGAACCTGCCATTTACTTATGGTGGTCACCACTGTTTAGATGGTAGCTATAGTAGGCATAGTTCGAAATGTCTATGCTGGCTAAGATTTATATCTTTATTTTCGAAATGAATTTTCTCTACACTATGCACTAGTAATAATATCAAATGTTTCTTTTTAATGCGTATCAAGCATCTTTGACTATCATAAGGAGAAATCTCCTCCGATTCTGCGTTTGCATTGTGTGTGTGTGCGGGAGGCCTTATGGTAGTCTCATTTTAAAAAAAGCATTGCGAATTGACTTTAAAAAAAATCTTTTATTGAATGTTTTAAAAGATAAACTGTTTTTGTTGCTCACACCAGTTCCACGACTGATCCAGAGTTTATTGTTTCTTTCCTAAACTCTGGGTGCTCATTATTTTCTACACGAGCAGTCTAGAGTTGGGTTTTTCAGATAGCAAGGTTTAGTAGATTATCTGGAGCTAGTTCAGTCTTTGGATCACACCGCACTTGCTTATCTTGGTGCATAGTTATTGGGAGTTCGAGCTATTGCTGGATTGATTCTTGGAAATGGAGTTGCGGTTTTTGGAGTTCTTCCTTGAAGACTATTTTAGAGTTATTTGTTCCGCTGCTAGATGTTATCTATTTTCTTTCCGCTGCTGTTTTATTGTATCATATCTCTGTTGTATATTGATATTCATTGTACCATTCTGTTGTACCAGATGTTGTATCAGTATTGTATATCAATGTATTATTCTTTTATTTCGCTGTTTTATTTACTTAATGTTGTTATAAGCTCCGGCGAATCGGATTGGAACGGTTGAATCTACGGCATTCGAATACGATTTGAAGTATGGATGTCGATTTTCGAGCGGGCAAAATCCGTCTCGTTACATTTGGTATCAGAGCTAAGGTTAAACTTTAGCTCAGGAGTATAACACATTAAGTAGCTCATTAGAGATAGGGTGAAGTATACTCTAGAATGAGTAATCCCTAAGATATCCGTTTTAACGTCTCAGTAAATTCTCTTGCTATTCACCGATAGTAAGTATGAGTGCAAGAAGAGAACGAGATAGGGGACAGGGAAATACGACTATAATTGGTCAATGCTCTGTAACAACAGTGGAAACTAATTCCTCTATCAATTTTCTTTGATTCGTTCTAAATTCTTTTGATTGCTTCGGGACAGCTCCAGAAGAAGTTTCGATATGATGTGGCTCTACGATTCGTTATAGAAAATCCTTATCTTTATCGATTTCTTATCAATTTTCGATTTAAACTTTAATGAATTTGAAATTTAGAATTAAAATTTTGAATAAATTGGAAATTTGAAATTGAGTTAAATTGATTAATAGAAGAAGAAGCTAAATTGAATTGTATCGATAAAACGATTTCGTTTAAAACCAAATTTTGAAATTCTGTTGTAATTTCTTGGGCTGGTTGAAGTCCGAAAAGGGACAAATTAGTATATATTTTGAGATATTCCGACTTGAATTTGGAATCCATATCTTGTATTTGAGAAATTGTAGAGATTGAGTCTATCTCTGTGTTGTTTTCGTGCCTGCGAATTTCGAGGACGAAATTCTTTTAAGGGGGGAAGTTTGTAACGACCCTAGATTTTAATTTAATTTAAATTGATAATTAAATGAATTTTTGAATAAAATTGTAAGATAAATTAATTTAAATGGAAGCGAGTTTCCCCGATTCGACTAGAAAATATATAAAGTCATATGGATTTGACAATTTGTATATATGTGAATATATATTTATATTGGATTTGAAATAAAATCTTAAATAAATGGTTTTAAAAATAAATATAGAGATATATATGTATATACATTAGATATGAATTGTAAAATTAATGGTTTGAGTTTATAAAATAATATAAGACAATAAATATTAAAGTAAGATAACAATAAATATTTAAACGAGAAATAGAAAAATAATATGAGATAAATTTTAATAAAAAAATATAGGAAGTAGAACATTTGCTAAATTCTAACAACATAATAAAATAGAAATTATTTGTATTACAAAACAAGAAGATTTAAAGAAAATAAAATACATTTAAATATGAAAAGAATGTAGACGAAAATAAAACAAACAAATAAAATACAAAGGACTAAAACAAAAAAAAAATATGTTTTTATGAACACTTAAACAAACATAGATGCAAAAGCTTGTGAAAGAAAATAAAGAAAAGAAAAGAAACAACATTTAAATATGAAAACAAGCAAGTACATAAAAATATCCTAGCACACATTTTTCATTTCAGCCGAAGTAAGGCTGAAGTAAACAAATACATTAACATGTATATTCAAGTACAAAACAAAAGATAAAAAAAAAACAAAAGAAAAGGTAACAAATCAAATATAAGAGCTTGTAAATTAAATCAATCAAGTTATGTTATGTACATATAGGAGTAAAAACAAACCTGGTAAAGCAAGAATAAAATGTAGGCTGTAACTAAGGAAAACAAGTACAAATATAAGCATGGAATGAAACAAGTAAACAAATACATAAATATGCATAAACAAGTACAAGCAAAGAGTAACTTCTCTTCAAAACAGCATAATGAAAGCATCCTCAGCCATGTCTTGTTGTACAAAAGGTAATATCACTTGTAAGTTTCTTTTTATATATCAACCTCATTTCATTTCGTCCATCTTCAAAACTAAACAAGAAAAAAACTGAAGTGATTATTATCTTCAACTTGAATATCAAAACAAGTCCATACAAACTCGACACCAAGTAAGAAGGCTTTCATCAGCAAAAATTCAAAGCCTCTGTTAACACAAAGAAGGCTCTGTTCTTCCTTTCTGTGAAAAACCAAGGTGAGTGCACATCTGTTTATAAGGTTTTAAACTTGTGTATTACTTTGAAATGCTTGCTGAATAGTTTTAAATAAAACAACTCTGTGTATTTTTGTTGCTTTGGAAAATTTTCTATGCTCTGATCTTTTAAAATGTTATGTACAGAGCAAAGAAAAAAAAATGGAAACTTCAATGTTTCTTATTGCAAACACTTTAGACTTAGGAGTTTAAGTTAAATAAACCTGTTTAAACTAAAGATCAAAGTTTGGGAACTGTCTGGAGGTTAGCAGTGGGATATACATACTGTGAATCCAAATTTACAGTAGAAAGCAAATGAATGTTTAAAATTCGAATATCATAAACTGTCGATTTGATTTCATTTCTTGAACATACATATAAAGGTAGGAATTTTAAACCAAAAATGATAATTTTTAGGCATGGATTCAAGGAGCAATTTATTTAAGAACTGAAAATACTTTTTCATCAATTCCTGTCAATTTAATCAATAATTAATGCTGAAATTTGTTGTGAAGTTAGATTTTTGATTCGGGAATATGGGAAAAATGTTGAGAGATTTTTCGAATTCAAGAATTTTGGGTTTGAATCGAAGTTAGGGTTTAGGGTTCTTGTTTTAAGGGGTCTGTATTTTAATTCGTTCTTCGTCTATAGTCGATCGAGTACTATGGGGTTCGGGGTGATGGTAGAGGAAGTGTGGACGAAGGTTTGGCTGAAATTTCAGATTTTCTGGTGGTCGAGGTAGCGTGGACGTGGTGGTTTCAGGTATGAGGGTGTTCTCAGTTCATGGTTCCAGGCTCGGGCTCGAGCTCGATCTCGATTTCAAATTCGAGGTGATGGGGAAGTTTGGGTGGTCGCGAATCGATCTGGGGATGATCGTCGACTTGCTCGACGTAGTGGCGGCACCGAAAGATCGCCAGCGGCGATGTACACGTGCACGAGTATTTTTGTGCCTGGGTGTTGTTTTGCCTGGGAAGGAGAACGAGTGTTGTTTTGCCTGGGTCGAATTCTTGTCCCAGTTTTGCCTGGAAACCTGTTTCTTTGTTTTAAAAAAAAAAGAAAAAAAAAAGAAAGAAAGAAAGAAAAAAAAAATTTTAACTAAATTTATATTCATCAAGCCAAGTTTTAAACGGAGTTTAATCTAAAATGTAAATAGGAAGAAAAATTCTAGTTGAATTGAAATTTAGTTTGAAGATAAATAAAAGTTCAAAATTCCATTTGTTTTAATAATTAAAAGTAATTAATGGTATTGAAGAAAATTTGGAAATCAAAATAGAATTGAATTCGGAAATAAAATTTAAACAAGTTAAATGTAAAAGTAGAACCTGAAAAGAGTTTCAAATCAGATCTTAAGATTTTGGAAAATAAATTTTTATTACTAAGTGTTGCAATAAGTCAAAATGTTAAAGTAGAAGAAAAAGAATTGATTTTCTTTTTACTCTTTAAAAATTTCTTTGTAATCAATGGTTATTTTATTATGTAAATTTAAAATGTTATGAAAATAAATGTGTTACTTTAAGTAATGAAGATTGATGATTTCTAATTCATTACAAATGAATTTTAATAGGGAATTGATTTATAAATTAATAATAGTTAATGTAAGAAATTTTCCTTAAAAGGGTGATTAAATAAATTAATAGTATTAAAATCATTAACTGAGATTATTTGAACAATTAATCAATGTGATAAATTTTATTAATAAATTTGATTGATTAAATTAATAATAATCAACTGTGAAACTATTAAGATAATTACTTAATGACGGGAATTGTGAAATTTAATACTCGATGTAATTTATTAAGTAAATCGAATCTGTTCAATTAAATTTCTTAAGTTAATTCATTCAGAATAATCATTTGGTAATTTTGAAAATATAATTACTTAGAGAAGTAATTAATTAAAAATTATTGAATGTAATTAATTAAATGATGATTAAGAATTTGAGTTAATGAATAAATTAAAGGATTAATTAATAATGGCAATTAATTAAGATAATTTAATAATTATAGATTAATTGATTCATTGATTGAAATGATTAGTTAATAATTAAGGATTAACTAATAAAATTTGAACGAAGATTTATTTCAAATAATTCATAATTAAATCATGATAATAAACCCGGAGTAATAATTGATACATCTGATTTAAATTAATCAGTTGATTAATAAATTCGCTTATGAATATTTGGATTTTTTTGAATGTTGAATTATTTGATATCTCTGATCTGTAAGGCTTTGTGATATATTGTGATTTGTGCGTGATCTGTACTGTGGTTTATTTGTCTAGGATGAATGTAAACTTTTATCTGTGATTGATATATCTGTGATCAGTGATCTTTAAATGAACGATAAGCGTTATAGTTATACCGCTTATCAGCTATATTCTGTATTTTGAATCTGTGATGATTGAATGTGTTGCCCTATTGTGTTAAACCCCTGGACCACACTATACACACACAAATATGGATTTCACGAGGAAATCGATTAAGTCACAGATTTTTGAAAATAGTTTTGAATTTAAATTTTTAAATTCAAATGGTTTGAAAATAAGATTGGGTTTAAACGTGAAGCTTTTGAAATGGAATTTCAAAGATGAAATTTATTTTGAATAACTTGATAAAGTTTGAAATTTAAATAATTTGATTTAAATTTAAATTCAAAATGTGAAACTGAATTCTATAATTTGAAACTAGGGATTAAAGATGTTATACCAGTTATATACGGGTTAAACCATTTTAAAATGTATTAATTTGGGAATATGAATATGAATATAAATTAAGAACTTTAACTCGTACAAATATAATTGGATTTTTCTGGAAAACGAAAACTATTTGTTTTCAAATAACGAAAGCTTTCACATAAGAAATGAACTTCCAATTTGGTTAAAATGATTTCTAGTTTGAAATGAAGAAAACTTCTAAGTTATTGAAACGGTTTGAAATGATAAGTTAAATCTTTGATTTAAAGATTTAATGAGTTAATCCAATTGGAATGGGAAATAATTTTGAAAACTATGAATGGATCTTTATGAAATGGGGAGAACTTTGTGAAATAAATCTTTTTGTTTAAAGATTTGAAATGGTAATTTGTTTAAAACATTTGAAGAAAGTTTTGGGTAATAAGTTGTGACTTGAATGAAATCCCAAATATCCATATGTTTTTAACTATTGCGCTCACTATTCGGTTTAGCCGGGAGAGGACCTTTGTGTCATATATCCCTTTCCGAATATGTGATATGTCGTTATGGATAGCATTTGAAGACCGGTGTTGAAGACCGGATATTTTTGAAAGCGAAAGGACAACTCGTCGAATGTCTTTGCATCGACTGGTCCCCGGTATAGAGACTCCATATGTGATGGGAAGTCCGAACGTGATTAGTGAATATCCGGATTGCAAGGACTTCTTTGTAAGTGCCTTCGGTTCTGTTCGAGCCCGGACCAGACTTGTATGGATTGTATGTCTGACATTACAAATTGAGATATAAAGCCGATTTCTTTCAAATATATTTCTGTTGGTGGCGGAGAATTTATTCTTTTAGCTTAACACCCTTCTCTGAGACGTACGAGCTCAGAGGTTATATAGTTGAAGGTTATCAGCGATATATTCCCAATTTGGTAATGTGACATGCTGAGTGTTGCTGTGAAATGATCATTGTGTTGATTATTTGTGATAGGATCATTTATTTGATCGTCTATCCTGGTGATCATTTCTATGATCATTTGTTGACCCAAAGCATGGCTTTTGTATAAAGTATGTTTTTGTGGACGTGACTTCGTCGAGCCTCACACCTCGGGAATGGTCAAAACAGGAAAGATGCGGCAAGGTTATGAGGGGTAGCGCCCTTTAGGATATGTGCATTTCCTTCTGGAAAAGGGTGGTATCATGGTATGGAGCCCAGATACTTACTCATGTTGAAAACACTTTATGATTGTGTGAATTGATTGCGAGCGCTCGGTTGAAAGGTCCCAAAGGACCGGGGGATGGCATATTCGGTCAGTTGTTACTCAGTTAGGGGTAACCCGGCCTTGTGTTGGTAGAGATCCGGTTTGGTTCTTGGGGATGTCCATCCAGAGGCATTCTCATGTGGCAATGGGAAGTTCCTTGGCCTGATCATTCGTTGGAAATCCAATTCCCAGTACGAAACCTTGTACGGTATTAGTTGTAGAACCTGCCATTTACTTATGGTGGTCACCACTGTTTAGATGGTAGCTATAGTAGGCATAGTTCGAAATGTCTATGCTGGCTAAGATTTATATCTTTATTTTCGAAATGAATTTTCTCTACACTATGCACTAGTAATAATATCAAATGTTTCTTTTTAATGCGTATCAAGCATCTTTGACTATCATAAGGAGAAATCTCCTCCGATTCTGCGTTTGCATTGTGTGTGTGTGCGGGAGGCCTTATGGTAGTCTCATTTTAAAAAAAAGCATTGCGAATTGACTTTAAAAAAAATCTTTTGTTGAATGTTTTAAAAGATAAACTGTTTTTGTTGCTCACACCAGTTCCACGACTGATCCAAAGTTTATTGTTTCTTTCCTAAACTCTGGGTGCTCATTATTTTCTACACGAGCAGTCTAGAGTTGGGTTTTTCAGATAGCAAGGTTTAGTAGATTATCTGGAGCTAGTTCAGTCTTTGGATCACACCGCACTTGCTTATCTTGGTGCATAGTTATTGGGAGTTCGAGCTATTACTGGATTGATTCTTGGAAATGGAGTTGCGGTTTTTGGAGTTCTTCCTTGAAGACTATTTTAGAGTTATTTGTTCCGCTGCTAGATGTTATCTATTTTCTTTCCGCTGCTGTTTTATTGTATCATATCTCTGTTGTATATTGATATTCATTGTACCATTCTGTTGTACCAGATGTTGTATCAATATTGTATATCAATGTATTATTCTTTTATTTCGCTGTGTTATTTACTTAATGTTGTTATAAGCTCTGGCGAATCGGATTTGAACGGTTGAATCTACGGCATTCGAATACGATTTGAAGTATGGATGTCGATTTTCGAGCGGGCAAAATCCGTCTCGTTACATTATTCAAAATAACTTTTATCTTTGAAAACTCCCTTTCAAAAGCTTTTCACTTTTAACCCAATTCCATTTCCAAAACCGTTTGAATTCAAAATCCAACTTTTAAAACCATTTCAAAAATCTGTGACTTAATCGATTTCCTCGTGAAATCCATATTTGTGTGTGTATAGTGTGGTCCAGGGGTTTTACACAATAGTGCAACATCATCAATCATCACAGATTCAATCATGTCAATCTCGATAAGCGGTATAATATATAACGCTTATCCTTATTCATAGATTCACAGATAAAGTAAATTTATCAATCACAAAGATTGACCATTACAATTCGATGTGGGTTCTGAATAACTAACTGGAATCCGACTCCCCGTCGCATCGAAATTCAAATATCATTTTTCAGGCCAAGGGGTTTTCATATTCATATAGTATATTCATCACAGATATAACAGCTCAGCACAAAGCATTTCATATTACATAGCATCACATCACATATCAAATATATCAATCCATCACACAGCATTACATAGTAGAGATATCAAACAATTCACAACAGCTCAATAGAGTACGGTCACCCATAAGGAAGATAAATTAGTTATCTGATAATTTCAAATCAGATTGATTACTTATCCTGGTTAATTAACATAAATTAATAACAATCGTTCTAGTTAATTATCCTTAAATCATTTATTAATTAACCATTAATAATAAATTGATTAACCCCTTAATTATGTAATTATCCTTTAATCAATTATTCCCAAATTAATTACTTTGATTAACTAATCACACAAATTAATTATCCTTTAAATAATTAAGGAAGTAAACCTTTAATTAATACATCATCCCTTTATCACTTTCATTAATTAATTTGACCTTAAATTAATTAATTATTCCCAAATTAATTACCTTTACTAATTTATCATTCAAATTAATTAGCCGTAATTTAATTATTCTATAATCGGTTGATCAATCCACCTTTGATCGTTAATTACTTTCAATCAAGTAATTATCTTTAATTAATTACTTTCAATTTCAATTTAAACATCAATTAAGGAATAAATCAATTATTCTTTAATTTAATCTCAAATAAATTAATCTTAATTGAATTACACAAAGTGATTATCTTTTTAAATCAATTAACTTTAAACATTTAATTCTTAAACCATAAATCTTTGAAACAAAGTATTTTTATTTCATAAATCAACTTGAGACTTTACATCACTTTTATTAATCACATCATCAAATTCCATTTGAAATACTTAATAATATTTTAAATAATCATTTCAATAAAGTTATTAAAAACCCAAAATAATTCTAATATATCTATGACTTCAAAACCAAGTCTTTGAAACTTATTTTAAAACTTGAAAATTTTGTTTTTAACTTGTCGATGCTTTATTTTGAAAACTTTGTTAAACTTTTGCCTTTGAAAATTAACTTAAAATTTGTACCAGATCATCACTTAGTTCAAACTCGATCCAAAAGCCCCATCAACCCGAGCCTGCCTCGAGTTCTCTTGCATCCTCATCTGCTTCGAGTTTCCACGCCAATTACTTCGAGTTCGACTCGAGTATTCTACTGCTTCTCCATCCTTCAACAACAACCGATACACAGCCAAATGCCCGTGCACGATGCACACAATTCTGGCCACCTCCGATCGGTCTTGCCACCGCCTACACGTCGACCATGAGCACCTCAACCTAACCGACCACCCATCTTGAAGAAAGCGATAGTAGATCGAAATCGAGCATTCAAACCCAATCCTGTAACCCATAACCCAACCTGAAACAACCTCGCCCACACACCTCCAACTATCGGAGCATCAGCAACCCCGGCCACACCTTCGACAACCTCCCAGCTAACATCTCGATCAACCAGAGAAGTCACTTCGATCAAAATACACCCCCCATTCAAAACTAGGGTTACAAATGAAAATCAATCACCGCGTTCACCTCAATGCTCTGATCATCCTCCTGGCATTTTTACCAAACTTCTCGACCACCCCTATATCTCTAGTCGAAGCCCTGACCTCTCCAGTGCCGTCGATCACCGGAGATTCCTCAAAAATCATTTTCTGGTTAACCCAGAATCTCACACAAAATCTCCAACGAAAAATCATGATTTTTGTTTTAAAAATCTAGTTTTAGTTTAAGCATTCAATTTCTATTCACGAATTTACAAATCGTTGGAGTTGATTTTTACTTGTTCTTAAATCTTCCCTGTTCTTTTCATTTTCCAAACAGATTTTCAAACTTATATTTTATAAATTAAATTTTTAAAAAATGTATTACATTTAAACACACGACTTTTGTTTAGATCCTCTAGTTTAATAATGATGAAAGAAAAAGAAATCAAATTTTGTTGACCAGGCTTATGCCTGTGAACCTAGAATAAAATCCAGATTGATGCACACAGACATGTATATCCCATTTTCCAGATGTAAATATATACATGCAAACGAAATTTTCAATTCAAACACAATATTAGGCATCACAACAAATTTCAGCTTAAAACACACAGGGTTTACTCATAGGCATTTCAAAAATAAGGAGGGTGAAGTTTTTCTCACCTTGGTCAATAAAGAACAGAGACAGGAATTTATTTTGAATTTTTTTCGTTGCTTAATCCTGTTTTGTATTTTGTTGAGTTGAATACCTGCCTAGCTTGATGATTTGTTAAAGTTGAATTGCTTGTTTATAAATTGATGTTAGAGCTGAATCTTTGAATTGCTACCAGGTTTGGATTGTGAGGATCTGTTGCTTTCCTTTATTTTGATCAGACACTGTCCAGATTTGAAAATCTGGAAACTTGAACTGGAAATTTTTTTGAAACTGAAGTTGTTTGATCTGGAACTGAATTTTCTTTGATCTGTATATTTTTTCCTTTTTGCTCTGGTTTCCAGGTTTTGATGTACATGCTTGTTTTGAATATTTACAAAGAAAATGAGATGAAGCCTGTTTTTCTCTTTTGTATGTTATTTTACATTTTAACTTAAAAGAAAATTAATTTAAATGCCACTTGTTATCATTACTAACACATGTCTTTAAACATGGACACTTGTCAAATTATAGACATTTAATGTTTAAATCCTTTGCTCAAAATTAATTTACAAACTGTGTTTTAAACCTTATTTGATTTCAATTTATAAAACATATTTACCTATATATGTAAGTTTTAAAGCCTTCATTTAAAATTATATAATTTACAAAGGAGAATGAATTGAAAACAATTTATAAATATATATGTAAGCTTTAATTTTGTAATGAAATGTAAGATTGAATGAAAATTATTTATTTATTAAATCATATTCCAAATACATTTTTGATTTTATCCCCAAATATTAAAATTCATTTTCTATTAATTCATAATTTAACCAAATTAAACCAAAATTTTTATATAAATTTCCAAATTAATTAAGTTAAAAAAACAGGAATGTTATAGTTTTTGAAATATTATTATATCTACCGTAACATTTTATAAGTGCTGTTATAGCTGAAATTTATAATGTATTGGAAATTTTATAATTAAATGAATGAACTTAGAAATGCTACAACTTTGAATTGAATATTTTTCGACAATGAATTTAAATGGTTTAAACGAATCTTGTTTTGTAGATATTAACATTTAATTTAAATGGTCTAAATAAATATGTTTCAAAGTGTTATGATTTTCTAAATATTCTAATTTCAAAATGATAATATTTCAAAAGGTTATTATTTCAGAGTGTTATGGTTCCAAAGTGTTTTGGTCTTGAAGTTGTTATAACTTTGAAAGTACTATGGTTTTGGAAATTAAATGATATATTATTACTTTGGTTTTTGAAATAGAAATGATATATTGATTTGGTTTTGAAATGAAATAATATAGTATTTAGTTTTGAAATGGATATGATATTTTGGTTTTTGAAGTATAATTGATTTTGAAATAAATATCCATGGGTTATAATAACATTGGGTTATTAAAGAGACCGAGATCGAAAGTTGTCATACTCTCTGCCAACTCCGAAATCACTTTAACAACTGTGTATGCGGTGGAGATTTCAGAATGAAGTAGGATGGTGACGACGTTCTATTAAAGTATATATGTGGACCTGACTCCCATGAGTTGGCTTAAGGAGGCTAAAACAGGAGCAATCTCGGGCCAACGAGGTAGCTTCTCTGATCGAACACACTCTTTCGATATTATATTCTGACTTTGAGATTGATTTGGTGGTCATTTTTGATTTTTTGATTTGGGGGTGTGGCTCGAGGTGGGCGGTAGCTGCGCTCTATGCGTTACCACCAGCCCGTGTGCGTAATTGGCATATTTACCCTGGCATTGCCTCATTGTGCCGTGTCACCTACCCTAGCGCCCCTTATACGTGTTTGATTTGTGTCGTACCTATGGAGTATCCTCTGGTAGCCTCCCGATTAGGAGGTGTTACGGTACTGTATAGACTACTGGCACTATGTATGTGTTAAGGGGAATATTGGGTCACTCCTTAATGCTATTTTAAGGTAAGTTTATTTTAGTATAGACATTATTACAATAGCGAAATATTACTACATAGTAAATAGTTTAACGGATCCTTAGAGGATGGGCAGACCCAAGCATCCTTTAAGTTACTTGTACCTTTATTACATTTCACTTGAGTTGGTTTACATTGTATAAGTATGTATGCCCTGAATCGAGTGTTGTGTTTTGCTTTACGCTCGGGTCAGACTGAGTGATACAGCATTTGAGACTCACCTTAAGAGTTGGAGCTTTGCTTGAAGATCTAGCTATCTATTTCATTTTAGTTATCCAGTTGATTCTAGTTATCCAGTTGACTCCAGTGTTGTATTCAGCTTTGTACTTGATTATCATCTTGTTACTTCTGTTGTAGTTTATTTAACTCTGATGTATATATATATAGTAGTTTCATGAACTACTATCTCTTTCTTCCACTGCATTATATTACTATGTGTCTGTGATATGTGTTTTATTTACTGCATATTCTGAGTTTTGCCAAATTTAAATTAACAATTCGGTATTTTGAGCAATTCAAGTCCGACATGTGCGGATGCGAACGGTTGAAAATATAGGTTCGTTATAGCTACGGAACTTGATATCCTATAATAATTCACCGTTACGGATCCGATGAAACTGATCTCGTCGAAATCCAAGATAGTTTCCAAAATGGCTATATTTCATGTTAATTAAATAAACTAATATTGAATTAATTAAATCACCTTTTTTACTCAAATTTATAAACTAACAAATTTCATCATTTTTGATTACTTAGACACTTATAATAACTTAAAACTAATTTACACATCAATTCAGTGTTAATTATTTTCCAAACACAGTGTTTAGTTTCAACTACAATTAATCCAATTAATTAAAATTTAATTCCAATAAGTTGATTTAATTTGATTTCTACATTTATACTTAATCAGTTATTACTCTAATAACATAGTTAACATTTGTTCATCTCTTATCTCACTAGTATACTACAATTCCATCTTTTATTTGTATCAACTACTATATTTCAATTATATTGAATTTTTTCGATTTTTCATATTAATTAAAATTTAAAATTCCAATTAATTTATTTATCTTGGTTTCATTTTTATTATTAAATCAATTTATTGCCTTATGAGTGTAATTGATAATTATGTACATTTCATTACATTCCCAATTTGCAATTATTGTATTAACTCGCATTAATGTAACGTTCATTTACATTTATATGTAATTGGTTAATTAAATTGGTAACAAATAACAATTGTAACCATTTTTACATTTAATAACATTTTTAAGTTTATAATTTACCACCAATTGTTACAACAACTTATACAACACTACTTTTATCAATTTCAATTAATTACTCCTTATTTCATTGATTTACACCTTTTTAAATTATCAATTTCTCTTTAAACCCAATTATCAATTAATACACATATTATTACAACTAATTACAATCTATAACCAATTATAACTTTTTATCCATTTTAATTCATTGGAGTTACATTAAAGCAGCTATCAATTCCTTAACTTAGTACTATTTCATTTTATTCCAGTTACATTCTTATTATTTTATCACAATTTTTTTATTTCTTTCAACATTAAATCATAAAAATTTATTAAATTAACAAATTTTAATTATCGAAAATTACAGGTCGTTACAACATATATATAAGTACCACAATCCACTTTTGGACTAAGATACTATCTCCACTGGTATCCACAATCCATCACCTCATCAAGATCCATCAGCAACACAGTACCATGTCCTCGTCGTCATGCATACCAAGAAACTCCTGTGGTGCCTAATAATGGCATCATAATAGTTTAGTCGTACTCTATCTCATTATGGGGATTTTACCTAACTACTTCATATTATGGATTCAGCTCCACGGACTATTACGGACTGGACTCCTCAAACTATTATGGACTCAGCTCTATGGACTATTATGGATACAGCTCCATAGAGTATTATGGACTTAGCTCTAAGAACTATTGTGGATCTAGCTCCTCAGACTACCCTGGTTGTTTGAAAGACCTCTATTAAGTGTTATCTAGCTTTATGTGCTAACAAACAAACTAGTAAACAATTATAGCGGTGCGTGACCTAAACGTTACCTACACTAGTAGGAGCTGTAGCCTATTTAGGTGTAACCCTCGTCTTTTCGCTGATTGCTCTGAACCAGTATTGTTGTTGACATATGTACAGCTCATACTTCTTAATAGTCATTAGAAAACTACGAACAAGTCCATACCTTAAACCTATCCAGTCGCCCGAGCTAAGTCAAATGCTCACATAGCAGGTGCGGATGCAACGAGTTCAAGGTGTGCAGCGACCCTAAGGTTCTTAATTGGGGAAGAAATAGGAGACCCTCGATCTCAATTAGAGTAGGGAGTTCCACTTGTGGTTTCTGAACCCATTGAGATGACCCAAGAATTTCGCTATTTCGATACTGCTAGTCCTTGGTACCAACATGCTGACATAGCACCGATCCTCGCTCACGACCCTATTTAGATTTTCTAATACAATCAAGGAAATACCCCTTCTAAAAGATTGGAGTAGACCCTATTGGGGTGGTCCTTTACCTATACAAAAGCGTATATAATTCCACAGGTCCCACTAGTGGATATGTTCCAAGTCACTATGATGTATACACAACTGCTAGTAGACCCTTACGGTGGGTAGACTTCTGTTGTGTAACACTACTGACCTTGCATTCCAACCCATTCTAATGACCATATCATTTTTATCCAAGTTATTTATGAACTTTAATAATTCACACTTGTCATGAATGCATATTTGAGGCTACGTATATATGTATGTGTGTAATATTATATATATTCATTCTTTCTTGTTTGATTATTACGCCTCTAATGTTCACTATTAATAACATTTCTTTACTTCTTCATGTGTTTACGTCTTATTCAATTTAAGATCATTTAACGCTTCCTTTTTAAAGATCTAAATATATTTTCCCATTTACTTCCCTTTTCTGACTACTTAGTTTTTACCTTTATTTCCTTTTTTTAACCTTTATTTCTCTCCCTTGTTTAGTGGACTTTCTATATCTTTTTGCTTTAAATTATTACCTGCCTACCTTTTATCATTATTATCTGATTTTTGTCTTGCTTAAATTGCATATATATTGATTCCTTTCTTAGACCGTTATTATTATCACGCTTACAATATTTTAATTAATCCTTAGGGATTTTTGTGTTTTAATGCATTAGAATTACATCTCTCTCAAAGGAATGGTTTATAGTGTAAATTTCTGTGTCTTGTTTGAAAGAAGAATTTGTGTTATGTTTGGAATTACAAAGAATTATCCTTTTCAAAGTTATTGAAATAGATAGTACAAAATATGGTAAATATCCCTATTTTATACATCTCTTTATTTTTGGCGTGTTCCTTGTCATTTCAAACGATACACTTTTATTTATAAATCTAAACTTGGTAACTTATAGGAATTTAAATTGCAATCCCCTATATTCCAATGAACTAAAATCCTACTTAAATCCCTACAATTTATTATGATAACTTAATTCACCTTTTTTGTACTTGCAAAAATCGTTTAAATCTACAAATATGGAACTATCACATAATTTATAAGTTTAAGGGACTACTGTTACCTAATCCTAAATTCAGAGACTATTACCACCCAATATTTTCTAGATTCACATATGTACAATATGTAATTCACGTTATCAATCACAGAATATGTAGGTAAGGTTAATACGTGCATACAGTTATAGCTACAACTCCAATTTACATTATCAGCATACACGAATAGATATACAACGCTGTGAATCCAATGTTATATAAAAACACATGATATTCACTCACCTTTTTAGCTTTCTAAATCTCTAGATCTAATTTCTGTTATTCAGTTTGACTCCATTTTTCTCTCTATTTGGATACATATACCGAAGCATACATATACCTATCAGGAAAAAGATTTGGATTTAACTTAGACTTTAGATCCGTATTTATAATTTACCCTGGCTTTGATGATTTGATTCGATTTTATTCTTTTTTCTCAATCATCCTCTACTATTCTCCATTTGTATATATGTGTAAGCTATAACTATTATTGAGAATTAAGAATTTTGTGGAGAAGAGAAAATGGTAGAGTTCCAATATTGATTCAAAAAATTAGAAAAAAAAGTGAGGGGTTAGGTCCGTATTTATATGGGTTCAAATAAATGCCAATAATTCAATTTTATTACTTTGAATCTAGGCCGTTCGACCACGTTAAAATTCCATATGTGACTTCTCAATCGGTCGACCATCGCCTTCTAACAATCGACTGCAAACGGTTAACCAGGCCAAGTTAGGAGACGATCAGTTGTATGTAATTATGGTAATTAATTAGCGATATTTGATTTGTTTTGTTTGTTCCTTATTTAACTGATCAATACCATTCTTTCCATTGTTAACTTACTTAATGTTCAAGTAATGTTAACTATCAGTTAACTCTAACTAATGGTAACTAACGTTAGTTAATTGTTTTTATTACCCTAATTACATATATAATTATTTTTGATTCGTGAACATCAAACGTTAATAACTTTTTTATTTGAACTCCGATTGGAAAACTTTATGAATGAAAATTATCATAAAATCGCCATGAACCCAATGGTATAAGTTTCATAACCTAATCCTAACGTTTATGAAAACACCATTTTTCGATTGTACCATTTATTAATTGATTTCTTTTTAATTAATTGTCATAAAAATTATGGGGCGTTACACCTACAATGTTAAAGATAACTATCATTTATATTGTTAGAAGAATTATTCACTGAACATACATAATTAGTATCAATCACATAAATGCCATTTTCAAAAATACCAATTTATACTTTATTTTCGTCCAAGCTAATATCCATAACGTTATTTGCAGAATGAAATATATATCCAGTCACAGAAAATCTAGAAACATAAATAATCCCATAAATAAAGTCTTTTACAAAATAGAAATTATTTTATACTAATACTACTCCACAAGTTAAAAATAAATGATAGTCTCCTTCCATCATTTCATCTACGGTAGATTTGTCAGCAGTTTGGAGCCTCGTTTCTCCTTTTACCATGCGATGTTATTTCCTAAACCTCTATAACAAATTACAAATATGAGTACTAGATCCAGTATCTAAGATCAAGATATTTTAATGAATACAAAACAATTTTGAATCATAAATATACTCGATGGAGCCTTAAAACCATTTTGTTTCTTTTCTTTAATAATCTTTAAGTTATCAGGATAATTCCTTTTACTATGACTTTGTTGTAGACCTGACATTCACCATTGCCATCGGTCTTCTTTCTTTTCTTTTTCTTACCTTTTCTTTTCCACTTCTTCGAACTCTTGGAAGATGATGCACTACCCTTTACAGCAAATACAACCCTTTGGTCCTTAGATTGTGGCTCGGCCAGCCTTAACATACTCAGGAGCTCCACTAGATTCACATTCAATTGGTTCATAATATAACTCAGTGTGCATGGCTCACACTGAGGAGTAAGAGAACCAAGGATCAAATCTACCTGTAATTTATTGCTTATTTGTATGTCCAGTTGCAAAAGCCTATCAATATAGCCCTTCATCATTAGCACGTAATCGTCCACTTTCTATCCTCTGGTTATCTTGTATTGAATGGCTTCTTCGTAAGCTCGTACCTTACAAAATGTGACTTTTCATCAAAAAGAGCCTTAAGACTATCAAATATCTCATGGACAGACATATTTTCTTGCTGCTTTTGTTAAGGCTTGTCTGATGTAAAAAGCATGAAAACTTGGGCAATCTCTAGGTCTGACACCCATTTTTCATAAGCAAGTCTTAATTCGGGGTTTCCATCATCAATGAGTTATTCTTTAGGTTCGCATGTAATAGCAGTCCAAAGGCACTCGTAAGTTAGTGCCATTTAATTGCTCATAGCCAGTTGGTATAGCTAGGTCTAGTAATCTTATCATCTTCAAAAAAAGTTTTGGAGTTGACATTTTCTACAAGTTTAAGTGGTAGATTATTAGGGCAAATTATATTAGATGTCCTTATAATATTAGTAAAGTTAAACTTTATGTTTCATTTTACTAATAAGCTCCCACTAGTCTTTTATGTTTCGGAAAACCCTAAATCAAAACATAGAAGTCTTTTGACTTCACTAATATATTAAGACTCGTCCGTCTTGGAATTCTGACCTTGAGTGCGTTCAATAAGTCATAACTCTACGGATGATGGATAACTCCTTATCGGTTGTGTCGTATACAACTCCTAACCCTCTATACCTTATCCTAATTTCACTTCGACATTGGGTTTGCTCAATAAATCAAAATGAAATTATTCACTCATACTTACCACATTATGATGGCCTAAGTATAGTATATATATACTCTTAGTCTTCTTAACAAACATATATATATATATATATCTTACCTCGTCTATTAAATATATTAATGATACTACACATAACATCTATAATTTTAGTTTGCTCGAAAACTAAGGAGTATGCGAGTAATATATATATATATATATATATATATATATATATATATATATGGTAGAGGACAATATTATATTGAAGGTTCATAATCTTTAATATATTACATTGATTAGTATTGACTTGTGGAATAATGTAATTCTTATGCATTACTCTTGTGATTTATGTATTGAGCACATGGGAAATCATGGAACAAGTACATTTATACATACATACATATATATAGTCTAGTTAGGGTTCCTTAATGTTTCACCTTTAATTTGTACATTCATATTATATGAGCGTGACAATTATATAACTTTTATATTTCATATTACTTACATAGTAATCTTATGTATGATATTACATTAACTAAATATTATTTAATTAATGTTAATTAATTAACATTTTAATTAATTTTATATTATCTTAATATACATTTATATTTAATATTTCTTATATACTATAACCTTTATAGTATAACACATATATCATATACATGTGTATATTAATTAACTAACCTTTTAATCTATTTAATTAAATTATATTAATTTCAAAATTCATTTCATATATATGCATGTATACTTATGTTATTTTAAACATTTTAAAACAGCATAACACCATAATTATAATACATGTATATTTTACTAACTAATTAATTTACTTTATCAATCCTATTGATAAATTTTCAAAATTTTCAAATTAATATGTGTGTGTGTGTGTGTTTTCAAGCATTTTGAAATTTTTTATCATATTATAACTTTTATAATATATTTATATCTTATTTTAAAATTAAAATCTTATATTCTTAGTTTTTCAAATAATTTTGAAAATGTAACACCCCAAATTTTGATTAACATTATTTAGAAGATCTAATTAGATAAATAATGTGATGATCGGAGTGATATGGGAATTGAGATTCGTGTCTTAATCAAATAAATATATCAGCTTGTTTTATAAATTAAATACGTATTTGAACAGGTAAAGGGTAATATAGGAATAAATAAGACTACATGACCCCTAAACCCTTATTCCATTATATTCATGTTTTCATAAATCAAAAATCCAAATAACAAGGTCGGCTATTAGCCCTAAGGAGAAGAGAGCACGAAATTAAGTAGGATTTCAAGAATTATCTAAGAAGATTTAAAAGAAAGATTCAAATTTCAATCCATTATCAAACGAAGGTGAATAATAATCTAAATCCATCTCATTTTCATTGTTTTATGATTGATTTGATTCAATTTAGATTTAAACTGAATTTATAGAGGTCTTGATGTTCTACCATGATAAGTTTGCCATGTTTTGAATAAGTGATAATTCATAAGGATTTTATGAAGTTAAATAGTTCAGTTTTAAGGCTAAAACCATGTTTCCAACCTCCAAATGCTATGAATTTTTGAGTATGATTTTTAAAAGATGAATTTGGGATGGGTTTTTCATAATTTTCCGATGTATGGAGAATATTTTATGAATTTTTATATAAAGGAAAATGGTTAATTCGGGTTTTAGATTTGACTGGGTAATTAAATAACGATTTTTGGCTCGAAAATTGTCTACGGTGAACAAAATAGTATTTAAGAATTTTTAGGAATTTTCCCATGTGACTTCATATTATTATGAATTGATTATATTGGAAAAGCATGTGAATAGATAATTAATTAAGAAAATTATGTAGTTGGTCTAACACATGTTTTGGACATGAGAAATATGGTGCGGCAGCAAAATCTTAAATGAAATTGTAAAGATTTGTTGAAACAAAACCATATTTTGACAAATAAAGGAGGTTTGGTAAAAAGTATATATTTTACTAAGCAACGTTGTAGTTTTTAAGTTAATTACAACTTTATCATGTCAACATTTGCTATGTCGAGCCATCACTCACCACGGTCCAGAGTCATCAATGCAGAATAAAGTAATGCCGCATGATGTCGGCGAGCATGGCAAGAAGTTGATTGGGTTTTAACTTCGTCGAGGCAAACTAATAAAGATAAAGAGATATGACTCGACATGGGCATGTCGATGCTTATACATGCCGCATTTTATACAAGGAGGCATATACCCACGTTTTATATCCTAAAAAGCATGTTTTAGCATATACCACTCGATGTTTTTCCTCGTCGACCCGATGGTCATAGAGCCTACGCCACTTTGAACTAGCCTTTGAGCCTAAACCATGCTTTATATTATCATCGAGCCTTGACAGACCACTTTTAACTTGTCGTTGAGATTACGCTATGCCGCTTTCAATATTGTTATCGAGCTTTGTCAATATCTTTAACTAGTCTTCGAGTTTTTAAATAGGTCGAAACCTATGTATCATGAGAGTTGATGACATTATTATCATCGAGATTTCTAAATGTCGCCTGTTTTTATTTAAATGAGTTTGCAATAATGGCAGTGAGCCTAATGCTTCTAGTCCATACCATAATGTTGTCGACAATAATCTAAATCTATCGTTTTAAAGCAACAGCCTTATATCATTTTCAAACATATACATGGAAATACATCAAGTAATTTATAAAATGGCATTAAACTTCGAGAATATGAAAAGTTGATTTTGTTGTTAATTTTGGGGGTTAAGGGTATTAACCATATTTCATTAAGAAGATGATTATAAGGACTTAAACTATGGATGTTTATATTATTGTGTGCACTTGATCGGTCATTATAAATGCTATTGTTATCGTATTTAATTCATTGTTGGCCCATAATTGCATTTTACGTATTAAAGGCAAAATAACTAGCTGGGTTGGCCCAATAGTAAATATAAACTTACTTAACTCCTGCGTGAGTAAATTGCATCCAAGAGGTCAGGTAGACCAAAATATAAGATGCCTAAAATTGATCAAAAGATTATTGAGTTAGACAGGTTCTTAGATAGCTTACGAAAACTATGTTATGAGATATGTTATTGGCAGAGGCCAATAGGTTCTTAATGATTCCATGAAAACTATGTCCGAATATGTTATTGATAGAGATTGATTGCTTCATAGTTAGCCCATAAAAAGTATGATTTAAGATAAGTTATTGGAGAATCCAATAGGTTCATAATGGTCCCATGAAAACTATGATTAGATAAAGTTATTGGTAGAAACCAATAAGTTCTTAGTGATCCTATGAAAACTACAAAATCGGATAGATAGTCCGTAAGACTGGAACATGTTATTAGTCAGGCCATAAAAACTAATAGGTAAATAGTAACCATAGAACCTATAAGCTGAGACAGATAGTCAAATAAGCTGGGATGGGAAATCCAATGCATATTGCAGTTTCGAATATCGTCATATTATGTTATGTTTTAACGATTATGGATGCAGGTGCATAGTATATTGTTATCATATAATGGTTAAGACACTAATAAGGAGAAAACTCGTTCCGCTTAGCGGCATGGTCTCACTAGCTATATATATGGTCAGAGATGGTATTCACATCAGACTTTTTGTCTGACCCGAAGTTTTTGTCTTTCCCCTTAAACTTTTAGGTACTCATTTGAGTAGATCGAGAGTAAGGGGTTTTTAGGTTCTCTTTAGACGAATAAGCTTCCAAAAATGTGTAGAAGGCAATCTAGTTAGTAGGAGCTACATATCTATTTTCCACTATGTTTTGATTCTGCTTTTGTGTTGTAATAGCAAGTTGTATTAAATGCCAGATTTTTTACTCTGATCATCATAGGGGCATCTTCATATGTTGCTCTTGGAATAAGCTGTAATAATTATATATTCTCTAAATGTGGTTTGCAAATTGGGATTATGTAATGAAATTGAAATGAAATGAGAAAATTATATTTTAAAACTATATTAAATTTTCCATATTCATGTATTTCTGGTATTATCAAAATGATTAATAAAGTCGCATTTTTTCACCAAAAAATAATAACTATGAATGACTGCAGCGTCTGTAGCACTTAATTTCAAACCTCAAAATGGGGAATGTTATAATTGGTATCAGAGCATAGCTTTATGTAAACTTAAAAGAAATTTAAACCTAATAGATTTTGAAAACATAATCCAATGAATCAGAAGATAAGAGTGGGTTGGGATAATGCTATAATAACGTATTTGTATTTTGTTATATATGAGTATGTATTCCCCTCTTTCCTAGACCATTCTTCTATATCTTACTAAGTCTCATATGCATATTTAGAAGAAAGAAAGGTACGGAAGCAGGAAACGGAAGAGTGAATATAAGTGGAGGAAGCACCACAACTAATGAAAATGCTCGATCCAATACCAGGAGAAACCAGGGTCGACAAGCAAATACTAACCAAAATGCTAATGCCAACGTAGGTGTTGGAATCCCAACAGTAGATATGAGGATGATGTATCAATTCTTTGTTAACTTGACGCAAGTCGAAGCGGCTGCAGGAGTAGCAGTAGGAAATGCTGTGAATGCGAGATGAGAAAATCCTATGGCACTAGTTGGAAATAATTATGCCAAGCTGAGCAGAGATTATACAAATCTTGGAGGAAAGCCTTTTCTTAGAACAGAAGATACTGTAAAAGTGGAAAATTGGCTTTTGGATTGTGAGAAATTTTTTGATGATCTTGGTTCGGATGATGAGCAGAAAAGGAGACTAGCTTCAAGGCAGATGTAGAGGGCAATATTGTTCTGGTGGAATGGAGTCACCATAGGTGTGCCAAAGGAAGAGTTAACTTAGGCAGATTTTCGAAGGAGAATTGAGGAGAGATTTTGGTTCGAGGTAGCTAGGTCCGCTTTGCTCAGGAAGTTTATGGACTTGGAGCAAGGAGAAATGTCAGTGATTGAGTATGCCACTAAGTTTGATGAGCTGTCCAGACATGGATATTCTATCATTGATGTTGTCATTAAAAGGAATGAAAAGTTTATTTAGGGATTGAAGCTAGAGATTGCTAGGGCAACTATGCCACATCTCTGAGACTCGAACAATGTTGTAGTTGAGATGGCAATCTGGAATAAAGAGATGCTTTCTACTTTTGGAAAAGAGAAGCAGGGCGCAGCTCAGGATTCTCAGGGTAATAAGAGAAAGTTCTTTAAGAAGAAAGGAGCTTAGAAAGGAGGAGCTGCTAAGAAAGCTAAGGCTGATCTGATTTGCTACAAGTGCGATAAGAAAGGACAATTTGCTTACAAGTTCCAGTCTGACAAATGAAAAAGGTTGTTGATAAGAAAGGGGTGAAATGCTTCAAATGTGACTAGATGGGGAACTACAAGAATCGATGTCCAGAACCCATCAGAGCGAACAAGGGAAAAGTTTTTGCTTTGGAACTAGTATCATTTAGACCAACTACAGCTGAAATGGGAAATATGGTAGAAGGTACGCTTTTGATCCATAATATACCAATTAGGATACTATTTGATACCAGTCCATCGCATTCATTTATATCTTAGTGTTTAGCAGAGAAGTTATATTTAGAACCTTCATAAATAGTTACTTCCTTAAGGGTCCCGAACTCGATGGGAGGGTTGTAACTCTGGGAATGAGATGTGACCAGTTAAAACTTGATTTGTTAGGTCATAAGTTTGCATGTAGTTTGTATGTCTTTGATTTCGCAGGCTTCGGGATCATATTGGATATGGATTGATTAGATGGATATGGGTTAGGATATTTTGCCAGGAGATGGAAATATCATTGAGACATCCTAGTAGTAGTGACCGAATAGTATACTCAATCAAGAGTTCGAGTCTAGGAAATTGTATTTCACTGAATGCTATGGAAGTAGAAGAAGAGTTGAATCGAGTTTTAGTAGCAAGAGTTTGCAGATGTTTTTAAACCAATCGCAGCACTACCATCGAAACAAGCTATCAAGTTTTGAATAAATCTTATGTGAGGAGCAGAACCCGTAGGTAGACCGTCTAGCAGGATGATACCTACTGAGATGAAGAAGTTAAACGTGCAGCCAGTGGACTTAGAAGGAAAGAGTTTTATTAGACCGAGAAGTTCATCTTAGGAAGCGACTGTAGTGTTCATGAAGAAATCAGATGGGTCGTTAAGGTTGTGTATCAACTATCGTAAGTTGAATGAGCAGATGATTAAGAATTGTAACATTCCTGATTTCTAAGCCTAATTAATTTGGAAATTAATATAAATTTTGGATAAATTATGAATTCATAGAGAACTAATTTGAATATTTGGCGAATGAATATGTATATGAAATAGATTTAAAATAGAATTTGAAAATTTTAAATTCAAATTTAAATATCTTAGAAAATAAAATGGTATTTGGATTTTCCAAAATTAAATAAGATAAATAAATTATGATTGGAATAAAATATTGTTCGACTGTATATTAATTTTTGAAATTTAAATTTAAAAATAAAAAATTTGAATATATATATACGATTTGAAAAGCTCTATTTCAAAAAAAATATTATAGAAATTTGTTTTCTAATCTATAATATACATATGTAATGTATATTTTGAAAGTTGTATTGGAAATTCAATAATAAAAATCTTAGAGAATAAATTAAATTTAAAATTTACATTTTGAAATAGATAGAAATTTATTTTCCAATTTTATTAAACATGCATTTTGGTTTGAAAATGATATTTTGAAATCGATATAATAATTTTTCAAAAGTTAATTAAAAACTAAATTCTAAAATATTTGTTCATGTATAATTAAATTTATAACCCTTTTTCTTTAAAAGATTATATAAATGATGAATAAAGAAAATGTATTTATTTAATAGGAAATATAATATAAAGTCATATTTTAAATATTATTTAAAATGTTTAGGATATAAACATAGAAGAGTTAAGTAATTTATAAAACTAAAAGGAGTTTAAAACAAAGTTTTAAGTTAAATAAAGTAAGGGATTTAAAACATATTTATAAATAAATTAAAGAAAAAGGTTTAAAACATAAAACTTCTTATTTGTGACATTGTAAAACAATAAAACTATGTAATTAACAAATGTAATCTTCTTAACCAAAGAATTAAACAAGTGTAGGTGAGTTAGCATGCAAGATTAACAAGTGGCATTTAATTCTCTTAATTATTTATTGATATGTATTAAAAGAAAAGAAAAAAGTATATACTACAATTCTCAGTTCAAAAAAAATTCTCAAATTGAAAAACAAAATCAGGTAAAAGAAATGAAAATCTGAAGCATAGATGCATTAATTCAAAGCAAGCAATTTTCAAATTGGAACAAAGAAAAGAGATCAAGGCAAATTCAGATCAAAATTTTAAGCCTGAGAAACATGTAAAGGTTCAACTGGGAAAATTTAAAGCTTAACTCAAAGATTTCAATCCAGAAAAGAAAACTCTCAAGTTTTAAAACCTGTTTTCAAAATCTTCAAGCCTGGAATCAACTCAGTAAATCAGAAACAAAAGCAAATCTGGAAAAATCAATGTCTTCAACCTGAGGAGAAATAAAATAAAGGCAAAGCAGATCAAATAATCAAGGATTTAAGTTTCAGGCAACTTGGAGATCAAAAGCAAAGTTAAAGCATTCAAAACCGAAGTAAATCAAATGCAAAATTCAAGCTTCCAAAAGAGCAGATCAAATCAAATTTCCAGGTTTCAGGCTCAAATGTTGGTCCTCTGTCTTCATCTCTCGGTTGAGCAAATTTCACCTTCTTTATTCTGAAATGCTTGTGGTGATAAGTGAAAATGGTGATCTGGAAATGCTTTGTATGGTTATAGATATGCATTTTTGCTTGGATATACAAATGTAGGGATGCATATCTATGTTTCTACATAGGAATACCTCTGTTGTTTAACAGACTTAGGAATTTCTCAAAAATAACTCCTAGCTCCTCATCCAAACAATGATAAAATGTGATATTTAAAAGGATTTGACTGTAATGATGTATTGAAAAATTTAAAATCAAAAATAAGTAAGATTATTAAGTAATTTATCTGGGAATTTAAATATACAGTAAAAAAATCAATAAACATGATAAATTTGAATCTAAAAAATTAATTGATTCATATACATTATCGAGTTTGACTGGAAAATTCATGATTTCTAAAACAAAATTTAAGATTTTTAATTCATTAAATCATGAGGAAATGTGAGATGAACAGAATCGAAATTTTCACTAAACTCCGACGATCGGTGAAGTATTGACTCTCGGAAGTGAAATGGTGGTAGCTGATATGATGATGGTTGTCAAAAAAATGATGGGCGGATTTGTATTACACCGTGGCGACATCATGATGGTGATCTAGGGTTCATACCCAAATTTTTGTTGATCTGTCTCTCGGGGCAACTGCTTCGCGAATATGGAATCGGACTACATCGGGTCTGGTGGAATCGATGCATTGTGTTACGACAAGGTTGTGGTCTGAGTTTCAGATTTCCTGGTGATCAGCGGTGGCTTCACGAGGCGTTTTTAGGTGGTCTTGCTAGTTTCAGAAAATGGAGCAAACTGCTCAATTTCGATCCATTGTCGTTTTGGATCATCTGGGTGGCCGAATTCGTAGTCATGGTCGTAGATGACTTGTTGAAGGTTTCGGCGACGACCAGTAATGGTCGGAGTAGGCGTGCACGTTCATGCGTGCACCTATGTGTCAGGAAGTTTGAAAAGGAAGAAGAAGGAGGCGACTCAAAGTTAAACTTGGGAAAATGACAATGTAGCTCGAAGTCGAACTTGAAGTGAATTCGTGGTGTGCCGGGTTTAAAACTTAAACAAATTTTAAGTTGAAGGAAAAAAATGTACATGATTTTTGTAAAACCTTGAAGCAAAGAGGCAGTAGTCTCGGGTAACACCCGGGGTGATCTCGAGCACATGCATTTCCAGTTTTGAAATAAAATATTTTAAAATTAGTTAAGTTTAAAGATGTTTTAAACTTATATTTTTAAAAGAGTTTATTTTAAATAAAATTTAACCATGCGATTAAGGAGTAATCAAATGTTTTTAAATTGTTAACTTAAAGGTTAAGCTAATTTGTATTGTTAATAATAATTAATTAATTAAGGACTTTAAGTATTTAATAATTAAAGAATGATTTATTTAAAGATTAATTAATTCTAAATTAAAGGCTAATTACTTTATAATTAAGGACTAATTAATTAAGATAACTAATTAATTAAGGAATAATTATTAATCAAGATGATTAATTTAATAATGTATTAAGGTAATTAATTTGAGGTTAATTACTTAATAAAGGTGATTAAGGGGTTAATTACTTGATGTAATTAATAGGGTGATTAACTAAAGTAATTAATTAATGATTAAAGTTAATTAGGTAAATAGGGATAATTACTTATTATAATTAATTTAGGATAATTAATTAAATGATAATTAATTAAGGGTTAATTAATTATGTAATTAACCTAAATGTTAATTTAATTAATGTGATTAATTAAGGACTAATTAATTAATTAAGGGCAATTAATTAAGATGGATAATTAAGGATTAATTTATTAATTAATTAATACTAAATGATTTGTAATTAATGAATCAGGATTGAGTAATTCATTCATGAGTAATTAATTTAATTAAAAATTAAATTGAATTAATTTAGGATTAAACAATTAATTAATCCTGTTTATAAATGATTATTGTACGCTTGGATTGCTTATGAATGTTTATATTGTACGAAATGCCTTGAATTGATTGTTATCTCTGGCTTGTAATATTCTGTTCTATGAATTGAGCTGTGTGTCGTTTATTTATTTATTTATCTATAATACATTTATCTGTGAATCTGTGAATGAAGATAAGCGCTATAGGATTATACCGCTTATCGATATTGATATAATTGAATCTGTGATGATTGATGTTGTGCACTATTGTGTAAAACCCCTGGACTACACCATATACACATAAATATGGATTGCACGAGGAAATCGGTTAAGTTACAGATTTTATAAAATAATTTTTAAATTGAATTTTGAATTCAAATAGTTTTGGAAATGGATTTATGTTAAATATAAAAAGCTTTCGAAAAGGGATTTCAAAGATAAAAAGTTATTTCAAATAACTTAATAAAGTTTTAAAATTTAAATAATTTGGTTTGGATTTGAATTCAAAATTTGAAATTGAATCCTATGTTTAGAAATTATGATTTGAAAAGCTTATACAAGTTATAAATGTGTTTATATGGGTTTTAAACCATTTAAAAGGTGTTGTCTTCGGAATTTGAATTTAAACCAAGCTTTATACTTGAAGGGCTTTAACTTGTATAAATGTAACCGGATTTTTTTTTCGAAACGAAAACTATTTGTTTTCAAGTAATAAAAGCTTTCATATAGGGAAAGGATTTCCAATTTGTGTTGAAAAGTTTCAAGATTGAAATGAAATTGTAAATTGTTTTGATAGCTATGAATGAACCTTTGTGAAAGATTATTAAACCTTGTTTTGAAATCGAAAAGGATTTTAAATGGTGTATCTTTTATATTAAAGATTTTAATTGGAAACGGGTTTGAAAGCTATTAAATCTTTGGTTTAAAGATTGAATGAGTTAATCCAAAATTGAAATGGAAATTGTTTTGAAATCTGTGAATGGATCTTTGTGAAAAAGGGGTGAACTTTGCAAAGTAAATCTTTTTATTTAAAGATTTGAAAATGGTAATTTGTTTAAACCATTTGTGACGCCCCACCTCTATACCCAAGTTAGCAAAGAGTATTGTATAGATAATACCGTCTGCTAACACGGAGAATAAGGCTGGATAGGAGCGACCATGTGTAATCTTACCTTAACTATTCACTAAATACGTCGAAAAGTAGAACCACATTAAAATTCGACCTATTCAATAAATATTTAAAGCAAAACTACAATGGCTATAGGATCTATCAGAAGAAAATATAACAACTCAAATGTAATTCACATCACAGAACAGTCGATCATAATATACACATAAACAGATACACAACAGAGTAAACAAAATAATACATGTCAAGCGGCACAGGAGACCACAATACATAGACGAGACGAAAAAAGTATAAATATCAGAGTTACAACAGATAAGGACCACAAAAGACGCTATAACAAAGTGAAGCTAGCGAATAGTCCACGCGGAGGCAAAATAGGCTAAGTCCAAAAGCACCTAACCTGAAACATCTCGGTCTGACCCGAGTATAAAATACACGGGTCAGTCTAGATAACAAATCAGTTAGATAAACTGAACAATAATAAACCTGCAAGGTCATACAGTATAATAAATATCTCTAGGGGAGATAACACAATCATCAACAAGAGATGAATCATATAGAACAAGCCTCATATCATTGGCAACATATAGAAACAAAGGATACAATTATCCCAAAACAAGCCAGTAGGCAAATAACAAATACCCATAAGGTATACAAGTTCCACAAGGTAATCGCTATACTCCATGCGGCTCAAAAAGACCAACACCGAAGGGCGATACCAAGGGAATATACATATCAATGAAACATCATAAAATTTGCTCGAGCTCAGTACTGTACAAACAAGGATCCATAAGCCCGAAGACTCCAAACCCAAGTATCACCCATGCGGCACATAAGGCCAACATCAGAGCGAAACTATATAGGGCAACAAACCCGAAGGCACACACCCGAAGGCAACATACCCGAAGGCAACAAACCTAGGGAGACAGTCCGAAGACAGTATCCCAGAGGCAACAAACCGTAGTGGTGAAGGTCGAAGACCTAGTACTGGACACCACTAACTGGCGGAATGTGTCACAACTCTCGAAAAGGAATTCGAAAAGTGTTAACGTATGTCCCATAACCACTCGTTCGCACTAAACGGTTTACTATCCGTCAGTCACTTTCACACTCAAAGCATTACAAATTTACCTCATATCATCGGTAAACTAAACCCGAAGGTCAAAACAATCAATTGAATAGGTCGGGGATTAATCGAAAGGATAAACGCACAGATTCATGGTCCTTGTTTTGCCCAACCATTTAATCACCCTTCCACTTCGCTCGAAGTGCGAAAGTGTGTGTTTTAAATAGAATTTATAAATTGGAGAAACGAGCTTTTAAATGCGATTCGAGAGATTATTTTATAAAAACCCGTGGATGAAGTCAAAAAGGAATCATCAAGGTCAAATATGTAAAAACAACTAATTGGAATCAATTTAAATCGATAAAAGTGAAAATCACAAACAAATTGGCATAGTGGACAAAACGAAGCAGGTCAGTCGACTGGCCTACTGCAGTCAGTCGACTGATCCACAACCCGAGAGTTTTTTACTCTCTGCAGTCAGTCGACTGACTGCAGGGGGTCAGTCGACTGGCTGTAGCTGGAATTGTTTTCCAGCCTAGCAAATGGAGGAGCAACTCACCCCATTTGCAACATATCGAGCAATGGACTTAAGAGGATTTTGCCAAACGATAACCCAACACCATTGACTCCAATTTTCCACCAACAACCATGATCAAACATCAAAGTTATGATTTTCAAGGATTTGACTCCAAAACTCCAAAAATGAAATGTTCACCAATTCAATTCAAACTAAAGGCAAATGCATATGAACAAGGTGTTAGGAATTCATACCCAACATCGATGAAATCAAGAGAAGTAGATGTGAGTTCAAAACTCACCTTTTTACACAAAACAAAGAAGATGAAGAAGCACAATTGCAAGGAATCAACCAACTACACTCCACTTCAACACTACAAGCTTCAATCTAGAATCAAAGCAAGCATTTCCTAAGTTAGGGTTAGGAAATTACTGAAATTGAAGAGGAGAAAAGATGGAGAAGATGGAGATGAACTTACCAATGGGTTCTCTATGATTTTTGGAGCAAGAATCAAGTTTACAAGAAGAAGCTAGGGCTTGCTAATTTCTAATTCCTCTTCCTTTCCCCCATTTCAGTTTTTAAGCTTAAGTTAAATGAAATGAAGATGAAATGAAGAGAAGGGTTGAGCTAGGGGGTTAAGTGAGCTAGTGGGCTGAACCCAACCCCAAACCCAATAGAAAAAGTAGCCAAAATTTCACAAACTCCAAACATATCAAAGCTTATACTCAAAAAGATCGCAAACGCCATTTTGGAACCAATGGAGGTAGTTTCGAGTTCCAATTCGGCCATTTGCAGAAAGTAACATTTCGGACCAAAATCCGACTAACGACGCTATATTTAAATTAAACATTTAAATATAAAATCGTTAAATATGCGGGTTGTTACAGATCTCCCCTCCTTACAAAATTGCGTCCCCGCAATTTCTAGAGATGATATTTGTAACAACTACATACATACAATCAATCAAAAGAAAAGAAAAGAAAATAAGCTTGAGATGAAAAGACATACTCACCGTTTCAAAGCAAGGAAAGAAAACCCGGATAAGATCGCTCAATATACTCTCTGGTTTCCCAAGTACAGTCATTGGGATTAGCGGACCATTGAACTTTAACGAGCTGCACGTCCTTATTCCGAAGGTGTCGCACCTCCGTGTCAAGCACGCGAATAGGTTGTTGTACAATAGATAAGTCCGGTGAGACCTCATGCTCTTGCAAATCAGGAGAAGTAATAACAGAATCCGACTCCCGAAGACACTTCCGAAGTTGCGAGACGTGAAACACGTCATGAATGCCAGATAAATGAGCTGGAAGTGAAACTCTATAAGCCACAGGGCCAATACGTTCAGTAATAGAAAATGGTCCTATAAAGTGAGGAGCCAATTTCCCAGTCGTACTGAAGCGCATAACCCCTTTCAAAGGAGAAACACGAATAAAAACAAGATCGCCAATTGAGAACTCGAGAGGCTTCCTACGGTTGTCTGCGTAGGATTTTTGACGACTCTGCGCCTCTTTCATTCTCAACCGGATAAGATCAATCTTCTCGGAAGAATCACGAACAAAATCTGGACCAAGAATAAACTTCTCTCCAGATTCCAACCAACAAGAAGGTGATCGACATGGCCTTCCGTATAAGGCTTTGAAAGGAGCCATACCGATACTAGACTGAAAACTATTATTGTAGGAGAATTCTACAAGAGGTAGGTGATCCTCCCAACTACCACCAAAATCAAAGATACAAATACGGAGAAGATCTTCCAAGATACGATTTACCCGTTCAGTCTGTCCGTCAGACTGCGGATGATAAGCTGTAGAAAAATTAAGCTTTGTTCCCAAAGCTTGCTGAAGACTCTTCCAAAAATAACTCGTGAATAAAGGATCACGATCACTCACAATAGAACTAGGAACACCGTGAAGTCTCACGATTTCCTTGACATACAACTTAGCCAAATGCGAAGCTGTCCTATTAGACTTAATAAGGACAAAATGAGCAGACTTGGTGAGGCGATCAACAATAACCCAAATACTAGAATGACCTGATCTCGAACGAGGTAGGCCGTCAATGAAATCCACAGAAACTTGATCCCATTTCCATAATGGAATCTCAAGAGGTTGAAGAAGACCCGAAGGACGCTGATGCTCGGCTTTAAAACGCTGACAAGTTATGCAATTGCTCACATAACTCGCCACATCGCGCTTCATGCCTTCCCAATAATAAAGACGACGCATATCGGCATACATCTTGCTACTACCGGGATGAATGGTATACTTAGAATGATGGCAATCATCAAGAATGTCATGCCTAAGTGCAAAATCAGAAGGCACAAAAAGACGGTTCTTCTTACGAAGACACCCATGAGAATCAATGCTAAAATCTTGTAACGCCTCATCACAAGATCCAGACTCACAAAGCTGAATAAAATGCAACAAATCAAGATCACGCCGCTGAGCATCGGCAATACGATCCAATAAAATAGGTCGAGCTCCCAAACTAAATAATAGAATAGGAGAATCGGAAGATGAACCTCGATCACGAATTTCACAAAAAGATAGAGTCTCAAGAGCATTCCATTCGGCAAGCATCATAGAAATAACAGCCGAATGTTTGCGACTAAGCGCATCTGGAACACGATTACCCTTACCAGGGGTATACTGGATACCAAAGTCATAGGAAGCAAGAAACTCGAGCCAACGCTGTTGTCTCATATTGAGTTCCTTCTGAGTGAACAAATACTTCAAAGATTTATGATCGGTATAGAGAATGAAGCGCTCGCCTAATAAATAATGTCGTCAAATCTTCAATGTAAAGACAATGGCGGCCAACTCAAGATCATGAGTGGCATAGCGAACTTCATTCGGACGTAGTTGCCTAGAAGCATAAGCAACTACCCGATCCTTCTGCATAAGAACAGCACCGAGACCACTACCACAAGCATCGGTGTAGACAACAAGATCATGATTCCCTTCGGGAACCACAAGAATAGGAGCATTAGTGAGAAGTTCCTTTAATGACAGAAAGGAAGCTTCACACTTGTCGGACCAAATAAAACGAATGCCTTTCCGGGTAAGGCAAGTGAGAGGAAGCACAACACGGGAAAAGTCCTTAATGAACTGACGGTAGTAACCCGCCAATCCAAGGAAACTACGAATCTCATGAACATTCTCAGGCCTCTTCCAATTCTGGATGGCTTCGATCTTTGAGGGATCGACAGAAATGCCATCGAAAGATACAACATGGCCTAAGAACTTAACCTAATTCTCCCAAAAGTGGCACTTGGAGAATTTGTCTCTAAGCTGATGATGACGGAGAGTACTCAAGACAATTCTCAAGTGATTAGCATGCTCGGCATCAGACTTAGAATAAATAAGGATATCATCAATGAACACAAGGACGAACTTATCGAGATATTCCCGGAATACCCGATTCATGAGATCAACAAAGAAAGCAGGAGCGTTCGTCAAACCGAACGGCATAACGAGCCACTCAAAAGAACCATACCGAGTGCGGAAAGCGGTAAGAGGTATGCTATCCTCCACGACTCGTAACTGATGAAAATCTGTGGCAAGGTCAAGCTAAGAAAAGACCTTAGCACCACTCAATAGATCGAACATATCATCGATCCTAGGCAATGGATACCTATTTCTAATGGTTAACTCGTTAAGCTTGTGATAGTCAATGCAAAGCCTAAGAGTTCCATCAGACTTCTTCACAAAAACGACCGCGGATCCCCACGGAGAAAAACTGGACTGAATTAACTGCTTGGACTCAAGCTCTAAAAGCTGCTTCTTGAGTTCCTCATTTTCCTTTGTAGACATCCTCGTGGGAGGACGACTAACTGGCTGCGCGCCTGGAATGAGATCAATGCGGAACTCAATTGCCCGTTTGGGTGGCAAACCCGAAACAGGTTCAAAAACATCAGAAAAGTCACAAGCAATAGGAATACAAGATATATCATCCTCATCACGCGAGTCAAAAGAATATAAAGCCATTTCGGAGTTGTCCGCATCCCCAAGAACAAGAGATAACTGAGAAGGCGAATTAGGATGACAAAGATATAAAATTCTCTCGGAACAAATAATCATGGCATCGTACCTCACTAGCCAGTCCATACCAAAAATCATATCAAAACCCAAATGAGAAACAACGTGCAGATTCGCACGGAAAGAAAAGCCACATAAAACAATCTCAATATCATCACAAAGCAAACTAAGGGTCGCGGATCCCCCAATAGGATTCGCAATCCTTAAAGAAGTAACCATACAAGAAACATCCAAAGATAAATCATCTACGATCTTCTTCGATACGAAAGAATGTGAAGCTCCCGTATCGAAAAGAACTCAAATACTACGATCATAAAATAGAATTGAACCCTCCAAAATAGATGAAGACATACCTTTAGATTGAGATGAACCTCCAGAAGCATTAGCCACATTGAGCTTGCCAGATTTTGCATTAGCAGGAGCAGTAGGACAAGCTGAAACATGATGACCTTCCTTCTTGCAATAGCGACAGAAGAGAGGCTTTGGACAAGCTCGAATAATATGATCCGGAGAACCACAATTAAAACACTTTCGAACGAAAGGTGTTCCGGAAGACTGAGGCTGAGGATTAGCACCACCAGTCTTCTTCTTCTTAGAAGGAAAAGACTTCTTCTGAAATGGAAACTGCTTCTTATTGGGGTTCTTAGAAACCTCAACATCCTCACCACTATCACACTCCTTCTCGACAGCTTCGAGATGAAGTGCCGAATCAACCAATTCCTCAAAAGAAAGTTTAAGCTGAAGCAACAAAGACTTCTTAAGACCAGAAACAAACTTCAAATTCTTCTTATAAGAAGTGCTGATGAATTCAAGACCATACTGAGATAAAGCCTCGAACGATGTGACATACTCAGAAACAGAAGATTTCCTTGCTTCAACTCAAGGAAGCGACGGGTCAATAAAACTTTTTCAGATTCAGGAACGAAATTAAGTTCAAATCGTCCCCGAAACTGAGTCCAAGAAAGAGTAGACTCATCAATCTCGGCTACAAGAAGCTCATACCAGTCAAGAGCACGCTCTTGTAATAAGATAGAAGTTACAAGAACCCTATCATGGTCAGAAAGATCCATGCGAGAGAAAATACGCTCGCACGTGCGAAGCCAAGCTTGGACTTTAAGAACGGACTCGGAGCCCTTAAACGGTTTTCCTCCAAGATGAGAAAAATCACTGCACTGGCATGCAAAGGCAGACTTGCGAGGTGGAGACACTCGAGGAGGAACTGGAGGCTGAGTGCTCCTAAACAACTCCATAAACTGATCGGCAGACATATATACGCCATCCGGATGTGAGCCACTAGATTGCCCAGCATCCGAACGTCGACCTCTGCCTCTTCCAGACATAAGCTGAAAGTCAAGATAAGGAAAAGATTATTCACAAGGTAGATATTTCAATATGGGATACTACGGAATAATCCTAGACGTATTCCCAAACTCTATCTAACCTTGATGGAATAAAGAGACACTATGATTCAAAGATCTATATCACTCATACACTTTGATGTATCATAATATGTGCATCTATTCTGTGTTTATCATATTTTGTTCTGAACTCAGCTCTGATACCACGCTGTGACGCCCCACCTCTATACCCACGTTAGCAAAGAGTATTGTATAGATAATACCGTCTGCTAACACGGAGAATAAGGCTGGATAGGAGCGACCATGTGTAATCTTACCTTAACTATTCACTACATACGTCGAAAAGTAGAACCACATTAAAATTCGACCTATTCAATAAATATTTAAAGCAAAACTACAATGGCTATAGGATCTATCAGAAGAAAATATAACAACTCAAATGTAATTCACATCACAGAACAGTCGATCATAATATACACATAAACAGATACACAACAGAGTATACAAAAAATACATGTCAAGCGGCACAGGAGACCACAATACACAGACGAGACGAAAAAAGTATAAATATCAGAGTTACAACAGATAAGGACCACAAAAGACGCTATAACAAAGTGAAGCTAGCGAATAGTCCACGCGGAGGCAAAATAGGCTAAGTCCAAAAGCACCTAACCTGAAACATCTCGGTCTGACCCGAGTATAAAATACACGGGTCAGTCTAGATAACAAATCAGTTAGATAAACTGAACAATAATAAACCTGCAAGGTCATACAGTATAATAAATATCTCTAGGGGAGATAACACAATCATCAACAAGAGATGAATCATATAGAACAAGCCTCATATCATTGGCAACATATAGAAACAAAGGATACAATTATCCCAAAACAAACCAGAAGGCAAATAACAAATACCCATAAGGTATACAAGTTCCACAAGGTAATCGCTATACTCCATGCGGCTCAAAAAGACCAACACCGAAGGGCGATACCAAGGGAATATACATATCAATGAAACATCATAAAATTTGCTCGAGCTCAGTACTGTACAAACAAGGATCCATGAGCCCGAAGACTCCAAACCCAAGTATCACCCATGCGGCACATAAGGCCAACATCAGAGCGAAACTATATAGGGCAACAAACCCGAAGGCACACACCCGAAGGCAACATACCCGAAGGCAACAAACCTAGGGAGACAGTCCGAAGACACTATCCCAGAGGCAACAAACCGTAGTGGTGAAGGTCGAAGACCCAGTACTGGACACCACTAACTGGCGGAATGTGTCACAACTCTCGAAAAGGAATCCGAAAAGTGTTAACGTATGTCCCATAACCACTCGTTCGCACTAAACGGTTTACTATCCGTCAGTCACTTTCACACTCAAAGCATTACAAATTTACCTCATATCATCGGTAAACTAAACCCGAAGGTCAAAACAATCAATTGAATAGGTCGGGGATTAATCGAAAGGATAAACGCTCAGATTCATGGTCCGTGTTTTGCCCAACCATTTAATCACCCTTCCACTTCGCTCGAAGTGCGAAAGTGTGTGTTTTAAATAGAATTTATAAATTGGAGAAACGAGCTTTTAAATGCGATTCGAGAGATTATTTTATAAAAACCCGTGGATGAAGTCAAAAAGGAATCATCAAGGTCAAATATGTAAAAACAACTAATTGGAATCAATTTAAATCGATAAAAGTGAAAATCACAAACAAATTGGCATAGTGGACAAAACGAAGCAGGTCAGTCGACTGGCCTACTGTAGTCAGTCGACTGATCCACGACTCGAGAGTTTTTTACTCTCTGCAGTCAGTCGACTGACTGCAGGGGGTCAGTCGACTGGCTGTAGCTGGAATTGTTTTCCAGCCTAGCAAATGGAGGAGCAACTCACCCCATTTGCAACATATCGAGCAATGGACTTAAGAGGATTTTGCCAAACGATAACCCAACACCATTGACTCCAATTTTCCACCAACAACCATGATCAAACATCAAAGTTATGATTTTCAAGGATTTGACTCCAAAACTCCAAAAATGAAATGTTCACCAATTCAATTCAAACTAAAGGCAAATGCATATGAACAAGGTGTTAGGAATTCATACCCAACATCGATGAAATCAAGAGAAGTAGATGTGAGTTCAAAACTCACCTTTTTACACAAAACAAAGAAGATGAAGAAGCACAATTGCAAGGAATCAACCAACTACACTCCACTTCAACACTACAAGCTTCAATCTAGAATCAAAGCAAGCATTTCCTAAGTTAGGGTTAGGAAATTACTGAAATTGAAGAGGAGAAAAGATGGAGAAGATGGAGATGAACTTACCAATGGGTTCTCTATGATTTTTGGAGCAAGAATCAAGTTTACAAGAAGAAGCTAGGGCTTGCTAATTTCTAATTCCTCTTCCATTCCCCCATTTCAGTTTTTAAGCTTAAGTTAAATGAAATGAAGATGAAATGAAGAGAAGGGTTGAGCTAGGGGGTTAAGTGAGCTAGTGGGCTGAACCCAACCCCAAACCCAATAGAAAACGTAGCCAAAATTTCACAAACTCCAAACATATCAAAGCTTATACTCAAAAAGATCGCAAACGCCATTTTGGAACCAATGGAGGTAGTTTCGAGTTCCAATTTGGCCATTTGCAGAAAGTAACATTTCGGACCAAAATCTGACTAACGACGCTATATTTAAATTAAACATTTAAATATAAAATCGTTAAATATGCGGGTTGTTACACCATTTGTTTTGGGCTTTAAAGTTGTGACTTAACTGAAATCCTATATCCGTATGTTTTTAAATATTGCGCTCATTATTCAGTTTAGCCGGGAGAGGACCTTGTGTCATATAACCGATTCCGAATAATGATACGATGATATAGATAGCATTTGAAGACCGGTGGTAAAGACCGGATATTTATGAAAGCGAAAGGATAACTTGTCGAATGTCTCTGCACCGACTGGTCCCCGGTATAGAGATCTCCATATGTGATGAGGAGTCCGGACATGATTAGGAATTATCCGGATATGCAAGGGCTTCTTCGAAAATGCCTTAGTTTCTGTTCGAACCCGTAATAGACTTGTATGGATGTGTGTCTGACATTACACTTTGAGATGTAAAGTTGGTTTCTATCTAATACATTTTTGTTTGGTGGCGGAGATTTATTCTCTTAGCTTAATATCCTTCTCTGAGACATACGAGCTCAGAGGTTATGTAGTTGATGGTTGCTAGTGATACATTCCCAATTTGATAATGTGGCATACGAAGTGCTGGTGATTATTTGTTGATCAAAGCATGGCTTTGTGAAAAAGCATAGATTTGTGGACGAGACCTCATCGAGCCTCACAGCCCGGTAATGGTCGAAACAGGAAAGATGCGGCAAGGTTGCAGGGGTCACGCCCTTAGGGTATGTCCATTCCTTCTGGAAAAGGGCGGTATCATGGTATGGAGCCAAGATACTTAACTCATGTGGACATTGTAAATTTTATTACTATGTGATGTTGCTTTATGGTTGAGGATCCTCAGATAAAGGTCGCAAACGACCGGGGGTGGCATATCTTAGGTTTTACTCCCGGGAAGGGAGGAAACCGGCCTTCTGTTGGCAGAGAGCTGGGTAAGTTCTCGAGCATCCCTCCAGAGGCGTACCCATGTGGAAATGGGAAGTTCCTTAGCGTGTCCATTTGTTGGAAAATCCAAAGAAACAATATGCGCCCTGTACGGTTTTAGTTGTATAACCTGCCATGGAATGTGGCGGTAATTTGCCATCGAACATGGTAGCTATAGTAGGCATACGACGAAATGTTGTATGCTGGCTAAGATTAATATTATACTTGCAAATGCTTTCCACTATGCACTAATAATAATAGCAAAATGGTTTTCGCATATCAAGCATTTTTGACTATCATGAGGATAAATCTCCTCCAATTCTGCGTTTGCATAGTGTGTGCGGCGGGATGGCTTATGGTAGTTTCATTTTCCAAAAAGCATTGCGGATTTCAATTATAAATTCTTTTGTTGTTTGTTTTAAAGATAAATTGTTTTTGTTTGCTCATACCAGTCCCATGACTGACCCGGAGTTTATTGTTTTCTTCCTAAACTCTGGGTGCCCATAATTTTCCACACGGGCAGTCTAGAGTTGGGTTTTTCAGATAATAGGTGTAGATTTGATATCTTCAAAGCATTTGGATTTTGGTGATCACATTTGCTTCATTCTGGAGTTATCTAGTTTGCTTATTGCATCGTGATGATGGTTCAGGCTATCTTTAGTTTGGAGATGGAGTTGCAGTTGCATTATGGAGTTGGATTCTTTTGGAGATTCTAGTTGAGTTATCTTTCCGCTATCGATGGTTGCAAAGTCTAGACCATCCAGCTATGTTTTATTTCCGCTGTTATTTTTGTATCTCTGATGTTAATATCATTTGTATCAACTTATTGTATATCATTGGATATTGTATTCATTGGAGTTATATGATATTCATTGTTTTCTTCCGCTGTGTTGTTGTACTTAATGTGTTATAAGCTCCGGCATGAGTCGAATTTCAACGGTTGAATCTACGGCATTCGAGTACAAGCGAAGTACGGATGTCAATTTTCGAACGCTGAAATTTAGACCGTGACATTTTGGTATCGGAGCTGAAGGTTGAAACTTTAGCTCAGGAGTATAACACGTTAAGTAACTCATTAGAGATAGGGTGAAGTATACCCTAGAATGAGTATTCCCTAAGATATCCGTCCATATGCCTCAGTAAATTCTCTTACTATCACTGATAGTGAGTATGAGTGCAAGAAGAGGACGAGATAGGGACGGGGAAATACCACTATGGTCAAGGCCCTGTAACAACAACGGAAACAATCTTTATCAATCAATCTTCTTTGATCATCATCCGATTTTCAATTCTTTAATGGTTCCTGATAGCTTCACGAAGAAGCTTTGATATATTTGCGTGGGACATAAACTCCAGACAGGTCAGAATTGTTTGTTTGGATGAATTGTTTGTTTTGGTTGCTATGGTTGATAGGTATATTTTGGTTGTTTAAACTAAAAGTTTTGGGATTGTATCCATATATCTGTCTATTTTTTGGGTCCCGACATATTCTACGAACGGTTACTTATCCTTCGAACTGACAATGCCCCTGCATACTTCGTAGATCAAGATGACCTAAGTATTTCATGGAGTGTTAAATAGATTCGTTCTTGTATCTATTGTTGATATTCTGATTTGGTAAGCCAAATGTGAAATAGATATTCAGCTTGATCTGGTAATTCATCTCTCAATCTTTCAATATTCTTTTGTTGTCTCTCTAATTTCAAATTTCGAGGACAAAATTTCCTAAGGGGGGAATCTGTAACATTCCTGATTTCTAAGCCTAATTAATTTGGAAATTAAAATAAAATTTTAGTTAAATTATGAACTTACAGAGAATTAATTTGAATATCGGGGGAATGAATATGTATATAAAATAGAATTAAAATAGAATTTGAAAATTTTAAATTTAAATATCTTAGAAAATAAAATGGTATTTGGATTTTCCAAAATTAAATAAGATAAATAAATTATGATTGGAAAAAATATGTATTTATAAAAAGATATTGTTTGATTGTATATTAATTTTGAAATTGAAATTTAAAAATAAAAGTTTTGAATATATACATATAGGATTTGAAAAGCTCTATTTCAAAAAAAATTACAGAATTTTTTTTTCTAATCTATAATATATATATGTAATATATATTTGAAAATTGTATTGGAAATTCAATAATGAAAATCTTAGAGAATAAATTGAATTTAAAATTTACATTTTGAAATTGATAGAAATTTATTTTCCAATTTTATAAAACATGCATTTTGGTTTGAAAATGATATTTTGAAATTGATATAATAAATTTCTCAAAAGTTAATTAAGAACTAAATTCTAAAATATTTGTTCTCGTATAATTAAATTTTAAAACCCTTTTTCTTTAGAAGATTATATTAATGATAAATAAAGAAAATGTATTTATTTAATAGGAAATATAATATAAAGTCATATTTTAAATATTATTTAAAATGTTTAGGATATAAACATTAAAGTGTTAAGTGATTTATAAAACTAAAAGGGGTTTAAAACAAAGTTTTAAGTTAAATAAAGTAAGGGCTTTAAAACATATTTATAAATAAATTAAAGAAAAAGGTTTAAAACATAAAACTTCTTATTTGTGACATTTGTAAAACAATAAAACTATGTAATTAACAAATGTAATCTTCTTAATCAAAGAATTAAACAAGTGTAAGTGAGTTAGCATGCAAGATTAACAAGTGGCATTTAATTCTCTTAAATTTTTATTGATATGTATTAAAAGAAAAGGAAAAAAAATAATATACTACAATTCTTAGTTAAAAAAATTCTCAAATCGAAAAACAAAATCAGGCAAAAGAAATGGAAATCTGAAGCATATATGCATTAAGCTGAAGCAAGCAATTTTCAAATCTGGAACAAAGAAAAGAGATCAAGGCAAATTCAAATCAAAGTTTTAAGCCCGAGAAACATGCAAAGATTCAACTGGGGAAATTTAAAGCTCAACTCAAAGATTTCAATCCAGAAAAAAAAATCTCAAGTTTTAAAACCAGTTTTCAAAATCTTTAAGCCTAGAATCAACTCAGTAAATCAGAAACAAAAGAAAACCTAGAAAAATCAATGTTTTCAACCTGAGGAGAAATAAAGGCAAAGCAGATCAAATAATCAAGGATTTAAGTTTCAGGCAACTTGGAGATCAAAAACAAAGTTAAAGCATTCAAAACTAAAGTAAATCAAATGCAAAATTCAAGCTTCCAAAAGAGCAGATCAAATCAAATTTCTAGGTTTCAGGCACAAATGTTGGTCCTCTATCTTCATCTCTCAGATGAGCAAATTTCACCTTCTTTATTCTGAAATGCTTGTGGTGATAAGTGAAAATGGTGATCTGGAAATGCTTTATATGGTTGTAGATATGCATTTTTGCTTGGATATACAAATGTAGGGATGCATGTCTGTGTTTCTACATAGGAATACCTCTGTTGTTTAACAGACTTAGGGATTTCTCAAAAATAATTCCTAGCTCCTCATCCAAACCCTGATAAAATGTGATATTTAAAAGGAATTGACTGTAATGATGTATTATAAAATTTAAAATCAAAAACAAGTAAGATTATTAAGTTATTTATCTGGGAATTTAAATATATAGTAAAAAAATCAGTAAACATGATAAATTTGAATCTCAAAAATTAATTGATTCTTATACATTATCGACTGGAAAATTCATGATTTTAAAAAAAAATTAAGATTTTTAATTCATTAAATCATGAGGAAATGTGAGATGAACAGAATTGAAATTTTCACCAAACTCCAGCGATCGGTGAAGTATTGACTCTCAGAATTGAAATGGGAGGTAGCTGATATGATGATAGTTGTCAGAAAAATGATGGGCGAATTTTTATTACACAGTGGCAATGTCAAGATGGTGACCTAGGGTTCATACCCAAATTTTTGTTGATTTGTCTCTCGGGGCAACTGCGTTGTGAATATGGAATCGGACTACATCGGGTCCGGTGGAATTGATGCACTGTGTTATGGCAAGGTTGTGGTCTGAGTTTCAGATTTCCTGGTGATCAGTGGTGACTTCACGAGGCGTTTTTAGGTGGTCTTGCTAGTTTCAGAAAATGGAGCAAACTGCTCGATTTCGATCCATTTTCGTTTTGGATCATCTGGGTGGCCGAATTCGTTGTCATGGTCGTAGATGACTTACTGAAGGTTTCGGAGACGACCAATAATGGTCGGAGTAGGCGTGCACGTTCATGCGTGCACCTATGTGTCAGGAAGTTTGAAAAGGTAGAAGAAGGAGGCGACTCAAAGTTAAACTCGGGAAAATGACAATGTAGCTCGAAGTCGAACTCGAAGTGAATTCGTGGTGCGCCGGGTTTAAAATTTAAACAAATTTTCAGTTGAAGGAAAAAAAGAAGTACATGGGTCGATTTTTATAAAACCTCGAAGCAAAAAGGCAGTAGTCTCGGGTAGCACCCGAGGTGATCTCGAGCACATGCATTTCCAGTTTTGAAATAAAATATTTTAAAATTAGTTAAGTTTAAAGATGTTTTAAACTTATATTTTTAAAAGAGTTTATTTTAAATAAAATATAATCATGTGATTAAGGAGTAATCAAATGTTTTTAAATTGTTAACTTAAAGGTTAAGCTAATTTATATTGTTAATAATAATTAAGTAATTAAGGACTTTAAGTATTTAATAATTAAAGAATGATTTATTTAAGGATTAATTAATTCTCAGTTGAAGGCTAATTAATTTATAATTAAGAATAATTAATTAAGATAACTAAGTAATTAAGGAATAATTAATTAATCAAGGTGATTAATTTAATAATGTATTAAGGTAATTAATTTGAGGTTAATTACTTAATAAAGGTGATTAAGGGGTTAATTACTTAATGTAATTAATAGGGTGATTAACTAAAGTAATTAATTAATGATTAAAGTTAATTAAGTAATTAGGTATAATTACTTATTATAATTAATTTAGGATAATTAATTTAAGATAATTAATTAAATGATAATTAAATAGGGGTTAATTAATTATGTAATTAACCTGAAGGTTAATTTAATTAATGTGATTAATTAAGGATTAATTAATTAATTAATTAAGGGTAATTAATTAAGATGGATAATTAAAGACTAATTAATTAATTAACACTAAATGATTTGTAATTAATGAATCAGGATTGAGTAATTCATTTATGAGTAATTAATTTAATTGAAAATTAAATCGAATTAATTTAGGATTAAACAATTAATTAATCCTGTTTATAAATGATTATTGTACGTTCGGATTGCTTATGAATGTTTATGTTGTATGAAATGCCTTGAATTGATTGTTATCTTTGGATTGTAATATTATGTTCTGTGAATTGAGCTTGTGTCATTTATTTATTTATTTATTTATTTATTTATCTGTAATACATTTATTTGTGAATTTGTGAATGAAGATAAGCGCTATAGGATTATACCGCTTATCGATATTGATATGATTGAATCTGTGATGATTGATGTTGTGCACTATTGTGTAAAACCCCTGGACTACACCGTACACACACAAATATGGATTGCATGAGGAAATCGGTTAAGTCACAGATTTTAGAAAATAACTTTTAAATTGAATTTTGAATTCAAATAGTTTTGGAAATGGATTTGGGGTAAATATAAAAAGCTTTCGAAAAGGGATTTCAAAGATAAAAGGTTAATTCAAATAACCTAATAAAGTTTTAAAATTTAAATAATTTGGTTTAGATTTGAATTCAAAATTTGAAATTGAATCCTATGTTTGGAAATTATGATTTGAAAAGCTTATACAAGTTATAAATGCGTTTATATGGGGTTTAAACCATTTAAAAAGTATTGTTTTGGGAATTTGAATTTAAACCAAGCTTTATACTTGAAGGGCTTTAACTTGTATAAATGTAACCGTATTTGTTTTTGAAACGAAAACTATTTGTTTTCAAATAATAAAAGCTTTCATATAAGGAAAGGATTTCCAATTTGTGTTGAAAAGTTTCAAGATTGAAATGAAATTGTAAATTGTTTAAAAGCTATGAATGAACCTTTGTGAAAGATTGTTAAACCTTGTTTTGAAATCGAAAAGGATTTTAAATGGTGTATCTTTTATATAAAAGATTTGAATTGGAAACGGGTTTGAAAGCTATTAAATCTTTGATTTAAAGATTGAATGAGTTAATCCAAAATTGAAACGGAAATTGTTTTGAAATCTGTGAATGGATCTTTGTGAAAAAGGGGTGAACTTTGTAAAGTAAATCTTTTTGTTTAAAGATTTGAAAATGGTAATTTGTTTAAACCAATTGTTTTGGGCTTTAAAATTGTGACTTAAATGAAATCCTATATCCATATATTTTTAAATATTGCGCTCATTATTCGGTTTAGCCGGGAGAGGACCTTGTGTCATATAACCCATTCCGAATAATGATACGACGATATGGATAGTATTTGAAGACCGGTGGTGAAGACCGGATATTTTCGAAAGCAAAAGGATAACTCGTCGAATGACTCTGTACCGACTGGTCCCCAGTATAGAGATCTCCATATGTGATGGGGAGTCCGGACGTGATTAGGAATTATCCAGATATGCAAGGGCTTCTTCGGAAGTGCCTTCGGTTCTGTTCGAACCCGAAACAGACTTGTATGGATGTGTGTCTGACATTACACTTTGAGATGTAAAGCTGGTTTCTATCAAATACTTTTTTGTTTGGTGGCGGATATTTATTCTCTTAGCTTAACACCCTTCTCTGAGACGTACGAGCTCAGAGGTTATGTAGTTGATGGTTACTAGTGATACATTCCCAATTTGGTAGTGTGGCGTACGAAGTGCTGTTGATCATTTATTGATCAAAGCATGGCTTTGTGAAAAAGCGTAGCTTTGTGGACGAGACCTCATCGAGCCTCATAACCCGGTAATGGTCGAAACAGGAAATATGCAGCAAGGTTGCAGGGTTTGCGCCCCTAGGGTATGTCCATTCCTTCTGGAAAAGGGTGGTATCATGGTATAGATCCCTGATACTTAACTCATGTGGACACTATAAATTTTATTACTGTGTGAAGTTGTTTTGTGGTTGAGGATCCTCGGATAAAGGTCGCAAACGACCGGGGGTGACATATCTTAGGTTTTACTTCCAGGAAGGGAGGAAACCGGTCTTGTGTTGGCAGAGAGCTGGGTAAGTTCTCGGGGCGTCCCTCCAGAGGCGTACCCATGTGGCAATAGAAAGTTCCTTGGTCTGACCATTTGTTGGAAAATCCAAATAAACAATACGCGCCCTGTACGTTTTTAGTTGTATAACCTACCATGAAATATGGCGGTAACCTGCTATTGAACATGGTAGCTATAGTAGGCATACGACGAAATGTTGTATGCTGGCTAAGATTAATATTATACTTGCAAATGTTTTCCACTATGCACTAATAATAATATCAAAATGGTTTCGCGTATCAAGCATTTTTGACTATCATAAGGAGAAATCTCCTCCAATTCTGCGTTTGCATGGTGTGTGCGGCGGGAGGCCTTATGGTAGTTTCATTTTCCAAAAAGCATTGCGGATTTCAATTTTAAATTCTTTTGTTGTTTATTTTAAAGATAAACTGTTTTTGTTTGCTCATACCAGTCCCATGAATGACATGGAGTTTATTGTTCCCTTCCTAAACTCTGGATGCCCACAATTTTCCACACGGGTGGTCTAGAGTTGAGTTTTTCAGATAATAGATGTTGTTCGATATCTTTAAAGCCTTTGGATCTTGGCGATCACATTTGCTTCATTCTGGAGTTATCTAGTTTGCTTATTGCATCGTGATGATGGTTCGGGCAATCTTTAGTTTGGAGATGCAGTTGCAGTTGCATTATGGAGTTGGATTCTTTTGGAGATTCTAGTGGAGTTATCTTTCCGCTGTCGATGGTTTCGAAGTCTACACCATCCAGCTGTGTTTTATTTCCGCTGTTATTTTTGTATCTCTGATGTTAATATCATTAGTATCATATCGTTATATATCATTGGATATTGTATTCATTGGAGTTATATGATATTCATTGTTTTCTTCCGCTGTGTTGTTGTACTTAATGTGTTATAAGCTCCGGCATGAGTCGAATTTCAATGGTTCAATCTACGGCATTCGAGTACAAGCGAAGTACGGATGTCGATTTTCGAACGCTGAAATTCAGACCGTGATAAGAGTAGATATTCTTTCTTGAGAATCGACGATTTATTCAATCAGTTGAGTGGAGCCAAAGTGTTTTCCCAATTGGATTTGGCTATTGGGTTCCATTAACTAAGAGTAATGGAGGACAGTATTCCCTTCATGGCGTTTCAAATGAGATATGGCTTGTATTAGTGATTAGGGATGCCATTCGGACTAACTAATGCGCCAGATTTCTTTGTAGATTTGATGATCCGAATTTTTCGAGAGCATTGGATAGGTTCGTATTGGTGTTCATCAAGGATATTTTGGTATATTCGAAGGATGAAAGAGAGCATGATGTTTATCTTAGAATAGTACTAGAGACACTAAGACAGCATCGGCTGAAGTCGAAGTTTTTGTAGGGTCAATTCTTGAAGAAAGAAGTAAATTTTCATAGCCATGTAGTCTCAGGAGAAGGGATATCAATTGATCCAGCTAAGATTGAAGCGGATAATAGTCGGAAGAGATCCGAGATAGTGACCTAGATAAGAAGTTTTATTGGATTTACTGGATATTACTGGAGATTTATCAGGGATTTTTCATCGATTGCAGCACTCTTGACTAAGCTAACCATAAAGGACGTCAACTTTATTTTGGTTTGACAAATGTGAGGAAGCGTTCCTCAAGTCAAAGCATTTGTTAACCAATGCACCAGTTGTAGTAGTTCTAGATAGGAACAAAGAATTACTGGTATATACAGATGCAAATGGAACTGGATTAGGAGCTGTGTTGATGTAGAAAGGTAAAGTGATTGCCTACGCTTCTCGACGGCTCGAACCACATGAAGTAAGATATCTGACCCATGATTTAGAGTTGGCAGCGGTGACCTACGAATTGAAAGTGTGGAGACATTATCTTTTGGGAGAAAGGTTTGAGTTGTACATGGATCATAAGTTTTTAAAGTATTTATTCTTTCAGAAGGAGTTGAATATGAGACAACAGAGATGGTTGGAGTTTTTACCAGCTTACGATTTTGGTATAGAGTATACAACGGGGAAAGGAAATAAAGTAGCGCATGCTCTTAGTAGAAAACAGAATGTGGTGTTAGCTATATTGGCAGAATGGAAGGATTTTAAGACATTGACTACGTGTAGTGTGCAGTTAAGATCGATTGTAGTTCTAGTCAGAGTACCGTCATGTTATCTTATTTAGAATTTTATCAGTTTTGTTTGAAAGGATTGCTTCTAAACAGAGAGATGATCCATTATTGGCTGAGAAGATTAGAAGGCTAGAGGTTGGAACTGAGATCAATGATTTGAGAGATTTTAGCCTTAACCAGAAGGGATGGCTGAAAAAGAATGGACGATTGTATGTCCCGAATGTTGGAGACATAAGGAAAAAAGTTTTAGGGAATGTCATCGATCGAAGTTTACGATTCATCCTAGAGGAACCAAGAAGTATCAAGTTATGTAGAGAAGTTTCTTCTAGGAAGGTATAAAGAGGGATGTTAGCTTATGAGTAAAGTAATATTTGAATTGCCAGCAAGTAAAAGCTAAACATCAAAAGCCAAGTGGTTTGCTTTAGCCTTTAGATCTACTAGTTTCGAAATATGATATCCATGGATTTTGTTGACGGGTTGCCAAAATTGAATCGGGGAAATGAAAGTTTATGGGTCATAATGGACAGATTGACCAAGAGTACCCAGTTCAACCCAGTTAAGTCAACCAGGACGGCACCTATATTGGCTAAGTTGTTTATGAAGAACATAGTTAGACTGCATGAGATTCTTAGCAGTATAGTCAGTGATAGAGATACATTATTTACTAGTGGGTTCTGGAAGAGTCTACAGAAAGCATTAGGTACCAATCTTAAGATGAGTTCCGCTTATCACCCTCAGACGCATGGGTAGACGGAGAGAGTCAATAAGGCACTCAACGATTTGTTGATAGCTTGCGTACTAGATTTTGGTGGATAATAGGAAGACCACCTACACTTGGTTGAGTTTTCCTATAATAATAGTTATTACACTAGTATAAGAATGGCGCATTCCATAGCTTTGTAAGTAAAGCCATGAATTCACAAGAATGTTGTTTGAAAACCGGAGACATGTTAGTCTTAGGTCTAGATCTGGTGAGAGACGCAATAGAGAAAATTGAGTTAATCTGAGATAGGATGAGAGAAACTCAGTCTAGATAGAAAAGTATACAGATAGAAGGCATAAAGATCTATAGTTCTTAGTTGGAGACAAAGTCTTCATTAACGTATCATCGATGAAAGGTGTGGTGAGATTCGGTAAGATAGGAAAGTTGGCATCGAGATATGTTGGACCATTCCCAATTATAGAGAGGATCGGAAAGCTCACATATCGGGTAGAGTTATCGAGCAGTTTAGTTGGCATCCATAATGATCATGTTTTTCATTTTCTTAAGTATGTGCATGATCCAGAGACTATTATCATTCCAACCGCGTTAGAAGATTTAGTAGTAGAACCGGATCCGATTTTTGTTAGGCAACCAATTCGGGTTGTTGCGAGAGATGAGAAGAAGTTAAGGAACAAGACAGACAAGTTGATGAAAGTTCAATGGAGCGACAATGAGAAGGACTGTGCTTGGGAGACAAAGGACGGGATTGAAGATACTTATCATGATTTGTTGTTGAGGGTATATTCTACATTTGATATATATATATATATATATATATATATATATATATATATATAGTTTGCTAGTCAGATAGGTTAGTATTGTTACTAGGTAATGTTACAGACATTTGCATGGTTGATATGTTTAGTATTTAGTCCTTACTGAATTTTGAGGACCAAATTCTTTTAAGGATAGAAGCCTGTAACATCCCTGATTTTGATTAACAGTATTCAAAAGATTTAATTTGATAAATTAAATAGAATAATGTGATGATTAGAGCGATAAGAGAGTTGAGATTTGAAAATAAGTAGGGTCGTGCCTTAACCGAATAAATCTATAAGCTTGTTTTATAACTTTAACACACATTTGAATAGGGAAAGGGTGATATAGGAATAAATAAGACTACATAACCCCTAAACTATTATTCCATTCTATTCATGTTTTCATAAATCAAAAATCCACAGAGCAAGGCCGGCCATTAACCTTAAGGAGAAGAGAGAGCAAAATCAAGTAGGGTTTCAAGAATCAGCTAAGAAGATTAAAAAGCAAGATTCAAATCTCAATCCATTATCAAACCAAGGTAAATAATAATCTAAATCCATCTCATTTTTATTGTTTTATGATTGATTTGGTTCGGTTTAGATATAAAACCAAATGTATAGAGGTCTTGATGTTATGCCAGATGAGTTTGCCATGTTTTGCATAAATGACAATTTATAAGGATTTTATGAAGTTAAATAATTTGATTTTAAGGCTAAAACCATAGTTTTCGACCTTCAAATGCTATGAATTTTTTAGTATGATGCTTAAAGGATGAATTTGGAGATGAGTTTTAATTTTCATAATTTTCCAGTGCATGGAGAGTATTTTATGAATTTTTGTATAAAGGAAAATGATTAATTTGGGTTTTAGATTTAATCGGGTAATTAAATAATATTTTTTGGCCTGAAAACTTTATATGGTGAAGAAAATAGTATTTTAGAATTTTGGGAATTTTCCCATGTGACTTCATATTATTATGAATTAATTATGTTGGAAAAGCATGTAAATAGATAATTAATCAACAAAATTAGTTAGTTGGTTTAACACATGTTTTGGGCATGAGAAGTTTGGTGCGGCAGCAAAATATGAAAAGAAATTATAAAGCTTTGTTGAAACCAATCATACTTTGACAAATAAAGGAGGTTTGTTAAAAAGTGTACTTTATTAATCAACATTGCAGTTTTTAAGTTAATTACAATTTACCATGTCGGCATTGGTTATGTCGAGCCATCACTCACCACAACCCAGAGTTTTCGACGTGGAACAAAGCAACGTCACATGATGTCAACGAGCTTGGCATGCAGTGGATTGGGTTTGAACCTCGTCAAGGCCGAAGCAATAACGATAAAGAGATAGAACTTGACATGGGCATGTCGATGCTTATATATGCCGCATTTTATACGAGGCATATAGCCGCGTTTTATATACTAGAGAGCATGCTGCCGCATATACCATTCAATGTTTTGCCTTGTCGACCCGATGGTCATCGAGCCTATGCCGCATTTAACTAGACTTCGGGCCTAAACCATGCTTTTTATTGTCATCGAGCCTTGATAGGTCGCATTTAACTTATCGTCGAGTTTACACTATGTTGCTTTCAATATTATTATCGAGATTTGTCAATGCCTTTAACCAGTCTTCGAGTTTTAAATATGTGGATAACCTATGTATCATGAGTGTCGATGACATTATTGTCATCGAGGTTTTTGGATGCCACATGTTTTTGTTTTAAATGAGTTTGCAATAAAGGCAGCGAGCCCGATGCTTCTTAGTCGATGTCATAGTATTGTCGATAATGATCTAAATCTATATTTTTAAAGCGGCAATCTTATAGCATTTTCAAACATATACATGGAAATACATCAAGTGATTTATAAAATGGAATTAAACTTTGAGAACATGAAAATATAATTTCCTTGATAATTTTGGGGGTTAAGCGTATTAATCATATTTCATTAAGAAAGTGATTACAAGGAATTAAATTATGGATGTTTATATTATTGTGTGCATTTGATCGGTCATTAGAAATACTGTTGCTATCATATTCGCTTCATTGTTGACCTACAATTGCATTTTGGGGTATTAAGGGCCGAATAACCAGCTAGGTTGATCCAATAATGAATATAAACTTACTTAACTCCTGTGTGAGTAGAATTGCATCTAGGTGGTTAGATAGATAGAATAGAGGATGCCCAAAACTGATCAAAAGATTATTGAGTTAGACGGACTCTTACTTAGCCCATGAAAACTATGTTATGAGATATGTTATTGGCAGGGGCCAATAGGCTCTTAGTGATCCCATGAAAGCTATGTCCAGAATATGTTATTGATAGAGATCAATAGGTTCATAGTTAGCCTATGAAAACTATGATTTGAGAGAAGTTATTGGAGAATATGGTAGGTTCATAGTGATCCCATGTAAACTATGATTGATAAAGTTATTGGTAAAAACCAATAGGTTCGTAGTGATCCCATTAAAACAATGAAATTGGACAGATAGTTCAAAAGACTGGAACAGTTATTAGTCGGCATATACAAACTTTTTAGGTTAATAGTAACCTTAGAAACTATAAACCGAGACAAATAGTCAGATGAATTGAGATGGGAAATCCAGGGGGCATATTGCAGTTTTGAATATCATCATATTATATTATGGTTTAACCATTGTGGATGCAGGTGCACAAATACCGTATTATGGTTAAGATACTAGTGAGGGGAAAACCCGTTCCGCTTAGCTGTATGGTCTCATTAAATATCTAGTTGGTCTGAGATGGTAGGTTATTATTCACACCATACTTTTTATTTAACCTAAATTTTGGTCTTCCCCCTTAAACTCTTAGGCACTCATTTAAGCAGATCGAGAGTAAGGATTTTCCATGCTCTCTTTAGATGAATAAGCTTCTACAGACGTGTAGAAGGCAATTTAGCTAATATGAGCTATATATCTATTTTCCGTTGTGTTTTGATCCTTCTTTTATGTTGTATTGGCAAGTTGTATTAAATGCCAAATATTTGACTCTGATCATCCAAAGGGGAATCTTCATATGTCGTTCTTGGAATATGTAGTAATAATTATATATTCTCTGAATTTGGTTTTCAAGTTGGGATTATGTAATGAAATTAAGATCTTAATGTGAAATGAAATGAGAGAATTTTATTTTAAAACTATTTTGAATTTTCCATGTTCATGTGTTTCTGGTATTATCAAAATGATTAACATGGCCACATTTTATCATTGGAAATTAATAAATATGGACGACTACAGCATTCGCAGCACTTAGTTTTAGGCCTGAAAATGAGGGATGCTATAGAAAATTAGCCCAAGGCCCAATTCATATTAGGTATTTTCTAGTAGGGGCTACCTTTTGGGCTCACTTTACCTTTTAGGGTAGTCTGGTAACTAGGTAGGACATGTTACTTGATTACCCAATTACAATCCTAGACATTACCTTTCTATACATTGCACTAAGTGGGCTGTGAACTTAATTAGTTAACCACGACATAACTATTTTAGAGCGCATAGGCTATTGGGTTCGATAACTTTGTTGGAACTAGGCCACCAGCGGAAGTTATGAGTGAATATCAATTTTTTTTACCATATTGGATCTTTACTGGACCTATGAAATCTAATTTACTTGGAACATCTCTAAATTTCTTTTAAATAAAATCTTCACTTTATTTAAATTTATAAAATAATATAGTATCATTTAATTTATGTTCTGTTATGTTATTTGTATAAATGTATCAGACACACGCACGCACACACACACACACACATATGTGTGTGTGTTTGTGCGTGCATGTATAACATATCAATCCATGCATGATATAATATGTTCTTGCATAGATGTTATGATTTACATTGCAATGAGCACGTTAGCTCATACAATATGCAAATATATTATCCAAATGTATGTTTGTATGTGTATATACACACATACTTTTACTTATATATAAAATATTGCAATATATATATTTATAAACTAAAATTTTGTTTATATAATTGTGTGTATGTGCGTATATATATGTATATATAAACATAAGTATAAAATATTTACAATTTGTATATATTTATAATTATATAAATATATTTAAATCATTTATAAAATATATTGGATGAAAATAGTACCTGTATAAATATAAATTTTTTTTAATACAAACACACACACATGCATACATACATATATATATATATATATTAACTACTTATACATAAGTGTATAGTAGTATGTGCGTGCATGAGCGTGTGTATGTGTATGAATACATATTAAAATCATAAAATAATTCATAATAAATACATAACCAACTGGTCATGCGCATGGCTTTGAAACTTTTTTATTTTTATTTTTAATATATATATATATATATATATATATTAATAAAACCGTGTGAAATTATTTAAAAGATCAATAAAAAAATTCTTTATGAAATTAAATCTAAAATTTTAATTTCTAGTAAATTTTAGATGAAAATTTTATAATTTGAAAATTTATTGTACAATTTGAAAATTTAAAATAATTTAAAAATCTATTTTCTAATTTTCAGTTTATATTTAAATATTTTAAAAAATAAAAAATATTTTTTTCGATCGAGAGTATAATACGTATTAATATAATTTTGTAAAATATAAAACATATTTCATAATACATATATAAATTTACATAATTATTTATATGATTAATTAATTTAAATATTATTTAAAGTTATACATAAAATTATTTTCTTCCTGCCGAAAATATCATGTTTATTAAACATTATGTATAACATTATATTTCCATATTTTACATGAGTATAACGTAGTACTTCAATTATAAACTATATATATAACGAGCATTACGGCATGCGCTTCGCTTGTGATGAAAGCACCTGAATTGTTTTTGTATAAATTGTATCTATTTAATACGTTTAAAATAAAACGTTTTCCACAAATATTTAGCTATATGTTTGTGCCGAATCATACGTAATTAATTTGAATTTTTATTTTTAACTTGCAATATCTAATTTTTTGTTAATTTAAAATTTTGTTTATATTATTAATCTATTAAAAACAGATTTATAAAATAGTTTATTTGTTAGATCCTATTTTTAAGTAATATGAAGACTTGGTAAATATTTATAGAGGGAAATTTGAATTTGTAAAGGAGGCTTAATTGTTAGATCCTATTTTTGAGTTATACTTCACGCTGACATCAAAAGAGTGTGACACCAAATGCATTACAACCTTTAATAAAGAAATACATATAAGGGCTGTAGGATCGATTTCACCCTAAAGGGCGGGTGAATAGGGTGAGGCTAATGATTTTAAAAAACTACCGAGGAATGTATAAAATAATTGCAGCACGGATAACAAAAGAATAATAAAAGCATAAATAAAATAACACACAGATTTACCCCGCTTCGGCAAAACCCTGCCTACGTGCCGCCCATAAGGTTTCTACTAGAAATTAAGTAGTCAGACGCTTACACACGTAAACTTCCGACAAATGCTATCGACTAACCTAACTCTACGCTCAAAACCCCGCTACAACTCAGCCATTGAGTTGTGAATTCTCGAACTACACCACCGTAGTTCGTCCCCATTCACATGACTGGAATTTACAAAAATTTAAAAGAGAAATACAAAATAAAAACAATTATAAGCAATAAAACCCTAATTTAAAAACAAAAGCCCTATATAAAATTAAAATCCAAATGCAAATGTATGCTGGCCTAAAAGATTGAAGTGATAAGAAAAAAACTGTCCCCCTTTTCTTTTTATTTCTTTAGCCTTGTATCCTTTGCTTTGAAAATGGATGCCTCGTTCCTCTTTCAACAATTAGGGCTTTTGTTAATTAAAAGACGCCGACTTCAGTTGATCGATCAAATAGATGTATTTGTGTTTGATTGCTCTATCGATCGATCGTCTCTTTGATTTGCAAACGGCTGCTTCTCGGTTGAGTTTTTTTGAATGAACTGGTATGCGATTTCCTTTATTTATTCTCGCTGATATGCTTGACCTCGATGCTTATAAGCCGATGATGTTAATGGTATTCATAGGGATCGATTCCCTTAATTTTCGTTCGAATTAATTCATTTGAATTCGTCGGTTAATTTTGCTCGATCGTTCGATTTAACTTGAATGTTGGTGATGTTTTCTGACTTTTTCAATTCATATATTTTTGTTGCTTGATTCTCACGTCTTGTTTGGTTTTTGATTTTTCGTTCATACGTGTTATCATTTGGCTTTGATTCTGACTTGTTCAAACTTTGCCTTAGTCACCACAACTTTGATTCTTTGGCATTTTTAACTTATTTCGACAGCTATTTCATTCACTTTTAAATCATGGCATTGTTACAATTTTTTTGTTGCTCTCTGACTTGTTCGGCTTGATCAATTTGTGAAATAAAAAAAACTACTGCTTTTCTTTGAACAGTGACTTGCAACTATGCTTACTATAACCATGTATACACATACATATATGTATGTATATATATGTATGATTTTTATGCCTTGGTTTCACGTGAGCTTGTTATTGTGATGTTTTGTGTTGACGTTGCACTTGATTTCAGTTGAGTCTTGTTGCGGATGAAACTTTGAACTGTTATTGAGAGCCTGGATTATGTGGTTGCATATAGTTGTTGAGCCATGTTTGTGCATTTTCATTTGTCTACCTAGTTTGGGACATTCATGTTATGGTAATCATGTTTCTTTGAAACTGTCCATCTCATTGGACTTGTATTCTTGTATCTAGTATGGTTGCAGTTTTGGGTTTCCAGTTTCCTCTTAAGCTTTGCATTCATATTAATTCATTTGTGTTATCCTTACTGAAATGCACTGAATCATTGCACTATATACGTGTATATATGTTACTATTTTGATTTCTGTTTCAATTTGATCTGGTTCACTTTGAACTTCTGATCTATATTCATCTTGATTTTTGAATTTCTTTACACTTTGGTTGATGGTCTTCGTACATACATACACACACACATATATATGTGTGTGTGTGTGTGTGTGTGTGTGTGTGTGTATGTGTGTTTGACTTGATTGCACTTGTATCCAATGTGCTACTTGATGTATGAACCTGAACTGATGTTGCCATTACACCTGCTTGCTTTGCTTTATTTGTGATGGTATCTGGTTCCTTTTGGTTTGTTGTTCCACTGGCATGTGTTAGTACATTTCTGATTTAGCTTCTGAACTTCTTTTGTACATCCATTTGCTATGTCTAATCTTGGATGATCTGATTCACTTCAGTTCTGAACTTGTTCATTTTCTTTTTGACCTTTGTATATTTGAGCATGTTGAACTTATGTTAATTTGGGACTTCATATATACATTATTTTTTTGCAGCCTTCCCTGTTATATATCTTCATGCTTTTTGAAACTGCTCTGTCCAGTTTGTCCACTACTTCATTAGGTTCATTTGTCTAATCATGTACATGACTTGTGTACTTGTCTCTGATCTGTTGGTCTTCATGGGTTATGATATGTTCACACTGCTTTGACCATTCCTTTCACTTGACAGTTTGGTTGAGTTATTTGCCTTTGAGTTAACTGTGCGGTTGAGGTCTGGTTCTGGTTCATTTAAGTTCTTGGTTGGTTTAGTTGCTTTTGTATTGTTGTGTTAGGTGTTGTTCCTGTCTGGTGCACATGTTGATTTTGTGCATTTTGATTCTGGTTCTATTTGAGCTTTGCACTTGTAGTTTTGTCTCATGTCTTTGCTTTGGCTAAACCAGAGCATGTCTGAAATGTTAATTGAGTTGAAATGTTGCATGAGACCTTGTACTAGACAATTTTGTGATGTTTCTGTATCGCACCTGAGCTGCATCCAGCCTCGGCTCGGGTTTGACCTTATGCTTACCTGTCCCTGCAGTTTTATCAAGTGTATATCGGTGTGCACGATCTTGTGGCATGTACAGTGATACACCGTGCACATCACAAGCTGTTCGTGTATGATAAATTTAGAATAAATATGATGGCGAACAACCCAAATAACCGAGGCAGATAATATTTTCAAAAACACATTTTATTTTACACTGCACAAAAATATTTCTTTTTCAATTTTACTACGTCAGTGTTTATTTTTGCAGGTAATTCAGATGTTGGATTCAATCTGGAATAGAGTTGAAGATCAAATACGAATGACTGGGTGATACGTGGTTAGGTGCAAATGTAAATGATAATTGTATAGTGAAAAATTGTGTTGTAATTTGAAATTGTATTTTAACGAAAATTGTGTATATAGTGAGAGCTCAATTTATATTGTTCAAAATTATAATAAATATTTGTTTGAATAAAATATCTGTTTGAATTTAAATTCTCATTTATTTATCTTATTCGGCAAATATTTATTTAATTCTGTGAAAATAAAATAGTACAATAACAAACACGTTTAAATGAATATATATATATATATACATATATATATATATATGTTTATTATCATCAAACAAAAATCATATACTAGCATATTCAACAAGGGCAATTTAGGAAGTTTGTGGTCGGACCAAAAGTTTGCATTTCCAAGCCAATGATTGATAAAGATATTATACTATTTAAATATATAATTTTTTTTAATATGGAGCCGTGTTGTGTTTAGGTGTGTTAATAAATTTACTTTTTTTAAACAAACATATAGATACATACAACCAATCAAAGCTGTGACATTTATATTTTACATATTGGAATTGTCACCTAACTAACAATATAATATCTTTAATAATAGTTGTAAAAGCTTCGACGCCGCACTTTTTGGTATTAACATGAACTACCAAAATGCCCCTCTATATATTATTAAATCTTAATCACTTAGAATTATGATCTAATTTTAAACTTCTTTTATAAATTCAAACGCCCCTAAAAGTAGGATCTAACAATTAAACATGCTTTACAAATTCAAAATGTTTTTAAAAATAGGATCTAAAATTAAACTTTATTTACAAATTCAAAATACTTCTTTACGAATATACGGATCTTAATATCACTTAAAAATAAAAATCATTTTTTAACTGATTTAAATATATACAATTTATAAGGAAACAATTCATGCGTGAAGCGCGTGTCATAACACTCATACGAAATAAACATTATAAACGTAAATTAATATTTATAAACATGTTAGGATACCTTATATCCAAAGCCTATAAGCACACCTTGAACGATGAGTCTTATCCTCGAACTCTAATTAATCCAACAGATTGATAGTCTCTGAACTGGTGACCATCAATTATCGACACTGAATTTGATTTGATTTGAACTAGATATGAAAGAGGAATGGATGGTATGAGGTCAGCCACAAATGGAGATGATATGGAGGCTTCTAAAGTTCTCCAAAAGACGAAGGTAGAGATCTTTATATAGAGGAAGAGAAAGATATACATTTGGATATAATCTTTTACTCATTCTCCTTCCATCTTAGCCATCCATTTCAAAGCTCTCTATTCCCTCATTAGGCCACACCTATTACCCTCTTTTTGAGCCAATCCCACCAGCCCCTTTAGTGGGCTTTAAACCAATTTAGAACCCGAACAAAATATTATGCAATTAAATCCAATTTAACGCTTATCGCATATATTGATTGATATATTTATAACTATTATAAATATATCTAATAATATTTGTTTATCAAATCAAAATAATTTTTTTACAATTAATATTTCATAAATATTAATTAATTTGATAAATTTATAACACTTAACAATTAATTAAATCATTTGGTCAAAGGAATATTCATCATTTTAGTTGTGTGGCTCGTTAGGTGTAAATTTGGTCAGCGATTGATATCAAACTATTTGAATATTAACGTTCGCATATCACTTAGCAGATGGTGCGACACTTTAGCCAAATTTATCGCTTACTTGGTTTCGGTAAAATCTAATTTTACTTTGTTAAGCGTTATCCGATTGTGGCCATTATTTACATCAATTCTCTTCGTCAAAACTATCACCTTAGACTTATGAAATTCGGTAATTATCAAAATTCCAATATTATCCATATTCAACTCTACAGTTCAAATACAAAGTCCTTATTGTTTAAATAATAACAATTATGATTAATCGAACTACTATGGGTGGAGATTTTGACTTTAAGTTGACTTGAGTTGACAATGATATTAACGCTATATAACCGAGGAGATGAATCCTTTCTTAAATAATGTTTCACTTTCATACTTCCACTCGATCTAATTATAATCGCTCGATGGATGCCTTGCCCCAACTTAACTATAATCAAAGTGGAGTTATCATATTGAAGATCGATGATATTCTCAAGTTGAGAGAACTATGTAAATTGGTCACATTGATTATTTCTGTTTGACCATAGTTATACTAATCAACAGAAAACTATCAAGAGAGTAATTTCACAGTTATCTAATAACTATCAGTAAATAACCCCAAGTTGCCCCCAGCAGTCATGAGTAATACACTGTCCAACGTTTAGAGAGTGTTACGTACTCTAGTCTCAATGGATACATCGATATCCAGTCTCGATGCATCTTGACTAGGAACATTTGAAATGATGTGTTTATTATATTGTGATATAGTATTCATGATTACAACTATTTGTAATTATTATCACAAACACACCATTTATGGATTTTCTATTAGTATATTTTAATTAAATATTCAATTATTTATAATACATTATAACAAATATATAACTGAAAGAAAAAACACCTTTAATACGAACGATAATTGATTACATGGTTAATTAATTTACAATAAATTATAGAATTGCTCCCAGGGCATATCCTTAACTCTATCAGCTACTCGCTGTTTGGATGTTGCAGGTACAGTTTTGGTGCTAGTTGATGCTGCCATGACTCTTGTTATGGTTAAAGTATAATGGTTAGTATTTGCTAACCCCGATAATCCCCCCTCTGACTCATGAAAGCTACCCGAGGAACCCTTAACTAACTCGTCCACTCTTTCCCCCTAATTCATTTATTCTTTACCATAGAACTATGTTGTCCTTATGCTTCGTTTTTGGCATCAACCTTCAGCATCCCCGAGCTCTTTAGGTTATTCCGTGACTGGTTTTTACCGTTGTTGGCAAGGCTCTGACATCTCATTCTTAACACTTTGTATAGCCAGATTTAGTTATTCAATTGCCTTATCAATATCTCTCCTAGTTTTTTAATTTATCCAGATCAGTTTCAAAAGGGCTGCTATCAGACATGGAAATTTGACCCTCTTCATCCCTATTGTAGCAACAATCGATTTTTCTCCCTTTTTATCCATTTTCATACTATCCTTTTCCTTTGTTTTATTTGTTCGAGTACAAACTGTTATAACCGTACATTGAATCTTGTTATGACCAAAAACACATATAATAATCGCATTCCAGAGGTGGGTTTTCATACTCAATTTTATGTTTATAACAACAGCCATCCTCGAATATCCCCTCATTCTCCTCTGGGAAACCTACATCCGCCTCAAGTTCGACTAAAACTCCAGAAAAAGAAATCCCACTTCTATTCAAAGTTGGCATATCCAATTTGATAGTAATGCTTATATAGCTAACAAGAACACTAACAGCTTCTGCCCTCTAGAATTTAAAGCTCAGACCCAATAATTTAATTAGAGCTGTCAATGGATACCCAAAAAATCCGAAATCCGTCTGCATTGGATTGGAAAAAAATGTATGTTAAACCTAGAATTTATATTTATATTTCTTGACTTATCAGTCGTTAGCGGATAGAATAATTATCCGATATCCGTCCGTATCCGCGAATGCGGATATCCGAAAATCATTTCGGATGTGGATGCGGATATGGCACTATCCCTATCCGAAAGCATCCATTGACAGACCTAAATTTAATCCATACTGCTAGGGAAACAAGCAAGTCCTTATCCCTTTTCATATTATGGTTAAGAAGCTTCGTTATAATTAGGTTTCTATCAAAGAACCAAGGTCCTTGACTAATCATGCTCCCACGATCCTTTTCACTACTAAATTTAATGATAAAAAAAACTATTTTCTCTAGATTGTAAAGAAAAATCCCCCTCCATTTTCCATACCCTCTTATTTAACCTTTTAAATTAAAATAAGTCATAGACCTACAATATAAATTAAGATGAAATCCATCTCGATTCTGCTTCCTCAATTGCGTTATTAGATAATTTACCTTTTTTCTTGCCATCGATATTAACAGGTTCAATAAATCTAAGTTTTATCTCCTTAGGACATGACCGCCCTAATCCTTTAATCGCGTCACTATATGAAACCTTCGTCGCGTTGGGGGCTATAAGAAATTTGGTAGTTTTTTGAACACCTCTGGACTGGGTCTAGGTTCTAGTAGGAGCCGCCGTGTAACGACCCATCTTTTTGGATAGTTTAAAATCGACAATAATCCATACATGTCGACTCAAACAATTCAAAGGGGAGGATTGTTGTGAAGTAAATAAGAAAAAGAAAAGAAAGGGAAGAAAAGAAAAATACAGAATCTCACAATGAAATGACAAAATATAATAATCAAATAAATAGTTCATGAAGCTATTTTACAAATAACATTTGATTATACTTTTACAATATAGACCAGAGTTACATACAACAGGAATAAATAAATAATGCAGCGGAACAACATGATGTAGTAGTATAAAATAATAATAGTATTAAATCTTCGTCTTTATCCTCTAGAAATAAGGTTTTCAATACACTAAAAAGCTCAGACTGACCCGAGCGTAATGAAAAGACAAGCATTCGAGTCAGAACCAAAAGATCTTATGTAAGTTAAATCAACGGTAAATAAATATGAGTGTAACGGATTCAGAGACGTTTATGGGATTTTACATCTCCTATCCAGTGTGTTTACGTGAGTGCAATAACTTAAGTGATGTTTAAGATTCCATCTCCCAAGGATCCGTTAAAATATCTACATACATAGTACAATACAATATTATAATAGTGTATATAGTAACGTAAAGTATTAAAATAGCATTTAAGTCGTTACCTATATCTCCCTTAGCACATTTTATATATTCCCGTAGATAGATATTATAAGCTCCACCAAACCGGTGGTTTACTCAAGGAGCACTATATAGGTACGGTACAAACTTGTAGTGGGCGCGATAAGGCATGTGACAAGGCCTGCGAGGCAATGCCAGTGTAGGATTCTACCGTTCGCAAAACTGGGCTAGTGGTAACGCATAGCAGCTACTGCCGCCCCCCTCAGAACACACTCGCATAATCAAATCGAGGGGTGGCCACCAAATCAATCCCAAGGTCATAATATGGTATCGAAGAAGCATGTCTGATCGAAGATGCGACCTCACTTGGCCCAGGAATAGCTCCTGTTTTAGTCACATCAAGCTGACTCGAGAGAGTCAGGGCTACGTTAATACCTCATATAGAATCGTTTGCCAGACCATCCTACTTCATTCTGGATTCTGTAACAACCCATAATTTTGTAAATATTTTAATTAAGTTTTACTTGAAAACGTTGTTTTTTTTAAAAGTAAAATTTTCAATAATTAAAATTTTAAGCTAATAAGTTTTGGAAAAAAAGAGGGGAAAAAACTTATTGTAATTTAAATTTAAGCCTTAATTAATGTAATATTTCAGTTATTGATTCAAATAGAAAACATATGTAGTTTATTAATGTTTTCATGTGTTCATTATTTAAATCCAATCTTTTGGTTTTTGCATACTTTTGTTTAAAGTTAAAAAAAGGGAGGCTTCTTTATAAAAATAACTTGAATTTATTACAAAATATCACGATTCCTTTTATTTCCTTTTAAATTAACGTTAGACCTTAATTTATTGCTTAATATTAAAGAATTTACTAAGTTATAAATTTTAACATAAAGATGTTGTATTAAGTTTAAGACATTATTTACAATGATTTGTATACACATATGTGTGTGCGTTAATTTGACTTAAGATTTATAAGATGGACTTGTATGCAAAGTCATAACTTTTTTAATCTTAAACCCTTTTATTCTGGAGATTAGGTTCAAAATTGTTGTCTTTAATTTTAGGCTCATAAAATAGTGAAAGTTAATTTTAACACATTTATATGTATAAGTCTATTATATATATATATATATATATATATAGACACACACACACATACGTATATGTTTTTAATAATACTATGACCAATAAAGATATATATGAAGGAAACACCATCTTTGTACACAATCTAATATTGCACTTACATAATTTACTGTAGAATACATTTGGACATAGTTACATTCCATGCCATGAATAAATAGCTTGTTAATGACATTTAATTAATCAATCAATTTGATTAGAGAAAGAATGAAAGGTTTCTCTCTCCATATACATAATTAAGTTCTAGATTTACATGTTCTTAGGGAAAGAAACGAAAGGTTGCCTTAATTCTTGCCTTTTTGTTTTCCTAACATTTGTTCCTTTCTAGCCATTCATTCCTTTAGTTCAGCCGTATATTTTGCCTTGCAATTCACGTACAAGTTTCTCTTTTTCTCATCTTCTTTATTTTCTCATTTCCTAAGAGAGTGAAAAATATTACAAGCACTTTATTCTTTTATTTATAAAACCTTGGAATTTATTATAATATAAAAATTTAATTTGAGTAAATCATTTTCCAAAATTCTATAATAAAAATGAAAGTTTCTGAAATTTTTAACTTTGTTAAGGATTACTCTAATTGGAATTTTAAATAAAAAAATGGATTATCTACTTTCTTTAAAAATGTGTAATATTTTTTGAATAATAAATTTCATTGAAAATGGTAAATAAATCAGAATAATGTAAACATGTTAAGGAGTAACTTTTAAGAATTTAGTGTATTAATAAACTGTTAAAATTACGCATTTATAAGGGTACGATATTTAATGGAATAAATAACATATAAAATAGGAAAACGTATTAATTAAAAAACGTTACTTTTGTATTAATTTGGGGGTATTTTATTACGTCGGTTTTGCGCATTTTAAAATTCATACCGCAATATCTATATGAATAAAAAAAAATCAGTTAAAGAATTGCTTTAGCCAAAAGTTACACTTTCCATAGCTTTCATTGGTCTTAAGTTGGTATAAATTTTTTATTAGAGTAACGTTCACAAATTTGTCCAAACTCCATCTCCATTTCAAAGACAAATATTATTACTTGTAGTTACTTTTCTTAATTCGCTCAACCTATTTAAATTGCAAATCGCGCAACCGTTAATTAATGCAATGCAGGGAAATCATTTTCTTCCTTTTACGTCTAAAATTTGAAAATTTACAAGTCGTTTTCCCCTGATAAATGCAAGCTTCCTATCTATAACACGTTCTAAACGAATTATAATTTTTGCCTTTGTTCCTAAATAAATTGCCATGCACTTTTAAAAGAGAAAATTCAACCGTGCCTTGTCAATGCGTTTAAAGATATTTCACCTTCCATTTATTTTAATAAGTATAAAATGTTGTAAATCCATAACCGGTTCACATATCAACTTTTCTCCTTGCCTTTCCTTTCACCATTATCAACGCAAGATTTAATTTATACAACACTTTCGAGATTTATGATTTCCTTACCGTTCACATTTTTGATTTTTTGCCATTCCTTTATCAAATCAATGTACGTTACTTTTGGATATGTGGTCAAAGATACCACTGTAAAAATTAACTATTTGATTTAAATAATCTTTGCCTTATAAAAGCAATAATTCAACATCCCATACCAAAGCAAAAATATTTGCTTGCCTTTTTGTTCCCATTGATTTGCACACGTTACTTTTCCTTGTGTACAAAGCTTCTGCCTATAAATACAAACCTCATATCACATTTTCTCACCTCAAAATTGTCTACATCTCCATCTACTTCTTTCTTTTTCGTGAGCAGGGAATCAGGTAATGGTTTATTTATTTTTCCTTCCTTCTTCTTTTTGTTTTGTTATATTTTGTCGTACACTTCATGCTCGGCCGCACCCTACCTCCTCCATCACTACTGTTGCCAACTCCTCCTCTAAGCCGATCCTTTTATTTGACAAACTTTGTTGAATATTCATGATACAAGTGCATGCGTGCATGTTTTTTGATAGTCAGGTTCGTGTCCTATTGTAGCAGCAAGAGCAAGTAAATTTTTATAAGTGCAGTTGTGTAGTAAAGAAAAAGAAAAAAAAGGAAAAAAAAGAGAAGTAAAATAGAATGGATAGGCCGAGCACCACTTTTTGAAATAGTATCTCAACGATTTATCCACTGTTTTAATATAGAGTGCGTTCATATAACTCAAATAAAAGGTGGGCTGAGCAGTGAGAACATGGCCAAGATGTGGGTGGAGTGGTCGAGAATTTGGGTCAAAAATTTTCTTATTCTGTTTTCAATAATCATAGCAAAATGCGAATGCTTAGTTTTTCATTCATCTTGTTCAAGATTTGAATCAAGACGTTGCCTCCACGGAAATCTGATCGTGTCGTTTGTACGTTTCTTTATCAAGTGATACAATCGTTTGAATCTAATTTTCTACAGCTTTAAGGTGAGTATTCCTCACCAGACAAACGTACTTGTATATCTGTGAATTTATCACAAGTGTAATTGTAAATTTATTTTATTTAATTTTATCTACCTGTGATGTAAACTTATGATGTTGAAACCCCATTTTTTTTTACACATCATCGGTTGCATTATCCATTATTATATTATTTTTTTGCAGTTATACTATTTATTATTATTTACTATTTAATCACACTGGAAGTTCCCTGTAAAAATAGAGATCATTACAGGCTGAAATGATAGGCCTGAACAACATTTATATTTCATTTATTTATTTAGTCATTTTAACTTGGGATTGCGGGTTTGAAATGATAGAACCCAGTTTCCTTTGAAATTTACGGATTGAAATGATATAGTATCTGTATCACTTAATCTAGGCTAGAAAATATTATACAGACCCGTGGTTATATATATATATGTATTTTTATTAAATGTTTAAATAATTCTTTGTTTAAAAATTGGATTTAAATGATTTTTATATGTATAATATTATACTAGTCAAATATGTAAATAATATTAGAATTCAAAGTATGGGTTTAGTTGAAATTTGGATTTGTAAAACAAGTAGAATTTAAGTTAAGAAATAATTTATGAAATTTGGTATAACTTGAATATAAAGCGGATAAAAATAAGTTAAGTTTTCTATGAATTAAATAGTTAGATTTGTAAAAGATGGAAATCGAAATTTAATTTGATTTAGAAATGGAAGGCTATTTTTGGAAACAAAGGTAAGGTAAGAAATTAATTGGAAATTTGTTTATTTTGGATATGGGAATTTAACTGAACTATAAGTAAAATGTACATAAATTTTTGCACCTGATTTTATTAAGTAAAGTATAAGAGAAGTTAGAAATTTATTTATAAAATATACTTTATAAAAATCATAATTTATCGAGTAATTTAAATGACTATTTAAGAGGTGGAAATAGGATTTATAAATTAAATTGGGTTAATTATTGTTGAAACCATATTGAAGTTAAAATTTTAGGTTACTCAAATGAACTAAGGTATAACCTTGGAGATATATTGGATTTTTATTTTAACTTCACCTTTTTCAATATAGCATTTGATTCAAATATAACTATTTTGGAATTTATAAACCACGGGTAATAATAACGTGGGTTGTTAAAAAGATTGGGATCGGATATGGACATACTCTCTGTCGATACCGAAAACCATTTTGACAACCATGTACGCGGTGGAGATTCCAGAATGAAGTAGGATGGTGGTGACGTTTCCTTTAAGGTAAATACGTGGACCCGACTCCCGTGAGTTGGCATAAGGTGGCTAAAACAGGAGCGATTGACGGACTAATAAGGTAGAACCTTTGATCGGACGCACTTCTTCGGATGCCATTCTATTACTTTGTGATTGTTTGGTGCGCACCTTTGATATGGGAGTGTTGTTCGAGGTGGGTGATAGCTGCGCGCTACGCGTTACCACCGGTCCAGAAGCGTAATTGGTATATCTACCCTGGCATTGCCTAGTTGTGCCGTGTCACCTACCATAGCGCGCCTTATACGATTTTGGTTTTGTACCATACCTATGGAGTTCCCTCTGACGACCCCCATTACGGGGGAGATTACGGTACTGTATAGACTATGGGAATATATTATGTGTTAAGGTGGAAAATGTAAGGCCTTAACGCTATTTAAAAGTAAGTTTATTTTACTAATAGACACTATTATAATAGCGAAGTATTACTACATAAAATAGTTTAACGGATCCTTAGAGGATGGGCGGTCCCAAGCATCCTTTAAGTTATTTGCTCTATATTACAGTACACTTGAATTATTTTATGTTGTATAAGTATGTATGTCCTGACTCGGGTGTTCATGTTTATTTTACGCTCAGGTCAGCCTGAGTTGCAGTTCAGTTTCATCCCGGAGCTAGGATTTCTGTAGATCACTTTCAAGCTGTTGGCAAACTTCCCTTCCAGTTCTTTATCTAAATCTTTGAAATCAAGACTAGTGGACATTTGGATTGTTCTACCGATGATTTAAAACTATATTTGGATTAAAGACTATGTAATTTTTATTTGATTGAGACTATTTATAGTGGCTTCATGAACCACTAAGTATTTTTAAATTCCGCTGCGAGTTTTCTGATATCTGTGTCTGTGATTCTGTGATTATTTATTTACTGTATATTTTGAGATTTGCCAAATTTATTTACAACGCGGTATTTTGAACAATTCAAGTCCGACATGTGTGGATGCGAATGGTTGAAAATATCGGGTCGTTACAGATTCTCCACCACGTACACAGTTGTTAAAGTGGTTTTCGGTATTGGCAGAGAGTATTACATTATCCGATCTCGATCTCTTTAACAACCAAATGCTTATTTCACACCGGATGTTCTTTTACATTTCCAAAACCAATTCATAATTAATATCAAAATATCATATTCACTTAAAGTCATATTACTTTGAAATCATATTCACTTTCGAAATCATTATCACTTTCGAGATCATATTCACAAAATAAGTCAAACCTACATTTCAAAATCATCATATTTACTCAAAATATGTCATTTCACTAGAAAAATATCATTTCAAATTCCAACGTAAGTTATAACATTCATTTAACCATATCCGCTTTTTAAATCAAGGATTAAATATAACAGTTCAGCCTCGCACCGTTTGAAATTTTCAAAAATAGTTTAGATAGTTATATTTGGTTTAAAATAGTAAAAAAAAGTTTAAAATAGTTTAAAATAGTTTAAATTAAATTAAAATATCTTAAAATAGACTAAAATAATTTAAATAGTATAAAATAGATTAATATATTTCAAAATAGATTAAAATAATTTAAAGTAGATCAAAATAGATTAAAATAGTTTAAGATGGATTAAAATACATCAAAATATTTTAAAATAGTTAAATGGTTTGAAACAATTAAAAATAGTTTTAATATAGTAAATAGATTGGAAATCTAAATACATCTGAATTTAAAATAATATATCTTTAAATAGTTTATATTAAAATAATTATTTTGAAATAGAATCAAATCAAACTATCTCTTTCATTTCAACAAATCTGGACCATATCCAGATTCCAAATCAACAAACTCAATTTTAACCATTCAATTCAAATTCTCATAAAAACCATTTCAATTTACATCAATTTCAAATCCAAGTTTGAACTTACAATTTAAATCACTTCGAATTCAATAGATTTCAAAGTTTAAATATTCAAATACTTACAACAATTTAATTTTGATAAATTCAATTTATATTCCAAAATTCAACTTTAAAATTCCAATTTACTTCTTCAAACAAATCAGTTAAACCAATTTCAATGTCAACTTCTAAAATCTTGGATTTTGAAAATAATTTAGTTTATAAAATTTCTTCAAAATATCATTTAACTGGATCCAAAAATTAAGAATTAAAAATCATTTAATTTACCAATCCGGAGTCCGTATCTAATTTTCTACCCTATGGTCAAGTGACCAGGATATATATCATTTCAACCGTAATAATTTAATTAACAGATATATATCATTTCAACCCGCAATCTCGAGTTAAAATTCAGAATCCATAAAACCATGCGAGTTTATCATTTCAACCCATAACAATTTCTCCCTATCTATAAGATCGTTTAGGTATGTATCATTTCAACCCATAGTAATTTCTAACGATAAACTAAGGGAAGTTGTAGTGTGATAACAATATGTAAAATAAACATACATCCAATCATCTAAATATCAACAATTATACATCCATCACAAGCATCATTCAAATCAACCAATAAATAATGAAAATTAACCGGTTATCATTAAGAGGTATTTAACTGGAAATTTAAATTCAATATTAATATAAATGGCAACTAAATTCAATAAAAATTTAGATTTAATTGGAATGACGATTTAAATATATCAAACAGCAATCGATCAACTTCTAATCACATCATAAATTTAATTTAACTAACGTTAGATAATTTAGTAGTCGTGAGTGGATTAGAACACCCACATTTGATTTTTCATCGATTTAAAATCCAATTTAAGCCCAAAAATATAACAGTATCAAAATCCAACCAAACTAATTCCATATTGTCTGGAATTTTGGTACGATCGCAATGGAGAAAACCGTGCGTAAATCTAACCCCGTAAGTAAAAGATATGTGGATTAGAAGTTATACGATTTATATAATAAAAATCAATAAAATAAATAAATCACAGGCCATGTCACCTATCATCAGCACGAACCCTATCCTAGTTCGACCCTCGCGCAAGAAGCCAAGCTGAAGTCACCACCGTTCAACCATTTTTGCCACTGCTACGCTATCATCCATGACCATCAGCGCAGCACCGTGTCCCTCAGGCTGAGGCGCACATCCTAATACCCACCATGACAACTCCGACCTCCTCCTCCTTATCCACCGCCGCTCACATTCAATAGCCCATCTTGGCGATTTCTGACCACTTCGACATGAAGCGAACATATAGATCGAACCCTTTCATCACCCTCTACACGCCCATACAACCCGATCGAACCCTCGTCAACGATCTACCGTCAAAACTAAAACCCTAACATGACGGCCACGGATTCATCGGCAATTTTCGGTCAAACTATGCACCAAAATTAAAAATGAATTACTATAGTATGGTGCGCTTGTCGAGAGCTTTCCAACGATATATAATTCGACATAGTTTTGAGGAGTTTGATTTTCGATTTGAATTTGAAATTAAATTAGGGTTTTTTGCATTGAAGCAAGGTTTCTACCATTGGAGAGAGAAGATAGAAATAGACAGATAGATTTGTATGTAGAGGAATAAGAAATATAAAGGCTACTATGGTTTATAACATCCTGTATATACAAAGGTAGATAAGAACGAAAGGATAGATCGATTTGGGTCGAAACAATAATGACGACCCGAAAACCCCGTTTTGTTTTCGAAACGAAAATAGGTCATCCCATATATAAAAATAAATGTTTTCGATATTTTTAAACTCAATGGAACAGGTTCCAAACCTTAATTCAAAAGTATGCAGAAGTTAGCTTTTAAAATCAGCTTATTTCAATTTAATTCAGTAAATTGATTTTTACGCGTTTCGAGCCCGCACGATCTAACGACAAGTCCGATCGCTATGAAACTTGAAATCCTATAACAATTTATTGTTACGGATTCAATGAAACTTGTTTCATCAAAATCTGAGACAGTGGTCAAAATGCTATTTTCACGTTAAATAAATTATTATTAAATAAATTTAATCACTTTTAATTTCAAATTTAATAATTAATAATTTCCATCACATGATTACATATAAATTTATAACCTTTTAAAAAAAAATTCCATGTCAAATTAAATATCAAATATAGCACCAATTATAGCATTGAATTGCAATTGCAATAAATTCATTAGTAACAATCTTAAATTCCAATAAATTCATTTAATTTACATCTTATTATTCAATCAACCATCACCTTATGGATATAACTAACATTGATTTGCATTTTATTACATCAATATTCTACAGTTATCATCTTAATTCATATTAACTGCAATATTTAATTATATTAATTCACATTAGTCTCTAAATTAATTTAACACATTAAAATGAGATGACAAATAAACAAATTGTTACTTTTAAGTATTTTAATCATAATTATAAATTATTTTGTTTACAACCAAGATTATAACTACTTACCACCTCACCGATTTCATATTCTATGTTGATCAATTTCAATTAATTACGTATAATTTCTATTTTTATTACAACATTTGGTTTATTTCCTTATTTACAATTTCCAAACTTAACTTTACAATCATTTCAATCAATTGAAATTACATTAAAATAGTTATCATTTACTTTAAATCACATATTAAATTACATTCTAGTTATTTTTCTCATTAATAAATCTTAAATTTTTAATTTTTAATTTTTCACAACATTAAATTTCAAAACTTATTTGATAAATAAATTTAATTATCGAAAATTACGGGTCATTACACTCTCCCCCACTCAAAACTTTTTGTCCTCGAAAGGGAAAAAGAAATTAATATATTATATTTCAAGTATTAAGTTTATAAATAATTAATTTACATAATTAAATAATATAAATAAAATCTATAATTTATAAACAAGTAAATCCTTTCGTACTCAAGTTCAATAAAAGATTGAAAAACATTTCCACTTTCATTAAAAAAATCAGGTCCAAAATTCTCGAAAAATTTCGACGGAGTCTCCTTTATACGAAGAGGTCCGAGAGAAATAAAATATCAATAATAATCATATATTTTCAAAGTAAAATATCCAAAACCATGGGAGAACAGTATAATATCGCTATAAAACCCTAATCCGAAAACATACCTATTTTGTCGGGCAAACAACGCTTTATTTATGAAACCAAAAGCAGTAGCTATTGCTTCCATAACCTGTGTTTCACTTATATAATCCAAAGAATTTAATAACTATGTAAAAAGAGAAATATTTAGGTTGTTCAATTAATAGCAAAACAAACCAATGAGACATAACAATAGTCACTTGCAAACAATACCATACGGTCATTACTTATAATCAACGAAATCAACCATCCAATCATAGCAACTAAAAAAATGGTTTGCTCAGGCCCAGAAATCATTAATCATACAAGGGTGATAAATAAACTATCAAGTGTATCATACGCTCAACAGCTTGTGGTAATAACTTAATAGATTATTTATACATCCTTATACATTTAGAAGTACCCTTTCCCGCACATCCATAAGCCAAAACATCCAAAGTTTCAAGTATTATTTAAGTTTATTCTTATTAATTTCCTTTCACATCATTTACCGTTCATTTATTTTCATTCATTCATATGATGATTATTTTATTAATTAATTTGCCTTCATTACTTACGAGATTTATTTATGATTCTATATTTGAAATCATCTTTGAATACATGTTCAAGTATTACATACATTTCATAGCAGTTTATTTCATATTTATTATTTACTTATAATCATTAATATCCATTTTAATATCAATATTCATCGATGAATCATTTCAGTCATTTTCTTGAGTTTATATCATTTGCTTAAATAATATTTACCGTTTTTACTATTTAATTTAATTACAAGCATTTCACAATGTTAATTTATATTTATAACCTTTCATTGTACATCTAAGTTCTTATTTATAGAAATAATTCTATCGAACACTTTCATTATTTAAGTTTTACTTGTGTAATATCATATTACATATTCCTATTTAACATTACAACTTTTAAACATTTTTGGTAAGTTATATATGTGTGTGTGTGTGTGTGTATTTTAAGAATGTAATTGAATGTTACATAGGTTTTTCTTATTCGTTTAGTTAACAAAATGTTCAACAATTACATCTTCTAATTTCATTACTCTTTAATTTATAAGCGACAACCTTCAATTTCTTTACATTTCATTAATCAATTAACCCTTAATTTCTTAATTTTCATTTTAGAAGTTTCCAATTATTAATATAGTCAAGATTTCATTCACTGTAATAATTAGATACCTAATTTATAGAAACTTAATAACTAAATACCGGGTTCCATTTCAAATCATTTAAAAATAATGTATATGTAATTGTATCTTTTATATATAAAAATCATATTTATAAATTAAAATTAAGATTTGGTTATCAATCAAATATGCAGTAAAACCACTATAGTGATCTTCCCTTTTGAAACTTGAAAATGAACATCGATGATGCATGCACTCATCACTGAAATTATTTTTCAAAGATAGAGAGGGGAGTACCAAATTTATTTGCTTTAAAAACTCCTTTAAAACATATTTTTTCAATTGTTTTGAAATATTTATATCTGAAACTACTTTCGAATAATACTAGTATTATATTCTAAAATCTTTGAAAACCAATTTCAAAATCCCGGAAATTAAGGTCTCAAATTATTAATTTACATTTACTTGATCTGTAAATCTTATTTTGCAATCAATATTTATAAAATTTCACTTCCTAACAACAAACATATTACAAGCAACTATATCCATTTATAAAATTATTCTTTTATATAAAAAATATAATACTAGGTAAAATTATTTCATTTACCTATATTTCAAAAATAATATTGTGTCGGTCTACCCAATTAACTGTTTAGAAACCCCTATCGATTCCATAACGTCCTATGTAACGACCAGAATTTGTAAATACTAAACAGAATAAATTAACACAATATAAAACATTTTATAACACTAACAAGTACGCTCTCTCATATATACACTAAAACAACTCATTCTAGGGTTTTACTACCCTATCTCTAATGAGTCAAATCCCACACAGCTAAAGTTATCGCTAAACTGATACCAAATGTAATGATCCACCTTTTCACACAGTTTAAAATCGACAATAATCCACACATGTCGACTCAAACCATTCAAAAGGGAGGATTATTATGGGGTATATAAGAAAAAGAAAAGAAATGAAAGAAAAACAAAACACAGAATCTCATAGTGGAATGACAAAATACAACAATCAAATAAATAGTTCATGAAGCCGTTTTACAAATAACATTTGATTACACTTTTACAATATATACCAGAGTTACATACAATAGAAATAAATAAATAATGTAGAGGAACAACATGATGAGGTAGTATAAAATAATAATAGTGCTAAATCTTCGTCTTCATCCTCCAGAAATAAGGTCTTTAATACACTGAAAAACTCAGACTGAACCGAACGTAAAGAAAAGACAAACACTCGAGTCAGAACCAAAAGATCTTATGTAAGTTAAATCAACAGTAAATAATACGAGTGTAATAACTTCAGAGATGTTTACGGGGCTTTACATCTCTTATCCTGTGTCTAACGTGAGTGCAATAACTTAAGAGATGTTCGGAATTCCATTTCCTAAAGATCTATTAAACTATCAACATACATAGTATAATACGCTATTATAATAGTTTCTATGGTAAAGTAAAGTAATAAAATAGCGTTAAGGCGTTACCTATATCCCCCTTAACACATTTTATATATTCCTGTAGTCTATACAGATACTGTAAGCTCCACCAAACCGGTGGTTTACTCAGGGAACACTCAATAGGTATAGTACAAACTCATACTAGGCGCGATAAGGCACATGACAAGGCACGCGAGGCAATGCCAGGGTAGGATTCTACCATTTGTAGAACTGGACTGGTGGTAACGTATAACAGCTACTACCGCCTACTCATAATACACTCCCATAATCAAATCGAAGGGTGGCCACAAAATCAATTGCAAAGTCATAATATGGTATCGAAGAAGCATGTCCGATTGAAGGTGCGACCTCACTTGGCCTAGGTACAGCTCCTGTTTTAGTCACATCAAACTGACACGAGGGAGTCAGGGCTACGTTAATACCTCATACAGAATCATGCGCCAGACCATCCTACTTTATCATGGATTCTCCACCACGTACACAGTTGTTAAAGCGGTTTTCGATATTGACAGAGAGTCTGGCAATATCCAATCTCGATCATTTTAACAACCAAACGCTTATTTCACACCGGATGGTTCTTTTACATTTCCAAAACCAATTCATAATTGATATCAAAATATCATATTCACTTAAAGTCATATTACTTCGAAATTATATTCTCTTTCGAAATCATTATCATTTCGAAATCTTATTCACAAAATAAGTCAAACCCTCGTTTCAAAATCATCATATTTACTCAAAACATGTCATTTCACTAGAAAAATATCATTTCAAATTCCAACGTAAGTTATAACATTTATTTAACCATGGATTAAATATAACAGTTCAGCCTTGCACTGTTTGAAATTTCCGAAAATAGTTTAGATGGTTATAAATGGTTTAAATGAATTTTAAAATGGTTTAAAGTAGTTTAAAATAGATTAAAATAGCTTAAAATAGACTAAAATAGTTTAAGATAGATTAAAATAGATTAAAATAGTTTAAAATAGATTAAAATAGTTCAAAATAGACTAAAATAATTTAAAATAGATTAACATACTTTAAGATAGATTAAAATAGTTTAAGATGGATTAAAATAGTTTAAAATAGATTTAAATAGTTTAAAATAGATTAATATAGTTTAAAATAGATTGAAATAGTTTAAAATAGATTGAAATAGTTTAAAATAGATTGAAATAGTCTAAAATAATTAAATGGTTTGAAATAATTAAAAATAGTTTTAATATAGTAAATAGTTAGAAAATCTAAATAAATTTGAATTTAAAATAATATATCTTTAAACAGTTTATATTAAAATGATTATTTTGAAATAGCATCAAATCAAACTATTTCTTTCGTTCTAACAAATCTGGACCATATCCAGATTCCAAATCAACAAATTCAATTTTAACCTTTCAATTCAAATTGTCATAAAAACCATTTCAATTTAAATCGATTTCAAATCCAAGTTTGAACTTACAATTTAAACCACTTCAAATTCAATAGGTTTCAAAGTTAAATATTCAAACGTTTACAATAATTCAGTTTTGATAAATTTCATTATATTCCAAAATTCAACTTTAAAAATCCAATTCACTTCTTTAAACAATTCATTTAAACCAATTTCAATTTCAACATCTCAAAGCTTGGATTTTGGAAATAATTCAGTTTATAAAATTTCTACAAAATATCATTTAACTAGATCCAAAAATTAAGAATTAAAAATCATTTAATTTAACCAATTCAGTGTCCGTATGTAATTTTCTATCCTATGGTCAAGTGATATATATATATATATATATATATATCATTTTAACCTGTAATAATTAAACTTACAGATATATATATATATATCATTTCAACCGGCGATCCTGAGTTAAAATTCAAAATCCATAAAATCACTCGAGTTTATAATTTCAACTCATAACGATTTTTCCCTATTTATAAGATCGTTCGGGTATGTATCATTTCAACCTATAGTGTTTTCTAACGATCAACTAAGGGAACTTGTAGTGTGATAACAATATATAAAATAAACACATATCCACTCATCCAAATATCAACAATTAAACATCCATCATAATCATCATTTAAATCAACCAATAAATAACAACAATACTCATTAATAGGTATTAACTGGCAATTTAAATTTGGTATTAAAGTAAATGGCAATTAAATTCAATAAAAATTCAGATTAAATTGGGACGACGATTTAAACATACCAAACAACAGTCAATCAACTTCTAATCACATCATAAATTTAATTTGACTAACATAAGATAATTTAGTAGTCGTGAGTGGATTAAAACACCCACCTTTGATTTTTCATCGATTTAAAATCCAATTTATGCCTAAAAATCAAATAGTCTAAAAATTCGATAAAACTAGTTTCATAATATCCGGAATTTCAATACGATCGCAATGGAGAAAACCACACGTAAATCCGACCTCATCAGTAAAAGATATGTGGATTAAAAGTTATACGATTTATATAATAAAAATCAATAAAATAAATAAATTACAGGCCACGTCACATATCATAAGCACGAACCCTACCCTAGTTCGACCCTTGCGCACGAAGCCTAGCTAAAGCCGCTGTCGTTCAACCATTTTCGCTGCTACTACACTATCATCCATGACCCTCAAACTACCTCGCTCAGGCCGAGGCGCGCGTCTCAGTACCTACCATGATAACTCCGACCCCCTCCTCCTCATCCATCAGTGCTCACGTTCTGTAGGATCGATTTCACTCTAGGGGGTGAATAGGATGATACTATTAATTATAAAAATTATCGTGGAAGTTTATAAAATATTTTCAATACAGATATATCAGAATTATAGCAGCACGGATAATAGCAGAATAATAAATGCAGAAATAGAACGACACAGAATTTACCCAGCTTCGGCAAAACTCTGCCTACGTGCTGCCTCCAAGGTTTCTACTAGAAATTAAGCAGTCGGACGCTTACACATGTAAACTTGCGACACCCGCTATCGACTAGCCTTAACTCTACGCTCAAAACCCTACCACAACTCAACCATTGAGTTGCGAATTCTCGAACTACACCACCGTAGCTCGTCCCCTAGTCACACGACCAGAAATTACAATTGTTTAAAAGGAAAATTACAAAATTAAAAGCAATTTAAAACAATAAACCCTAATATATATACTAAGCCCAAAAATAGAAGAAAGTTGCCCAATTGAAAAATTAGAAGTGAATTCCCTTTTTATTATATCGGCCTGTTTTACTTTTGCAAGCGACTGCTCGTTCTCTTTCGTCTTCTCTTCAACTAAATTAGGGTATCTGAAAGCACCGACGTTAGTATCTCGATCGAATGATGATTTACATCCCTTAGCTTTATCGATCGATGCTTTCTTCTCTTTGTGCTCGTTCATGGCTGCTTCCGGTATTGAGTTCGAATTAACGAATCTGGTATGTGAATTATATCGTTTAAATGCACTGTTGTTTGCCTTGATTCGAACTCGATTCGAGTTGTTGATTTATTGTTCTCTGTTTAGCTTCGAACTCGAATAATTTTTTGCCGATGATGTTTAGGGTTTATATAGGATTCATTCTCCTATAATTTCGTTCGTATATTGTATACGAATTCGTCTGATACTTTTATGCTTGGCCGTTTGATTTTGATCGAATGTTGTGATATATTTTTGACTTATTCAAATTCGTATATTTTTTGGTAGCTTGATTCACACAGCTTCGATTGATTTCGTGGCCACCACGGCTTGACTTTAAACTGTTCGATTCTGTTCTTGTTGACTTCGGCTTGATACTGTGATAATGTTTGACTTCGGCCTTCATGGTTGAACTTGCTACTGTTGATTTATGACTTGTTCCAATTTTTGCTTGCCGTTCCATGATTATTTTCTGTGAGTTCGGTTGTTGAATTTGTCTGGAACATTGATGATGCTATGCACTTGTTTTATACATTCAATGTATATTAATACATGTTGTTCACCGGTTTGGTCGCTTTTGAGTTCTGATAGTACTTGAGTAAGTGTAAACTTGTAGTTGCATATGCATATCGGTTTGGTTTCATTGTAGTCTACTGCACCACTGTTGTCATCTGTTGCAGTTTGTCATGCTGTTGTAAGTTGTAAGCGTATTACCTGAATCTTGTGTTCTTTACTTTGATATTGCATTCTGGTCGGTTTCAATTCTCTGATTTTTTTTTTACTTTGGTCATTCGATCATTGTCTTGCATTGCACTGACCATTGCTAGTATTGCATTCATGTTGTTGCTCCACTGTTTTGTATGGTATTTGATTTTGAAGTCTCTGATTAAACTTGGTTCATGCCATGCTTTGCTTGAGGTGGTTTGTTGTTCCATGGTTTCAGCATTGTGGTGAGTTTCTCTGACCGGTTGACTGTTGCACACATCTGTTCGTCTGCACATCCATGTTGCCTCCTCTGTTTCATTTTTGTTCTTTTGATTCCACTGTACATATATGTGCTTGCTGTCTCATTAATGCATTCATTCATGTGTCTGCTGTGCACTTGGTTTGCATTGTTGGTCTGGTCTGGAGTATTTGATTGATATTGGTCATTGGTTCGTCGAAATCACAGTGGCATTTGCATATGTATTCATCCACTTGTGTACATACATTTATGTATGTATGTATGTGATTTCATCTTGTACCTGTGTCATTTACTAGTTCACTTGATTTCATGGTTCACCACTGTTTTTTGGTTCTGGTCTTTGGGTTAGGTCTTTGATGTTGAGACTGCTGTTTCATGACTTCGACATATATGCTGTTGAACTACATGTTAAGGCCCGGTGAACTGTTTTGATGCAAGTCTGTACTTTTATTCATGAGTTGGTCAGTGCAGTTTCATTGTGACTTCACTTGATTTGAACTGTAGTTTGAATTATGATGTTGTTGCCATTTTGGTCCAGGCTTGATTTATGTGTCTTGACCATTTCATTTGGATTTGCATTTATGTTGAATCCAGCTTTAAAGCTTGGGTTTGACCTTGTGCTTGTGACGTGATTTTATTTGTATTTCTCTTGAGTTGAACCCGGCTTTTAATTTGGATTTGACCTTGTGCTCACCTGTCCCTGTAACTTTATCAAGTGTATGTCAGTGTGCACGGCTTTGCGACATGTATAGTGACACACTGTGCATGTCACAAGCTGTTCGGGTATGATGAATTCAAAAATAAATGATGACGAACAGCCCAAATAACCGAGGCAAATAATATTTTCGAAATTACATTTTATTTTACACTGCAAAAATATTTTATTTTCAGTTTTACCGCGTCAATGTATATTTTTGCAGAATACTCAGATGCAAGATTCAAGTTGAAGATTAAATACAAGTGAATGAGCATATGTAGTGAGGACAATTATGTAAATTGAAATGTGATGTAATCGAAATTGTGTATATATATAGTGAGAGCATAAATTTATACTATTCAAAATTGTAATAAATATTTATTTGAATAAAATATATGTTTGAGTTCAAATTCTGTGTTATTTGTTTTATTCAGAAAATATTTATTTAATCTGTGAAAAATATAATAGTACATGAACAAATACAGTTAAATGAATATATATATATATATGTCTATTATCATCAAACAAAAATCATATGCTCGCATATTCAACAATCTCCCCCTTTTGATGATAACAAACACATATTTAAGATTTTGAATTTATTAAATGTATTTGATCATTCAAATTTGCTCCCCTATTTGAATGCTCCTTCTCTACACAAAGCTCCCTCTTCATATATGCATGTAAATAAAAATATGCAAATGAGCCTAGACGCAAATAGAAAATAACTGACCTTTATTTTTCAAAATCTTAACTTTTCTCTCCCCCTTTTGTTATCAGCAAAAGAGTAATAGTGTTAGAAAAATAGAGATAAAGTGATAGACAATAATACAACATTAAAACTCAATCGAATATAAATATTAAGTTTCAATAAAAAAATCAAACAAAAATCATAAATACTCTGTTTGACGCATATTCCACTTTAGAATAATATGGATGATGCAAAAACCATATAGTTGTATCTATTTGTGGTATATTTATATCAGGAATTTGAATATCTACTAACTATGCATAACCGTTATGAATTTTAAATGAGATTAGTAGTATTCCATTTTTTTTATAAAAAATGAATTCATGAATCTTCTAACCACACATAACCGTGAGGACTTTTAAATGGGATTAGAATCAACTTGTCTATTTGACAAATCAATTTTGATATGCGTTCCATACATGCATAACTGTGAGGACTTTTAAATGAGCATGGAAGCACATAATCAGAAATTCCAAGTAATTCATCCATGCATAACCGTGAGGACTTTTAAATGAGAGTGAATACTTTGGATTTAAAAAATAAAATAAAATGAAAAACGAATGATTCCTGTTTAAAGTACCACATATTGACAAACCATATTGAATTTTGATGAGTGATGGTCGATAGAAATATGACAGAAATAGAGATGGTCATGGAATTTTTACCAACAAATTTTTTTGTAACTCTTATTCAAATTTCTAAAGAAATTTACTAAATATACCATCTCAAGTTATAATATATGATTTGCATCAACACTCATTACTTTTTCGATCACTATTTATCTTTTCGATAATTAGTAGGGAGTCAGATTAGTCAATTTAATCATTTAAGATCAAATCCAAAAATAATTATCAAATTTTTTAAAAGTGACTAATCTAAAACAAGGTCAAAATGATTTTCTAGAAGGCGTTTTATAAGAAAAAAATTCTGCTATTTGAAAATATTTGAAATGAAAAATATGCAGATATTTTCTTTGAAAAAATGACGCAGCTACTGAAATGTCTCAACATAAATCACGTTTCACTAGTAATTTTTCTACCAACTAGATTACCGGTGTAATCTGCATCTGAATTTTCCTTTCACCCGAAATTATCATTAGTTAAATTTGATAGACGAGACCGTGATGTCGCAACAAATTCTTGAAGACCTTTTTAAATGAAATTCTTTTCAATTTTAATCGAAGCCGTGTATATAAGCAAAAACCATGAATATAGAGTCAGCCAAATGTATTATCATCAACCAATAAAACACCATAATTAATCCAAATTAATCTATATGAAGTATTTCAAGGATTGTAGTGTTCTCAGCATAAAAGAATAATTGGCTAACAATTTTGAAAAAGTCGGAATCATTATCATCAATCATTCTTTATCAATAACCGGCTGAATTAAATTCAGATTATGGTGCTTATTATCATATTTAATAAATTGTTCAAGATGAATATACCATTACCTATTTTACCTTTACGATATTTTTTGTTGTTGTCCATTGTGATTCTGTCACCTTCATACTAGGCTAAGGAGCTTTGATTTATCGCTCGTTATGTCCCTGGAACAACTAGAATCCAAGGAACACTATTGTAGTACCTTAGCCTGCCACCGTACCTACACAATGAAAGATTTTTGTGACCTATTTATTTTTATAGGTCCATGATTGTTAGCGGTAATTGATTTTGAAAAATAATATTGTGGAGACCCAAAACTATTTATATATGTTCCTTTTGGCATCCAAATTTGTTTAACTTTGAGAGATTTTATATCTGTGCCTTTTGGAACCCAAATTGGAATAGTTTTCACGTATTTCGATCTATACCAACAATTATTTTGATTATGTCCAAACTCTCTACAAATTGTGCACATGGAATTGACTTGATTAATTTCGTTTCTAACACATTCAACTTGATTATACCCAAGTCATTGTCTAACTGTATTAACGATTTGTTTTCCTAATAGCATATTCGACGATTTTTCACTTTTGGAAAATTTTCTTAAAGTTGTAGACAATTGTTGGACTTGTGTTTTGAGAGATTCATTTTTGTTTAATAATTGAGTGTACTTTTTAATAGAATTCTCTCTTCTAGTATTTTCACTCTCTTTCAAAATCAGAATTTCATTTTCAAGCGATTTAATTTTAAATTCAGATTTTTTAGTTTCTTCTTCGAGTGATGGACACTTATCACACTTAGGGATCATACTTTGATAGTTTTAACCAATTGATCAAGTTGTTTATTTAAATCTATCAAAGTATTTCTTTGTGATTCAAGTTTAGCGTATCTCTCCCTAAGTCTTTCAAAATAGCCATTTACTTCGTGGAAATATATAAGTAATTCTGAGTGAGTAAGTTTTGATACCTCGCTTGGCTCGTCATCATCGCTATCAATTATATCACCTTGAAGGCACATATCTGCTTTCTCACTCCTACTGCTAGTGCTTTATAATTATCATCGCTTTTATTCCACGTGGCTGCAAAACTTTTCCTTTTTGAATTCTTTTCTATGTCGTGTCGATATCGAGGACAATTGGGCTTGATGTGTCCAGGTTTGTTGCACTTGTGACAGATGATCTCCCATTCTTCTGGGTTATCTAGAACTTTGATTATTCTGCTTTTCAATTTTTGATTTAGAGCTGCATTTCCGTATTTGTGATTTCACTTTTTGAATTTCTTCATTAGTAATGCCAGCTCAGCTGTTCCAACATCATCATCATCACTGCTGCTTTTTGTCAATCTTGTTAAGCATGTTTCTGTGTCGATTATGAAGGATTTCTCATTGCTATTGACTTTTGCACCATATAATGTATCAAAAGTATTCCAGATATCCTGTGCACTTTCATAATGAGAGATAAAGTTAAAATTATCTTGATTAATATGAGAATATAATATATGCATAGCAAGAGCATTAATCGAGATAATTTTCTCATCTGTTATATTACACCCATTTTCAATAATATCCCAATATTTAAAATTAACAGATTTTAAATAAAATTCCATTTTTAATTTCCAATTCAAAAAAATCTGTTCCTTCAAAAATAGGAGGGATAATACTAGACCGACCCTCAACAAAAGTAGCCATTTTAAAATTTTAAATTTTAAAAAAAAATCGGTCTTTGAAAAAACCAAACTTTTTAAAACAAAAAGGTTTTTCTTACCTAACTCTGATACCACTTGTAGGATCGATTTCACCCTGGAGGGGGGATGGGGTGAATAGGGTGATACTAAAAATTACAAAAATTATTGTGGAAGTTTATAAAATATTTTCAACACAGATATATCAGAATTATAGCAGCACAGATAATAGTAGTAATAAACGTAGAAATAGAACGACATAGAATTTACCCAGCTTCGGCAAAACCCTGCCTACGTGCTTCCTCCAAGTTTTCTACTAGAAATTAAGCAGTCAGACGCTTACACACATAAACTTGCGACACCCGCTGTCGACTAGCCTTAACTCTACGCTCAAAACCCTGTCACAACTCAGCCACTGAGTTGCGAATTCTCGAACTACACCACCGTAGCTCATCCCGTAGTCACACGACTAGAAATTACAATTGTTTAAAAGGAAAATTAAAAAATTAAAAGCAATTTAAAATAATAAACCCAAATTTATATACTAAGCCCAAAAATAGAAGAAATCGGCCTAATTGAAAAATTAGAAGTGAATTCCCCTTTTTATTATATCCGCCTGTTTTCTTTTGCAAGTGACTGCTCGTTCTCTTTCGTCTTCTCTTCAACTAAATTAGGGTTTCTGAAAGCGCCGACGTTAGTATCTCGATCGAATGATGATTTACGTCCCTTAGCTTTATCGATCGATGCTTTCTTCTCTTTGCGCTCGTTCAAGGCTGCTTTCAGTATTGAGTTTGAACCAACGAATCTGATATGTGAATTATATCGTTTAAATGCACTGTTGTTTTGCGTTGATTCGAACTCGATTCGAGTTGTTGATTTATTGTTCTCTGTTTAGCTTCAAACTCGAATAATTTTTTGCCGATGATGTTTAGGGTTTATATAGGATTCAATCTCCTATAATTTCATTCGTATATTGTATACGAATTCGTCTGATACTTTTATGCTTGGCCGTTTGATTTTGATCGAATGCTGTGATATATTTTTGACTTGTTCAAATTCGTATATTTTCTGGTAGCTTGATTCACACGGCTTTGACTGATTTCATGGCCACCACGGCTTGACTTTGAACTGTTTGATTCTGTTCTTGTTGACTTCGGCTTGATACTGTGATAATTTGACTTCGGCCTTCATGGTTGAACTTACTACTGTTGATTTTTGACTTGTTCCAATTTTTGCTTGTCGTTCCATGATTTTTTTCCTGCGACTTCGGCTGTTGAACTTGTCTGGAACATTGATGATGCTATGCACTTGTTTTATACATTCACTGTATATTAATACATGCTGTTCACCGGTTTTGGTTGCCTTTAAGTTGTGATAGTACTTGAGTCAGTGTAAACTTGTAGTTGCATATGCATATCGGTTTGGTTTCATTGTGGTCTACTGCACCACTATTGTCATCTGTTGAAGTTTGTCATGCTGTTGTAAGTTGTAAGCATATTACCTGAATCTTATATTCTTTACTTTGATATTGCAGTCTGGTTAGTTTCAATTCTCTGATTTTTTTATACTTTGGCCATTTCAATCACTGTCTTGCATTGCATTGACCACTGCTAGTATTGCATTCATATTGTTGCTCCATTGTTTTGTCTGGTATTTGATCTTGAAGTCTCTGATTAAACTTGGTTCATGTCATGCTTTGCTTGAGTTGGTTTGCTGTTCCATGGTTTCGGCATTGTGGTGAGTTGCTCTGACCGGTTGACTGTTGCATACATCTGTTGATCTGCACATCCATGTTGCCTCCTCTGTTTCATTTTTGTTCTTTTGGTTCCACTATACATATATAAATGTGCTTGCTGTCTCATTGATGCATTCGTTCATGTGTCTGCTATTAACTTGGTTTGCAATGTTGGTCTGGTCTGGAGTATTTGATTAATATTGGTCATTGGTTCGTCGAAATCACAGTGGCATTTGCATTTGTATTCATCCACTTGTGTACATACATTTATGTATGTATATATGTGATTTCATCTTGTACCTGTGTCATTTACTGGTTCACTTGATTTCATGGTTCACCACTGTTTTTTGGTTCTGGTCTTTGGGTCAGGTCTTTGATGTTGAGGCTGCTGTTTCATGACTTCAACATATATGCTGTTGAACTACATGTTAAGGCCTGGTGAACTGTTTTGATGCAAGTATATACTTTTATTCATGAGTTGGTCAGTGCAGTTTCATTGTGACTTCACTTGATTTGAACTGTAGTTTGAATTATGATGTTGTTGCCATTTAGGTCGAGGCTTGCTTTATGTGTCTTGACCATTTCATTTGGATTTGCATTCGTGTTGAATCCAGCTTTAAAGCTCGGGTTTGACCTTGTGCTCGTGACGTGATTTTATTTGTATTTCGCTTGAGTTGAACCCAGCTTTTAATTTGAGTTTGACCTTGTGCTTACCTGTCCATGTAACTTTATCAAGTGTATATCGGTGTGCACGGCCTTGTGACATGTACAATGACACACTGTGCATGTCATAAGCTGTTTGTGTATGATGAATTCAAAAAGAAATGATGACGAACAACCCAAATAACTGAGGCAAATAATATTTTCGAAATTACATTTTCTTTTACACTGCAAAAATATTTTGTTTTCAATTTTACTGCGTCAATGTATATTTTTGCAGGTTACTCAGATGCTGGATTCAAGTTGAAGATTAAATATGAGTGAATGAGCAATATGTAGTGAGGACAATTATGTAAATTGAAATGTGATGTAATCGAAATTGTGTATATATGGTGAGAGTTTAAATTTGTACTATTCAAAATTGTAATAAATATTTATTTGAATAAAATATCCATTTGAATTTAAATTCTGTGTTATTTATTTTATTTAGCAAATATTTATTTAATTCGTGAAAAATATAATAGTACATAAGCAAATACAGTTAAACGGATATATATATATATATATATATATGTTTATTATCATCAAACAAAAATCATATACTCGTATATTCAACACGTTCAACAACCCATCTTGGCAATGTCTGACCACTTCGACACGAAGCGACCATATGGATCGAACCCTCTCATCACCCTCTGCACGCCCATACAACCCGATCGAACCCTCGTGGACGATCCACTGTCAAAACTAAAACCCTAATATGGACGACCACGACTTCATCGATAATTTTCAGCAAACTATGCACCAAAACAAAAAATGAATTACTGCAGTAGGTTGCAGTTGTCGAGAGCTTTCCAACGATATATAATTCGATATAGTTTTGAGGAGTTTAATTTTCGGTTTGAATTTGAAATTAAATTAGGGTTTTTGGAATTGAAGCTAGGTTTCTGCCATTGGAGAGAGGAGATAAGAATAGACAGGCTGATTTATATATAGATGAATAAGAAATAGAAAGGCTGCTAGGGTTTGTAACAACCTATATATACAAAGGTGGATAAGAACGAAAGGACAGATCGAATTGGGTCGAAACAATAACGACGACTCGAAAAGTCCGTTTCGTTTCCAAAATGAAAGCAGGTCATTTCATATATCAAAATATATGTTTTTGATATTTTTAAACTCAATGTAATAGGTTTTAAAGCTTAATTCAAAAGTATGCAGAAGTTAGCTTTTAAAATCAACTTATTTCAATTGAATTCAGTAAATTGATTTTTACGGGTTTCGAGCCTTCATAACCAAACGACAAGTCCGATCGCTACGAAACTTGAAATCGTACAATAATTTACTATTCCGGATCTTATGAAACTGATTTTGTCGAAATCCGAGACAGTGACCAAAATGACTATTTTCACTTTAAATAAATTATTATTAAATAAATTTAATAACTTTTAATTTCAAATTTAATAATTAAGAATTCCATCATACTTTATTACATGTAAATTTATAACCCTTCTAAAACAAATTTTCCATGTCAAATTCAATGTCAAATATAGCACAAATTACGTCGTTGAATTGCAATTGCAATAAATTCATTAATTACAATTTTAAATTCCAATAAATTCATTTAATTTGATTTATATCTTATTATTCAATCAATCATCACCTTATGGTATAACTAACGTTGGTTTACATTTTATTACATCAATATTCTACGGTTATCATCTTAATTCATATTAACTGCAATATTTAATTATATTTATTCACATTAATTTCCAAGTTAACTTAGCATATTAAAATGAGATGACAAATAAACAAATTTCCTTTAAGCATTTTAGTCATAATTATAAATTTATTGTTTACAACCAAGATTATAACTACTTACCACCTCACCGATTTCATATTTTATTTTGACCAATTTCAGTTAATTATGCATAATTTCTCTTTTTATCACAACATTTAGTTTATTTCCTTGTTTACAATTTTCAAACTTAACTTTACAATAATTTAAATCAATTGAAATTACATTAAAATAACTATCGATTACATTAAATCACATTATTAAATTACATTCTAGTTATTTTTCTCATTAATAAATCTTAATTTTTTAATTTTTCACAACATTAAATTCCAAAACTTAATTAATAAATAAATAAATTATCGAAAATAATGGATCGTTACACGCCATAATAAATGGTTTTCCCTTCGGCTTTGCACTGTCTGCCATCCCTTATCATCTTGATCCGCTGTTGTCTCAAAAGATTCAACCACACTCGTCCTGACTCCCTTGCCTTCAGGATCCGCCACAAATACATATGAAAAGAGATCCGTAAGGGTAAACGGGAATATCAATAAATGATAAATTAGATAGAGCAAAGTAGAGAAGAGGAACGAAGAAAAAATTCAAAAAAATTAACGTGAAATTATGCAAACCTTAGTCGCCTAGGGTAAAAGTCGACGTTAAGAAAATGCAGTTATATTCAATCTTAATGCATAATTTAACCGCATAAGGAAACTATTACAATAATAATGCTGTTACTACATACCAAACGCGAAATTGACTTTTAACTGCATGTTTACTGTTTTTTGAATATACCAATTTTAATGATGCAATCATAGCGTGACCTGAACGATGCAGATTTAAATACATCATTTATATGAAAAAGCTACATTTAAAAATGGTCCGTTGATACGATATTTCTACAGAAAATTGTTGCAATTTAAATATCAAAGTCAAAATAAGATGTGCAATAGTAATATGGATGCTAAAATAACATCTGATTGCAAAGAGATTGCGTGATCAGGGACTTAATTTATATAAAATTACAAAGAAGGGTGTTTTATGTATTAAAGTTATTTGTAGCGATCCCCTTTTTAATTTGGATTTACTTTATATGTTGTAATGAAAATATTACAATATTGTAGTCATCTTATCTAAGCACAACATAACAATACACATATTGTATTTCTTAAGTCTCCGACTGAGTAAACAAAATATAGACTCGTCTTTTCCTTCTATTCGCGAAATTAAATTACAAAATTGCAAAATCAAGCGTTGAAAGTAGGATAAGGGAAAGTGACAATAAAGAAGCTTAATAATGTTTCGCTTATGATACACAAAATTTCATAATGGGGCAGAGTGTGTGTTAGGTTTAAGTTTAATTAATACGACAGCATCCCATTGCTTTTGATAATCTTAACTCTACGCATGTTATCGTATTTAATTGATTGTCCACTTTAAAACAATGAGATTTTATCTAAAATCTAAAAAAGGAAAAAAGAAGAGGGGCACACCATCATAAAAATGACTTTGATGGTATTGTAACGAACAACTTTGTCCATATACAATTCCAACCATTATGAAATGATAAAAACCAATTTAACCAAAATATAACATTCCGTAGAACCATGTTGACTTCAATATGACAACCCTAAGTTTGATATAAATAAGTCTCATTACTTAAAATTATTTGACAGTAATGCATCTTGGATCAGAACCTCTTTATAATGATTGTCCATATCATGTAAATACTTTACAATCAATTACTTCCAATCCATCTCATCATAAAAATCATATGTTTGACAATTGCCTTTTCGCACTTCTTTAAGTTGCATGATTGACTTTTAGAAATTCATTTAGTTCTCTGCCAGCATTTTTATGGTTTAATACCATACGTGGCAAAAGTATAGCCGCTATACCTTTAATTTATTTTTATTTTTATTTTTATTGTTGTTGTTAATTACTAGTTTTTTAAGTGGTTGTGTATATAATAGATTTACGCGGATAATAAGAAAATAAGTTAGGGCACCCTTCGATTGTTTAACTTTCTTCACTAAGGAAAAACAGAAGGGTTCAATTATGTGAAATCAACACTATTTTTGTATTTGCTACTGAAATAAATAAAAATGAAATGAACAACTTAATTTTGTGGGACCTCTGAAATTTTTTGTATTACTAGCGAAGGCTTAAAGCCATTTCTTAAAGAATGCTCAACTAATGTTTTGATAGAAGTAAATCAAGAGTTCCATGATCAGCTGATAAATGTGAATACTTGAACTACTAACTAATTTAAAGTCTTAAAGATAGTGTATTTAAATACTTTTGAAATCCTATAGTTAATTTTGTAGTTATTTAAAACCTTGGTTTCAACAAAATTGAACTTACTCAACTAGTTATTTATTCTCTCCAATAGTTAACTTTTGGCATATAATGTGTTTTGGGCAAAACCTTCGGTGCATGCAAATATGAATAATTGAGGTCGATCTCGAAAACATGATAAGAATATTCAAATTTCAAAAGAAATCCCACGGTCCGCGCGAGATATTTATAAATCGCACCTCAGACTTTGCAGATTTCAAATCCCATCCTCGCTTAAGAAAACGCAGTATAATACAACCGCAGAATAAAAAAGGAACTAAAATTAAAATTTATTTCATTTCTCTCTCTCTTCGTCTTCCTTTTTCTTCTCCCGTCTACTCTCAAAAGATCTCGCTCCCTCCTTCCAAATATCGACTCTTTCTCTTTGCAGATCTTCAGAACCGTAGATCCACTACAGATCTGCTTTGGATCCATGGAGTCCATCGATGAGTTGGTGCATCTGTCGCAGTCGATGATGCAGGCAGCTGCCCTGCTTAATGATGAGGACGTGGATGAATCGGCACCGGTGAATCCGAAGAGGAGCTCGACTTTTCTTAACGTTGTTGCGCTTGGCAACGTCGTGAGTTGGAATTTTCTTTTTCTTGTTTAATCCTTGAGTTTCTTTAGATTAGGTTAGATATATTAGATTTGTTAGTTTATTGGTTTAATTTTGTTCTGATTTATTTGCAGGGTGCAGGAAAATCTGCCGTTTTAAATAGTTTGATCGGGCATCCGGTTCTGGTATATGATTATTTTTATTGTTTAAGTTTGATAAAAACGCTGAAAAGCTTTCATTATGGACTAATTATATGCTTTAATAAGTTACGGACAGCACATTATAGCAACTTAGTTTGCCTGGTCGAAACTGTATCCCTAATGTTTCCTCATATTAATTGAACTTTAAAGCCATACGGAATTTAGTGATATGAATGAATAGTTCCGCAATGGCCGAATAGCTTAGTAAATACTTACACAAACATACTAGAGAGCCTTAACATAACTTTTTTTTACTCTGTATATTTTGGTTGATCTCAATCGCTAATAGAAACCATAAGCTGACCTTTTGAAGGTTTGCACTTTTAATCCAAATCCCATATAAGAAAAATTACAGAACTGAATCATTAGGAAAACAAATGGACTGTCAAATAGTAAGTGAATAACTGTAAGTGCACTAGTTGTGTATTTATTATAGTAAAACTGGAAAATATAACCTTAAAATACTTTTATTTTGGTTGTATGACTAACTAACACCGTCAATGTAGTTCAACCATAAGTTAGAGTAAACAACTAGAGTACAAAGATACAGAGTACACATCAGAAAATACAACAACAAAAATTTCAAATCAATTTATGATTTTTGTAGAACGCGTGCTTTACAAAAGTTTAAAATCAAAAATGAATTGTTTTGTTATGATGGCACAGCCTACTGGAGAAAATGGTGCAACTCGGGCACCCATCAGTATTGACTTGCAAAGAGACGGATCTATGAGCAGTAAAGCAATCATTTTGCAAATCGACAACAAATCTCAGCAGGTTTCAGCAAGTAAGTCGATGACCTTTTGCACGACAACTACATTATTTTAACCATGTTTTCATACAAGTTTTTTTGATATGATGCAGGTGCTCTTAGACATTCTCTTCAAGATAGGTTAAGCAAGAGTGGCACAGGTAGGAGTCCTGCAGATGAGATCCATTTGAAGCTTCGCACGAGTACAGGTTTGTTATTTGTTATCCAATATGTGTTTCCCATTAATATGCATAAAGATTGATATGAAGTTTCAATGCATGGACATACAAACTTATTATCGTCTTATTTCCATTGCCCCATTTTATTACTTTTTGTTCAGGATAGCAGTGTACTTGAGTTCTCACTCATGCTTGTCGATCAATGTATATTGTTATTATCGTTCTTTATTAGCATTATTATTTTGAATTTTAAGGGTGCATGAGAAAGGTTTCTTTGACACTACAGGTTCACCCATTATTGTCAAATCTTAAAATCATACGATTTAAATCTCAATTGAAATCAAATATCTCCGTTACGATTCAATACTCCATAAAAAACACGAGTGAAAAATTAGTTTTTAAATTTAGATGTAGAAGCTTAAGAATCTTAATCATTTTCAAATATATCAATTATTATTTTGAAAAGAAGGATCGACGCTTTTACATGTTTAAATGTCATTCAAAAATTTACATAGATCGAAATTTGTAGTATACAAGAGTGTGTGTGTGTGTTACAGTGTAAGTCTTTTGGATCTACAATTATGGTTTAAATTCGGTTTGGATTTGAATTTTATACCTGATGATTTACAATTTAAATCTCATTTTGAAAACCTTGGGTTCACACATAGGTTGTTCTGTATTTGATGTATGGTACATGTGTTCAAATAACATGAAGTATGTATCAACAACACAACTTTCTAACAAACAGTATTGCTAACCTTGCGCTGTATACTTAAACCATTCATATGTATCTTGAAATTTGTAAGTTAACTCCCTGCTCAAGATTCGATTCACAAGCTAGTTGGAAAGCAATCAAGCACATCACATTTTCTACTTAACAAAAACACATATTCAGTGCAACACTACTTCTCATCTGATGTTTATTACTATCTCTTCATCTAGTAGGACACACTTGAAAGCATTAAATTCATACAATTAACACATCCTATCACATTAATTGGTTGGACCAAGTCACATAACATGCCTAAACAACTTTCATTGAACACTCTAGGCACCCACTCAACTAATCTACCCACATTATAACATGTTAGCGTTGTTGGATTCACTGTTTTTCATTCTATGCACCGATTTTAAAATTTATGATGAAGTGTTCTTTTTATAATTTTGTTTACACAGATACCTTTTGTAAGTAAGACAAATAACTCACAAGTAATAATCATCATTAAAAATGACTATTCATCAATGTTAAAATATTAGTCGATACTACTATGCAATGATGTGAATGGACCTATGATCTTTTTTATATTTGATTTGATTTGAATTTTTTTAAATGACATTTGAATTTAATTTTTATTCCGAGATATTCGAAATATATAAAATTGTTATAAGTGAATTCTGTTAACCGAGAAATCCTTATTATTGAATAAATGATTATATGAAATAAATGGAAGAAGATATTAAGAGAATCAAAGAGAAAAATTGGAACATACTGAAACATGAGAAAAAATTGTTGTGATGTATTGTTTTCCTTATCAACATGCGTACTAAATTTTGTTTTAGAAAGTTCAATTTTGCAAGACTATAGTTAATAATAGACCTCCTCAACGGTCAGGTTTCCTGAGTTGGTTGAACGAAATCATTCATATTGCCTAAAACCAACCCTTCGAATATGCGATGTGGGCGACGTGAGACGAAAGGGCACAAACAACTGCTCTTGGGTTTATTTTGTGATGTCATATGGCTTGTGTATCACAGATTCACAATCGCATAACATCATAATTATTTTTGTTCATATCTATTTCCTTTTTCCACTTTCACAAATCTCAACACACCAAGCACATCTTAACTTGGTTTCATTTTTTTTTTGGGTTTATTAATGTCTATGCATATTGATATATTTTCCCAATGACATGCAGGGGCGATTGTTTGGTTGATTCCGTTGGTCCGATGGTAAAAAAATGTTAAATTGAATTGAGATAAAAGTGAAAATCGAATCAAACCAACCTAATTAAATCTGGTTTGGTTGGTTTTTAGTTTAATCGAACTTAAAAATGTTTCACATTTTATGTTTGTATGTTCAATATACTTAAAATAAAACATAAATTCATAATTAAAGTGTTTTTGTGTATTCTTATGTTTCTTTGTTAGTAACATTGGCATATCGTGACATATAAAAAATATTTATACTAAAGTATTATAAAAATTATTAAAATACTACTAATTTTAACAATAGGATAACCGGTAATCAAACAGAAGTATTTTATGTTATGACCATAATTTTGTTTTATAAACGAACCAAACCTATCGAATTGGAAAGTTTTGTCGAGTTGTTAGGTTTTAATGGAAGTTTACTCATCCGTAACTACATGTATCTATTTGTCTCTAATCCCCTTTGTTCCCCCTTTTCCCTTTATCACAAGTTGAAAGATTTCTATGTCACTATTAATAATCATTGGTATATGACACACGATGGTACATTCATGAATGTGATGAGATATCTTTATTAATAATTGGAATATGATCGTAATTTTTTGATCCGACCGCAACGTGTCAAAAATGCCCTTATATACAAACAAAGGTCAGAAGTTCGAATCTCGCTACAAACTAAAAAACATTTATTTCCAAACGAAAATTTTGATACATAAATAAGATCACAAGTTCAAATCATAATCTCAACATAATGTTATGTTCTTTATAATTTTCAACTTTTATTCATCAAAGCTATATAAAAAAAAAGTAAAATTTAACATTTTATATCATTATATAACGGTCTTTTATTTGCACGTGCCAAAAAATCTTTAAAATATTAAAGGACAGTTATGTAATTTTGATGATGATTAAAGCGTCGCCAGATCGGTGGATCTTTTATAATTACTTTTCTTTATTAATAACAGAGATATGATTGACAATTATAACTAAGATCTGAAAGTTCGAACCGTACTGATAAGATGCCGTTCCGATCTAAACCCGATGGCTTGGTCTTGAGTTGCGTACGGGTGATGAAAATTATCACGAAGACTCGATCAAGACAGGAGTGACTTGATCTGATTTGAAATTGAGCAAAAAAACATTAAATGTGTACTTACTAATGTTATTATCTGATGCAATCCAAACAGCTCCAAACTGAACCTCGAATCATGTTGGATCCAAGTTTTGAAATGCATGATTTAGATCCGATAAAATCTGGCCCGACTGAGATCGAGGTTGACTGGATCGGGTCTAATTGCCATCCTTGGAGATAGTCCTATTCATAAAATGGAACAGGATACAAAGCGTGATGGTTTAAATTGTTAAGGTTTTGAGCAATTTAGTTGTTAAATGCAAAGAAAATTGTGGAAGAAATTATATTGTTGGCTTTGTAGCATGAGATAAAATTTTCATGGTTAACATGGCCTGCGAAGAAGGTTTAATCAAAGAATGAAACAATTATCACATAAACTCAATACACATAAATAACAGTTATTTGTTATAACTATTTGTGGCCAATTGTTGTTTTCTTATTTGGATATATCTATCATTGATGCATATCCTTTAGATAGGTTTGTTATGATGTGTGCTGTTTTTTTTTAGAACTCATTATAGATGACCTATCATATGAAGCCAGCTTCATGATATCTAACATGGTTTTCTGTTCATCAGCTCCTCCGTTGAAACTGATTGATCTTCCAGGCATAGACCAGAGGGCTATTGATGAATCCACGGTGAGAACCTGCAATAATATTTCTACGTTTTGATGCCATGTATGTTATAGATGTACATTTATGATTTTGCTCATTAGCATAAACATTTCAAAACACGTATCTTTTTTCCCATTTTCATCTTGCCAAATATATGCTAGCATAGCTATTACGTTATCTTCAATATACATATTACCTTCACTGCCCCTTGTATATATGAAAATCACCACTTTCAGCATATCTTCACTCTACAAAATACACTGCACACAACTATCTAGCATCCTTGATTGGTTATACTCTTTGTCCCCACAAGCCTGTAATAGTAAACACATGCCACTATTTGTTTTCTACGTATGTAAATGTTTCTGTTTGATAATTTAATTACTTGAAAATTCACTTCGATTGGCGTTTGGCAGGTCAGTGATTATGCTGCACATAACGATGCAATATTGTTGATAATAATTCCGGCTGCCCAGGCACCAGAAATTTCAACTTATCGAGCTCTTAGACTTGCCAAGGAATTCGATGCTGATGGTTTGTGCTGTCTTATATATGTTCTGTTATTTTTTTTCTCAGATCATTATGTAAAGTCATATTTACTTGATAAAGGGACTAGGACAATTGGCGTAATAAGTAAAATAGACAAGGCAGTTGGAGACCAGAAGATACTTTCCGCTGTTCAAGCTCTTCTTTTAAGTCAGGGACCACCTAGTACGTCTGATATTCCATGGGTTGCTCTTATTGGGCAATCTGTTTCTATAGCTTCAGCACAAGCAGGATCGGTTGGTGAAAATTCACTGGAAACTGCTTGGAAAGCTGAAACTGAAAGTCTTAAATCTATACTGACTGGGGCTCCACAAAGTAAGCTTGGTAGAATAGCATTGGTAGACTCTCTTGCCAAGCAGATTCGTAAAAGAATGAAAGTCAGGCTACCTAATCTACTGTCTGGGTAAGCTACTACTGCATACTTTTTTCAATGTTCATGCATTGTTGATGCAATTTGTTTTGTGCTCTTTTCCCAAGTTTGGCTTACTACTGATGCTGGGTATTTTGCTTTGAAATGGGTTTGTGCCGTCAATGCGGCATACAGAATCATGTGTTGATCTGGGTAGATTTGTTTGCCAATAGCTTATTGGAATGCATTACAACTGTTTCAAGTGAACCATCAAGTTTACTCCATGCAAACCTCCTAGCAGTTACCAGTTTCATATAACTGACTGAAAATTACAGTTGCTGGACGCAGTTAACCAGTCCCATATTGTAGATTCTATATATTTAAGCAGTGTGTGTATGCATACAATGTAATAAATATATACCACATGTGTTCTTCAAGTGAATTTTCTTCTTTGGAACATTAAGCAAAATACCAGTCAGTGGTTTATTTACAATATACCAGATCGATATTAGGTACAAATATTGGTGAAAATAGTCAAAATTATCATCTTATAAAACAATGCGTACGGATCTCATATCTCAGCAAAACTCTAAAGTTTGCATGGAAATTTTTTTGTATTGCATTACTATTGAGCTATCTAATATTTGTTTGAAACGTTAAATAAAGAATGTTTTCAAATTTTGTTATTACCATATTACTATGACTTGCTTACAAGCATTTCGATGTCTTTCCAATGTTATCTGATATTTTCAAAATATGATATATTGGTCCTTGGTCGATATTTTATTGATACCGGTATTTACTACCTAGTGTGTACAATTTTTATTTATGCAGTCCCTGTGGCTCTTAACGTTGCATATGCCAGCTATGGTTACTGTTCCATAACTGTATGTTAATCAATCATTTGTTTGAATACTTTGCTGTTGTTAACCGATGGTTACAAAATATAACTGATTTTCCTAAATTGTCATTTCTGTACTATAGATAAATTTAAATAATCTGTTCATTGCATATTTATCTTGCATGGACCGCGATCATTTTACTGTTTCAAGTATACCCACTTAAATCTATTACCATGCTTTGTATTGTCTTCTTTATGTGCAACATGTTATCTCTCATCACATTTATTCCAATGAAAATTGTCTAATATGACTACAGACTGCAAAGTAAGTCTCAGGTGGTAGGAAGTGAATTAGCAAGACTTGGCGAACAGTTGGTACAGAGCGCAGAAGGAACGAGGGCGATTGCTTTGGAGCTTTGCCGAGAATTTGAAGACATGTTCCTTCAACATATTGCCACTGGTGAAGTCAGTGTTTTCTTCCTTTATGCATCTCCAAATAATTAGCTTAAATATGAAATGATCATGTCATGCATGAATCTGAACATACCCTGCAGTTTATGGATTCCGTTCCATTTGAACTTTTGACGACAGTGGTCATAACTATGCTATGTACTTCAATTGTCTGAACTTTTATGTATTGAATATTTCATATTTATACCTTACAGGGTGGTGGATGGAAAGTCGTTGCAAGTTTTGAGGGAAATTTTCCGAACAGAATCAAACAGCTTCCACTGGACAGACATTTTGATATTAACAATGTGAAAAGGGTATGCTTGAACCTTTTCTTTTTCCATTAGCCAACTCTTTTATTTTCTGACATCCGTATTCTCTAATAATTGCTCTAAGAATTTATTTATGCCATATTCAGATTGTTCTTGAAGCTGATGGTTACCAGCCATATTTAATATCTCCGGAGAAAGGTCTGAGATCTTTAATAAAAGGAGTGTTGGATCTTGCAAAAGAATCTTCACGGCTTTGTGTGGATGAGGTAATTTTACCTTATTCTTTTTTATTATGTACTGTAACATATCACCCATGCATCTTTATGTAAATTTAATGGCGCTACTTAAGCATTAATTTGCTTGCACTGTCTGTTCAAAAAGGTACACCGTGTATTGATTGATATAGTCACTGCGGCTGCAAATGCTACACCTGGACTAGGGAGATATCCACCTTTCAAGCGTGAGGTAAGTTTTTGCATTATCATTGTAATAATAATGTGATGTAGTGACACACGCAAAATAATTAGTGCATCGGGCACATGTTCCGTACATGCAATACAAAATGATTGATATAAACGGTTGACGTATCTTGCATGTGAAAGATGCAAGTAATACAAATAACACATGCTCCAAGTGTGAAGATAAATGTTACTATTCGAATTTGAAAGCTTAAATGTTAATTGCTGGCATAATAACATCAGTTCAGTATTTGTAAAAAAATGTAGAGAAGTTTTATATCACTATATATATGGTGGTTCAACACATATTTAATATTATTGTAGTAATTATTTTCCCTACTTTTTCTGATATAGAACCCAACATCAATAGTAAAAAGTATTATATGCGGCAAAGTTAAAAACATATAAAAAGAATATTCTGGTATAATTCAAAATGTTGACCGAACTATCAAAATCAACGATCATTGTTTATTTAGTTAGACTTAACTTCGTCGGTTACAGTTAAATCCAAAAACCAAATTACCAAAAATTGTTTACAAATGAATTGAAAGGCATGTCGGTATTTTCTATTAGGCTCTGAATACTTTTGGCACGTACTATTTACGTACGTATAAAAAGTTCTCTAAATAAATACATATTTGATCTAAATAATCAAACCTTTGCATGTAGTATTAAACATTTTTGATAAAAAACAAGTTTGAATATTTCAAGAATATTGAATTCTAGAAACTGAAAAAAATGTAAAGATATATGTAAAAAACTCAATTTTCAATTATAAAATTTACGGTATTATAGTTGTTTCGCTTAAGGAAAAAGTTGAATGTCATAACAAACCGTTATTTGGAAAATAACTGTATTTTTTGATTAGATAAAATTGTTTATTTCTAAATATTATAAATGTATTTTTTTCCCGAAAAGTAGATTGAAATACAAAATTCAAAATTCAAAATAAAAAGCGTCATTCAACATAAAATTGAAATAAACGAAGAATGAATATTGATTTATTTATGTTGAGAAAAAAAAATGTATTAGGAGAAAAATAAATATGTGAAAAATTGGGATTTGAACCTGCGACCTTAGTATTATTCCAAACTTTCCAACTAAAATTAGTGATTACTTTTCGCCATGACAGGATTTGAACATGTGATATTATGTTTATATAGTAAGGGTATTTTGGAAGTTCACGGCGGAGCAAAAAATTGTGAACCTGCAACTATTAATAAAGAAATAAACTACTTAGCTCTGTTGTCGGTTTTTCTGTTCCTAATATTAGTAAATTTGAAGGTGGTTGCCATTGCATCTGCTGCACTGGAAACTTTTAAAAATGAAGCTAAAAAGATGGTTGTTGCTTTGGTTGATATGGAACGTGCTTATGTTCCTCCCCAACATTTCATACGTCTGGTTCAAAGGAGGTTAGTCTTGGTTTGAAAACAATTATTTTATATGCTTATTTTTTCAGATGATTATATCTCTCATATTTTTTTTAGTAACCCTCAGGTGTAACTGGATTAACAAATAAAAGGCACAGCGCTCAACTTTTGATTATTCATTTTCTAACTAATCATGGCCACTTTCATGTTTACAGTGAAATTCAGTAACTAGGAGTCTAGTGCAAATAATTTTATCACCTCCTGATGGATAAAAGATACATCTGGATTGATGTTTAATGTTTAGGCAACATTAATCTTTTTAATCTTGTTGTACCTACTTAATTTCATTTATAATCACCGTACTAGGATGGAGAGACAGAGGCGTGAGGATGAGCTAAAGAATCGGTCCTCAAAGAAGAATCATGAAGCGGAGCAATCAATGTTAAATAGAGTTGGTTCTGCACTCTTTCTCTTAGTTTATAAGATAAAATATGCATTAAGTTAGCCGTGTATTCACAGTTATGAGAAAAATATAAATATTTTACATGCTTCAATGCTAGTAGTCTTGTCAGCGATGAAAACCTGATTTTTTTTCTCCTGTGGAAACTTAGGCGCCAAGTCCTCAACCAGGACAAACAGGTGGATCTTTGAAATCATTGAAAGAGAAAGATGCAAAAGAAAGTTCGACCTTGCAGATTGCTGGTCCTAGTGGAGAAATAGCCGCAGGTGTATTTACTATTCCAGTAATGCTTTGAGTCAATAATAAAGTCTGACAACAAACACAGTTCTAATAGTAAAAATGTTATATTGAGACAATATATGCTCTATATATTTAAAAAATATTATGTGATTTTAGATCACTTTTAAACATACTTGAACTATTTTCTACCACATAGGTGCTGAATGCACATTTTGAAATAATACTATTTCAATTCCTGGTTGTAAATTTGACCCTTTTCTTCAATTTCTTTTTTTGGCGTTATCGACTTCAATTATGAAATAATTTGACATTTTAAACTATCTTGCGCTGCGACTGTTCGAAGTTAAAACATCATTCAAAAATATTGACTAGGGAGTAGGTTAAGATTCAACAACGAACAAATTATTTTGGTAATTTTAACCAGCATGATCATTTGAATTTTACAAGCTCAAGATGTCTAGTCAGTGCTTTTGTGGCAGAAAGTGGTCTAGTGCTCAAAATGTTGCCACTTTGCTTGATGTCTAATCTATATCAATTAGTTGGATGTCCTGACATATAGTAAAACACATATTACATGCGGCACAATTTGCTTTCGATATGTAAGCCTACTGTGAGTTTTATTCTTGCATCGTTGGATCTGGTTTTTCTGGGGATTTGGTCCATTGACTAAGTTTTGGAAACAGTCTCTCTAGTAATGAGGTAAGACTGTGTACAATTTGCCCACCACAGACCCTGCTCAAGCAAGAACCTTGTGCACATGTAGTTGATGTATCAAATTACATCTTATCGTGCTTAAAGTAGTCTTTTGTGTTAGCGCTTCGAAAATTAACGTTATAACCATTTTAATTGCTTTATACGCTGTAGGATATTTGATGAAGAAAAGTGCGAAAAATGGATGGAGCAGGCGGTGGTTTGTGTTGAATGAGAAAACTGGAAAAGTTAGTGATATTACCTTCCCATTTGATCTTTGAACTTTTAGCTTCATACATATTGTAAACATGTTCTGGTTCCTAACCTCTTCTGTGCAGCTTGGATACACAAGGAAAGAAGAAGAGAGACAATTTCGTGGTGTCATTATTTTGGAGGTATATTTCTGCTGTTGTTTCCTGTCTTAGTGCAATCACCGTAAATTGTTTTATTCGCAGACGAAAGTTAATTTGACCAACACATAAAAATTTAGCACCACAAACCGCCTTTCATTTGTTTATAGCTTCCATATATTTCTTTCATCATTGTTGTTTTTGTAAAACGTTAAGACCATGCACTTGCTGTTTGCATTAGCAGTTTTTCAATTGACTAAAATATACTATTAAATTCTCTGTTTACAATCTGTGTTTTTTCGTAGATCTAAACTTTGTAAACTCTTTACTTGGTCGTCTGGAAGTTCACAGCGGGGTGAGATATGGGATGTATAGATTAAATATAGAGATCCCTGCTTTATGCTGCAACATGAAAATTTTGATATTCAAGTTTAACATTGTATATGTATAATAATTTTTATTTGAAGGACTGCAACTCAGTAATGGCATGTGTCTATTTTCTTTACATCTCATCTCATTAAGTAACGGATCTCTACCAAGTGTCCACCATGCTTGTTTTCTGTTTCAACGAAATTGCATTTCATTGAGTGTTGCATATGCCACTTTATACTTGATACGACGTAATTCATGTGTTTTAATCAGCATACTTTCAACTGCAGGAATGTAATATAGAAGAGGTAGAAGATGAAGAACCTCCCCCAAAAAGCGCCAAAGAATCAAAATCTAAAGATTCAAAAAAAGCAAATGGACCTGATTCTGGGAAAGCTCCTAGTCTTGTGTTCAAGCTAACTAGCAAGGTTGCCTACAAAACTGTTCTAAAGGGTATGTCTTGATAGTAGTTCTTTTTAACTTGCATTTTGTTTACTTATTCTCAACTAAACAGCTGTCATGTTGCTGTTGTAGCTCATAGTGCAGTCATATTGAAGGCCGAGAACATGGCCGACAAAATTGAATGGATGAACAAAATAAGCAATTTAACACATCAAAAGGGAGTAGTGAAAGGGGCACAAGGTCCTGAAACTACTTCCTCCATGAGACAAAGCCATTCAGATGGGTCCCTAGTAAGTATGCATGCTTATTATACCAGTTTATGTTAGAATATTGATAAAACCTTGATCCATTTGCTGGGCTTTCTCCATTGAGATCAAATCTCCAAGTGTAGATATTAAAAGCAAGGCTTTCAATATCGGACTTAAAATCGTAAATCATGAATGAAAGAATTTCGTTTCATTTCTTAAAAAAACGGATTTTAATTGTTAATCTTATATTCAAAGGTGTCATATTGTAATGTGATATGTATGTGTTTGCATGTTACACAATTTGTTGTGGGTGTTATTAGATGACATTTATGTATATGACATGTAGGCTGTTTATGTTGAAATTGATTTTATGGTTGAGCTTCTATATCTAAACCAAAGCTTATTCTTCTCTTTTATTTCATCTTCTTCTTTGTTTTGGAAATAATAAAATTTGAATTGCGGTTAAAATAGTATCTTGATATTTTATTATTTAGCCATGAACTGTTTTTAATTTTTCTAATTGCAATTCTAGTTGCGTTTTGAATCATAATGTGAAAATCAATTTGTAATTGGAGAGATTTGATTTGAAATGATTCAAACAGTAAGATATTCATGCTTTTGTGATTGTTGATTAAAAAAAACGGACTTTTCAAATTTGTGGATTCATGTCAATGTTATAAGTTAATTTAGGTTTGTTTTGTCTAATTACGGACATTACATCATAAAGGAAACTATGACTAGAAGACCTGCTGATCCAGAAGAAGAACTTCGATGGATGTCACAAGAAGTCCGTGGTTATGTGGAGGCTGTTCTCAACAGTCTTGCTGCAAATGTTCCGAAAGTATAAAAACTATTTTTCCTTTATCTCCCCCTTAAAAGGCAAAATTTTCATTTCTATATTTTTGAGAACATTAATCTTTTTGATGAGCAGGCTGTTGTGCTTTGCCAAGTGGAAAAAGCCAGGGAAGACATGCTTAATCAGCTATATAGCTCTGTGAGGTATTAGCCATGTTATAACCTTTTGCTATCTTACTTCACACACCATCTTACTTCACACGTGTATTGCTCAAATTGTGCTTGGACCTATTTATCTCATATGCACATGTGTACACATACACCAAGATTCGAGATCCCATGCCATTCCAGTTCCGGCCAGAACCACAATGGAATCTCGCCGATAGTCCAGTTCCGGCCATCCAACGTAAAACACCCTAGTTTGAGTCGGCGGACGAAAAGAAAACAAAAGGGTGTGTTTAGAAAAATAACAAAAAAAAAATGATGGGACAAACTTTTTTCTAAAATTATTACCTCTTCACGGTTCGTCGACTTTCATGTTTCATATTTTCAAGAGCCAGGCAACTCTCTCTCGGCGTCAATCATCACAGGCATCGATTTTTCTTTTTCTGTTCGTGTTTGGGTTTTAAGACAGGATTTGGGAACAAAGAAGAGAGAATAAGTAGATAAGGGGTTCGTTCGTGGTTTTTTGTTTTCTTTCCTCTTTGCTTCTTTTCATTTGGGCCGGGTTTGGATTTGGGCCATTTGATAATATTTAAAGGATTTGGCTTAACATTAGGTAGAGTTATAGGTTTAATATTTAGTATATAGTAATTTGTATAAAGTGATTATATGAATGAATTTTATTTAAATAATTTTATAAATGAATTTGAATTAATAAAATATTGTGTTAAATTTGCGTAACATTATATTTGTTTAATTTGTTTATAATTCAAATTGTTCCTAACAAAAAAATGCAAGGTAGTATGATGCGTATAGTAAGTGAAATTTCGATAATTACCCATCAATGGAGCGGAGACATAAAATGGAATTTTGAACCTTGATATACACACACAACCTCTAAAAGGTAACCAACTAATTTGGTCAAAGAAATGAAAGGTGCAATGGTTGATTTTCAGTGATGATATAATTCCCTTTAAAGTGAACGAATAATATTTGGTTTTTTCTTGGGTATTCGAACACGTGCATGCACACACACGTGTGTGTTCATTTCCAGCTCTTTTGATCTGTGCAGATTGCTTCTCGTTCATTATTAACATTGCTTTAGAGCTTCAAATCGCAGTCAAAAAGGAAAAAAAAGCTATTGTTTTTGTTTAAGATCTTTTGATTTTCGAAAGTTAGGTAACTGAAAAAAAACAACAAAATATTCGTTAGTTTGATGTAATATTCTCTCAGATTAAGGTTTAAAAAAACATTTGAATTGTTTTTGCTTTTTTGCCATCAGAAATCAGTTTTTAAGAGATACGTATAACGGAGAGTACTGCTTAATCATTTGTGTTTGTTGTGCAGAGCAGAATTATATGTGTGTATTTTGGTGCATTCTATAAGTTAGCGGAGAGTTCTGCTTAATTGTTTGTTTGTTGCGTAGAACATAAAGTTTATATGTGCATATTTTGGTGTACACTATCGTTACCTTGTTTTTTATACTTGTATAGTTCTCAAAGCAATGCTAAGATAGAAGAACTGCTACAAGAGGATCAAAATGTCAAACGTAGACGTGAAAAGTTTCAAAAGCAGTCATCTATCCTCTCAAAACTTACTCGTCAATTAAGCATCCATGACAACCGTGCAGCGACTGCTGGTTGGTCCGATTCAAGCTCTGCTGCAGGTACTTGCCATAACTTTGCCACTTGTCTGCAGACCTTTGCAATGCAGCTATTTATTGGTTGTCAGTATGATTATGAAACTTGTTAGATGATATGATTTTTTCTTGTGGATATAAATCAAGCAAATGCATAATAATACTAGATTCTAAACCTTTCTCGCCTATGGTAAAAAAAAGATATCAAGCACATCGACTTTTTTTTTGGGAGCATATTTGGCGACATTGCTCACAAAAATATTAAAATCCTGGGATTTGAATTCTGTTTTGATTTTCAATTTTTCTTCTTTCAAAACTCAATCCAAATCTCGATCATGAGAGGAAAATTAAGTTTCAAGTTTAGAGATGTAGAAACTTACAAGAAAGGGGAAAAAAAATGATGTTTTGTGATATACTTAAAAAAGTTGTTTGATAACCTACGAATGGAGGAATTTTTCGACACAAAGGTATGTACATTTTAGAATGAATAGTGATCCATGATTGAAATCTAGTTTCGATTCCAGTTTTAAACTTTGCGATTTATGATTTGATGAAAGAGAGTTTTGAAAACCTTCTTTTGCATAAATACACATGTCAACCATCGATAACATGTCTGTGCATATATGTATTGATGAAAGGGAGTCATTTCCGCTAAAATTTCTTTACTTTATAGTAAAGCTGTTCACAGTTGCTTGCGAAACATCAGTAATCACTGTTTGTTAACAAATTATGATTCATAATGTGAGCAAATCATTCAATTTACAGAGAGTCCAAGGACCCCTAAGCTCCAGTCTTCAGGCGATGACTGGAGATCTGCCTTCGACTCTGCTGCAAATGGATCCACTAGCAGCTTTTCAAACCCAAACCCATCTAGCAGATCAAGCAGTGCAAACGGGCGTAGCCATAGATATGAATCCACCCAAAATGGGGATGTTGGTGGACATGGGTCCAATTCCTCCAGCAGACGAACTCCAAACCGCATGCCACCTGCACCACCTCAAGGCAGCTCCAATTCGTCCTCTATGTACAGATACTAAATGACTAGTTATGCTGCAAACGTTCACAGATTCTTGTTTTGGGTACACAGTGGTTTTGAAATACCCTTGGATATAATGAATATATTAGATGAAGATCAGAGATTAATGTAATATTGTGAGAGATGCACATACGAGTGCTGCATGGTATCGGATATTCACTTGCTCTGTGAAGGCATTTGAAGAATCTCACTGCTGTTTCTTGTTGGTTAGAAATATTGATTTGCTACCTATAGATGTAATATTTTCCGCTATTTTTTTCTTGTACGGTTATTGTATTTATTGATGATATATTGTCGGATTTGGCTTTTCGTCGATACTACTTATAATTTCTATATATATTGTGACTTTGATATGTGCCAATTTGCGATGGCATAATGCTGATATCCTGCTTTTGTATTTTGGCTATACTTGTTGTAAGTTGTAACACATCTCTTTAGTAGTACTAGTATAACGGTACAACGATGGGGAAACCGACCGTTGATATTTGATATGAAAGAAAAATATTTTTGTTTAATTTTTTTAATTATTGTAAATTTGATAAAATATTAAGTGCATTGTGAATTTTTTTCTTGAAATTATGTAAATTTAATCATATTAATGATTAAAAATGTAGGTCAACTTAATATTAAGGATGTGCTATTAATGTATTGATATGAACTATCCACATACACAAAGACATATATGTATTAAGAAGGTTCAATATACAATTAATTTTGAACTTATTTGTAGCTCTAATATATTAACGAATTTGGGAAGAAAAAATCAAAAAAATGTCACCTTAATATACATCATCATATTTTTCAATAACTAATTAAAGAAGGCTACTAATGCAATTGATTTAGTAAATAAATCTCATGTTATTGAAATACAAAGTTTAAATAAATTACCTAAAAATACCATTACTATATGAAAAAATAACACTGCTGAAGTAAAAAGAAGAAATAAAGTAAAATTATTGAAACTAAAAAAAATTAAACTTTGGATTCCGCCACTGTTGATATTTCTTCTAACAAGAAACTTGATTCAGCGACATAATCAATAACTGATTGAGACATAACATTGATTTGTTGTTTTTTTCATTCATGTACTCAATTTGGGCAACACCAACTCTGAAAAGACGAGGGATCCATAATAACTCCTTTAGTTTTTGTTCGTATATATCTTCACCTTGATCATTCTTAATTTTATAAAGGTCATCAGCACTGCAACCTATGATTTCCTCTGCTGGTTCATTAAAAGCAGTAATCCAAGCTTCAACGGTTGGATCATTAATTTTCATTACCATAATATATCTGCATTAAACAAACATATTATTACATATAATAATGGTTACAATATATAATTAACTCAACTTAGGTGCAAATGGTGACAAGTTCGAAACTTGCATAACATGGTCCGAACATTTATTAACATGTGATATATTATCTCGATGATATATTGTATATAAAGTCCATTTCAAATAATAATAATAATAATAATTAGCTCTTAAATGTTTACCTTAAAATACAAGAGCTTTCATTCTGTTGGCATGTTTCACACCAATAACCCGATTCTGCAGACTCAATTACTTTTTTCCTGCAACTCTTACAGGCTTGATACCACAATTTCTGACTCTTAATATAAGTTATGTAAGCAAAGACGTTGAAGAATGCAGACTATGAATGCAATAAAAATAAACAATTAATATGAAATTATTAATGTAGAATATATTACGAAATTATATGAACAAACCTTGTCATGGCCCAATGTTGGATCATTTATTATGTGAGAAAGCGTAACTCTATCATAAGTGGTAAATGAAATTTTTGTAATTTTGCCTTCACAATTGTACCAACTTCTAAGCTTTTTAGCTTCTGGTATGCTTGGATTTATATATAAATTGCTTTTACTCAATGTTGATAAAGATAACCCTGCAGTAAAATTAAATAATCTTAAAAAATGATGGCTTGGTAACAACTTAAAAAACAGCACAATTATTTACCTTGAAAATCTCCAACTTTTGCATATTTAATAGCTACTATAGGACATTCATCAACCATCCGTACCATCTCAGCACCGACTTTCGTAGCAAGTTCTCCCCATAAAGTCACATTAACAGTTTTACTTCTGTAATTTAAATATAAGTATAAATATTTTGAGTAAACAAATTTATTGGTTTAGTATGTGTACTTACGAATCATCTGCAATGGTTATATCACGTTTTGGAATATTCTCATTGTTGATTTTTCTTCGAATGCCTTTAATTGGTGAGACACTTTGAACTAGGCCGATTACATCTAAAATAAACTTATGCTAACGAAGCATACAATGAATTCTAAATAAGAATAATAGTATGGATGCATTACCTACAACTTCCTTTCTTGCAATATATTTTTGAAGTTGGTCAATCTTTACAAAGTTGTATACGATATCAGGTATACTAGAGTTCGCATCATCCATCCATTCGACTAACGAGTACTCATTTATAATAATCTCGTACTTGTTTTTTATATTACTAAATTCTTTATTCGCAGGCTTAACGGTTCCTTTAGAAATATAATAAACTTTTCCACATTGAAATATAGGATAATACTTGTCTGCAGCTTTATTAAACATTGTAACTTGAATTTGCGTACCCTGTGAATTTGAAGAGATCAATTATTATAACAATAACTTAATGATAGCACAAATACAGAAAATTTTATTTAAAGCATTAATATTAAAAAAACTTACATCTTCATCGGTGAGTTCTATACTAAACACGCAACCTTCTCCTTTAATATTTTTATAAGATCTCAAATTGCCTTTGTTTGTCACTCGAACCTTGATGATCCAATTATGCTGGTATGGATTCAGTAGTGCAAGAGGAAGAACATTTGTACTCAAATCCATAAGAGTAATAGTGCTATCATTGATTAATAAAATATTAGAAAACAGACATAATACAAATTTAAACAAAGTGAGCTCAACAAGATTATATAAATGATAATGCAATAATGACAACTTAAGTGTATGAAATAATAAATTTAATAAGTGTTTGAAATAAATTAAATTTCTTTATATATATTTAGAGGAAGAATACAGCAATTGAATAGAAATGTGAGTTGTGTGATTAATGAACAAAATAAAGCACTAACTAGTTGCTTTATTCTATTATTCGTAGTATCAGTAACACATAAATCAGTTGACTACTACACCGTTTTAATACTGGTTGACGTCTACCTATTTCTTTTACTTTGAACACACATGATTTAAAATGGCTTTTGACATATAATTTTGAGTAAAAAGGGTTGAAGTTATATGAATTATTAGAAACAAAATCATATTTTACCGTTGAATCATATACATAATACCAAATAAGAACTGCTGTCATCATACTTAATATAATGCGTAAAGTCATCATACTTAATATAATGCGTAAAGTCATCATACTTAATATAATGTAAAGTTAATAAGATACAATTATTGGTATTCCTTCAATCAACATTTTTACACTATTGTTTCAAATAATTGAAATTGTTTACCGATGTCTAATTAAAGAATGGTGTGTATTTTAGTGAAAATTTATCTCTGCAGTTATCTCTGCAATAAGTTTATCTCTGCAGTTTTATTTATGACTACGCTATTTATGCATTATTTGTCTTCACCGGAAGTTTGACATCATACTAAGCCAGACACAACTTGTAAGTATATCCATGTAGTTGTAAAATATTATTAACAAATTATGAGTCACTCTAGCATAACAGCTTTGAACGTTGGGTTATGATATTTTTATATCTGCTGTAATATTATATATTTATAAATACATATTATCCTTTTCCATTTTTATAAGCCAAACACAAACCAAACTCTTATTCCTTCTTAAAAAATATCAAAGCCATGACTCTCGAGCTCTATGAAGAAATTAGAAAATAATTAGAAAAGAAAGGAGTTACCTGGAGCGAGACGAGAGGCGCAGTCGAACAACCAGGGGAGACTCGAGAGGAGTAGCGTTCGAGTAAAGGAGCGGGTGATGTAGTTGCGGTAAAATAAAGAGGAGGAGCGAGACGAAAGGCATAGTCGAACAACCAGAGCAGACTCGAGAGGAGTAGCGTTCGAGTAGAGGAGCGTGTCAATCTATATCGGGCACTGGATTAGGGTTTTATTTGGTTTAGGTCGAATTAAATAGGAGATGGATGGGTGAAATTGAACGAAGAAAACGGAGGGGAAAGTTTCAAAGGGAGAATACGAGGTCATGAGGAGAAAATTATGGGGAGAAGAACACTGGAAATTAAAACGAAACCGATGAAAACGGAATCGAAAATTTGGAAGGTGGAATACGCGGTCAAGAAGATAAGGTATGCATTTTTCATTTCATTGTTAATGAGGTAACAGTCCACACTTTTTTTGCATTGATCTGTTGGTTTTGGCATTTATAGTTTATCTCTAGTTATGCCGCGACTTTCTTTTTTCAAAATATAAATGTTAATCTATACTTAGTTGCTGGGACAGAATCAGTAAAACAGGAGAGTTGTGGTTTGGTTTAAAATCCATAGAGTTCAGATTGATTAAAGGAGAATATATATTTAAGGAAATTCAATAGCGAACTTAAATTCCAATTTAAGTAATAACTAGGGGTTCTAATGAACAACTATCCAACTCTTTCGTCGATGAAAAACCACTTCTTTAATGTTTTCTTGTCACTGCAGTTGCCCATGCAGTCCATTAAGTGCAGGTTTCCTGAAAACTGGGAAGAAATTTATTTAGATTAGAAATGTAACACAAATGGAAATGAATTCAAATGCCTAAATTAGCAATTTGTACCTTCTCATTGCTAGCACTCAAAAGCATTTATTGAAGGTAGTTAAATATTTCCTTTGCGTGAAATTTAAATGATGAGTTGATAGCTGCAGAATGTGAGATACAGAGGAAATAATTAGAAACCTGTTTAAGCAGTTAAGAAAATATTATTTGACTTAAACAACATACAAATTAAATAAATAAATAAATTAAACTGTTGGAGAATTAATGAAAGAAATATGTACACAGCAGAGGAAATAAGTTATTGTTATAATTATTTTTGTTTTTCTGCTATTTGATGAATTAATGAAAGAAATATGGACATTCGATAGTGACAGTGAAGTATGGACAACTTACCCTCGGCTACCAGAAAGAAATCTTGACAACATGTTTTTTTATAGTTGAACTCAGATATTTTCTTTCGATATGATTGTGATTAAAATCCATTTACCATCCTCTGTCAAAATACTCTTTTGGATAATGTTACTTGTTGTAGTTTAACTTTGTAAATCAGTTCATAGTCAACCTACACAAATGCAAACACCTATTTTTCAACCAAATATTATTTAACTTTGTAAATCAGTCAACTTTAGTGTACAAAACTAGAATGGTCATCTTCTTCATGATTTTATCAGCTTCTGTGACTTAATAAAATGTGTACATGTCTAAAATGTACACAGCAGTTATAATACTTAAATATAATACAGATATTTTACTTATTTCAGTTAATTCTTTTGTTTTTGATGGTACAAAAAAGGGAACCTCGTCGTGCATCATACATTGAACTGTACACAACAGGTATAATGTTTATTTTCTCATCTTTTTCAATAGGTTATTCATGAGTTCTTTGCAGAAGTCTCTGTATAGGTTGGGAAAACATTGATTTTACTGATGATGAATTGGGTGTTTGCTGAAGTGGAACTGATATGCGGCAGTTGTATGTACAGGTACTAAGAGTATTTTGGAGCATAGGATGTCTCACTTCTAAATATAATATTCACTACTAGGCTATTAAAAAAAATTGTTTGAATGGTTCACCAAGTGCCATGTTCACAAGTTTATGGTGCAAAAGAGATAAATTCATTTATTTTGAAAGCAGGTGATTTTTACGTTTTTACTTAACCGTAAACTTGCTATTAATAAAATTTAGTTAGCTTATTTCTTTTTATGATTGGATGTCACACATATAACCACCATTTTCTTTACAAGAATTACATTCTCAGCTGGCAGGATGTATAATACTTAATGGTAGAGGTTGTTCATAGTTTATTTACCAACATCATAACTTTAAATCTAATAATATATGCATATAGTTATTTTTCAAGTTATTGCAATTTTTAAAATCAGGATTAAATTGTTTGGTCAATAATGATATCTAGACAAGAATGATGTTACAATGTTAATAACCAAAAATACATAAATTGGAAAAAGGGTTTTCACTTTACTTTATAATTATCAAACGGGGAACCAAAGTGAGTTAAATATTATATTTAATGATATAAATATTTTAAAAAGTAGTTTCGTTGATAATAAGATTATGGGCAGCCTTTTATGAAACATTGTGGTGATGATTATTTATAAAACTTTTATGGCTGTTAGATTACAAACATCAACCTTTCATGTTGTAGTTCCACCCCTCATAGGTATACATGTAGTAGTGGGGCTTAACGTACTAGAGTTTACACCTACAGAAATGAACTTGATTACAAGGTTACTATTACTAATAAACTGACTTTGTATCCAGTGCTTTAACATGTAAAGATGAAGTTCACTCAGCTAGAAGAACGAATGCAATAACATGGTTGTTGTTAATATAAATTATACCTATAAAAAAAATTCATATTTGTATTGGGTTAATGATTACTGGATCCACAACAAACCGTACTGGGTTAAGGGTCTACTTTTGGATGTATCATCTATAAAATATTGAGATTGCATACTTTATTTACTATTTTTTGATGTTTTTACACCTCCGTCTGTGATTTGCTGATTGATTAAAACATTCCTTGGGTATAATGTACAAATTTCTCGCCTGGTTTGCAATTTCTTTGAATTTGTTTCTATAAGAATACGTTAGATAAATTGTATATGCATGATTAAAACGTCGTCGTACTTTATTGCATTTTGCTATGTATGGTACACAACATCAGTTTATTACTGTGAAACCACCAATGTAATAATGCTCTGTTCTACATTTTGCCATTTTTTATCAGGCTCATTTGATGTACTAGCAGCATTCTCCAAAGCTACACTGCCTGAGGTAGCACCTCCAGAAGTAGCAGGTTTGTTTTATTGATTACATGTAAACTTAGTACTACATACACACACAACTAAATTTACTGTTTTAAGCCACAATTGAATCAATATAACTGTTACTTGAATTTTTGTGGAGATTATTGGATTATGTGGTCAGTCAAGAATAGGTAAAGAACTGAAACCACAATTTTTAGCTTTTGTTCTCTATTGCTTGGAATAATTTCTTACTATAATTATATGATACCTAGTGTTTTTGTACTCATAATATAGACTTTACAATTTAGTTCAGTTTATATATTCTGTGCTCATAATATACCGTTTTTTGTGTATACAGGAGTGTATTGATAACTTCCCAAAAGCAATATGCTTGAATTAAAATTGTGTACCTTAGTGTACATTAGTAGATTAAATGTTGGGATATGCACTTAACCGTGTCTATGGAATATGCGGTCGTGCTAACTTTTCATTGTTTTATTAATTTCAAAATTCCCAATCCCCTGGTTTGTATGCCCATGCAAGTTCATAAATACGGTTTTACCTCAAAAACTTAGTTGATACGTGTAGATTGACTTCCTTATTTACTTTATTTTTTTAATGTGACTTCATGTTATTCAGCTTAACATACCTCTCTAAAATATATACTCTGTGATATATATGCACTAAGCTCTTTACTCAAAATATTATGTGCATAAAAGCTTTTCACTGATTTTTCCTTCTTTTTTTCCCAAAAAAATTCACTGGTTCGTGTAAACAAAATTGTTAAAGAATGATTTTTTGACCTGCGGTGAAGATTTATTAACATTGTGGTTGAGAAAGAAACTATATTAAATCACTTTCCATTTACTATTTTATCAACATCTCGCTGCATTTTTCACAGGAGAGGCGGTTCAGGGAGAAAACCGATAACAAACAGATTAAAGATCAGGTTATATCCGAAGACACCCTAACCTACATAGTTAATTCTCTTGAATTGAATAATCTCTTTTTCCATATTGTAAACTTCCAAAATTTTCATATTCGTGCTCTTGGGACTTTTATATTGCACGCTTAACTCTATGATGGTTAAGTAGCTATACTATTTTAGTGGACTGAACTCTGCATATTGCTTATCTGTCTTTTAGATGTAATTTAATTGTTTTTGAGTAATATTTAATACTGCACTTGTAGAATAAATCGGTCCTTTTATAAGCCAGGCATGCTTTTTACTAAGATTTTGAGCTAACATGAATTAGAAACTGACAAAAAAATATATGCAATTTACTCAGGCATCAGGAAGCTGCAATAATTTGTCCAAAAAGAAAGCTGAAGTTGTCCATAAATAATAGAGCATGCGCTCAGATAGACAATTCTGAGCATGTAATTATGAAGTATGCAGGTAGTCTGGAGCCTTGCACCGTCTACTGAACGAATTGAAATAGTAGTTTGGGTTTGCTGTCTGAAGTCTGAAGCATGTGGCATGTCGTACTTAAGCCAGTATCTGAAGCCAAGGCAACAGAATGCAATAGGAATGATCATTACAACAGAAATGTTGCATCTGTCATCATTCAAAAACTATTGGAATACTATTTTTCCTAATACTTTATTACAGTTGTACGTTTGTTCTGTAACATATGATGGCCTGCGTTTTTACAATCTTTTATATATTGTAATGTACCATAATCAATGAATGCTATTATTGAATAACTATGATGCTTGTTTCTCAAGTACAGCAGATTAGCAATTGGTCTCAATATATACGATTATGAAAATACGGGAAAAAATATATTTCAGACATACTACACACAAGCAAAGTAGTTGCACAGGTTACTAATTTGATTCAATAAAGTTAATTTCTCTAATGGTGAATATTTATTCAGTAATTTATCATCTTTTATTATTAAACATTATACTATCACTTAAATTTGGTTAGGATCAACTAAAGTTGCTTGTACATCCATGTCTTCTCATTGTGGCTATCATTTTCTGCATCATAGACATTACGGTTATAACTGATTTGGTACAAGAGATATAATATTTGCATTTGATTTTTGTCAAGAACTCATATCATGGTTAAATGCCATGTTTAGTTGCAATCTATACAGGTTGAAATTTTCTGTTTTGTTTTTTTTTTCTCTAAATCATAATCCAAACATAATCTCAGAAGACATCTATACATTTCAGATTTTCTTATAAACACAATGGCTGAAGCATAAAAATTTGGTGAATAAATGAGGGAATACGCATTTGTCATGAGAAAAAGAATAACTGAACACTAATTCGATAGTAGTTTGTAAACCGGCTCTTGAGCACAGTGATTCCACCTCCTTAAACCCTAAAAATATTAAAACAATACAGAAATACCAAGCTAACTGACTTTAGTACAAACAAAATTACCGTTGCAAAAACTTATAATCAATAGTTGACATATTCCTCTACGTTCAAGTATATACATATTTTATTCAACCAATTGACTGGCTGAGTGTTTTATAACCGAATATACACCCATACATTTGAGTGATTTTGATTTTTGATTTGAGATATGACAACAAATCACAGAAGACAAATATAGCATCAATAAATTGCAAAGATTGGAAGAATCTTCTTCATAATTATTGGCTCAAACGCTGACCACACTGCAATTACTCCGATATACATAGGATGAATTAAACTGCAACATAAAATAGTTCACAAATGAGAAAAAGAAGAAAAAATATATATAAGTCATACTTGCTGCTCATCAAATGATACAAATACGAAGAAAGATACATCGAATGCAATGGCATCCCTCTTTGGTTCTGCTGTTATTCAACTATATTGGAGCCACTACACAACGATTAACACTCATTTAAAGAATCGCTACAATTACAAAAATGGATGATTTATGTTACATTTGCCTTTGCTTGTTGTCGTTTGGAAACAACGGAAAAAAAAAACCTTCATATTAAATCACACTGTCCATATTTTCGCAAAAAAAATTATAATAAAATTCTTGTATAAAAGTTTCACTTTAAAAGCAGCTATTCCTAGATACCCATTTCTGAAATGTACTCAATCCAGAAATTACAAATAATGAAAAAAGAACCAACTTACAAAATTTCTAGGTTTGTCAGGTTGGAAAGTTGATCAGGCAAGCCTCCACCAAGTAAATTATTGTTCAAGTATCTGAGTAATTATATAACAGACCTTTCTAGAGTGAGAAAAACATATATTTTAGTTAATCAATATGAAACATATGATTAGAACACAACTTACAAGTTACGAAGAGAAGGGAAGCCATCCCCAGACCGTATAAAATCTCTCAACGTACCAGTCAAGCGATTGTTGCTGACCTCCCTACAAATTAAAGGTAGCACTTGGCATGTTATTAGGTAGTATGCATGTGAATGCATGTAATACATTCATCATAATTTGTAGGATCTAGATTAACCCTAGAGGGGGGGTGAATAGGGTTATAGCAAATTTTCTCGATATAAACACAGAAACAAACTGCAGAAATAAATATGCTGTAAAGTAAATCACACACAAAATTTACCCAGCTTCGGCAACCCCTGCCTACTGCTGCATTCACAGATTTCTATTAGAATTAAACAGTATCACGCTTACAAACACTCTACTAGACTCGCAGACATTTGCTCCCGCTCACAAACACTCTACTAGACTCGCACACCCTGCTCCGCCTATAGAGTTTCGCTTACTCGCAAACTTTTCTTCCCGCCTATAGAGCTTCGCTTACTCGCAAACTCTGCTCCCGCCTATACAGCTTTGTAAACTCGCACACCCTGCTCACTGAACTAATTCTAACTAGACAATCTGACACGACCTAAACGCTAGGTGGTGATTTACAAATATCTGATTTGAAAAATAAAAACAACAATTAAAAAACAAATAGTACTTAAACAACCCTAAACCAAAATTAAAAACCCTTAAGTAAATGTGACCGGCCCAAAATACAAAAGGATATTTTTATTCCTTTTCTTTTGACTCTTTAGCTCGTTCCTCTTTCCTGTTGCTTGTGAAAATATGGCCGATCCTCTTTCGTTCCTCTTTGCGAATTAGGGCTTCTGCAAATTGCTTTTGCTCCTTGCGATTCAAACTAGGGTTGTGCAAAATTGAAGCGCCGCTCGATCTCGTTCGATAGTAGGCTTCGATGCTTTTGATTTGCTTACGGCTCTTCAATTTGGATCGAGTTCGTTCTGCTTTTTCGGCATGTACTTTCTCCTTTTGCTTTGCTGGTTGATGCTTGAACTCGATGATTGATTGCCGATGATGATAGTTTGGTTTTTATAGGGTTCGATCCCCTGAGTTTTCGTTCGTATATTCGTGTTTGAATTTGTCATTGAATCACTTCGGCCACTTGATGATGCTTGAATGATTGAGATTGATTCTGACTTTTTCATATGCGTATAATTTCATTTCTTGCGTCCCACGGTTTTGATGTTTGACTTGTTCATATGAGTGTATATTTTCATCGTGAATTTTGGTTTCGTGAATTTTCTTGTACCTCTGCGGCCTTGACTTGAGATTCTTCACTGCACTGCTTCATCATGTTGTATACACTCCATAATATCGTTGAATTCATTTGAGTATTTGATATTCTCTGGTCAGTTACATGTTCATGATGCATTATGCCTTTGCCTCTATTTGCTTGATGTCTGCATGCATGTGGTCTTGCTGCAGTTTGGTCTCATATTCATTCTTTGATCATGTTGGCTATTTGGTCGAGTTCATTTGAGTCAGTGGAGTTGTTTCATTGTGGCATTGTATTTAGTCGAGTCTTGTTCTAGCCATTGTTTTGTTTTGAACCTGATGTTGAGGCTGATGCATCCTGGCTTGTTTCAGTTGTATCTTGTTTATGTGCATATTGCTGAGGCTTGTGGTATTTTTTTTTTTTGCTGTTAGATGGTAATGCTGTGATGTTTTTGCTTCGACCTGTACTTGACCTTGCCACTTGACCATTTGTATTCATGTATGTGTATATATATATATGTATGTTGCTTCATTTGCTTAGTGCATTGCTCACTTTTCTGATCTTTGCATTTGTGAAATTGTTCATTCCTAGTTGCCTTGAGTAGCAGAGCTTCATGTTGTATTCATTTTTGAGGCAGTTTGCATTTCATTTACGGCCTTGACTTTTGTGATATTTGAACTTGACAGCTCTAGCTCGATGTTGTTACTGCATTCATGACCATTGTCTTGCATTTTTGCTTGTACTGTGTGTTCTGGTCATTCCTTCTGTTTGTTACTGCATTCCTATGCAGTTGCTGTTGATCTTCATTGTTTATTGCATTGTTGAACTTGATTCACTTCATGTTGCCTTCTTCACTGTGTCACTTAGGTGCATATGTTTGCACTGTGCATTGACTTGAGCTTCTCTTGACCTGGTCATCTTTGATGTTGTTGAACTTGGTGGCATGCATTTTGTGGTCTGCCTTGTTGCTGTTGCTATGTAGTTGTTATGCCTTGTGTTGAACCCAGTTTTAAAACTCGGGTTTGACCTTGTGCTCGCGTCGTGATTTTGAATATATTGCACGTGAATTGAACCCGGCTTTTTATTTGGGTTTGACCTGTGCTCACATGTCCCTGTAAATCAATCAAGTGTATATTGGTGTGCACGGCCTTGTGACATATACAGTGATACACTGTGTATGTCACAAGTTATTCGTGTATGATGAATTCAAATTTAAATGATGACGAACAACCCAAATAACTGAGGCAAATCATATTTTCAAAAATTATCTTTTATTTTTGAATTGCAAAAATATTTCTTTTTCAATTTTACTGCGTTAGTTTATATTTTTGCAGATTTCTCAGATGCTGGATTCAAACTGGAATGCAGTTGAAGATAGATACGAGTGTGAGTGATATGTAGTGAGGTGAATTGTAAATATGAAAAATGTGATGTAATCAAAGTTTTATAGTTATAGTGAGAACTTGAAATTGTACTATTCAAAAATGTAATAAATATTTATTTGAATAAAATATCTGTTTGAATTCAAATTCTGTGTAATTTATTTTATTCAACAAATATTTATTTAAACTGTGAAAAATAGAATAGTATATTAACAAATACATTTAAATGAATGTATATATGTTTATTATCATCAAACAATAATCATATAAGCGCAAAGCGCATATTCAACAATCTCCCCCTTTTGATGATAACAAACATATATTTAAGATTTTGAATGTATTAAATGTATTTGATTGATCGTTCAATTTGCTCCCCCTATTTGAATGCTTTCTCTCTACATGATACTCCCCCTACATATATGCATACAAATAAAAATATGTAAATGAGCCTATATGCAAATTGAAAATTATTTGACCTTTGCTTGATTCTATTTGACAAAATCTTAACTTTTCTCTTCCCCTTTTGTTATCAGCAAAAGAATAACAGTGTTATAAAAATAGGGATGAAGTGACAGACATGAATCAAACATTTAACTCAATTGAATATAAATATCAAATTTCAATAAAACTCAAACAAAAATCATAATTACCCTTGTTAGGCGCATATTCCACTTTCAGAAATGATGGGGATAATTCATCAAAAAATAATAATACAGTTCTGTCTATTTGTGGTATATTTATTTCAGGAAATTTGAATATCTACTAACCATGCATAACCGTTAGGACTTTTAAATGAGATTAGTAGTATTCCAATTTAATTTAAAAAATGAAATCAAGTATCTTCTAACCACGCATGACCGTGAGGACTTTTAAATGGGATTAGAATCAACTTGTCTATTAAATCAATTAATTTTGATATGCGTTCCATACATGCATAACCGTGAGGACTTTAAAATGAGCATGAAAGCACATAATCAAAAGTCCAAGTAATTCACCCATGCATAACCGTGAGGACTTTTAAATGAGAGTGAATACTTTGGATATTTATTTTTATTGCCAAATATAATAAATTGAAGCACAAATAATTTCCTTCACAAATTTAAAGATATTGAAGAACGAATGATTTCCTTTGTAAACTACCACAAATTTACATGCTATATATGATTTTTGATGAGTGATGGTCGATAGAAAGATGATAGAAATAGAAATGATCATGGAATTTTTACCTAACAAAAAGTTTTTATAACTCTTGTTATGAAATTCTAAAGAAATTTTCTAATTATACTTTCTCGAGTTTTAATATATGATAAATATCAACACTTATCACTTTTTCAATTACTATTCATCTTTTCGATAATCATTAGAGAGTTAGATTAGTCAAAATTTGTCATTTAAAATTAAATTCAAAAATTATAAAATCAATTTTTTTTAAAAAAATGACTAATCTGTAAATATGGTCAAACATGATTTTCTCGAGGGGGTTTTATAAGAAAATTTTCTGCCATTTGAAAATTATTTCAAGTGAAAAATATGCAGATATTTTCTTTGAAAAAAAATGATGCAGCAAATGAATGTTTCAAAGATTAATCACGTTACACTAATAATTTTTCTATCAACTATATTACCAGTGTAATCTGCATCTGAATTTAAATTTCACTCAATATTCACTCGTTGGATGTCAAAGACCAAATTGTGAAGTTTTAACAAGCCATCTAAGAATGAAATTTGAAATGAAGCCATGTTCACACTCAAACAAATACCATGATGTTAATTTCAGAAATCGTAGGATAAACAGTTATATTCATGAGTAATCAACAGTCAATCAACATCATAATTATTTCAAAAACAATTTCTTGAAGTTTCAACAATTTCTTAAAGTCCTTTTTAACAGCTTTCACATGAATTTTGAAATCTTGCAAATTTATAAGCAGTGACCAAAATGTCAAAACCAATATATCTACGTGTAGTATGAGTAACCATCATTTGACCGAACAAATTCATATGGATTAGTTCAAAGTTGAAAATTTGATTGGCCATCATTTAAGCACAAATCAATGTCATAAATAAGAACAAGTCAAAAACTTCTTAAAATCCTTTTTACAATTTTTTAAATAGAATTCATTAGGATTTTAAGTTGAAGCCATGTAAATAGAAGAAACCGTGAATATAGATTTAGCCAAAAATATTATCGTCAATCAATAAAAGCACCATCAGCAATCCAAATTAATTGATATAAAGTATTTCAAGGATTGTAGTGTTTTTGGCATAAAAGCATAATTGACCAACAATTTTGAAAAAAATCAGAATCAAAATCATCATCTTTTATTCATCTCAATATTGGCTGATTTTAATTCAGAATATGGTGCAGATATCACATTTAATATATCGTTCAAAACAAATTTACCTGCTTTACCTTTACGATAATTTTTCGTTGTTGTCCATTGTGATTCTGTCACCTTTATACTAGGCTAAGGAACTTTGCTTTGTCGCCCGTTGTGTTTCTGGAACAGCCAAAATCCAGAGAACACTGTTGTTGTTCCTTAGCCTGCCACCACACCTACACGATGAAAGATTTATGTGACCTATTTGTTTTTATAGGTCCATGATTGTTAGTGGCAGAGTATGAAAAATATGTTTGTGGAGACCCAAAACTATTTATATATGTTCCTTTTGGCACCCAAATTTGTTTGACTTTCAAAGATTTTATATTTGTGCCTTTTGGAACCCAAATCGGTATAGTTTTCACATGTTTGGATCTATACCAACAATTATTGTGATTGTGTCCATATTTTCTACAAATCGTGCACATTGAATTTTCTTGATTAATCTCATTTCTAACATATTCAGAGTGACTATATCCAAGTCCTTGTTTATTAATATTGACAGTTTGTTTTCCTATTAACATATTCAACGATTTTTTACTTTTGGAAATTTTTTCTTAAGTCGTTGACAATTGTTGGACTTGTATTTTGAGAGATTCATTTTCGTTTAACAATTGTGTGCACTTTTTAATAGAATTCTCTCTTCTAGTATTTTCAATTTTTAAAATCAGAATTTCATTTTCAAGTGATTTCATTTTAATTTCTGATTTTTTAATTTCTTCTTCAAATGTTGGACACTTATCACACTTAGGGATCCTACTTTGATAGGTTTTAACTAATTGGTCAAGTTGTTCATTTAATTCTATCAAAGTATCTTTTTGTGATTCAAGTTTAGCGTATTTTTCCCTAAGTTGTTCAAAACAGCCATTCACTTCGTGGAAATAAATAAGTAATTCAGAGTGAGTAAGTTTTGATACCTTGCTTGGCTCGTCGTCGTCGCTATCGGTTATATTTCCATGAAGGCACATATCTGCTTTCTCACTTTCACTGCTATCGCTTTTATTCCACGTGGCTGCAAATTTCCTTTTTGAATTCTTCATTAATAATGCCAGCTCGGCTGGTCCATCATCATCATCCTCGTCACAACTGCTATTTACCAATCCTGTTAAGCATATTTCTTTAACTGAGTCGGTTGTGGAGGACTTCTCATTGCTGTTGACTTTTGCACCATATATTGCATCGAGAATTTTCCAAATTTTCTGTGCATTTTCACAATGAGAGACGAAATAAAAATTATCACGATTAATATGGGAATATAATATACGCATAACAAGAGCATTAATCCAGATAATTTCCTTATTTGTTAAATCACACCCATTTTCAATAATATCCCAACATTTAATATTAACAGATTTTAAATAAAATTCCATTTTCAATTTCCAGTTCAAAAAATCTGTTCCATCGAAAATAGAAGGAATAATATTGAAACGATCCTCAACAAAATTATTATCTGGTGAATTCATGACTCTAGAGTTAAAAACAAAATACCGGGCTCTGATACCACTTGTAGGATCTAGATTAACCCTAGAGGGGGGGGTGAATAGGGTTATAGCAAATTTTCTCGATATAAACACAGAAACAAACTGCAGAAATAAATATGCTGTAAAGTAAATCACACACAAAATTTACCCAGCTTCGGCAACCCCTGCCTACTGCTGCATTCACAGATTTCTATTAGAATTAAACAGTATCACGTTTACAAACACTCTACTATACTCGCAGACATTTGCTCCCGCTCACAAACACTCTACTAGACTCGCACACCCTGCTCGCAAACATTTGCTCCCGCTCACAAACACTCTAGTAGACTCGCACACCCTGCTCCGCCTATAGAGTTTCGCTTACTCGCAAACTTTGCTTCCCGCCTATAGAGCTTCGCTTACTCGCAAACTCTGCTCCCGCCTATACAGCTTTGTAAACTCGCACACCCTGCTCACTGAACTAATTCTAACTAGACAATCTGACACGACCTAAACGCTAGGTGGTGATTTACAAATATCTGATTTGAAAAATAAAAACAACAATTAAAAAACAAATAGTACTTAAACAACCCCAAACCAAAATTAAAAACCCTTAAGTAAATGTGACCGGCCCAAAATACAAAAGGATATTTTTATTCCTTTTCTTTTGACTCTTTAGCTCGTTCCTCTTTCCTGTTGCTTGTGAAAATATGGCCGATCCTCTTTCGTTCCTCTTTGCGAATTAGGGCTTCTGCAAATTGCTTTTGCTCCTTGCGATTCAAACTAGGGTTGTGCAAAATTGAAGCGCCGCTCGATCTCGTTCGATAGTAGGCTTCGATGCTTTTGATTTGCTTACGGCTCTTCAATTTGGATCGAGTTCGTTCTGCTTTTTCGGTATGTACTTTTCTCCTTTTGCTTTGCTGGTTGATGCTTGAACTCGATGATTGATTGCCGATGATGATAGTTTGGTTTTTATAGGGTTCGATCCCCTGAGTTTTTGTTCGTATATTCGTGTTTGAATTTGTCATTGAATCACTTCGGCCGCTTGATGATGCTTGAATGATTGAGATTGATTCTGACTTTTTCATATGCGTATAATTTCATTTCTTGCGTCCCACGGTTTTGATGTTTGACTTGTTCATATGAGTGTATATTTTCATCGTGAATTTTGGTTTCGTGAATTTTCTTGTACCTCTGCGGCCTTGACTTGAGATTCTTCACTGCACTGCTTCATCATGTTGTATACACTCCATAATATCGTTGAATTCATTTGAGTAGTTGATATTCTCTGGTCAGTTACATGTTCATGATGCATTATGCCTTTGCCTCTATTTGCTTGATGTCTACATGCATGTGGTCTTGCTGCAGTTTGGTCTCATATTCATTCTTTGATCACGTTGGCTATTTGGTCGAGTTCATTTGAGTCAGTGGAGTTGTTTCATTGTGGCATTGTATTTAGTCGAGTCTTGTTCTAGCCATTGTTTTGTTTTGAACCTGATGTTGAGGCTGATGCATCCTGGCTTGTTTCAGTTGTATCTTGTTTATGTGTATATTGCTGAGGCTTGTGGTATTTTTTTTTTTGCTGTTAGATGGTAATGCTGTGATGTTTTTGCTTCGACCTGTACTTGACCTTGCCACTTGACCATTTGTATTCATGTATGTGTATATATATATGTATGTTGCTTCATTTGCTTAGTGCATTGCTCACTTTTCTGATCTTTGCATTTGTGAAACTGTTCATTCCTAGTTGCCTTGAGTAGCAAAGCTTCATGTTGTATTCATTTTTGAGGCAGTTTGCATTTCATTTACGGCCTTGACTTTTGTGATATTTGAACTTGACAGCTCTAGCTCGATGTTGTTACTGCATTCATGACCATTATCTTGCATTTTTGCTTGTACTGTGTGTTCTGGTCATTCCTTCTGTTTGTTACTGCATTCCTATGCAGTTGCTGTTGATCTTCATTGTTTATTGCATTGTTGAACTTGATTCACTTCATGTTGCCTTCTTCACTGTGTCACTTAGGTGCATATGTTTGCATTGTGCATTGACTTGAGCTTCTCTTGACTTGGTCATCTTTGATGTTGTTGAACTTGGTGGCATGCATTTTGTGGTCTGCCTTATTGCTGTTGCTATGCAGTTGCTATGCCTTGTGTTGAACCCAGTTTTAAAACTCGGGTTTGACCTTGTGCTCGTGTCGTGATTTTGAATATATTGCACGTGAATTGAACCCGGCTTTTTATTTGGGTTTGACCTGTGCTCACCTGTCCCTGTAAATCAATCAAGTGTATATTGGTGTGCACGGCCTTGTGACATATACAGTGATACACTGTGTATGTCACAAGTTGTTCGTGTATGATGAATTCAAATTTAAATGATGACGAACAACCCAAATAACTGAGGCAAATCATATTTTCAAAAATTATCTTTTATTTTTGAATTGCAAAAATATTTCTTTTTCAATTTTACTGCGTTAGTTTATATTTTTGCAGATTTCTCAAATGCTGGATTCAAACTGGAATGCAGTTGAAGATAGATACGAGTGTGAGTGATATGTAGTGAGGTGAATTGTAAATATGAAAAATGTGATGTAATCAAAGTTGTATAGTTATAGTGAGAGCTTGAAATTATACTATTCAAAAATGTAATAAATATTTATTTGAATAAAATATCTGTTTGAATTCAAATTCTGTGTAATTTATTTTATTCAACAAATATTTATTTAAACCGTGAAAAATAGAATAGTATATTAACAAATACATTTAAATGAATGTATATATGTTTATTATCATCAAACAAAAATCATATAAGCGCAAAGCGCATATTCAACATAATTATCATCAATGGTGTAAGTTATTATCTGACAGTAAGTTGGCAATCACATAAAATATGAGCTAGCATTAAAGCACCATCGATAAAGATAATATACAGGGAAATGAAAAAGAAACAACAGCCGTATTTTTTTGGCTTCAGAGAAATTGATTTTGGCTAGTGACAGAATATTACATGATATATAATAATAAACTAATTTCCACTTTGAAAAAAATGCAAGTTATACCATGTTATTGAGCAATACAAAAAATTGTGATGATAATAGTTGTTTTTACTTACCATTTATTCAACAGACATTGCAGTTAAACGTTCTTCCTCTAATAATCTAGAAGGCAGACCTTTAGATCTTCCAATTTGTGCAAGTCTTTCAAAAGTAAACATAGGAATGAAAGCAAGATCCTCTAATTTTCTAGTTCTTGATAACGCAACAAACGTTAAACCAAGACTTTCTCGATCGCCGTTATTAATGATTGCTTGATCAAGTGTCATTCCTTGACTTTTATGTATTGTTATTCCCCAACACAGAACTAAAGGTAACCGAGTTCTCATACATGTTGTACAAGATGAAGTTTTCCAATTTACTGTTTGTGGAGTTACTGGAATAATATTTGTTCCCTCACGAAATGGAATACCACAGTATTTATCAAAATCGACTATGACCGCTAGCGGTAGATCGTTAGGAGAACTTGATGACTGTGAATATACAATATCCATAACAATACCCATTGCACCATTAACCAATCCATTTTGCACTGAAAGATTAGATCGTAACATCACTCGAGCACCTACACAAAGATAAATACATTGTTCTAAACCTTTTGCATCATCAATAGAAGCATTAGATGCTGCTTCACAGTTATTGAAAGAAGGAATGCGTGCAATAGGTTTTCCAAGCTGAATCAAACGGTTTTTATTATGTTCATTAGCAGCATTTCTTGTTGGAAAAAGACAAAGAGCATTCTTAAAGGTTTCCTCTCTTTGTTCGATAAAATTGACCAATCTCTGGTTTTGAAAAGTTTCCAATCATCTAAAGTAGGTGCACCTCTACTCAGTCTTTCTAAAGCTCCTCTTAAAGGTGCTTGCTCATCTCCTACTTGACGGAATATATATGATAGTCTTACACACTTATCAAAACTTATATATGCAAGTCCACCACGTTGTTGTAAGAGATTACCACCTTTCAAGTATAACGAACTATCACAAACATGAGGTAGTTGTCGCATATCACTAACTAAGACAATCGAAATGCTACCGAATAAGTCATTTATTGAATAAATATCACGACACCGTAAATCAATATTTGCCATCATTGTTCTACCAAGCATACTATATTCATCTATTATAATCAACTTTGTATTTTTAAATTCATCTTGCATACAATGACATTGTTCTGATGATAGTTCTTTGTAAGATGTTTTTCTTTCCGTGGAGATTAGAAGTTCATGATGAATTGTGCTACCATCAATATTAAATGCAGCCACTCCTGTTGGAGCCATAATGCGAACTGCTTTGCTGGTTCCAAAATGAGTAACAATTGTTCGAACAATGACATTTACAAGCGTTGATTTTTCTGTACCAGCACCACCGCAAATAATCATTCGAATTGATTTACCTTTAGATATTGCGTTAAATATCACATTATGTGCAATCCTCTGTTCTGTAAACAAGCTCTCAAAAGGAACAACAGTTGAACTGTTTATAGTCTCACTTTCATGTTCCATAATTGAACGTAAATTGGTATATATAAAATTACGTTCAATATCTATATTAGGGTATCTCTGAAGTGCTTCATTCCAATTATGCAAAGTATCTAATTCTCTTAAGCCTATTTCTGTTTCTTCTCCTGAAACAAACATTGGACCCATCGCGGCTGCTATCATCCATTCATCTTTTTGATTTTTTTCTACATCATTATTTATACTATCATCTTCGAAATCATCTTCTACAACATCTGGGAGCGATGGATGTTGAATCAATCCTAAATTAATATATCTCTCAGACCAAGCATCGAAGTTTCCTTTTGCTTCATTAAGATTTCTATATTGATGGTGTAGTAGTATCTGTAGTCATATTAAAAACAAGTTTACTTATAATTTAAATTTTTAAATATAATTTAAATAAACATAGTTTTTAATTATCACAATTTATCGTTAATATTTGTAAAATTTGATCTAGTAAAAAACAAAGAAGTTGCATTACCTGTTGTTCACAATAAAATTCCCACTTTTCACCTAATGGAGGAATATTGGTGCTTAGATCCGGTACTATTCATACAATTGCCTCATTTCGAAACTTATGCCATCCTTTATTATAGCAACTGAAGTTTTTTGCCATATCAAGTAGTGAAAGGTTTTCAAGTTCGCTTGGTCGATCCATATACCTTGTAATAAAATTTGGGTCCGAATCAACGATATCTTCATCTATTGTTGTATTTCGACGTCGAATTATTGTTGATAACATGTTTTTTCAGTTACGTTAAGTTGCACTATTGTTCTAGATGAACTTACTAGAGGGTAAGACATGAGAAGATGGCATACCTCTTGTGCAGAAATGTCTCGTTCGGATACACTCTTGAGAAGTAGTTTCTTGATGGCGGAAGTTGATGTTTGACAAGGTCGATGGCTATTTTCAACTATTGTTCTGAATGTGTCTGTAAAGCTCTATGAAACTGGTTCAGATTTTGCTGCATATTTTCCAATATAATTTACCACAGCATGCACAGATAACACAGGAGACCAATCAATATTAGCACGCCAAACCTGAAGTACTTTTCTATTATGTGAGCAGATCAGAGGATCGTTGCGTTTTGAAATAAATCGAAAGATTTTACTATTTGGCGGATCTTCTACAATTTTAGATTGTGGAAGCACGTCAAACGGATATTTAAAGCGACATGTGAATTGTTTGGTTGTTCTATGTACTCGCAAACAGTAGTTTCCACACCTGAAATGACGCATGACCCAAGTAACTAGATTTCCATAATCGTCGTCGTCCGTATCCAAATTTGCATCGGGTGGAATAACTTGTGCACATGGATGCTCTTGTTCCCGTGAAGGTCCACCCATATTTGGGTTTATTGTACAAACAAGACGATCAAAATATTCAATAATTCTAGAATTTTTATATGAATTTTCGGTAACAGAAGATAAATCTGGTGCATCATGTAACCACAAAAAGCCATGGATATGTCCACTTCCACGATTTTGCCATTCAAAACGATACCAATAGTTCTTAACAGAAAATTCTGGTGTCAAAAAATCTAGTACAAAAGTTTTAACCCTTGCTTGGAAAAACCATGCAGCAACAAGTGGATTTTCATTTAGTAACTGTGCCTTTCTTTTTATTTGTTCACTGTAGCTTAATATTTGCAATTCATTTGTTTGTTCAAGAAGTTTATAAAGTTCTGGCCATTGCAAATCTACTGAACTTAATGTGAAAAATATAGTTGGCGCATCTAATTGTTTGACCATAGCTGTAAGCTCTTTTAATCTTGCAGACCAGTAAGAACGGCTTCCACGAATGCCTTTTGCATAGTAAGAAATGCATTGGGATAACTGCTTATCTCCCGATTTTAACATTTCACAAATATCATTTATAGATAAATTCCCATCATACGGGTTTTTTTGTACGTATATGCTACCAATATCTAACGCACGCCACCTACTAATTGAATTGTACGCAAAATATCTAAATCTAGAATCTTGTGCAAACCTTTGATCATGATATTTCATTAAATATTGAAAATATTCTAAGGGTCTAATTTTTTGTGGTCGTGCTTGTCGTAAATCAGCATTACCTACTGGAAATAATGTTGGAAATGCCATCGAGATATATCCAAGAGTATTAAACTCATCAATAGCAACTGAAGAAATAAGCATCTGAACAATTGTTTCATTTATTTCTTTATTTTCCAAAAAGGATAATAGATAGGCTTGGTGGTTCGGTTGTACTGCAGCCGTGGCTGCACCTGATATCTCAAATTCACCGATATGAGTTATTTCCCTTTCAAATTCTGGAGGTCCATGAAAATCGTCGTTTTGAATTTGAGTTTGCGAATTATCTTGAATATGAGGAAGATTTAAAGGTACACCGTCCTCTGGTAACACATGGAGAGATACTTCATTAATGTGCACATCGGAATAAAATATATTATTAGATTTAAGCCAAAGTAGTGCCTTTCTTACATGTTCACGTCTTACGCGAAACTCTTGACTTTCATTCGTTCCACTTCTATTGACAACTAATACTGCCGATAATTCATTTGGTCTGAAAGGGAGAGAACGTGTTATAGCATTGATATCCTAAGGAAAATTAATAATATTTCCACTATATTTATATTGTTGTCCTTTAAAACGATAAACTGACATAACTGGATGAATGCGCGCAATGAGGATTCGCTCCAAGTTAGTAAGGCAGGATAATTCAGGTGGAACAGGACTGGGTTCCATTAAATTTTTAGAACTAAACTTGTGAGGAAGGATATGCTGTGGTTTATCAGTACGACAATTAGAGCATGTACTTGACGTAGCAATTAAATCCGGAAAAAATCAAGAACAAGTCTGACAAATTACCCAATTAATATTTTGGCATGAGCTTGTAACTGGAGATATTAGCATTGTAGTGTTGATGTTTGAGGATTTGACATGAGTTCCTTTTCTTTATATCTTGCTGCATCAATTGCTCTTCTAAGTTGTTTTTGTTGATCAGTTTCTCTCAAACGTCTAGCTCGTTGGTTGGATGACCGATTTTCATTATATTTAGCCATCATTTTTTCATATTGACGAAATATAGGCGAGTCTCTAGTATAAAAATATGTGCATCCAATTAAAAAATAAGTCAAAAATAGTAGGAGTAGTAATCTTTTATTTGCATGTTATAAGTAAATGTAGCATTATATCCTTTGTAAATTGCATGATAAGTCTAAAGGACAAATTGCATCAATGGACACTTTTAAAACATCGTGTGAAATAGAACCGGAAGGGGTGAATAAATCAACCTTGTTGGATGCATCAAAAGGAACAAAATCTCTATTCAAAGCATTAGATAACGACAATGGATCTTCTACGAGGATAGGCTGACGTAGTAAATCATGTGACATCTATGCAAGTATAGAGCAATTTAAAAAGTAATGAAAAGGGTAATATGGGACATAAACTAGCAAATTGTCATTAAATATTTATACTATATTATTATGTTTGATTACTGTAAAAATTAAACATTAAAATTAAAATAACGGTAAATGTGGAAATAAAATAAAATATGGAAGTTCACCTTTACGTTTGTCATTGACACTGCTTGCATATTATCGACATAACCTGAAATTGACTGCTCCACGTTGTCAAGCAAATGTGATGCATTCAGATCAATACAGTGCATTTCAACTGCAGAGGTGAAGACAAATAATATTATTCGTCGTTAATTTAAAAACATCATAAAAACTTATAATAAAAGTGATAAAAAATAATCTGTACTGATATATTATACAATTGTACATTATGGTAAACGATTCACCTTTATCGTTAGTTTGTATCTTTTTTGAAGTTTCTTCAAATTGTGCAGCACCTACTGATGATCTAAGATATTCTTTACATATTGCTTCAACGGGATTTTAAACATGTTAGTGCAAATATCATCAGAAACTTAATCATCTGACCGTCGAATAATCTTGTATCGTAATAATTAAAAATAAAACATAAATTTGACAAAAAAGACAAATTAAATAACATTGTAGAGAAATTTACCGTATGGAAGTTTGACTGCGATGTTGATACCATTTGTTCATGATCAACACGATCTTCATATAGTTGCTTGTCATTACTACACAACGGCGGTGCATTCAAATCAATATGACATATATTTTGCATCCCATTTTTCTGAATATGTGAAATAAATTAGTGAGCACGATTGATCATAGTAGAATTATCATTAGTAAAAAAAAAATCTTTATCCATTATTTTATATGAAAACGATTACCGTATCAAAAATTGACGTTAATACCACATGCTTATTATCGTCATGATCTTCAAATGGTTCTTCATCATTGATCATTGAAGGTGATTTATTTAAATCAATATGATACATATTATTTGACATATATGCCTGAACGTGGTAAAAATTAGCGAGTATTCAAATAAAATAAGTACTTTAACTCGGTTAAGCAAACAATGGAGTTAGAGTAATAAACTAAAAATGTCATCATGTCTATTTTTAGCCATTTTAAATAAACTAAATACTCAAGACAGAACAAGTAGATGAAGCAACGATCAAAGCACTACATTTAAGCTATGCAATTTGTAGATGGAAACAAGCCATCATCTGTTCTTTCAATATGTTTACTCTAGCAGAATATGGGAACAAATCAGAAACAGATTACTCATGCAATCAACACACGATAGCTCAAAAATCTTTTAGGTCATAGAAGTCAATCATTTAAGTAATGGCTTTATAACAGATTCAATTGATGCAAGCATAGTTGGAAATCTTTATCCAAAAATAGAGGAGCATCACTGTTGGAAAAATAATGGCTCAAATACTCCATTAGCATTGCTCTGTTCTGAACTTCTTGGAGGGACGGCATATACAAGCTAATGAGACTGCGCTTGATGAGTTTACTCAAAAGAACCTTCATAAGACCAACGATGAACAAGATTGTGATTATAATTTCTTGTATTTATTGATGATATATTGTCGGATTTGGCTTTTCGTCGATACCACTTATAATTTCTATATATATATTGTGATTTTGATATGTGCCAATTTGCGATGGCATAATGCTGATATCCTGCTTTTGTATTTTGGCTATACTTGTTGTAACGCATCTCTTTAGTAGTATAAACTGCATAGACAAATTTAGATACACGTTTTTTATCATCCTCACAAATTATTTATCACATCTTTTATGAACCTGAAACTACGTAGTTTTCCGTGCTATGGACTTGTTGAAGCTTTGCCATTCCATAATAAACCCCCCGACTCCCCTTCCTCATCAAAGAATCATGACTTCCTTTCTCAACCACAACCCCCTTCTCCAACGCTACAATCTCATTGCAGTTCCTAACAGTACTGAGTCGATGTGCCACAACCACGCTAGTCCTTCCAATCATCATTCTTTCTAACGCGTCTTGCACCACCTTTTCTGACGGGCCATCGAGCGCGCTTGTGGCTTCGTCCAGCAACAGGATGGTTGGGTTTCTCAGCACTGCTCTTGCAATCGCTATTCTTTGCTTCTGCCCACCCGACAGCTGTATGCCTCGATCACCACAGAACGTGTTGTATCCCTCTTTCAGGCCCGTGATGAACTCATGTGCATTTGCCGCTCTTGCGGCATCTTCCATTTCAGTTTCCGTTGCATTTTCCATTCCGTACATTATATTTTCTCTAATGTTGCCGGAAAACAGGGTTGGTTCCTATATAGGTAAACTTAGTACAAATATATCATAAATGGTTAATAAAAAGAAAGCAAAGAACCAACAAGTACTTGTCCAACGAGTGCGATTTGCTCTCGAAGCAATCGAAGATGATAAGACTTCACATCCCTCCCATCAATAGTTACCACTCCACTCAACGGATCATAAAACCGCTCAATAAGCCCTATAACGGTCGACTTACCCGACCCACTTTGCCCCACCAACGCAGTCGACTTCCTTGCATCGATTATCAACGAAAGTCCTCTAAATATCACCACACTAGGTCGTGCCGGATATGCAAAATCTACATTGCAGAATTCGATGCGCCCATGAAGTTTATCGGGTACATACCCGTTAGGATCTTCTGGATCAATAGAGGTGGTGCTATCGAGGATGGAAAACAATGAAGCGATCGCGGAGGCACCACTTGCGAGGTCAGTGGTCATGCTACCGGCATCAGCTATTGTTCGACCGGTAGTGATGAGGATTGTAAAGGTTTGGAATATTGCTTTGGGGGTGATGTAGCCTTTTGATACAAGCTTGCCTCCGTACCTGAATGTATTAAACAAATAAAACCTCATTTGTTATTATTGATTGTCAAATCATGTCAAAACATACCAAAAATTGAGGGCCCAACTACAAGCAACAAGTGCTTGGGAAAACCCCAAAACAACACCAGCAATCCATGATTGTCGCACGTTTTCACGCCGTGGCCCATCTTGGGCTGATTCAAAAACGCGTAAAATCCACTCTTGCGAAGAGAAGGCTGTCACGGTTCGAAGATTTGACACGGCCTCAGCAGCCATCTTGCTGCTCTCTGACTGGGCTTTCATTCCTTTACTGGACATGCTCTTCAGCAGGACACGCCTAGCATAGAAGCAAACTATGATCAATGGTTGGATCGCAATCATGATAACTGATAACCGCCAGCTGATTATCAGACTTAATGTGAAGGCCAGTAGAACGCTGGACATAGTTTGGATTAACAGGGCTATTCTGTCTCCTACCAACGATCTCACCTGTATTATTTATCAACAATAAAGAATTTTTTTTTTCTTATGTTATCGGTGCAAAATTATCTTCTGGTTAAATGTTACCGACCAAATTGGCATCATTGGCGAGCCGAGAACAAATGGCACCAGTCGAGTTCTCGTCGCGATCGAACCAACCCACTTCGAATGTGAGCATCTTCATCAGCACCTGCTCTCGAACTCTCTTTGTTAAGTGCTCCCCCATTGCACCTAAATTGTAATGCTGACCGATAGCCGTCAAAAACGATAAAATTGACACCGCGGTGAATATGAGCGAATATATCCTTGTCTTGCGCTTTATTTCGCTATGATCTTGTAGAAAGTAAACCGATATCATCGCTCCGTTGTTGTATGCATACATAGGCTGTATCACTCCGAAAACCAACGCGTTTAAGCAGCCGATCAAAGCGTGTTTCCACTCTGGCACGCTTAGAGAAAGCAATCTACGAAAAGTAGGCGCAAGAGTTTTGGATGGTGGTTGTTCTATGAGGTTTGGATCAACTTTTGATGCTCTTGGTGCGTCCAATAGCCTGTATATGTTTGAACAATAGCCTGTAATGTTATGTATGAAAATTATGTCATATGTAAAGTTATAAAATCTATACCTTGTTGAGCTAGATGTAGCAAGCAAAAAGTTTCTACTCGACTCTAGTGCAGATTCGTCTTGAACAGTTTCGATTTGTTGCAACCGTACAAGTGAAGCGTACACGCCACTATCCATGCTTAAGAGGCTGTCGTGGGATCCAGATTCCACAACCCGACCAGATTGAACAACCGCAATGGTATCAGCATTACGGATGGTCGAGAGTCGGTGTGCGACCACGATTGTGGTTCGATCGACCGAGGCACGATCTAGGGCGTTTTGGACAATTCGCTCGGAATCGGTGTCCAAAGCACTAGTGGCCTCATCCAGTAGGAGAATTTTTGGAGATCTGATTATGGCCCTTGCTATTGCTAATCTCTGCTTTTGTCCTCCTGACATTTGAATGCCTCCTTCTCCGATCTATATGTTTAATCAAAATGTTGCATGTTAGTCTTGAAAAATCCTTTAGAAAACACTTGATAAAATTCCACGCAAAACTGACCTGCGTGTCGTATCCAGAAGGCAACTCCGCTATGAATCCATGAGCATTGGCCGCCTTAGCAGCAGCTACGACTTCCTCCATGGACGCATTATCTTTTCCAAACATCAAATTATCCTTAATAGACATGGCAAAAAGCACAGGCTCTTGACTTACCAATCCGATTTGAGATCTCATCCACTTCAAATTCAACCTTTTAATATCCACGCCGTCCAATAATATTGATCCACTGCTCGGGTCGTAGAATCTTTCAAGCAATGCGATGACGGTGGATTTTCCCGATCCGCTGCTTCCTACCAATGCCACTGTTTTCTTGGACGGCACATTTAGAGTGAAGGATCGTAGTATCGGGCTATCGGGTCGGGAAGGGTATGCGAATTGTACCTCATCGAACTCTATGTCACCTGATATGGATTTTAGAGTTTCCCCTTCTGTGCTGTTGGTGTCGATTTTTGGTGTTCGGGACATGACTTCCATGACTCTTTGTCCGGCGGAAGCTGCTTCGGATATGTATTTTATGGTAGACAAACCGGAACCCAGAGATCTGCATTTGAATATATCATGGAAGATAAATGAGTGCTATCTTTAAAATTTAAGAATTCCTTTAGTTTCTTTCATCGTTCTTGAATTTTAATTTCCTTTTTCTTACTACACACATATACTGAATTTTCGATAACAAATTGAACTGTTTTGAAGATTGAAAAACTTACAAGCCACCAACAATGACTGTGACACCAACTACGTAAACATTCCCTCCTTTGACTCCATGATACATTACCAATCTACTTCCATACCAAGATACGAATGCCCAAATTGCAAACACGAAACTGTTACTTCCGATCGCTATGCCCTTAAGCAGCCCTTGTTTGAGTCCTAATTTAAGCGGACCCATAAGCGCCTTCGAGAACTTCAAAATCGTTCTTTTCTCCCCTACACAAGAGTACACGGTCCGTATAGACGAGATGGCTTGCTCAGCGACAACTCCAGCTTTGTTGTATTCAACTCGGTTTTTCCGAGCGAGACTTATCATCATTCGACCGTACACTAGACTCGGTAGTACCAGTAGGATCATTGTAGGAAGCGTCATAACGGCCAATCTCCATACTTCAAAGAATCCTACCATGATGCATCCAATGAAGGTTGAGCAGCTCGTGATGAACGTCGGTATCTGGTTTAAAAATAAAAAATAGCGATATTTTTACTGAAAAATCGATAAGTTTCTTCAACAACATTCTCTTATAGTTTAAACATATACTTACCTTCTCACTTAGTGCATCCTGGACAACAAGTGTGTCGCTCGACACACTTGTGATTACATCTGAAGTAGACACCTCTTTCAGATCAAAATATTCAATATCTTGTCTCAAAATGGATTTTAAGTAATGTAATCTCATTTTGGACGCCTGTCTCTCGCCAGTTCTCGTCCAGCAAAATCCAACTGCATTCATCATCATCACTAATAGTTTAAACTTTACAGATTTCAATTTTGTTAATGATACGAAAAATTCAACGAATACCACCGTGTTTGCACCAAAACAGTTGGTTTAAATACCTAAGAAACCAAGCAACAACTTCGCCATTGCCAAATAAACCATAATCAGAGATTTCTGTTTAGACAAAAAAGCAGACTACATCAATGCCTGAAATGTATATAACAACATGTATAACTTCAGTTATTTACCTTATTAATTCCATCAATAAAATCTTCAGAGACAGACATAGATGATGCACCACCCAAATTGTTAATGATTTTTCCAGTGACCAAAACCATAAGAGGCATAGAAATTCCATCGCCAAAACAGCTTACGATACCAATCAATGTTAGCCATTTGTCCATTGTGTCTGCATGTACGAATATGCTCCATATGCCGCTGTAATAATTCTTCTTTACCTTCTCAGATTTGAGGAACTTTTTCTTTGTTTTTCCTTCACTAGTCTCCATGACTAGTTCTTCTTTAGTTTTGAGTTTGTAGTTTAGCATTTTTGGTGCTTTATATGTGCTTTATATGTGCTTTATATACTGAAAAAATATGTATCATTTTATAATACATTAGATACCTCATGCCTAGCACATATATTAAATAATTAGTCGTTGAGATTCTTTTTTTTTTAGATAATAATTACTTTTATTGATATTCCAATATATTGGTTAGATATAATACTTCACTGAAAGCGGAAAAATAACTAAGTTTTATTGTTGAACGTCACATTAATTTCCTTATGCTGAGAATTCGTAAGTTAGCATTTTCGTACTACAGCAACTATTATAACATGCATTTCTTATGCATCCGCATAGTTAACTTGTAGAGTCGGAGTATGCCTAGGTAGGAGAGAAATTCTAGTTTTAAATTTGCATAAATAGATGCGTATACAACTTTTATTTGAAAGTACAAATATTAATTTTTTGCTGTTAATTATCACATTCTAACGCTAATTATACGTAGCTTTCCACGCCAAACTATGACTGATATATTAGCTAATATTTTGGTAGTAATTATAAATGGAAATGAATATTGTTCAAATTTTTATAGAATTTGGTGTATGTACATATAAATCAACAACTTTTCATAAGCCAAAAGGGTTTTTAAGAAACCTTCACAATCAATAGCTTTTTTGTTTATGAAAGAAGGTTTTAATAGTTTCTGTTTATGGCAGTGACTTGTGAGAACACTTAACTTTATCGGTTGTTTATTTGTTGAGAATTCTTCTAAAAGTGCGTGGCTATCTGTTAATTTGTTAAGTAGTCCATTGACTTTATCCAAATATTCTAGTAATCCAGAATAATGCTTATTCTCATTTCTGTCGCGATGTGGTTAATTTACATATTCAATAAGGTCATCCTTCCATGTTTAACGTGAATATTATATGACCTAAGTTCATCTGAAATGTAATAGTAAAATACACTGGTTCAGCTGATCTAAAATGTAACAGTAATAATTTAAATTGCATCACTAAAGCCGTTATCGCCACCGAACACAACTGCGGTCCGACCTTGAATAACCTTGAACCGTAGATCACTTTAGTTCGAAACCAAATCAAACATTAGTTGTGCACGAAAAACCACTGTGCGGACCTTTGAATCAATGGTCTACTAACCTTATATTTTACCTAGTTCAATCACGGTTTCTTTAAATTTTTCGTACATTCATTTCCGAGTCATATCTATTGTCTTGAAGGAAAAAAATAAATATATATTACAAAAATCATCATCCCTTCAAAATTTAAACAATAAACCCCAACACCGTCGTTGCAAGCTTTTTAAAGCTCATTGTAAAATTTGTGACTAAACTTTTGCTATGTGCTACTACCGTGTACACAACGGCAGTTGTGTTGGTGCAATTGTACATTATAGCAGCACACATCTTCGGTTGCCTTGAAGACCTATCTAGCTTCTTAGATTTCTCATGTTTATTCCCTTTGGGATTGTTCTTTCTTTTCTTCCCATTACTATGATTCTTAGAGAATTCTCCCTGAATCACATTTGCTTTTTCTGTCTCCTGATCATCTTTCTTATCTCTCTTGCGAGATTCTTCCTCAATACGTAAATGTCGTATGAGAGATTCCATAGAGTGTGTTTTTTCTTCATGCATCAGTTTCTTTTTGTAGCCATTTCAAGTACTAGGCAATTTTGCAATTACAACTACTACTTGAAATGCTTCAGGAAGTTCTACTTTCACACCTACTTGAAATGCTTCAGGAAGTTCTATTTTCACATCCTTTAGTTTACTAACAAGCAGATTTAAATCATGGGCTTGGGAAACAATATCAGCATCATCATTCATCTTATAATTAATATAATTACTTATTGGAAACTTCTGATTACTTGCCTCTTCAATGCGGTATTTGACATCCAGAGCCATCCATAGAGCTTTTGCGCCATCAATAGTTCTGTGTGCACTGTATACTGAATCTGAAAGTGCATTGAGAATGTGCCCGCGACAAAGAAAGTCTTCATTCTTTCGCTTCTGCCTTATTTCCTTTAACTTTTTCTTTCGTCGATCAGAATCTGTAGTACTTTCTTCCGGAATTGGTTCTAAGTCATCGTTTATTATATGGTTCAGACCAATAGTGGTGAGAAAAAATAAAATTATTTCCTGCCAGCGAGTAAAGTTATTTCCATCAAATCTTTCAAGACGGTTGAGATCCTGATTCATTACTTGAAGAGATTGCGCTGTAGTTCTGTTGAGTGACGAGTCTTGAACAGAAGACATTCTTGAAACCGTTGACTAAAATAGTCTAATGTATGACTAATCACTCCAAGGCACGAAGAAATCGTTGTCTTTCAAGAATGTTTTCCCCTTCTTTATCACAGCGGGTAGAACGAAAACCTTCTTTCAGGATACAATGGAGATTAATTCAAACAAGTTGTGATTACTTGCTCAGATCAGAAGAAACACTCATAAGTTTTCAGACGAGTTTGATATAGAAGAAGAAGAATCGTGTATACTCTGCGTTGATGAATGCTTAGTTATATATAGGGAGTGAGGTGTCTTTTTGAACGATCGCGACCGTTAGAAAACGGTTGTTACCGTTGGCTGTTGAATTTGAATTCAACAGTCATGAAAGCATATCATTTTGGACGGGACGCTGCCCCGCACCTCGCCAGGGGCGCTGCCTCCTGGGCCCCTGCGATCTGACCGGGCAGGTCGAACCCCGTAGCGGGGGCGTTGCCCCCACACCCCCACCTTGGGGGGTTGCCACCCCCCTGGACCCCCTCTCCGTAGGGGATCTTATTTGAAAAAACATTCAACATTCCCCACCTTTTTTCAAAAAAACTTCTCTTATAAAACCAATATTTTAAACTCGTCGTAGAAAATAGTACATATATGAAAGTAGCTTACGGCTTTGAACTTTCACTTAGTGTAAACAACTCAAAGTTTGTCAAGGTGCTATGGTGAACGTGTCTTGAACCAAGGACCTTTTAGTGGCATACCGGAGTCATCACACATACTAATTTCATAATAGAGTGCAATTCTTTGTTCCTACGCATTAAACGGCCTTGTGTAATATCCTAATTTCATGAATGCTATAGAGACGGCCTGATCTCATAGAAAGCGGCCTAACTTTCTCATTCACATAGGTGGGTTTTAAATAAAGTGATTCTGCGAGTTACTCCTCCTTATAAATGAACCCATTAATAATTTTCTTCATCCTCTTTCTTGCAGAAATTGTACACTAGATATTTTCCTTTTGTAATGGGATCTATTGTTGTACTCTAGTGTATCTCCAATTTCATACTTCAACTTGTTCTTACCCTTTGAACTCTGTTTGTTTTTCAAAACATAAGTAGGGTTCCTATTGAAGAATGAATTCACATAGACCTTAATCTCATTCCTATTGATGTTTTCGCAATCATCTCTCTAGCCAGTCCTTTCGTCAAATGATCTGCTAAATTATTTTTTGATTCAACAAAGTCGACTGTAATTACACCTCGTTTGAGTAATCCTCTAATAAATTGATGTCGAAGGTTAAGATGTCTTTGTTTACCATTGTAAGTCTTTTGTGCTACTTTGTACAAAGTAGCTTGACTATCACAATGTACTTTAATAGCCGGAGTAGGTTTTGTCCAAATCGGAATATCTATTAATAAATCTCTTAACCATTCAGCCTCTTTACATGCATCTGCAAGTGCTATAAATTCTGCCAACATAGTTGAGTCAGAGATGCATGTTTGTTTCTTAGAACTCCATGATATGGCAGCCCCACCTATTGTAAATATCCATCCTGAAGTGGATTTAGAGTTAGACTCTATATTGTTCCAACTTGCATCGCTGTAACCTTCAAGTGCAGTCGGTTCTCCCTTGAAAATTAAAGCATAATTCATAGTCCATTTCAGATATCTTAGAATTCTTGATATTGCATTCCAATGCTCTCTTCCTGGATTACTAGTGAATCGACACAAAATTATTATAGCATATGCTATATCTGGTCTAGTACAATGCATGACATACATAAGACTACCAATCACACTAGCATATTTTAACTGATCACAACATCTACCGGTATTTTTTATTAATTTGACACTAGGATCAATAGGCGTTTTTGCTAAAGGGAGATCTAAGTGGTCGTATTTCTTAAGGATACTTTCAATATAATGAGATTGTGTCAATAAGATTGATCCTTCTTTTCTCACTATTTTGATTCCTAAGATTACATTAGCTTCTCCCAAATCTTTCATGTCAAAATTAGATTCTAGAAATTTCTTGGTTTCTATTATACTTTCTATACTTGAACCAAATATTAACATATCATCCACATACAAACAAACAGTTACACATATTCCATCTTTGTATATAGAATATATACACTTGTCTGCTTCGTTTACTTTGAATCCTTTTGATAGCATGACTTTATTAAATTTTTCATGCCATTGCATTGGTGCTTGTTTTAATCCGTAAAGAGATTTTAGAAGTTTACAAACTTTCTTCTCTTGCCCGGATAAAACGAATCCTTCTGGTTTTTCCATATACACTTCTTCTAATTCACCATTTAGAAACGCAGTTTTTACATCCATTTGATGGACAAATAAATTGTGAATTGAAGCAAGTGATAATAACAAATGTATCGAAGATATTCTTTCTACTGGAGCATATGTGTCAAAGTAATCTATACCATGACGTTGTTTATAACCTTTAGCAACCAACCTTGCTTTGTATTTATTAATAGAGCCATTGACATTTAATTTTCTTTTAAAAATCCATTTGCTCCCAATTGGTTTTGATCCCGGTGGTAGATCAACCAACGTCCATATTTGATTTGACAAGATAGAATTCATCTCATCGTTAATCGCATCTTTCCAACTTGCATCATGGAAAGTTATTGCTTCCCTGTAAGTCTGTGGATCATCATCATTACTAAGAGTTATCTTAGTTTGGTGTGTGATTTCATTTATATCTCCTTCTACCAGGTATGTCAAAAATTCTGGTCCAAAGTTCTTTTCAACCCTTTGCCTCTTGCTTTTACGGGGTTTAGTATCCAAACTTGGTGCAGTCGATTCTTTATGAATCTTTTTAGCAGTACCATGAATTTTGGTATTATCTTCCGAGGAAGATTTAAACATATACTCAAAAAATTCTGCATCGATTGATTCTATAATTTCATTTGTTTCTAATTTCAGAAATCTATATGCAGAGCTATTCTTGGCGTATCCAATAAATACGCATTTACATGTTTTGTTTCCTAACTTTGTCATTTCTGGGTGTGGTTTTCTTACATAAGCCAAGCATCCCCATACCTTTAAACGACTAAGATTTAGTTTTCGGTTATACCATAGTTCATAAGGAGTTTTGCTAATTCTTTTCATAGCAATTCTGTTTAAGATATAACATGCACTTAAAAGTACTTCTCCCCACCAACAATCGGGTAAACCGGAACTTAACAACATACAATTAACCATATTCAATAAAGTTCTATTTTTCCGCTCAGCAATACCATTTGATTCTGGTGAATATGGTGGTGTAAATTCATGGACTATTCCATTGGATTCACAAAACTCTAAAAGTTCTATTGATTTATATTCACCATCTCTATCAGATCTTAGCACTTTAATTTTACGATTTAATTGATTTTCAACTGCTGCCTTATATATAAGAAACTTGCTTAGAACTTCATCCTTACTTTTTAGTAAGTATATGTAAGTATATTTTGAATAATCATCAATAAATGTCACAAAATATTTGTTTCCTCCTCGTGATACTTTACTATGTAGGTCTACAACATCAGTATGCACAAGTCCAAGCAATTCAGATGTCCTACTTACTGATTTGTGTGATTTACAAGTTAATTTACCTTGTACACATATTTCACACTTATCAACATTCTCAATGTTGCATTTCGAAATAAGTCCTAGATTATGCATATTTCGAACATAATTGTAGTTAATATGGCCGAATCTACCATGCCATAAGGGTAAAGATTCAACCATATAAGCAGAAACTGATTTTATTAAATTCATTTTGAACATTCCATTACATGAATACTCCTTTTCAATAAATACATTATTTTTGGACATAACAGCACTATCTGATTCAATGACTAACTTAAACCCTCCTTTGTTGAGACGATCTCCAGAAATTAGATTCTTAGTCATTTCTGGAACATGAAATACGTCAGCCAAAGTCAGAACCTTTCCTGAAGTAAACTTCAGAGTAATATTCCCAATACCAACAACTCTGGCACGAACATCATTACCCATTTTGACTTCTTTTAGTTTGCTGCATTCTTTATAGGTCTGGAACTTTGACTTATCGTTACAGATATGAATGGTTGCACCCGTGTCTAACCACCATCCGTCTTCAACTCCAACGGAGTTGGCTTCTTCTACAACAGTGACCAGTTTTGGTTCATTTTCAGAATCAGCAACAATGTTAACCTGTTTATTCTTTTCTTTCTCGTCTCTTATGCGAATTCTGCATTCTCGGACATAGTGATCAGGTTTCTTACAGTAAAACCAATCACCTTTGGGCTTCTTAGATTTCTCATGTTTATTCCCTTTGGGATTGTTCTTTCTTTTCTTCCCATTACTATGATTCTTAGAGAATTCTCCCTGAATCACATTTGCTTTAATTTTCTGTCTCCTGATCATCTTTCTTATCTCTCTTGCGAGATTCTTCCTCAATACGTAAATGTCGTATGAGGGATTCCATAGAGTGTGTTTTTTCTTCATGCATCAATTTCTTTTTGTAGCCATTTCAAGTACTAGGCAATTTTGCAATTACAACTCCTACTTGAAATGCTTCAGGAAGTTCTACTTTCACACCTACTTGCAATGCTTCATGAAGTTCTATTTTCACATTCTTTAGTTTACTAACAAGCAGATTTAAATCATGGGCTTGGGAAACAATATCAGCATCATCATTCATCTCATAATTAATATAATTACTTATTGGAAACTTCTGATTACTTGCCTCTTCAATGCGGTATTTGACATCCAGAGCCATCCATAGAACTTTTGCGCCATCAATAGTTCTGTGTACACTGTATACTGAATCTGAAAGTGCATTGAGAATGTGCCCGCGACAAAGAAAGTCTTCATTCTTTCGCTTCTGCCTTATTTCCTTTAACTCTTTCTTTCGTCGATCAGAATCTGTAGTACTTTCTTTCGGAATTGGTTCTAAGTCATCGTTTATTATATGTTTCAGACCAATAGTGGTGAGAAAAAATAAAATTGTTTCCTACCAGCGAGTAAAGTTATTTCCATCAAATCTTTCAAGACGGGTGAGATCCTGTTTCATTACTTGAAAAGATTGCGCTGTAGTTCTGTTGAGTGACGAGTCTTGAACAGAAGACATTCTTGAAACCGTTGACTAAAATAGTCTAATGTATGACTAATCACTCCAAGGCACGAAGAAATCATTGTCTTTCAAGAATGTTTTCCCCTTCTTTATCACAGCGGGTAGAACGAAAACCTTCTTTCAGGATACAATGAAGATTAAGCCGAGCAAGTTGTGATTACTTGCTCAGATCAGAAGAAACACTCAGAAGTTTTCAGACGAGTTTGATATAGAAGAAGAAGAATCGGGTATACTCTGTATTGATGAATGCTTAGTTATATATAGGGAGTGAGGTGTCTTTTTGAACGGTCGCGGCCGTTAGAAAACGGTTGTTACCGTTGGCTGTTGAATTTGAATTCAACAGTCATGAAAGCATACCGTTCCCGTAGCGGGGGCGTTGCCCCCACACCCCCACCTTGGAGGGTTGCCACTCCCCTGGACCCCTCCTCCGTAGGGGTTCTTATTTGAAAAAACATTCAACATAAATTTTCAATTTTTTTTTACGGTTTCGATAGTTTGACCGATTAAACCATCCAAACTTTAAACCTTGTGTCATCACGTTTCATCTCATGGTTCGGTCACTAAAACTATGCTAAAATGGCAAGAGAAATGTAAAGGATGGAATTAAACATAAATAATAAAAACAACCATCAAAAGTCCAATAATAAACAAATTTAGGGAGCAAGAGAATGCTCATAGGCATAATGGTTTCTAAATCCAAGGAAAAACTACAACACAATAACATTATTATTCATTAAAACAAGGCAAGACATAAATAGAAGAAGTTCATTGAGTCTTAATTTGGGTCGGTGAAGACATTGTTGATAGAAGGCATAACTTGTGGAGGCCTTTTACGTAGGAATTTCCTGAAACTGTGCTCTGCGTATTTTTCTCCCTCTTCGTAGTTTTCCAGAATTCCTGCAGCTCTTCTTTCTTTATTCACCCTGTTTTTTAATACATGGTAAATGATTGAGAAATGTCATTTTTGGAGTAACATGCTTGCAAATCAGCTATAAAGATGCAAATAACCGTTGAGGAACTTAAGATGTGCAGCTTTTGTTTTATTACTTATACCTAATCAAAATGCCAGTATACTTGAAATAACCTTTGCTAGCTGACCCAAAAAAAAAGAAAAAAAAAAGAAAAGAAAAATCTAGGTACTAATTTTCAAATTCCATGAGATTTTGGGTTTATTAAACACTTTTAGCTTGCATAATACATTGAAATTTCACGAAAAAATAAAGTAAAAAAAAATGAAAGATATGTTTAAAAAAAATTGAAAGATATGCTGGATATAATTTGGAATTTTTACTAAATATGAGAAAACATTCGCCGGTAAGTAAGCAATATTTGGTACATGAATATAACAATTACTATCATTTATATTCTAATTATCATTTAGCATAATTGATATACAAATTTATTTGTATGATCGAATTCAAAGTTGTAATGGACATGTAAACATGTTTAATTAGGTTGAGTACCAGCTAAGTGCAAGGATATAAACTTGTGGATCAAGATGTCCAGGTATGGATGTTAATTGTAGGTATCATTATAACATATGTGTCAATACACATATATAAGTCCTTTTTTATTCGTTTCTTTTTTCTGGAAAAAAAAAATTCAACAAAATTGTGTTGTCTTCTGTATCTTTTCAGTATGTAATGTAGGATTTCAGAACTAACAATGCATTTGTACTAAAATATATAAGTGAAAATGCAAGTGGTATAATCTAACAAATGAATATTTGCATCTAAGCAAAACATTGATCTAACAAACAAAACAAAAATAACGACAGCGTAAATTACCTGACTTCAGGATTGGTGGTAATGTTACGAAAAAGAGAGAACACGCAGATACCTACAACTGACCCAACAGCAGCAAACAATGGATAGACCTGTTTATAAAACCAAAATAAAATTGAGAATTATGTGAAAATATAATATAAAAAATACCAGAATATTTCTACAACTATATGTTCTGATTTTTATTAAATAAAAGAATACCTCAGGTCTGATCCAACGATTAGTGACGGCCATTAGAGATCGTATAAAAGAATCTAAAGCAAAGAGGAACAAGAGACTCAAATAAGTTTTTTTTCTTTTCTTTCTACCTGTTGTTTTAATGTATTTTGAGGACTTATAGAGGTTTTCTACGGGAAAACATTAATGAGTTACTTGGAAAAGAATTATAAAGATTTAAGAAAAGATCTTTCTAGCTTTTAAGTTCACGCATCCCAAATTAAAGTACGGAAAACATTAGGAAAGTACATTGAATGAAAATAAATTTATTTGCATGATTTGTTCGTGACAGAATGCATTCATGTAATAAAATCCAGTCAATGAGAATATGTGGGACGTTTCTAAATCCATGGGCCTTTATATGAATCTAGAATTTTCTGGTGCCAACTGATGCATGAATGAAGTTTATATGAGATAAGCCATGATTACAGTTTTGACTATTAGTAACTCTTTGTGTGTATCTATCTGTGTTGTATATATGTGTGTACAGGGACTCTGCTACACCCCACTCCGCTAAACCTCATCCACTACACCCCTTTTATATTTCGAGCTACACAGTCGAAATCGAACGAAAATTTATGGATATATTTTTACATAACTCAATATCGTATCTACAAATTTTAGTTTAATTTAAATAATCACAACATGTTCAAAATCATGTTTCAAATCAATGATTAAAACAAGTGTATCGATTACTACTCAGCTTAACATTTTTGTTACCTGGTATCCTGACCCGGTTAGATTGAACTGATAGTACAAGATAGATTCGATCGTTATCAAGAACAAGGATAAAGCCGGAGTTGAACGGAATCGGTGCAAAAATAATGCACGATGCTCCAAATATGGACTTTAGCTTAGACAAGTAAGGGATCGACATAGATTGGAAGCACCATAGGGATCGGTATGGTTGGAAATTATCGAAGACAAGTAATGAAGACAGATGCCTTATTTGATGATCCGTGTATATATAATAGCAGCTCATTATCATAACCATTCATCTTCTCAGAGGGATCACAGTCGTTGATCATTTAAAGCTACTTTATGTTATATCGGCTGCCTTTCATCTCAGCCCATTTCGCATACACTTGTATATAATACGATCAGTTGTACTCCGTTTTGTATTTTGCTGTAATAAAGATTACAATTTTCCTCCTGCTCTCAAAACAAGATCAAACAACATTTCATCGACTCATTATATCATAATCTCAAATTACTTTTACATGGTATCAGAGCCGATGAAGGCTTAACAGCAATCTACCCAAATTGATCGGTCCCATCAAAAAATTGTCATCATTTGGGTGACCAACCTTCATTGGAAATAGCATTTCATCATCTGAAGGATTTTTGATTCAGTGATGCAACTCGGTGCCTTGCCAATCTAAATTGGCTGCATCAGAATTCACTCACCATATCTCATAGAAAATGAATCAAGAAAGTCAAAAAAGGGGCAATCAAGAAATCAAGAATTATCTCAAAGCTAAAGAAGGTGCCTTCCTACACGACATCAGATCAAGAAAGTGAGTAGATCATCATCTATGCCTTACGGTTGCATCAAACCTGCTGTGAGAAATTCTTGGCTCCGTACCTTTAATTTCTGTATCTAATTGAATTTTCCGCTGCTCTGTTTTTTTCTGCCTTACTTTTCTGTGTTCTTCTTTTGTTTCCGAAAGCATATTGCTAGCTCAGCTAATGAGAGCAATAATAGTCAACCTAGTGTTGCTGTAGAGAGACTTATCAAAACTGTGATCAGTCCACAAAGCAATCTTGTCACAGTTCAATTGAATGAAGACAATTTTCTTCTTTGGAAACTGCAAATTGAGACTGCAGTTCAGGGATATGGACTTAAGGCCACATTCTTGGAACCATTCCAATTCCTCACAAATGCATAACTGATCAAGAAAACAAAATAGTCAGCAACGGGGATTATGTCAGATATCATAGACAGGACAGGCTTATCTGTTCTTGGCTTCTATCACCAATAAGTACAAATTTACAATCGCATGTTATTGGATGCAAAACAGCAAATAATATCTGGACAACTGTTGAGAAAGTGTTCAATATACAGTCAGCTGCCAAGGTGATGTACCATAAGAAACAATTGCACAACATAAAAAAAGACAACAACACCATGAGAGAGTATCTATTCAAAATTAAAACAATATGTGATCTACTGGAGGCTGCAAATCACAAAGTTTCAGACTCTGAACATATTTTGACTATTCTTAATGGACTAAGTGATGATTATGAATCTGTTATTGCTGTCATAGCATCTCAAAAGGATCTGCCATCTATTGATGATGTCTACTCTATACTACTTTCTCATGAGGCCAGAATTCATAATAAAAGATCACAAGAATCAGAGTGTACAATCAACTGTACGAATTGCTCAAGAAACAAAGTTGAAAATAACAACAAGTCAGATCAGACTACACAAAGAGGAGGTACACAAAGATGAGGATATCCAAACATGTCAAGAGGAAGAGGCAGATACAACAACAACAGATCAAAATGTCAAATTTGTGAAAAGATTGGACATACTGCTGCAAAATGTTATCTCAGATATTCTAATCACAAAAACAACAATAAAAAAAGTGGGAACTACAGTGCTAACATGGCTCAAGCTAGTTCTAGCAATCAATTTGATAGTAAAGATCATAATTCTAGTGAAAATAATCAATCTATAAATGATGATTGCTGGTACCCAGACTCAGGAGCTATCAACATATAACCAATAATCTCGACAATTTAAATCATGGCAATAAGGAGTACAAAGGTAAACAATCTATTTGTATGGGCAATGGTAAGTGCATCAACGTCCCACATGTAGGGAGTGCTGTTATTAAAGGGAAGAAACAATTATTTTTACATAACTTATTAAGGGTGCCAAAAATCAAAAAAAAATTCATAAGTGTGTCTCGGTTTGCTAATGACAATAAGGTTTATTTTGAATTCTACCCTAAATATTACCTTGTTAGAGACATACCGACTAGAGATGTTTTATTACAGGGTGATGCTGAAGGACCATGTAGATTTAAATCTGTCAACTGTACCAATCATACAAATGAGGAAAATTGTTATAATCAATATGAAGTAGAGAATAGTAACAATGTATTTGATGTATGGCATTATAGACTTGGCCATCCCAGTACTAGAGCTGTTAAGCAAGTTCTTTTTGAAAATAACATACTTTATAATCATATGTCTCTTCCTTATGTATGCACTTACTGTCAAATGGGCAAAAGTCACAAATTACCATTTGGTGACTCCATAACTAAGTACTCTAAGCCACCTGAGCTTATTGCTATAGATCTCTGGGGGCATGCCCCAATACACTCAGATTATGGGTTCAAATATTATATATCATTTGTTGATGCACACAAGATACACTTGGATATATTTTTTGAAAAACAAATCAGACACATACAATATTGTGATAAATTTCATCACAACGGTTGAAAACAACTTGGTACGCATGTCAAAATTATACAATCGGATGGGGGAACTGAATGAAAGCCACTTAAAGATTATTTTAAGGTGAAGGGAATAATTCACCGATTTACTTGTCCCTATACTTCAGAAAAAAATGGTTTAGTAGGGAGAAAACATAGGCACATAGTTGAATCAGGTCTTAGCGTATTGGCTCATGCAAACCTACCACTAAAATTTTGGCCTAAGGCTTTTAATACAGCTGTCTATCTTATCAATAGACTGCCAACCAAAATTTTGGATGGTATAACTCCCATTGAAAAATTGCAAGGGATAAAACCAGATTATCATAGCTTAAAAATCTTTGAGTTCCTATGTTTTCCATGTCTAAGGCCTTATAATAGCAATAAATTAAATTTCAGATCAAAACAAGGTACCTTTCTTGGATATGCTTCTAATCAAAAAGGGTACAAATGTCTTGATGATAGTGGAATTGTTTTTATAAGCAGACATGTTTTATTTATCCTTTTAGAAATTTTGAGGTAAAAACAACAAGTAAAGTATATAATCCATGTACATCCATACCCGAATTGCCCTTAGTGTCTGAAAATGGGAGTCCAGTTGAGATAAGGAGGGATACTTCTGATCATCAAACACATCCTTCTATATCTGCTCAACAAAACTTGGAGTGGGAAGATGATCACAGTCATGCCATCCACTCAACTACACACACTCAACAAATGAAGAAGATCAACATGGTGATTCAGAAAATAATACAAATCATAATAGAAGTACCGACTTACCTCAAACTGAAGCTCCAGTCAGACCTAGCCATCCTATGATCACCAGGGCCAAAAGTGGGATTTTCAAACCCAAGACATATACGGCTAACATAAATTCTAATGAACCGTATACATTTGATCAGGCTGCAAAAGACAAAAACTGAAAAGCAGCAATGGATGAAGAGTATAATGCTCTCATGAAAAAAAAACATGGAATATTGTATGTCCACTTGCACATAAAAACATTGTAGGCTGCAGATGGACATACAAGATAAAAAGGAACCCTGGCGGATCCATCAATAAATATAAGGCAAGATTAGTTGCCAAAGGGTATACTCAACGGTATGAGTTTGACTTCACTGAGACATTTTCTCTAGTAGTAAAGCCCACTACTATAAGACTTATCATAATTGCCCTACAGAAAGGATGGAATATAAGGCAATTGGATGTCAACAATACCTTCTTAAAATGGCACATTAGAAGAAGAAATTTACATGATGCAACCACCTGGATATGAACAAGATACAAGCCTTGTGTGTAAACTAAACAAGGCCATATATGGGCTGAAACAAGCCCTAAGAGTGTGGTTTGATAGACTGAAATCAACTCTAATATCAATAGGATATCGGTCTATCAAATCAGACACTTCACTATTCATTAAAATTAACTCATCCTCAATCATTTACATATTAATATATGTTTATGATTTAATTGTTACAGGTAACAACCAGGATGAAATCAATCAAGTCATATGCTACCTGAACAAGCAGTTATCAATCAAAGATCTGGGACACCTCAATTACATTCTAGGAATTGAAGTATACAAGATATCAAATTCAGAAATCATATTATGTCAAAGAAAGTACATATCAGAACTGCTTGCCAAAAAAAGGAAGATGCTAGACCCATGTCTACTCCTATGATAAGCAGTCAAAATCTATCAAAGAACAGGGGAGAAGCCATAAACAATATTAAACAATATAGAACTGTTATAGGAGCATTATAATATGCCACTATAACACGACCAGATATTGCTTTTAGTGTTAACAGACTTTCTCAATTTATGCAGAGTCCACTAGATGAGCACTGGAAAGCTGTGAAGAGGGTTCTAAGATATCTAAAGGGAAAATCAATCATGGACTGACGTTCAAAGCAAGCAGAAACCTTAACATTATTGGGTATGCAGACTCAGATTGGGCTACTGATCCAGATGACATAAAATCAGTTACAGGTTATTGCATATTCGTTGGAGGCAACTTAATATCATGGAGTTCAGAAAAGCAGTCTACTATCTCTAGATCTAGCCCTGAAGCAGAATATAGAAGCATAGCAAGTGCAACAACAGAAGTAATGTCGTTGCAGTCGATTCTAAAAGAATTAAAACTAGATGCAAACATCAAAGCAACATTATGGTGCGACAATCAAAGTGTTGTTTAAATGACTGCAAATCCTATACTACACTCAAGAACCAAACACATCGAAATAGACTTGCATTTTGTTCGAGATCAAGTACTCAAACGAGATTTACAAGTAAATCACTTACCCGCTACTTACCAGATGGCAGACATGCTCACCAAATCATTATCGAAAAGGAATTTTCTGAGATTCAAATTGATCTAGGAGTTGTAGAAAATCAAGCTTCAGTCAAGCTAAGCCAGATGCATCCTTATCAAATTAAACAATAGGAGAAAGCACAACTTTCTTTCAACTTGAAGCAAGACGGATCAAAATCTCAAAGGAGCAACTCAGATTGAATCGATTCAAAACTAAGACTAGCACGCTCTCCTCAAATTAAAAGCCGAAAGAAGAGGATACCACAAAGTCATCAACTTTCCTACAATTGGACTCTATATGACTCAACTTCTCTAAGATCTCAGCCACAACTTAAATCAAGAAAGAGCATATCAGGAGACTTAATGGAGTAGCTGAAATCTGTGAAGTTTATAATCCATTTCTAGTAAAAACAGTGATTCGACAGACGTTTTCTCAAACCCTAATCCTAAAATAGGGCTAGGGTTCGAGGGGGGAATTAACGAAGACAAGTAATGAAGACATGTGCCTCATTTGGTGATCCGCGTATATATCATAGCAGCTCATCATCATAGCCATTCATATTCTCAAAGGGATCACAGTCGTTGATTTTTTTAAAGCTACTTTATGTTATATGGGCTACCTTTCATCTTAGCCCATTTCGCATGCACTTGTATATAATACAATCAGTTGTACTCAGTTTTGTATTCTGCTATAATTAAGATTACAATTTTCCTCTTGCTCTCAAAACAAGATCAAACAGCATTTCGTCGACTCATTATATCATAATCTCAAATTACTTTTACATTGGATAGATGGTGGATCGGCATGGTCGAAGCAAGAAAGGGATCGGTGTAGATGAAAGTAGATGGATCGGCATGATATGTTGGTTTGGAAAGTTATACCGCAACTCATAAGGAAGGGGTCAACATAGCCTATGAAGGAAGGGATCGACATAGTATATGAAAGATGGATCGACATCCAACATATTAAAGGGGTCGGTAGGAAACAATGACATAAACAATCTTAAATCATAGGTCATGCAATAACTCGAGCTCTATTAATCCAAATGACTTGAAAATTAAAGAGCCAATATATTTAAGCATGCAAAAGCCACCATAGAGATCGTTACTCAAAAATGAACCAATGAAGAGATTAGTACCGATCCCTCTTCATTGGGATTTAGGCCAACGACCCCTTTGGTGGGCCTATATGGGTCACGAGGTCCTATAGCCGAAGTTTCAAAGAGATTGGTAGTCACCTTCACCTATAAATACAGGCCCATGGGGTCATTCTGAGGATCTTTACGCTGCTGGTTACTTGAATCTTTATTGTAATTAAGTTTTTCTTACTTCTTGGTGCTGCAATCAAACTGTTAGTGAATTCAGTAAAGATAATCTTTAAAGTGGACGTACGCATACAACACCGAACCACTATAAACTCCCATGTTCTTGATTATTGCTTTGATTTGTCTGTTAGTTTATTTTATTCCTTAGTTTTAATTTTACTTTCTTCGTTTACTTCTTTACATAAACCTACTCTTGGGTGTTTGTGACCAATTTGGTTGCAAACATTTTGGTGCTTTCACTGAGAACCTGATTCTCAGCTTGTTAGGATCTCTTTTGTTACTACTGGATTGGGCAAATCCCCAAAAAGAGATCTATAGTTATCTTCATAAAGTTGCATATACAATTCAGATTTACTGAAATCTAAGAAGAGAGATTGATAATGGTGAGACATACTAGATCTACTTCTCAAAATGTGGATGGAAATGAGACTGCTAGCATTCAACAAGGGAACACAAGTAATCAACCCACAAATTTGAATTGTTGATCTGGTTGAAGTTCAGAACCCTGGTGATTCTATAACTAGAGCTGAATTTCATAATCTAATGAGAGAGTTGTTTGAAAGCCGTCGACAACTAAATCATCTAATTCAGACAAATATTAGCCTGATGAACCAGATTACTCAGCAACGGCGTGGGAAGGCCAGAAGGGATCCCATTCCTTACTCGGCATCGGAAAGTTCAAGCTCATCGAATGAATACCACAGGCATTGGCATCACAGGGTCGAAGGAAATCACGCAAAAACTTCGAAGCGCCGATTGGCAGACCAATATGGTCTGCCAAGACCGATCGGTGTCGATCCCTCCCTAGGGATCGGTACCGATCCCTCCAGAGGAGGGATTCCCACATTACACTTAGGGAATTGTGCCGGAGTTATTTCTGGAAGCTTGGATGGTGGAGTTAAATCGAATGCTGACTAGGTACCCCTCCGGAATGGTGGTGAGATAAATGTTCAAGGTGCGTATAAAGAAGGCGGTGAACCAAGAAGGTGTGAAACAGCCCATAGACATCGACTGGATCATTCACATGAGGTGCAGCGCGATCACCTCTTGACACCACCCATCCAGACACCAGACTTATCTGCAATGGTCAGACAGTTAGTGAGAGAGAACCAAGGCTTGAGTAATCATGACTGGGGAATTTTGAGAAGCCTCGGTGATAATGTTTTGTATGCGGAATATCCCAGAAGTTTCAACATGCCATTAGTGTCTACCTATGAGGAAAAGACCAATTCCGGGCAGCATATTATGAGATATGAATGGCTAATGGATTTTGTGCGAGCCAATGAGCACGACAAAGTGCATATGCTTTCCCATAAATCTTTCTAGAATAGCGATGATGTGGTTCACGAGACTACCTCCACGATCAATTTTAAGATTCGGTAACTTAGCAACCAGGTTTGTGGAGCAACTCCGAATGCACGCGACTCGTCCTAAAGACATGATGTCCCTTTCCGATGTGATCCAAGCTCTAGAGGGTTCGTTGAAGGATTATTTGGAGGGATTTCATATCGCCACCATGGAGGTCAGTAATCCAAATGATCATGCTATACTTATAGCCGTGACGAGGGGGATTGATCCGGAATCTGAGTTTGACAATTGGCTAGCTGGAAAACCGCATGCCATGTTGGAGCGCTTCTATTAGAAGGCAGTTCAGTTTCTAAAAAAGGAGAAAGCCAGATCCTCCAGGAAGAAGAATGTTGCAGAAACGAATAGATAAGTACTACAAAGTAATATTGCGATAGAACAGTCTGATGACAGTTCTGAGAAAATCCAGGTGAACGTTCAAAATAAGCTGAATCGACAAAAGAGAGATGAAGATAGGAATCAAGAGCGGAAGAGGGATTATGGGAGACTAAAGCCTAGGATTCCGATGCATGACAACTACATAACGCTAAACACTTCCCTGGAGAATATCTACCTATCTACTTGCAATACCATGCAATACACGAAGCTGCCTCCAAAGGAGTCAATGGACAAGCAGAATTAGACCGAGAAATATTGTTGGTTTCATGAATGTTACGGGCACAATACGAATGAATTCAAGCATCTCTAGGGTGTTATAGAAAAGTTAATTCGGGAAAGGAAATTGCTATAGTTTGTGAAAACCCCGTAGGATGACAGATAGAGGATATCTGACCCTAATCGAGGATAAGCTCCACGTAGGGCTGAGGAGCCTGCACCCTACAGACAGAAGTTCGCAAGAGATGGAACGCTATGCTAGCGCGATAAGGCATGTAGATTTTGAATGTTGTTCGAATACGGAAGATGGAGCTCCGACAAAACTGCAATGCATGATGGTGGATGATATAGTATTTAGAAGCAGGGATGCAGACAAAGTGGAGGCCCCAACAATTGACCCGATGGCCATTTCAGCTATGATTGGTCCTGTAATGGTGAGAAGGATTTTAATTGATTGTGGAAGTTTGGTGAATATAATCTTCAAAAAAATATATGTTTAGATGAGAATGGAAGCCAAAGACTTAAAACCATCTAAAGCTCGTATTCATGGTTTTAAAGGCATTGCACCGAGGTTGTTGGATAAGTGGAATTTCCCATTGAATTGGGAGAAGGTGAACGAAGGAGGGTGCGAATCCTACCGTTTATTGTTTTGGATTTTGAATCTCCGTACAATGTTTTTCTGGGTCGACCGGCCCTGGCTAAATTTCGAGCAGCTCTTGCCCCATGGTGTTTAACTTTGAAGTTTCTGATGGATAATGATATAGGAGTTGTTCATGGCGATCAGGCGACTAGATGTGTTTGTTATATAGCTGAGTTGAGGGAAGCTCAACACAAAGAAAAAGGCGTGTACAAGATTGTCCGCATCCAAGCTATCGAAGATTGACAACCAGCGCCTAAGTTTTGACTCGGGCGCCACAGTTGGTTGTATAGAGATATAGATCCGAGAAATGACGAAGAGGAGACCAAAGATATCAAGGCTACACAGGTTGAGCTGACGATTGATATCATGGTCAGCCACGATGACCCATCACGAGTCTTTAAGATTGGGTCATAGCTCAGCCCCCCGGTAATGAAAGAACTCGATGGTTTTCTCCAAGCGAATCTAGATGTATTCGCTTGGACTCATTCTGACATGTGTAGAATTCCACCTGCCATTGCGATCCATGCATTAAATATTGATCCGAAGCATGCTCTGGTGAAGCAAAAAAGACGAGGCATGGATCTGAAGAGATCTGTCGCTATCAAAGAGGAAGTGGATAAACTAAAAGTCAATGGGTTTATCCACGATGCCCTCTATCTTGAATGGATATCTAATCTCGTACTTTGAAAAAAGGCGAATGGATAGCGGAGAGCGTGCATTGATTATTCAGATTTGACCAAAGCATGTCCAAAAGGAAGTTTTCCCCTTCTAAGAATTGACCAGCTAGTTGATTCAACCATAGGACATGAATTGCTATTTTTATGGATGCATACTCGGGATATAACCGAATCCCGATGCATGTCCCTGATCAGGGCACGCCAGTTTTATTACGAACATTGGACTGTTTTGTTACATAGTAATGCCTTTTGGATTAAAGAATGCTAGAGCAACCTATCAGCGTTTAGTTAACAGGATATTTAAAGATCAGATTGAAAAAACAATGAAAGTGTATGTGCATGATATGCTCCTGAAGTCATGATGATCAAGAAACCATATTAGAGACTTGGTATAAATGTTTGACATCCTTTGATATTACAAGATGAAAATCAATCCTTTGAAATGTTCTTTTGGTGTTGCATCAGGAAAATTCTTAGGATTTATTATCAATGCTCGTGGAATAAAGGCTGATCCTGAGAAGATTCAGGGTATTCGAGATATCCAAGCGCCAAGAACTATTAAACAAGTGCAAAGTTTGAATGGGAAGGTTACCGCCTTAAGTTGATTTATCTCCAGAGCTACCGACAAATGTATTCTTTTCTTTGATTTGATTAAAAATGGAAAAAGAAACTTCGAATGGATGCGCGATTATAAGGACGCATTTCAAGGTTTGGTGAATCATTTGGATAGACGCCTTATCTTGTCAAAGATGGTAAATCATAAGGAATTGTACATTTATTTGGCCGTATTAGCACATGTTATAAGTGCCACCTTAATTCTTTAGGAGAATCAGATCCAGAGGCCGGTGTATTAGTTAGTAAATGGTTAACAATAGCAGTAAAGAACTATCCATTAATAGAGAAATTGGCATATTGCTTACTAATTAAATCATGGAAGCTCCGCCCGTACTTTCAAGCACATCCGATCAATATTTACATCGACTAACCACTATGACAGGTCCTACAGTGACTTGAGATGTCCAAAAGGTTACTCAAATGGAACATTGAGCTCAACCAATTCGACATTACATATCTTCCTCAAAGAGCTATCTAGGGTCAGGCATTGGCGGACTTTATAGCAGAGTTTACTGTGCAAGATGATCTTTTGAAAGGTAACGAAATCCCTACTGTACGATGGAAATCGTATACTAATGAACATCTAACGTTCGAAGCTGGGATTGTGCTTATAACCCCTGAAAACCGGTTAATTTGTTCTGCCTTGAAGCTTGATTTCTCAATGACAAACAACGTGGCTGAGTACGAAGCTTTGATTGCTGGACTAAAACTTGCTAAAGAACTTGGAGTTAAATCTATTGAAATCTTTTACGATTCGCAGTTGGTAGTGTATCAAGTTAGGGAAGACTATCAGGCTAAGGGACAACGTCTTGCCCTATATTACCCGAGTTCAGGAGTTGTTGACAGAATTTGAAAACTATGACATTTCACATATTCCACGCTATCAAAATAGAGAGGCTGATTCATTGGCAAAGTTTGCTAGTAACGGCGATGCACAACAGATGGGCTTGGCTCCAGTTGAAGTATTAGATACCTCGAGTACAAACATGATGGAAATCAATCAAACACTAGAGGTGGAATCTGAAAGGGAATCATGGATGACTCCAATTAAAGACTATTTACTACGTGGAATCTTGCCTGAAAAAAGAATGAAAAGTGACAAGTCCTTCGCAAAGATTTACAATATATTATGCTAGAAGGAATTGTGTACATGAAAGGTTTCTCAGTCCCCATACTCCAGTGTATCGCTCATGATGAGATAAAGCATGCTCTAAAGGAAGTTCATAAAGGAGAATGCGGCAATCACATGGGAAGGGAAGAGGCAAACTCTGCCAAAGAAAATAATCCGTTATGGGTATTATTGGCCAACCGTAAATCGAGACGCCGCGAATTATGTACGACGATGTGATAAATGCCAGATATATGCAAAAGACCCAAGAGCTCCGCCAGCAGAAATCACGCAAATGGTCAACCCATGGCCGTTCACAATGTGGGGTTATCAGTTCTTTGCCGATCTCTAAAGGTGATGCGAAGTACGCTATCGTTGCAGTTGATCACTTCACCAAGTGGACCGAGGTAGAACCTTTAGCCACAATCACAACCAAGAAAGTAATCAACTTTATTGTCTGAAACATCATATATTGCTTTTGTGTTCCATGGAATATTTAATATATATCGAGACTCAATTCGATAGTGCTGAATTTAAAGACTTTCATCGAAAATATCGTATTGAAAAGAGATTTGCAACCATCGCTCACCCTTAGGCAAACAGACAGGTTGAAGCTGTAAATAAAATCATCAAGTCTATTATGAAGAAGCATTTGGAGAAGGCTAGAGGCAAGTGGGTGGACGAACTCCCTGCGACACTTTGGGCTTATAGGACCATTCACAAGTCCGCGAATGTCCATACTCCATTCGCTCTTGCCTACGGTTCCGAAGCCGTTATTTCTGTTGAACTCAAAGTCCTTTCTCGTCGAGTGACTTACTATGATCCCTAAACAAATAAAGATCTCCTCTTGGAATCTCTAGACTTTATAGATGAAAAGTGCGAAGAAGCCGTCCGAGGGCAGCTGCACACCGACATCGAGTCGTCCGGTATTACAACACTAAAGTTCGACCGAGAACCTTCAAAATTGGCGATCTCGTCCTGAAATAGGGTTTTCCTACCTTGTCACACATGAATCCAATTTGGGAATGACCATATGTCATTGAATAGAGGCTTGGAGAAGAAACTTTCAAGCTAGCGACCATCGATGACATTTGTAACGCCCCACTCCGAGACCCATATTAGCAAAGAGTATTACAAGGTAATACCGTCTGCTAATACGGAGAATAGAGCTGTATAGGAGCGACCATCCATAGTCTTGTCTTTACTATCTACTGAATACGTCGATAAATGTCGCATATTTTTTTTCCAGGTGGATCGACTTATCCAATAGATATTTAATACAAAACTATAATGGCTATAAGATCTAACAGAACAAAATATAACAACTCAAATGTAAAAAACATCACAGAACAGTAGATCATCACATACATATATACATATACAAATACATCACAGGGTATACAAAATAATACATGTCAAGTGGTGTAGCAACCAAATATACAAGCGAGTCAAAAGAATATACATATCAGAGTTACAACAAAAAAAGGACTACACAAAAAGGTATAATGAAAGGGGCTAGCAGAATAGTCCACGCGGAAGTAGAATAAGCTAAGTCTAAAGGTACCTAACCTGAAACACCTCGGTCTGACCCGAGTATAAAATACACGGGTCAGTCTAGCTAAACAAATCAGTTAGATAAGCTAAATGATAATGAACATGCAAGGTCATAAAGTACCACAAATATCTCTAAAAGAGATAACTCGATCATCTAATAAAAGATGAATCATAACAAGCCTCATATCGTCGGCAACTCAATGAACAAAGGATATGAATATCCCAAATCAAGCCAAAAAGGCAAATAACAAATACCAATAAAGGTAACACAAGTTTCCACAAGGTAATCGCTATGTATCGAGTGGTTCAAAAGACCTACTCCGAAAGGCGATACTCTAGGGAAATATAAATATCAATGAAACAAAAGATGCACGTGCTCAGTACTGTATAAACAAGGATCCACAAGCCTGAAGGCAACAAACCCAAGTATCTCTCGAGCGGTGACGAAGGACCAACTCCAAAAGCGATACTATAGGGCAACAAACCCGAAGGCAACAAACCCAAGTATCTCTCGACCGGTGACGAGGACCAACTCCAAAAGCGATACTATAGGGCAACAAACCTGAAGGCAACACAAACCCGAAGGCAACAAACCGTAGTGGCGAAGGTCCGGAGGCCCAGTACTCGACACCACTAACTGGCAATATGTGTCACAAACTCTCTGAAAGGAACCCGAAAAGTGTTAACGTGTGTCCCATACCACACATTCTCACTAAACGGTTTACTAACTGTTAGTCAATTCCACACTCAAAGCAGTACAAAGTTTACCTCATCTCATCGGTAAACCAGACCCAAAGGTCAAAACGATCAAACGAATAGATTAGGAATTAACTGAAAAGATAAACGCACATGTTCATAGCACGCGTTTTATCCAATCATTTAATTCTCCTCCCTCTTCGCTCGAAGTGCAATATTGTTTGTTTTATATAGAAATTAAGTTGAAGAAAACGAGTTTTAAGAACGCTTCAAAATCGCTTTAGAAATCGCATTTGAAATTCTCCTATTATGGAGTAATTAATTTAATACTTAAAATTAATATTAAATAATAATTTCAAAAGTCAATTTGCTTGAAAAACACTTTGTAATGCTTTATAAAACCCGTGTATGAAATCTAGAGAAAAATCTTAAAGAAATCGGAAAATATCAGAAAAAGTCAGAAATTATTCAAGTATAAAAACCGATGACAACATGCTGCGAACCCAAGTTTGACAGCAGGTTTGGATCTGCAAAACCAGTCCAAATGACATGGAATTTAGTAGAAATATAGTCTAACATTCCTACTTCAATCTGCAAAAATAATCATTCAAATCCGATTTGAAACGAAGAATCTGCGTCGTTTCAAAGTCGGACCAAAACAAGATTTAAAACACTGAATTAGCAAGCTCCGAGTACAAGTTCGACAGCAGTTTAGAAATAGCAATCCAATCCAGATTTTCATGAAATTTTACAGAAATATAAATCAACACTCCTAATTCAATGTGCAAAAAGATTCATGCAAATACGATTTTAAATCAATGAGTTATGCTGTCTCAAACATGAACTCAGGCCATATTTGCCACAGTTCAAAAACCAAATGAATGTGCAGGCCCAAAACCCTCATGGACTCAACTTTCAGGCATAAAACAAGGGATCAAATTGCATCATATTGAGCTCAAAATTGGTACACATGTATTAAAAAACTTGATCTCTCAAAAAAAAGAGAATGATGCAATTTTGATAAAATATGAGAAAGCTATGATTTCTCAAAGTTGAACCCAGACAGTGTTTCACTGTTGAACTCTGGGCAAAAATATGGTCTAGGTCCAAGTTTGACAGCAGATTTATATCAGCTATCTATGTCAAAATAACCTGTAATTTGGTATGAATAAAGTATAGAACTTCATCTTTCATGAAAAAAAGAATCGTGCAATTTGAGAAAGAAACGAAAGAGATATGATGTCTTAAACATGGACTCAATCCATGTTTGCAACAACTCAAAAAACAAAAAGTGCACAGGATATTTGCAGGCTGTGCATTGATTTTGCAGTGAGGATTTGAAAACTCAAATGACCATATTATTCAACCAAAATTTTCAAAAATGAACTTCAACATGCAAGCTATTAAATGCACGAAACCGGACAATATTTCGTTGCCGGAATCACAAGATATAAGGTTTCAAAGTAGCAACTGAAACCAGATTATAAACAAACAAAATCAACTATAGAATATTTTATTCAGTAAGCAAATTTCACATTTTTGAGCGATTTAAGCTTTGCTCAGCTAGCATTTGTGAGTTTTAGGATCTCAGCTGCTGAATAGATGTAAAAGCTCGGATTTTGTAGCAAAGTTGAAGCCTTTTAGCAAGATTGGAGCCTTTATGAACTTATAGAAGAAGAGAAAATGACATGCAACAAAAATTTACAATAAAAATTAGAAACCCATTTACTGTAATAGAATTTGATAATGAAATTCAATAGTTTGGAGTTGTTTACCTTTTATTTATCACTAGAGTGTAAAAAGCCTTGAGTTTGTTGAATTAAATGAAGGAATTGCTTGATTTTTGAGAAATTGGAGAAGAGGGGTTTAATTTCTTTTGTTTCAACTGAAGAAAGAAGAAGATGTTGTGAAATGAACGTACAACTCTTCTCTATCTCTCTTCTTACCAGGCTATGTGGAATTGGGCTGAATTGGACCCAAAATAAAAAGAAAAATAAGGAGGCTTAAGGATAAAATCAATACTTAACCAAAAATATGTGTGTATATTACATATACACACAAATAAAATTCATTTTCTTCATATTTACACACCCAAAAAATGTGAAAACTTGTATACACGGAAATTAAAACATTTTCTAACATATGAAAAGATTAATTTATACTTTTAAAACATTTTTATTATTAAATTTCTTTATTTAACAAAAATGCACTATTTACTCAAATAAATGAATAAAACCATGTTTTTAACTCCGAAAATTCCACAAAATTCATTTTATCACTTAGAAAAGTATTTCAAACCTTTTCAAAACATAATTTATAATTAAAACTCAATTTTAAATCAATTTCCACCTTTTTATTTGATTAAACAAACTTTAAAAATCAAACACTTCCTTTAAAAATTATTAAAAGAAGTAATTGGCAATAGTTAATAAAATTATTGCAATTTCTATAAATAAAAATTATTTTCCATTCATTATTAAGCCAAACAATAAAATAAAGTTCCAAACTTTATTTCCTCATTTTAATTTTCCAAGATCCATAGTTTATTCCAAATAAACAATTTAATTTCTCCAAATTTAATTTAATTCACAATATTAAATTATAATTATCATTATAATTCAATATTGAAAGATAATCTCCAAACCAGGGTTGTTACAGAATTACACTTCTAAGAGCGTGGAATAACGAATATTTATGAAATTGTTTCACTTAGTTTATTTCCTTTACATTTCAGTTGTATTTACTTTCAGAGTTTTCTTTAGCATTTGATTTTTCGAATATGTAATAAGACAGTTTATGTTTCTCCTTTCCATTTAATGAATAAAGTTTCGGGCTTCCTCTGTATTTCTATTTGCTATTGCATTGAATGCTGATTACATAGTGAAATTGATTGATCTCGATGTGTGTGAATATGCTCCAAGAGTTTGAGATCAACCAATCGTGATAAATCCCGATGGGATCAGACAAGATGAGCTAAATTAACTTTTTTGTTTAACAATTCTCATTCATGATCGAAAGAACGAGATATACAATAAGGAATGAATATAGTCGAAAATATGGACAAAAGACCGGGATTCATACTCGTACGACCACAACTAGTGAAAGGAACGACTATGCAAACTATGTACATTGAGCGGAAGCGACAGCTATTTCTTCGACTTCCTCTCTTTTTTGGATTTCTCGGGAGTAGAGCCACTTGTGCTTCTCTTTCGGGACCCCTTGCCGCCTTTAGCACGAGAGCTTGTGGAGGTAGGAGGAAATTCACCAGGGATTGACCTGTCTAGTGGAATAATTTGCAACGGCACAAGATGAGGATAATCAATTTCCACCTCGGCAGGTTCACTCTTAGCTCTTCTTTTCAACGATTCCTCCTTTTTGATCTGCTCCTTTATGCTAGTCTTATCAATGCGTTTCAAGGTACTGGTAATTATTACGTCATCGAACTCGTTAGTCGAGAGTGGATCCTCAATCTTGTCATTATCAAGGGCACCGTGGACTTGAGCATCGGGCCCTGGAACATCAGCAACTGCCAGACCCTCACTCGGTTTCTCCTGTTTCTCTATGGCAGCACCACTTCTAGGAGTTTGACTAGTGCTCGAAAGACCTGCAAAATTTTTTAAAACAGGGAGATTAGCTAAAAACCATTGCGCGTGAAGAAAAAAAACTTTTCATATACTAAGGAGCAAAGCACGATACCAACATCTGGATGACTCTCCGTAGTTTCCAGGGTGCCTTCTTCTAAAATGGGGTATAACAACTTGGATTCAAAGCCGGGTTTGTCCGGATCGTAGCCAAGATCCTGCTCCGTATCGAGAGAGATTGATGTTCCGACTACTTGGGATGGAGATGGACTCTTAGGATCAGTCCTTGAAGATTCGACAATATGTTCTCCTACTTAGGTAGGAGTAGAAGCATTGAAAAATCAAAGCTTTACGGCAGCTAAATCCGAGAGCACATTTCCATGAAGAATTTCCCTAACTAATTCTTCTTCGTTGAGCTCGGCTTCACCCAGTTCTTTTTTCTTCATCTCGATAATGTGCTTCCAAGCTTCAGCGAGTGATTTGAGATAATCCTCACCGAGAAAACTAAAGTCGCGATGGATTAGGACTTTGGCATTGTATTCAATGATCAACGGGTCAAATAAGTCCTTAATCTCATTCCTACTAGATTCTATGGCAGCTTACACTTGGGAGTTAACTTGTTCGATCATCTCTTTTTAGCCCTCTTCTCGAGCTTCTTCTTAAAGAGCTTCTATTTTAGTGAATTGCTCATTGAGTTTAGCCTTTAAGCTCTTGTCCTCAACAACTTCCTCGCAGTACTTCTACGATTGCTCTTGAGCTTTAATTTTTTCCTCCATTTCCTTCTTAAAAAGTTCTTCAAGTTACTCGATGTGGCGAGCCAGAGCATCTTTTTCCTTTTGCAAGGAGTCCTTTTCTAAAGCAAGTGCCCCACTACGATGAAATGCCGCATCGAATTCCTTTTAATGAAAAACTTTCAAACGGCTTACCGTCTCTGCCGTTTCTTAGCGTTTTCCTTCGCTCCAGCAAGTTGGGTTTTTAATTCTAACAATTCAGCGTCCTGATGCTTGATTATGTCTTTATCATGTATAGCTTCCAATTTTAGGCGGTCTATCTCATGTCGTCGCTCAATGGATACTTTGGAGCTTTTCTGCCAAATGTATAAATGATTCATGCTGCACAAATACGTCATTGACACACGCGAGAGAACTTTCCTTAGCGTGCTCCGAAATTACGTGAATGGAAGAAAGGAATTTGAGACCACCAAAGCAAATTTTTGGAAAAGTGGCATTAAGCTCGACCAACTTCTTTATTGTGGAAACGTCGGGAGCGGTAGCCGATAAAGGCGGATCAGAGGTAGCTAGTGGATGTTTGCCTGATTGACGTTCATGAGATTATTTAGAGCTCGAGGAGCTAGAGTGTTTCTTGTAAGATGCAGCGATATGAGGGCCATGATAAGAAGGCTAGTCTCTAATCCGAGCGGGGAAGTTAGACTATTCACCTTGACGTGATGTCTGGGACTGGGACTTGCGTTTGGAAGAGGAAGAAGATTCCCTTGAGTAATAATTCTTATCCCGACCCTCATCCTTCTCCCTGCGTCGGGTAGACTATGAATCCCGGCTAGATCGGTAGTATGATGAAGAACTTTTGAGGCGATCGAAGGCTCTGAATTGAGACATTGCACCTATATAGACCAAATGAGAGAGTATTAGTAATTGTTGCATGAAAAATTAACAAAAACTGTATAGTGAAGTGCATGTGGTTATTAGCATCCTACTGTCCTCCTCAATAGACCGATGACTGTAGTCTTGCTCGTCGGCGTTTTCTCTCCTTTATCAGAAGGTCAGATGCCTTCACCACTTCTAGTGGGAGAGTTGAGTCCTTCAAAGTTAATGTTTAGAAAGTCATAGATATGATGTCATTCGAAATTTGAAGATTTGAAAATCTCTTTAACGAACATTTCAAGTGTTGAGAGGATGATTCATCTTCAACAGGAGTAATAACGAACTCTGGATCTTTGGCGGTTTTTCTTCTGCGAAGCTTGTACTCCAACCTTTTATTTCTTTTTATGGGTTTTGGGATTGTGCGCCTTGTAATGGTTCGACCATTTCCTAGGCCTGCATCAACGTCTTTCGGTTTATCAGCCTGAGAATCCTTAATCTTTCCCTCCTCGTTATCGTCCTGAGTCCTCTCGGTAGGGGGCATGACGGGGTTAACGGTATCTCTCCTTTGTTTTCAACATTCCTTGATAATGCTGCACTTCCAGGAAGCCCGATACTCTGACCATCTTCCAATAGCCTGAACAAGGATAGCAACTCATCCGTTACAAGAAGTGAAGGAAATACTTACGTCCTTCTTACCATCGTCTCACAAAGTTGGGAGGGCATCGAATGTAAAGCCATTCATGCTTAAAATTTGAGAATTTGTTCCAAGCACCCATTTGAAATTAGCAATTTGGCGAGGGTTCAAGAAAGACATAACAAGGGCTTCCCAATCGTCCATTAAAGCTGTAGATAAATCTTATACCTTCGAGAGTAAGCGGACGAAATAAAACATTCATGAATAGCAAGTAGGTTTCACGTAAGAAAGCATAACTATTTGGGTGAAGTCGAGTAGGGGCTATCCTACGATATCTCAGCATTTCTCGGACAAACGAATTGAAGGGCGGTACACATCTAGCCCAATACATAAACTTATTGCACGCTGTGTACCCAACTGGGGGCAAGTGAGGCCTATCATATATTAAAGGAACCAAGACGTCCCAAAAATGAATTCCATGAATAGAACATAGCCGGCGGAGAGCGGCCTCGCTAATTCGAGAAGCCTGTGAATCTACTGAATTATCTAGAAGAATACCGCCCTCTACAGCATCAGGAGCAGGGCTTATGTTTTCTGTTGGAAGGACTGGAATATTTGAGAAAAGCTCAGCTTTTGAGTTAGAAATTTCTATTTCCACATGATGGGTGCGAGAAAGCCTGCAAGATATGGTTGCGGAACTTGACTTTGCTTCAGAACCAATGTGTCACATTGCCGAATCAGAAGACATATCAGCTGATCACTTTAAGCGTTTGGAATCTATAACAGCTATGCTCAGTAAATAATCGAGATCACAAAAAACTTGCTCCCTCCGTGCTAAGTGTGAACTAGCGTGATGTAGTGCAGTATATAATAGATATAAACAGTTTGACATCAGAAAAATGAAATAAAATGACGTGACTTAGGAGTTTTTCCAGAAAGACTGTCATCACTGACCGTCTCCACTGACCATAAGGTTGATCGATTATAAAAGCTTTGGGATGGGTCGTCGGCATATCAAAGTATGGAATTTATCACTTAAGTTCATTTACAAGTTTGACACTTAGTCCATGATGAAAGTCCTAGAAATTTGATTATTCAATCTCAATTTCAATGGTTTATGTATGCATTTTAGATTGTCCATCATCATCATATATTCAAGGTCAGTAAGGTAAACTAGTGTTGATTGTTTGAACAAATTAGGTTGAATTAGTTTACAAGGTATATGCCGACCCAAGGATATATGCCGATTCCTATCCCAAAAGTTCCTATACCGATCCCTCTTCAACACCATAACCTATTAACAGGCCGATCCATTTTCTACGACCACATAACAAAACCTTTTCTACCGATCCCTCCATGAAAACCTTCTCTACCGGTCCCTCTATCAAAACCTTCTCTACCGATTCCTCATCCAAAGTCACCAAACCACCGAATTCTTCATTCCTATGCTTCTAGCCTTCCATCGAAGTACCACTCCAAACCCTCATCTTCTATCCTATTACCCTCTTCTATCTTCTAACTCACACCGAATCGCTAGTCATCCATCCTGCCCAAGCTGCATATCATCACGGACTCGAGCACCATCAACTTATCATCCACTAAGCGGAATACATTGCATTGCATTGAAATTAAAAGCAAGAAGAAGGGATCACCTAAGTCATTCAAAGGAAATTTGTGAAAAGGAATAAGGTTGGGCTGCGATTTGGTCGAAGATGTAGCGATGGCTTAAGATCGAATGAAGGTATACATAACATGTTAGAGTGAAGGTTAAGTGGAGGAAGAGGGTTCGGTTGACGGGGAAGTAAGGGAGAGCTCGGTGGGAAAACAAGAGAGCATATATGAAAGATAAGAAAAGTAAAGAAGGAAGGGAAGAAAGGCTTATTTATATATGGGAGAGGGTTAGGGTTCAGCCCAAGACATGGAGCGAATAATGAGAAGTGATGGATCAACATAGAGGCTTGCCGATCCCTGTTTGCATGGCTAAAAGGGTGGATCGGAATAATGAATGCCGATCCCTATAGATTAAAATTTTTTTGTAAGGATTTGGCTATGAAAGTGAATATAGAGGATATTATAGAAATTGAAAATGACCCGTAAACGTTCGAGCACATCTAGGAGACGGAGACACAAACGTGTATACGAAAGCACACTAGAGTGATTTATAGATTCAACCTTTTGAAATCAACATAAATTGAAATCAAACCTGAACTTTCAAGTTCAAGGCCGGGCCCAACAGTAAAATTTTTATAAGTCCTGCAAAATTGGATATATATATATTGATGGAATATGGCACATGATTTAAATTATTGGAAATCGATCAGGCATCATGGCAATCGATGAAGAATTCAATGCCTTGGAAAAACGATTTGACAAAAGAATAAAAACCATTCAGGATGCTAGATGGACCTCATTTTGACAGTTCAGACTTGTTTCGATTCAAAGGACATTATGTTACTCACAAGACATACTTTTGGGAAGGGGGCAAGTGTTACCCACTATCCTGACCCGGTTAGATTGAATTGATTATACAAGATAGATTCGATTGTTATCAAGAACTAGGACCACATAGCAATGGTTATATAAATCCAGAGTTGAACGAAATTGGTGGATAAACAATGCAGGATGCTCGAAATGTGGACTTTATCTTAGAAAAGAAAGGGATCGGCATGGGTTGGAAGCACCATATGGATTGGTATAGTTCGATAGACGAAGGGTCTACATGGTCGAAGTAAGAGAGGGATCAGTGTAGATGAAAGCAGATGGATCGACATGGTATATTGGTTTGAAAGGTTATACTGCAACTCATAAGGAAGGGATCGGCAAGACATGTTCATAATTTGTTCTAAGTAAGCTCTTTGAATTTTGTTCTTGAACTCGAATGAATATTTTCCGATGATGAAATTGGAAATTTATAGAGAACGAAACCCTATTTTATCATTCGTATATTTTGATTTGAATGTTTCAGTTGCTTTGCTTAACCGTTCAATTATTGAATGATTGTGATGAATTCTGACTTGTTCATTGTATATACATTACTCCATGAATTAGAATTTGTTCCGTTCTTTTTTGCTTTGACTTTGGCATTTGAATTTGTGATAAACTTGACTTGACGAATTTTGACTTGTTACTCTTTGCGACATTAAACAATTTTCTGGATTTTTTTTTCGTTTAACACTTAAATACAGTTTTGTTTGAGCATTTCTTTTTGAACCATGACTTGACTTTGTTTGGACTTCTACTGATAGTTTCAATTTTTTGAACACTGCTGCTCCACTGTTTTTGCTTTATATTTGTGTGTCACCATGGATATACATACATATATGTATTTATATATGTGTATGATTGTTGTGCCTATGCAGTTGGTTGGCTTGATGTCTCCACTGTGCTCATTACTGTTGCATATGAATAGAACTGGTTCACTACTTTGTACATGTCCACACCTGGTCTGGTTCGGTTTTATTTTCATTGCTTTGCATTTTGGTCCATGGTTTGCTTGTGTAATTCATGTACTTGTGCCTTCCTTGTACTTGTGCCTGAAATCATATTTTGCTTGAACATTTTGAAGTCTGATTGGATGTGTACATTTCTGAATTGCTTGCATATATGAGCATGTTGTCTGTTGCCTTGTTTTTGAAGTCTGGTGTGTCTGAAGCTAAACTTTGTACATGTGCATTTTGATTTTCTGTACTGTAGTCTGGTTTTGTTTCACTTGATGTTTTCATATTGAGTGCTCACCATTTCTATGTTTGTCACTGCTCTGTTCTGGTCCGGTTGGTTGTGTGGTTGCAATTGAGTCAAGCTGGTGCACTGCCCTCGTCTGGTTGCATGTGATGTTTGATCCGGTGCACTTTGAACTCTGGTTTCATATATGCACTGTTCTGGTCTTATTAGTCTTTCATACTAGCTTTTGTACATTTGCAATCTGGTCAAAAAACTGCTGCCTTGTTGTTGTGTTCTTGTTACTCTTGCATTTGTCTGGAACTGAACTTGCACTTGACTATTTGGTTGAGGCTGTGTTTATATTGGTTTGTACACATGTGTTATGATAGTCTGAAACTGTATTTTTGCATTTGCACTTGTGTTGAATCCAGTCTCGATTTGGGTTTGTTCTTGTGCCCACCTATCCCTACAATTTTAATAAGCAAGTGTATATCGGTGAGCACGACCATGTGGCATGTATAGTGATACAGTGTGCATGTCATAATTTGTTAGTGTAAGATGCAAAAATAATAATGACGAACAACCCAAATAAGTGAGACAAATTATATTTTTAAACACACACTTCATTTTGCACTGCAAATATTTCTTTTTCAATTTTAGTGTTTATTTTGCAGATAGTTCAGATGCTGAATACAGGCTGGAACAAAGTTGAAGATCAAATATGAGTGATGAGTGAATTATATAGTGAGGTGAAATATGTATGTAAAATTTTATAGCGAAAATCGTGTTGTAATTGAAACTTGTATAGTGAGAGCTTAAATCTGTAATAAAATGTTTGTTTGAATTAAATATTTGTTTAACTATGAATTCCGAGTTATTTATTTTATTCAACAAATATTTATTTACTTATGTGGAAATATAAAATGGTACAATAAAAAATACATTTAAACATATATATATATATATATATTTATTATCACCAAACAAAAATCATAGGCTATTGTATTCTACAATCTTCCCCTTTTGATGATAACAAACATATATTAAGATTTCGACTCTATTAAATGTATTTGGTCTTGATGAATTCCATTAACTCACCCTATTTGAACACTCCCCCTACAACAAAGCTTCCCTTTCACATATGCATGAAAATAAACAAAAAATATGCAAATAAAAAGCAATCAAAATGCAATGAACCTAGATGGGAATACGAAAATAAAAAATTTGAACTTGTTTGCCAAAATCTTAACTTCTCTTCCTCTTTTGTTATCTGCAAAGAGTAACAACGTTAGATAAGAGTGATAAAGTGATAGACAATTATACAATGTTAATACCTAATCGAGTATAAATATTAAATTTCAAGAAACAATCAAACAAAAATCATAAATACAATATTAGGCGCATATTCCATTTTAGAGTGGCAGGGGTGATGTCGGCATAGAAAACCATATAGTCGTGTCCATTTGTGGTATATTTATGACAGTAATTTGAATACTTATTAATCATGCATAACCATTAGGACTTCTAAATGATATTAGTAGTATTTCATTTTTTATTAAAAAGGAATTCCAAGCATCTTCTAACCACGTATAACCGTGACGACTTTTAAATGTGGTTTGAATCAACTCTCCTATTAATAATCAATTTTAATATGTGTTTCATACATGCATAATCGTGAGGACTTTTAAATAAGCATGAAAGCATATAATCAAAGAATCCAAGTAGTTCTCCCATGCATAACTGTGAGGAATTTTAAATGAGAGTGAGTAATTTGAATGATTTTATTGCTAATTAGAAAAAAAATGAATAATTTCTTGTTTAAATACCACATTTTGACATACTATATTGGATTTTGATGAGCGATGGTCGTAGAAATATGATAGAAATAGAGATGGTCGTGGAATTTTTACCAACCAAAGTTATTACAAATTTTGTTTAAATTTTTAAAGAAATTTACTACATATACCGTCTCAAGTCATAATGTGTATGATCAAGATCAACACCCGTCACGTTTTAGTCACTATTTATCTTTTGGATAATTAATAGGGGGCCGGATTAGTTAACATAGGCATTTAAGATCAAATTAAAAAATATAAAATCAAATTTCTAAAATTCCTAAACTGAGACGAAGTCGACAAAAACTATTTTCTGGAAAGGGTTTTGTAAAATTATCTGTCAATTGAAAATCAGTTGAAATGAAATTTATGCAGATATTTTCTTTGGAAATGTGATCTCTAATGAAATGATGTTTTTTGACTTGACCATGCAACTAACGAATGTCCCAACATAAAACACATTCCACCAGTACTTTTTCTATCAACTAGACTGCCAGCATAATCTACATCCAAATACCCTTTTAACTCGAAGTTATCATTAGTTGGATACCGATAGGGTGTGCAACAGATACCTTTTCTCTTACCAGAAAATAATGTTTCTTTTGATGATTGATCAACAATTTTCACAAATCAGAATCAAATATAACATTCATTCCCTTATCACAAAACTGGCTGATTGGATTATGGTGTAGATTTTCAACATATAAAACATCATTTAAGGTAAATGCACCATTAGCTACTTTACCTTTACCGATAAGTTACATTTATCTTTGTTGCCCATTGTGACTCTTCCACCTTTGTACTTCTCTAGGCTAAGGAACTTTGATTTGTCACTCGTCATGTGCCTAGAACAGCCAAAATCCAGGTACCACTCTTGCGTTCCTTAGCCTGCTAACACACCTACACAAGAAAAGATTTTTGTGACCTATTTGTTTTTATATGTCCATGATTGTTAGTGACAAGAAATTTTGAAAAATAAGTTTGTATAGAACCAAGACAGTCTATGTTTGTTCCTTTTGGCACCCAAAATTGTTTGACTTTAAGGGATTTTACATTCATGCCTTTAGGAACCCATATTCGTATGGTTTTCGTGTGTTTGGGTCTAAACCAACCATTGCATTGATTGTGTCTAGTTTTTCCACAAGTCGTGCACTTGGAGTTGACATGATTAGTTTCACTTTTACCTTTTTGAGTATACCCATGTCCTTGTCTAATAGTATTAACAGTTTCTTTCCCTAGTAGCATATTTAGTGATCTTTCTCCTTTGGAGATTTTTTCTAAAGTTGTAGACAATTATTGGACCTGTGTTTTGAGAAATTCATTTTCATTCAATAAGAAAGTGTAATTTTTAATAGAATTTTCTCTCCTAGTATTTTCACTTTCTTTCAAAATTAGAATTTCATTTTCAGGCGATTTGATTTTTATTTCTGATATTTTTATTTCCTCTTCAAATAATGAACACTTATCACACTTAGGGCACTTATTTCTATAGTTTTGAACCATGTAATCAAGCTGCTTGTTTAGTTTTATCAAACTATCTTTTTGTGATTCAATTTGAGCGTACTTCTCCCTATGTCTTTCAAAAAATCCATTTACTTCATGAAAATATATAAGTAATTATGAGTAAGTTTTGATACTTCGTTGCGCTCATCATTATCGCTACCACTTGTTTCTCCTGAAAGACACTGATTTGCTCTTTCACTATCACTGCCAGTGCTTTTATCACTTTCATCCCAAGTTGCTGCAAAACTTCTCCATTTTGGGTTTTTTTCCTTGTTGACTTGATTTTGAGGACAATTTAGCTTGAAATAACCAGGTTTATCGCACTTGTGACAAATTTTTTCCTTTTTTGAGTTGGCTAGAACTTTGACGATTCTGGTCTTCAGTTGTTGATTTATGGTAGGATTTTCATATTTGCGGTTCCACCTTTTGAATCTATTTATTATCAGTGCCAGTTCAGCCGCCGCTTCATCATCACCATCATCTTCACCTTCCACCGTTCCTTTGAGAACTATTGATTTCTTTTCCGTATCTCCTCCTTCGCGTTCTTCCTTGAATTTGATTTCTAGCTCATAAGTGGTGAGGTTTCCGATGAGTTCTTCAACCTTAACTTGTTTAAGATCCTTTGATTCTTAGATGGCAGTCACCTTTACTTCAAAATTTCTGGAAGAATTCTGAGGAACTTTCGGACTATTTGCAGTTCTATGTATGGTCTTCCTAGAGATTTTGATTTGTATATGAGATTAGAAAGATGCTCATACATTTATTTGACACTTTCATCCTTTGCCATTGTGAAGTTCTCATACCCGTTACTAAGCATGGCAAGGCGAGATTCTTTAACCTGGGAGATTCCTTCATGAGGCACTTCAAGCGTGTGCTAAATTTCCTGCGCAGTTAGACAATGTGAGACAAGGTTAAATTCAATTTGATTTAACAAGTGGCATACTTAAAATTGTTTTAAAATTTAATTACAAATAACATATTAGAGAAAGAAATTAGGCTTCACTTCTCATCTTCTCTATTTCTAATCTGAAACAAAAAGAAAATCAAAATTAAATCAAAGTAGAAAAACATCATCTTCAACCTGAGAAAACAAATGCAAGATCAACACAGTTACAATTCAGATCAACTCAACAATCAAAAACAAATTCAACAAGATCAGGATCAAATTATAAATCAAAGCAAAAATTTCCAGATCACAAAAATCATCTTCAGGCTTCAAAAATTCTCTATTCTTTTTCCCAAGGGAGTAAACTAACTTATTTAAACTTGATTCTGTTGATATATCTGGATGTTTTGTGATCAATACCTATAGTTATTGAGAAAAATGTTTGTATAAAATGAAAATATGTCTACATGTATACATATATATATATATATATATATATATAGATTGTTTGTGAACAGGCATATATACCTGTTCTTGTATTTACAGGCTAGAAACAAAATCCAAAAAAATCAAAATCTCTTCAATCATTCACTTATTCTTGGATGTTTAAATAAAATATGTTTGAATAAACCAGATCTTAAGTTCAAAAATATTTTTAAGAATAATTAGTCTAAGTTTTGGTAAATTAAAAATATACAGTGAAATCCTTTTTAATCAGAAAAATCGATGAACACGAATTCATATTTGGATTTCGTAATCCAATTCGTATGGGAAAATCATGAATTTTGATAATTGTTTCATGATTTTTAATCTTGTATACATTGAGAAATTTCGAGTTAAACGGTTAATGGTTATTTGCTCTAATATCAAATGTGACGGTCAGGCCCTCGGCCATCCGACAGCGGTCTCAATACCGCTGTGGCACACATTGGTACCTCGCATTTTCTTTTATGGCCAGTCTCTTGACTCTCAACCAACCTAGTTAGCCAACCCCTCCCTGGGGACATGTAGGGGTAAGAGTTTCCTGCTAGCCACCAAACCCGAAGCGAGAACCCCCTATAATGCTCTAATGAAACAAATGCGATCGCCAAATCAAAGACTTCTAGATCCAAATCTACTATCTGAACTACATATAACCTTACTCTAGGCTGCCCGTGTGGAAAATTATGGGCATCCAGAGTTTAGAAAGAGAACAATAAACTCCAGGTCAGTCATGGGACTGGTCTGAGCAAATATAAACAATTATTTGAACAAAAGAAATAAAAAGAAATCCATTATGCTTTTTGAAAAATGAAACTTCCATAAGACCTCCCGGCACACACATAATGCAATCACACACTTGGGGGAGATTTGTCCTTATGATAATCAAACATGCTTGATACGCAAAAATTCTTTTGATATTATTCTTAGTGCATAGTGTAGAAAACATTTCGAAAGTATAATATTAATCTTAGCCAGCATACGTACCATTATAGTATGCCTACTATAGCTACCATGTTAAATGGCATGTTCTATAACTAAAACCGTACAGGTATTGGGTGATTGGATTTTCAACAAATGGCCAAGGCTAAGGAACTTCCTTACCGAATTGGTATGCCTCTGGAGGGACGCCCCGAGAAGCTAACCGGATCTCTGCCAACACAAGACCTGGTTACCTCTATAACTAGGTAATGAATTGTCACGACTATGCCATCCTCCGGTCGTCACCGACCTTTATCCGAAGCCTCACGAATGAATTTTCCAACAACCACATAACTTAAATATCTGGGCTCCATACCATGATACCACTTTTTATCCAGAAGGAAATTCACATACCTTAAGGGGCGCGACCCCTGTAACCTTGCCGCATCCTTCCTGTTTCGACCATTTTCGGGGTGTGAGGTTCGATGAAGTCTCGTCCCACAAAGCTATGCTTTTCATAAAATCCATGCTTCGATCAACCAATGATCAGCACTTAGCATGTCACATTACCAAATTGGGAATATATCACTAGTAACCATCAATTACATAAACTCTGAGCTCGTACGTCTCAGAGAAGGGTGTTAAGCTAAGAGAATAAATTCTCCGCCACTAAACAGAAATGTATTTGATAGGAACCAACTTTATATATCAAAGTGTAACGTTAGACATACATCCATACAAGTCCATCCTAGGTCTGAATGAAACCAAAGGCACTACTAAATAATTCCTTGCAAATCTGGATATTCCCTAATCACATCCGGACTCCCCATCACATAGGGTAATCAAAATCTCCATACCGGGGACTTTCCATGCAGAGATATACGACACGTAATCCTTTCGCTTTCGAAAATACCCAGTCTTCAACCACCATCTTCAAATGCTATCCAATTCGTCATATCATTAATTCGGAATGGGTTTTATGACAAAACGTTCTCTCATGGCTAAACCGAATAATGAGCGCTAATTTTAACAACATATGCATATATTGGGATCTTATTAAGTCACAACTTTTATCCCAAAAGCTTTCCTTTTGAATGGTTTAAACAAATTTCCACTTTAATCTTTTAAACAAAAGATTCACCTTGAAGATCCTTTTCAATTTGAAAACAAGGTTCACCAATCTTTAACAAAGATTCATTCATAGCTTTCAAAACTATTTTAAATTCAAAATCCTTTCAACAAAACTAGAAATTCTTTATTAATACGAAAGCTATTATCATTTAAAAACAAAGGTTTTTCGTTTCAACAAAATCCGATTAAATTTACTCAAGTTATAACCTTTTAAAGTATGAATCGGAAAATCAGCGAACTGCCATACTCTCCGCAAGTTCTATTTAAGTTAAATTCAAACTGCCAAAATAATTCGTATAAAATACCTTTAAAATGGTTTAAAATCCATATATTATATAACCTGTATAATCCTTTTTGAACATAGTTTCCAAAATTTCAAATTTTCAATATTAAATAAATGTCCAAAATAATTTAATTTCAAAACTTTAACAAGCCATTCAAAATAATTTTAATTTCAAAACTCCTTTTCAAAAGTTTTTCATATTTAAATCCTATTCCATTTCCAAACCATTTTGGATTCAAAATTCAATCTTTAAATTTATCATCATTGAAAATAATATTAAATTCAAAATATCCATGACTTAACCAATTTCTTGTGAAATCCATATTTTTGTGTGTGTGGTGTAGTCCAGGTTTTTACAGGCAACAATAAAATATCACAACCGTTATAATCCAAGCACAACAATATTAATAAGCGGTATAATCCTATAACGCTTATCTTTCATTCACAGATAAACAAGTAAATTCAACACAGATAAATAAATCACAGTTCACAGCTCAATCCAAAACAATCATATCACAGAACATCACATATCAGGGATATCAAACAATTCAAGACATTCAATATAGTCTAAACATCTATAAGCAAGATGAATTAACTGCTTAATCCCTAATTAATTCAATTTAATTTCTAGTAAATTAAATTAATTACTTTAATTACTTTTAAAAAATCCCGCTTAAATAAATTAGTTAATTACAAACCATTTGATATTAATTAATATAATTAATTAATCAATCTTTATTATCCATCTTAAGTAAATATCCTTAATTACTTACATTAATTAATTATCCTTGATTAATTACATTAATTAACCTTAAGTTAATTATATTAATTAATTAACTCTTAATTAATCACCTTAATTTAATGATTAAGTCATTAACTATCCTTTAATTACTTTTATAATTAAACAACCTTTAATTACATTAAAGTAATTAACCTTTAAGTAATCACATTAAGTAATTAGCCTATAATTACATACATTAATCAATGATCCTTTAATTACTCAAGACCTTAGTAAATCATTATCTTAATTTATTTCTTAATTATCATTTAAATCTTTATTAGATTAAGACCTCAATTAACTTAAGTTAATTTATATGTCAATGATAATTAATTCCTAGGTTTATTAAATAAAGATTAAATTAATTGATTTGGTTTTGGAAATAATAAATTAATCCATAAGGATTTTCAAATGAGATTTAATGATTGGATTAAGCAGATGATTAAGATAAGTGAAATGGGACGACCCGGAATCCAGCGTTCGAAAATTGACATCCAATACCTCACCCGTATTCGAATGCCGAAGATCCAAACGTCGGAATCCGATTCGCCGGAGCTTATAAAAATATTAGGTGATAATAACACAGCAGAAACAAAATGAATAATTTTATTGATACACAACAATTGATACAATAATGATACAATATGAAGTCATCAACATAAACAGAGGTAAATACAATAGCGGAAAAACAAAGCAACGGAAAAGAACAGCAACAGCAATGGAAAGATAACATCTCCATTGCCAAAGCTCCACATCAAAAGCTCGAACCACAATCATGATGCAATATAGCAAGTTTGATGAAAAATGCGATCGCCAAATCCAAAGGCTCTAAAGACTGCCAAAAGCTACACCTACAAGCTGACTATCTGATACCCAGACTCTAGGCTGTCCGTGTGGAAAATTATGGGCACCCAGAGTTTAGAAAGGGAACAATAAACTCTAGGTCAGTTATGGGACTGGTGTGAGCAAACAAAAACAGTTTTATTTGTAAGAAACAAACAAAAAGAAATAGAAAGAAATCTGCTATGATTTTTGAAAAATGAAACTACCATAAGGCCTCTCGCCACACACATCATGCAATCGCACACTTGGAGAAGATTTCTCCTTATGATAGTCAAACATGCTTGATACGCGAAAATTCTTTTGATATTATTATTAGTGCATAGTGTAGAAAACATTCGAAAGTATAATATTAATCTTAGCCAGCATACGTACCATTATAGAATGCGTACTGTAGCTACCATGTTAAATGGCAGGTTCTACAACTAAAACCGTACAGGGCTCGTATTGGGTGATTAGATTTCCAACAAATGGCCAAGGCTAAGGAACTTCCTTTCCGAATGGGTATGCCTCTGGAGGGACGCCCCGAGAACCTAATCGGATCTCTGCCAACACAAGGCCGGGTTACCTCTGTAACTAGGTAACTAACTGTCATGAGTATGCCATCCCCCGGTCGTCACCGACCTTTATCCCGGGATTCACCAAAAATTTCCAACAACCACATAAGTTAAATATCCGGGCTCCATACCATGATACCACTTTTTATCCAAAAGGAAATGCACATACCCTAAGGGGCGCAACCCCCGTAACCTTGCTTCATCCTTTCTGTTTCGACCATTTTCAAGGTGTGAGGTTCGATGAAGTATCGTCCCACAAAGCTATGTTTTTCACAAAAGCCATGCTTCGATCAACCAATGATCAGCACTTAGCATGCCACACATTACCAAATTGGGAATATATAACTAGTAACCATCAACTACATAACCTCTGAGATCGTACATCTCAGAGAAGGGCGTTATGCTAAAAGAATAAATTCTCTATCACCAAGCAGAAATGTCTTTGATAGAAACCAGCTTTACATCTCAAAGTGTAACGTCAGACATACATCCATACAAGTCCATCCTAGGTCTGAATGGAACCGAAGGCACTTTAAAAGAAGTCCTTGCAAAACGGAATATTCACAATTCCGACCGGGCTCCCCATCACATATGGAGATCTCTACACCGGAGCAACTCAGTGCAGAGACATTCGACAGGTAATCCTTTCATTCTCGAAAATACCCGGTCTTCAACCACCGTCTTCATATGCAATCTGTTGCGTCGTATCAGTAATTCGAAACGTGTTTTATGACATAAAGTCCTCTCCTGGCTAAACCGAATAATGAGCGCTAATTTTAAAAACATATGGATATATTCAGATCTTAGTAAAGTCACAACATTTTAACTCTTGTTCCCCAAAACCTTTCTTTTTGAATGGTTTAAAGAAGTTTCCACTTTAATCTTTTAAACAAAAGATTCACCTTGTAAGGTCCTCTTTAATTTGAAACAAGGTTCACCAATCTTTTAACAAAGATTCATTCATAACTTTCAAAACAATTTCCATTTCAAAGTTGAAATCCTCTCAACAACTACAAGTATTAATCACAAAACATCCAGATATATCAACAGATTCAAGTTTAAATAGGTTAGTTTACTCACCTGGGAAAAAGAACGGGGAAGTTTTGAAGCATGAAGATGATTTTGTGATCTGGAAATTTTTGCTTTGATTTGTAATTTGATTCTGATATTGTTGAATTTGTTTTTGATTGCTGAGTTGATCTGAATTATAGCTGTGTTGATCTTGCATTTGTTTTCTTAGGTTGAAGATGCTGTTTTTCTAGTTTGATTTAATTTTGATTTTCTTTTTGTTCATATTAGAAATAGAGAAGATGAGAAGTGAAGCTTGGTTTCTTTCTCTAATATGTTATTTGTAATTCAATTTTAAAAGAATTTTAAGTATGCCACTTGTTATTTTCATGCTGCATGGCTTACAAATGTTAATTTCATGAATTTATGAATCTACAAATGTCAAAACAATGTATTTTTATGTTTTAACCCTTTATCTTATTAATTTACTAATTACTTATATTTTCATAAATTTATCTATTATGTTTTAAAATGTTTATACAAATATATATTTCATTTGTTACAAACCATATTTATTTCTAGTAAAATTTTAAAAGAAAGAATATTGATCCTTTTATTAAATCTTATTTAAATCTTAAACTCAAGCTATTATACTTATATAACTTTTTAAAGAAAATGATTCAAAATCTAATTACACATTAATAAATAAACGCATATGTATAATATATATAGGTTTTTTTTTAAATATAGAATTTTACTTTCAAATAGCTTTTGAAAATTTATTATATCAAATTCAAAATATAACTTCCAAATTACAATACGCATATATATGTTATAATTAGAAAACAAAATTTTATTAGTTTTAAAATATAGAGTTTTAAAAGTCAAATTTATTTCCAAAATATTTATTTTTGAATTTCAATTTCAAATTCTATTTACAATCTATTTAGATATATAAACAACGCAAATTATATTTATTTTGGAAAAAATTCAAATTAATTCACAATTAAATCCACAAATTTATATTAACTTCTAAATTAAATTCGGCTTAAAAACGGGATCGTTACAGATTCCTCCCTTAAGAAAATTTCGTCCCCGAAATTTGCTAGACAAGGAAACAAACAAAGAACATATGAACACATAAAAAGATAGAGAATTGGTTTACCAGATCAAGCTGAATATCTATTCTATATTTGGCTTATCAAATCAGAATATCATCAATAAATACGAGAAAGTATTTATTCAATACTATACGAAATACTCGAGTCATCAGATCTACGAAATACGCAGGGGCATTGGTAAGTCCAAAGGGCTAACTAGCCATTCGTAGAATATATCTGGACCCTAAAAACAGACAAATGGATTCTAAATTCAGGTCGGAATACCCTAAAATATACATTAGCTTGTCCCTCTTCAGACTTTGACCTTCACAAGAAATTACAACAAAATTTTCCAAATTTGGTTTTGATCGAAATCGTTATATTAATACGATCTAATTTAGCTTCATATTTTATTAACTAATTTACTTCAAATAAAATCTCAAATTTATTAAAGTTAAGAACGAAAAGATTGATAAGAAACTGATGATGAGAATATGAAATAGGAACCTTTCTACAACATAAACAAAGATTCGCAGGGCCACCACCACTCCAAAGCTTCTTCTTATAGCTGCTAGAAAACCATCAAAGAATTGAAATTGGATGATAAACAAAAGAGGTTGATAGGAAAAGTTGTTCCTTGTTGTTACAGGGTATCGACCATTTGTAGTGGTACCCCCCTGTCCCCTACCCTGTCCTCTTCTTGCATTCATTCTTACTATCACTGAATAGTAAGAGAATTAACTGAGGCATACAGACAAGATATCTTAGGGATACTCATTTTAGGGTATTTTTAACCCTATCTCTATTGAGTCACCTAATGTGTTATACCCTAGAGCTAAAGTTCATTGCTTTACCATTAGCAATTTGCTATTTATTTTCAAGATCTATCCATTGATCCATAAGTTTTTCAACTTCTTGATTATCTACCATTACTGTTGGTGTGCTATTTCCCGTTTCAATAATATTCCATGCATCTATGGTTTCAGAAAAATTTCATTCTATTTTTTCAATATGCATATTCACCATTGAACATGGGCGATCTAACTATAGACTGACCTTCAGCAAAAACATTATTAAAAAAAGCCACTGAAAGAAAAAATCAATTTTTTTAAAAAATGGTTTTTGTTCCTAGCTCCTGTACCACTTTTAGGACCGTTTTCACCCAAGAGGGGAGGTGAGTAGGGTATACTAAATATTAATGCGGAAATAAAAACAAGAACATAAAGTAATGCTGTAGAGATCATATACAAATTCAACCAATTTCGGCAAAAACCTACATACGCTTTGCCCGTAAGGTTTCTACTAGAAATTAAGTAATCGGTTGCTTACAAAACATGCAAACTCGTAATAACCGCTAACTCGATTAACCTAACTCTAAGCTCAAAACCCTGCCATAACTCAGCCATTGAGTTGCGAATTCTCAAATTACCCCCCGTAGTTTGTACCTAGTTAGACAACTAGAAATTCGCCAAATTTTAAAAGAGAAATTGTAGTATAAAACTAAAACTAACAAAACCTATATAAATGAATGAAGCCCTATATAAAATAAAATCGGCACACTAAAAATTGAAGACAGTCTCGCCTTTGTAAAATTCTTCGTCCGATCCTTTTTTCTTCCACAATATGGAATTAGGGCTTCATTCAAAAATTAGGGTTTTAATGAATTGCCGCTTCTTGGAATTTGAAGTTCAAATTGATTGCCATGATGCTTTCGTTCTTCCATTTTTCTCATTATAGCTTCAATATCGAGTTCGAATTATGCTTGAACCGGTACGTGATTTTTCCCCTTTCTGATTTTGATTATGCTCGACTTGATTGATTTGAGTTTTGGATATGTTTGTGATTTGTTCTATGTAAGCTCTTTGAATTTTGTTCTTGAACTCGAATGAATATTTGCCGATGATGAAGTCGAAATTTATAGGGAACAAAACCCTATCTTATCCTTCATATATTTTGATTTGAATGTTTCGATTGCTTGCTTGGCCATTCGATTACTGATTGAATGCTTGTGATGAATCCTGACTTGTTCATTGTATATACATTACTCCATGAATTCGAATTTGCTCTGTTCTTTTCTGTTATGACTTTGGCATTTAAATTTGTGATAAACTTGACTTGATGAATTTTGACTTGTTACCCTCTACGACTTTAAACAATTTTTTGGATTTTTTTGGTTGAACACTCCAACACAGTTTTGTTTGACCATTTCTTTTTGAACCATGACTTGACTTTGTTTGAATTGCTACTGATAGTTTTGATTTTTTGAACACCGCCGCTCTACTGTTTTTGTTGTGTGTGTGTGTATGTATATGTATATATATATATATATATATCACCATGTATATGCATACATACATATATGTATGTATATATGTGTACGATTGTTGTGCCTATGCACTTGGTTGGCTTGATATCTCCACTGTGCTCATTGTTGCTGCATATGAATAGAACCGTTTCACTACTTTGTACATGTGCACACCTGGTCTGGTTCGGTTTCATGTTGGTTGCTTTGCATTTTGGTCCACGGTTTGCTAGTGTACTTTATGTAGTAGTGCCTTCCTTGTACTTGTGTTTGAAATCAGATTTTGCTTGAACATTTTAAAGTCTGATTGGATGTGTACATTTTTGAATTGCTTGCATATTGTCATGTTGCCTTGTTTTTGAAGTTTGGTGTGTCTGAAACTAAACTTGTACATGTGGACTTTGATTTTCTGTACTATAGTCTGGTTCTGTTTCACTTGAAGTTTTCATATTGCATGCTGACCATTGCTGTGTCTGCCACTGCTCTGTTCTGGTCTGGTTGGTTGTATGGTTGCACTTGAGTCGAGCTAGTGCTCTACCCTGGTTTGGTTGCATGTGATTTTTGATCTGGTGCACTTTGAACTCTGGTTGCATATATGCACTGTTCTTGTCTTATTAGTCTTGCATACTTGCTTTTGTATAATTGCAGTCTGGTTGAAAAACTGCTAGTTGTTGTTGTGTTCTTGTTACCCTTGCATTTGACTGGAACTGAACTTGTACCTGACCATTTGGTCGAGGCTAAGTTTATGTTGGTTTGTACACATGTATTATGATAATCTGAAACTATGATTTTGCGTTTGCACTTATGTTGAATGCAGTCTTGGTTTGGGTTTAACATTGTGTTCACCTATCCCTACAATTTTAACAAGAAAGTGTATAATGGTGTGCACGACCTTGTGGCATGTACAGTGACACACCGTGCATGTCACAATTTTTTTGTGTAAGATGAAAAAAAATAATGACGAACAAACCAAATAACCGAGACAAACAATATTTTCAAACACACACTTCACTTTGCATTGTAATTTTTTTTTCTTCAATTTTAGTGTTTATTTGCAGATAGTTCAGATGCTGAATACAGGCTGGAAAAAATTAAAGATCAAATATGAATGCTGAGTGAATTATGTAGCGAGGTGAAATATATATGTAAAATTGTATAGTGAAAATCGTGTTGTTGTTGAAACTTGTACAGTGAGAGCTTAAATTTATGCTGTTAGAATCCGTAATAAAATATTTTTTTGAATAAAATATTTGTTTAAATATGAATTCCGAGTTATTTATTTTATTCAACAAATATTTATTTAATTATGTGAAAATATAAATAGTACAATAACAAATACATTCAAACAAATATATATATATATGTTTATTATCAAATCATAGGCTATTGTATTCTACATAAGCATGCATAATCTACCATAGAGATCGCTGTTCAAAAATCGACCAATGAAGGGATCAATACCGATCCCTCTTCATTGGGATTTGGGTCCAACGACCCCTATGGTGGGCCCATATTAGTTAGAAGCTCATATAGCCGAAGTTTTAGAGAGATTGGTGGTCACCTTCACCTATAAATACCGACCCAGGTGGTCATTCTGAGGATCTTTACACTGTTTGTTACTTAAGTCTTTATTGTAAACAAGTTTTTTCTTACTTCTTGCTGCTGTAATCAAACTGTTAGTGAATTCAGTAAAGATAATCTTCAAAGTGGACGTCGGCATACAACGCCAAACCAATATAAATTCTCGTGTTCTTGATTAGCGCTTTGATTTTCTATTATTTTATTATATTTCTCAGATTTAATTTTACTTTCCTTATTTACTTCACTACATAAACATACTCTTTGGTGTTTGTGACTAATTTGGTTGCAAACAATTTTGAACATGTTAGGAGTTTCCAAACGATCTCATTTTTTCTAGACAAAATGTTTGTTGTGTAGATTGAACATATCTCAAGTTTCTTTTAATTTTAAATAACGTAGCACCGAAAATCGTAATGGTGTAGAATGAGATATAGCAGATCCATACCCCTGTATGTACACACACACACAAATATGTATGCATGTGTGTGTATACATGTTACGTAGCTTTTAGATTAACATTATGACATTTATGTATATGAAACTACTTACTTATAATTTTAACTTTTATTCAATACAATTTTTTAAGTATGGAGCTACCATACTCCAAATAATTCAACGGTTATGACATCGTCAGTTTGTAGCTATTTCATACAATGTCTCATTTAACGTTTATCACGGGTCTATATTGATGTATTAATCACATTATATTTGATTGCTTTCAATATGGATGATAACATACAAGTTTATGATGGATGATTTTACATTATTTTAAAATTTAACAGCCTAGCTTTTGTGGCATTTTCAGGATTGGATGTACTACTTTAGCATCGATTTGAGCAATGTGAACGGTAGGGTGTTATCTTTACTACCGTGTCTCTTCTTCCAAGCTATAGATCAATGAGTTGTAATTTTTTTAACTAGATCTAATATCAATCTTGTGGTTCCATTGGGCGATACAAATCTGATTTGTTTTTAAGGTCTACTGGCATCGACCATCATGAAATATTTCTTTCAATCTATTAAGTCTACCACTCTATGATGTCTTTTTTCATTTTTTTTCATAATTGGTTTGTTCACCAACTTAATATTCGTCATGTTTTTGTCCAAGGAAATTTACATGAAGTTGTCTTCATGGAACCTCAATATGATCAGAAGATCTTGTGTCCTACCTTAATAAGTCCTTTAATGGTTCGAAAAAAGCATCAAATGATTTGTTTTCTACCTTTTCAAATACAACGCAAAACGCTAGAAGCCAATTACTCTCTTTTCGCGAGAATTAAAAATATTTCATCTACTACTATTCTTATTTTTGTTAATAACATTCTTATTTCTAGTAATAATATTCAAGAAATGGAAGTCTTAAATGGATCTTTCTTAAACACATTCACATGAATGATTTTGGTGATTTAAAGTATTTTCTAGATGTTGAATTTTCAAGATCTAAGAAAGGGATTTTCATGACTTCAAGGAAATATGCATCGATATTTCAAAAGATCAAGGCTCTTTACTGCACAATCAAAATAATTTCTAATGGAATAAAATTTGGAATTCACCCTCACAAATGACTCAACTAGAGGAACCCAACCAAATATAGAATGATGCGAATATTAGTTTATCTCACAATTACAAGTTTGAACGAAGTCGACGATATTTACACTTTAAGTCAATTTATGCACTAACCTAGGAAGCCATATTAGGATCACCCTCTACGAATTTCCAGGTATATTAACATACGCTTGACTAGGCTTGTTGTTCCCTTTTGCAAACAAACTTGATTCTAGAGCAAATTGTGATTCTGATTGGAGTGACGATCAATTACAAAATTCTGTATTATATCTCGGAGATTCTATAATTGAAAATCTACAAAGTAGGCAAATGTATAGATCATCCACAAAAGCTAAATGCAAACATATGACAAATAGTTGTTTGGAGGCTGCTCTATATTTTAAGAGATTTAAGAATTCCACCAACATTTGCAATATATTTATTTTGTAGTATTTAAGCAGTTTTACATATTGTAATTAATGTTGTGAAATTTGTATTATTGTCCGATGTCTGTTTGAGTCTGAATCGAAATTTATCCGTCAATATCTATACAATTTACCTTTAGGGCAAGAGAAAATGTATGAAGTTATGGTTGATTAAGTTGTTCGATTACTTTTTTTTACTATTAAACCATTGTTCAGCTTGTCCAAGGAGTATTCAAATTGAAACCTTGTCTGATCCATGTGGGTTCCAGTTTCATGTAGCACAAAAACTGAACACGTCTTCATCTTATCTATTCCGATCGATTTACAACCCTAATTGTAGTTAATCTCGTACTTCATGAACTTACAGAACACATTGGAATAAACTGTTACATTGCGCGAGAAGTCATTCATATGTGCTAAGTCTTTTATGGATTATATGCTCACGCCAACATGTAAAGTTCTTGTTGAATTGTGCATTTCAATCTTGCAATTATTTTGAATATAAGGTTATTCTACCACGTGTATGTAAATGTATGAGTTGAATGGTGAACAAATAAAAAACAAATATTTTCCTAACTCATACTACTTCTCCATTTTTTTCCTCAAATTTAACAATTCTAAACAACGAGATTCAATCTCATGAAGCAACCCACTCTTGAACCCGTTAGTCTGAAACAATATGTTGAATCTAAATTGATATAATTAAGGGTGCATTTGCAGGCTGTTCTTGTCTAGTCAATTTGGCTCATTCCCTTAACCCGAGGGAAATGGACCATTGGTGGTTGACGTGTCGAATGTACCGAATGTCATCCAATGCATCAACCACCAACGATTATCCCCACTTCTCTACCTATAAAATCAACTCCCATTCACAACCGCTTTCACATCATTTTCACTCCATTTCTCCTGCTACAACTGCATTTTTGATTCAAATATGTTGCAAAACTTTAGGTTCCGTTTGGTTTCATTTTGAATTTGTGTTTAACGTTTTCAAAATTCATCATAAAATATGAGAAAAAAGAACGAGAATATTTAAAATTGTAAGTTATTACGACGATGATGGAGGGACGACGAAAGAGATGGAGGGACGGTGGAAAATAGACGAAGGGGATGTAGGGATAGCGAAGGGATGAACCGTTTCCGTGATTTTTTTTTGTTTTCCACCCATTTCTCAAAAAAATACCTGGATCGTGCGTTTTATTGCTTGGACGAAATCTCAAAACTAAAAACGACTAATCTAACAAAGTCTTATTTTTTAGTTATTTCATAAATTTTTCAAAACTAAATTAAGTTTGTTTGAAAAGTCAAAGTGCCGTTTAAAGCAAAACTTCAAATATGGCTAAATTTATATAAGAAGCTAGAATTTTAAAGGAAAAAAGTGTTTACGGATGGAAAACATAGATCAAATTTTCCGAATCAAATACTCATTTCCAATGTCTTATGTTTCAAAACGTTCCTAAACTAGAACCCACATGTTTGTAGAAAATGAAGGCGCAAACCATGAGATTTTTATTGATTAAAAAAAAGAACTATTAAAACATCAAAATCTAAGCTGTTAGGATTGAACGTTTGGTTGATTTGATTCATCTGATTATGAAAATTGTTATACCGAACTAAAATCAAATAAAAATGAAAACCAAATCAAACCAACAATTGATTGATTTGGTTGGTTATTCGATTTAACCAAACTAAAAAATTATTCATATTTTATGTTTAGAATATTCATTGTAATTTGAATTAAAATCTAAATATACACTTAAAAGTATTCTTATTTAGGATTTTTATGCTTTCTAATAGTAGTTTCGACTATGGGTGGGGATGGATAATTTCCGTACCAACCGGGACATTTTTTGTTTCTTCCGGTCGTTGATGGAACAATATTCTACGTTCCAAATTCCGTTCCGCCAACTCCAAAATTTCATTAGATGAAAACTGGAAGAAGCGGAACGGAACATGGAATTCCATTTTTCCAGACGGAGAATTTAAAAATGCAAAACATGCACCAAAATTTGAGTTATAACAAAACATTCTTTGTTGTGAGGTAGTCAATCTTCTCTTTGATTCAACTACCCCAATCGTCTCTTCGATTCAACTGCAGTACTGTGTCACATACTTCTAACAAATACTGAGCCATACTTCTAAAAAGTGCTTCATTCCGCAAAATAGTTGCAGTTTCTTGTACACTGGATATCATGCTTATTCTCAACTAATAAGCCAGAAGTACGACCAGAATGCAGGGCAATAAGTTCATCAGAAACTAGTACTTCTGGATGTACTAAATTATACTTGGCAATTATAGGATGCTGTATTTTCATTCATATACATTTCGTCAGCTTTTAATATTTATTTCAGTCACGCTATTTATGTTGCTTAACTTACATAATCAAACATAAATTAAGAGCTGACAAATTGTGCTTCCTGTATATTTAGTTTATTACTATTCAACATAAAAAATCATCAAATATATCAAAATCAACCGCTTCAATTCAAAATTGAATTACACATATATTCTTTTCCTCTCAAATCTGCACATAATAATTTCTAAAACATGTAATAATATACAAAATTACAAGAGTTCAATTCTGAATCACAATGCTCAAGCTATAATTGCCAGTTGAAAGCAAAGAACAAATATGCCACGATAATATATGGTAGAAATGTACACGCTTCTTAGTTCATTTGGCCTTCCTACATAGAACGCTTATCCAACCAAGATATTATGTCATCGAGAACACGGAATATCATATCATTAGGCTCGCCTTCTAGAAGAGCAAATGAATACACGAAGATTGAGAATGTAAATACATAAGTAAAAAGACATTGAAATGAGAGATTGCAAAAATTACCAATTTCCCGCGGCAGCTAATAAAGTAAAACAATGACAAGCAATGAATTTAGGGCAATGACAAGGGATAATTATCTACAGCATACACATACAGGAAGAAAGGCGACAGCACACGATTGCGGATGAGAGTATCTCGATAGTGTAGAGAAAAGAGCAACACGCGTGCGTCTACCAAGTGAAGAAAAAATTAACAACGCCGCGACATGGAACTTGAAGGAGATTGGATTGACGAAGAAGAAAGTGGAAAAGAGATTAGGGTTGGGTTTTTTGTCAAATCTAGAAATTGCTTGAGGTAGCGCTGTTATCCCATTTTTGGTCAAAACTGGAATATCAATGTTGTGTGCATTTCCACCACGACCGAACCAAGAAGAAGCAGCCAGCAAGCGTATATAAGTCTGGGATTTCACTCATGACCGATGCGTAAAAGTCCATTCGGTATTAATTCATTCGGCAATATGAAGCAAAGCCTCATTCGGCACTCAGAGCACACAGGCTCATCCGGCACTCCAAATACAAGTGTTCATTCGGCATTCTCAGTATAAGGTCCATTCGGTACCGGACCATTCGGTACCGGACCAACGTCTCCCCTGTATGTCGAACCATCCAACACCGGTCCAAGCCTCCATCTCCCCTGCATGCCGAACCATCCAACACTGGTCCAAGCCTCCATATGCAACACCAAATCACCTACCACCGAACCAAAGCCACCCTGATCCATTCATCTCCTGCCACCGAACCAGATGTGCCAGGCCATATTGCTTCAGTCCAGGACCACCAGCGGCTATATACCTCCAAGACCCCTGCCCCCAGCCTCACTCTATAAATAGAGGGGCAGGGGTACAACAATGGCAGACAAGTTTGAGAGCTCAAGCACGGAAGGAACTTTCAAACAACTTTCATATACTTGTATACAAAACTTTGTACTTGTAATCTGAAGAGAAAAGGAGAATAACATATAAAGTGGACGTAGACACGTTCTGGCCGAACCACTATAAATCTATGTGTCTTTTACAGTTTAGTCCCTGCTTTTTACATATTTGCATTAACCACCCAAATCGCTAAGAACAACATATAATCAACTAAATCGTACGACTTTGGGGTGTTTGCCCATTTTTTGCGCAAACATTTTGGTGCTTTCACTGAGAGCTGAACACAAGGACCTACCGCTTGGAAGTTGAATTTGAGAGTTTAGAGATTCAGATTGGAAGAGTCATGGCGAGACAATCAAGCAGAAGGCCAAGGCCAGAGCAGAGTCAACAGGAAGGGAGTCAAGAGGCTTCCTCAGGAGCAAACCAAGCTTCAGCCTTCATCACCAGGGATGAGATGGAGGCTATGATGAGAAGACAAGAAGAGATTATCCAGAACTTGCTTCAGCAAATTGGGCAACATGGAGCACAAAACCAAGGAGCAACTGGAGTTCAGAACGGAGCAGGACCATCTGGCGTAGCACCAGAGCTAGGGCGCACACACGCAGAGCATGTTAATCCGATCCCGGGAAGAGAGAGGGGGGCATCCAAACAACCTGGTGGCAATAGAGGAGTGAACGCTCAGTCAAGGGGCCGGATCCCAGAGTTCCCTCGGGAACTCGGGGGGCAAGTTGAAAGTGATGAACGAAAATTGCATCTCGGAAACGATGACAGATTGGCGGAGATGGTTAGAAGAGCTATGAGAGGCGGTTTGGTAAACAAAGACTTGGAAGATGTAAACAGGAGTCCTTTTTCTTCTGCAATTAGGATGGCTAGGAACCCACCAGAATTCAAGCTACCATCAGTAGAGATGTACGATGGGAGGACAGACCCTGCGGTCCATCTTACTAAGTATATGAGGCACATGGAAGTGCTGGGGGCATCACAGGAGATCATGGCCCGGTGCTTTCCACTGTATTTGACGGACATTGCAGCGTTATGGTTTAGGCAACTGGAGAGCGGCTCCATAGGAACGTGGGCAGATTTAACTGAGAGATTCATGAGGCAATTCAGGATTCATATTGCGAGATCCAAGAATGTGATGACTTTGGCAACCTTGAAGCAGAAAACTGGAGAGACTTTGAGGAGCTTTCTAACACGATTTAATGCAGCGGCAGCATCAGTGGATCGACCAGATCCATCTATGGTCATGATGGCGGCTGTATCTGGAATAGCTGATAGTACAGAGTTCAAGAATTCGTTAACTAAGGACCCGCCTATGAATCTGGGAGAGTTCTATCATGAGGCTGAAAAGTTTCTGCGTTTGGAAGATGCTAGTGCGGAAAGAGAGGAAGAAGATGACGTTTACGCAATCAAGAGCGGAAACCCACCTGGAAAGGGTGCGGAGACTAGCAAAGGAAAGAGAAAGGCTGAGGATAATGATGACAGGTCAAAGCGGCAAAGGAGGGAGCCGCGATTCATCACTCACACTGATCTAAATGAGAGTCTGGAACGAATTTATTAGGATACCAAGAGGCAGGTTCCGTATCGTAGACCAATGCGAAGGGATCCAACCTCTGACGAAAGAAAATCAGATAAGTTTTGTGTATTCCATGAATTATACGGTCATAACACTAATGATTGTAGGCATTTGAAGGACGAGGTGGAAGGGCATATCAGGAACGGTATGCTCCTTCAGTACGTGAGGAGGCGAACTCCAGCAGTGGAGCCAGAGCGACCACCGTCTACATCGGCTAGAGGTGACCCTGGATCGGGGCACCGTTTGATTATCCATTGATTGCTTGATTAAAATAACGATGAACAAGTTGTAAACCTCTGGCTAACACGGTTAAATCATTTACACATGTGAGCGATCACGCACGATCCATAGGCATGCTCTGAATGACTACCAGCCGCGTTATAGTAAGAGTTTACGCTTTGACATCTTCATTCTGCTTTTTGCTTTGATTTTGATTTGAACATTTAAATTCTTCCTGTTTGGACATTTCTGTTGTAAGATTCATATGATTATTGCTTTAACATTTACAATTCTATGGAAAAATTACTTGTATGCCCGTGGATCGCGAACGGTCCACGAGCACCTCTTGCATGGCAGCGAACTGCCGAAGTCTTTGATTCGGAAACTCCCCCAAACAATAACTCCGGCACTGATAATATTAAGTCCCCCTGGGAACACTCATTCGCCTCGAACGGCACCCGATCACGAACGGTCACAATTCGCCTCGAACGGCACCCGACTTCGAACGGTCACAATTCGCCTCGAACGGCACCCGATCGCGAACGGTCACAATTCGCCTCGAACGGCACCCGACTTCGAACAGTCACAAACTCGCCTCGAACGGCACAACTCATCTCGCCACAAATGGCTCGATCGCGAAAGGTCGCCATTTGAGGTCCACCTCCTGACCGCCAACAGTCGCACCTTACCACGAATGGCTCGATCTCGAACGATCGTCATCCGAAGTAAGGCGCTTGACCGCGAACGGTCCCATTTCATCTTTTGCCGCGAACTGCACCGGCCGTGAACGGTCACATTTCACCCCAAGTGGCTTGATCGCGAACGGTCGCCATTTGAGGTCCGCCCTCTGACCGGGCTCGGTCGCACTTTACCTCGAATGACTCGATCCCGAACGGTCGTCATTTGAAGTAAAGCGCTTGACCGTGAACGATCACATTTCACCGCAAATGACTCGGTCTCGAACGATCGTCGCATGGATTTAGACGCTTGACCGCGAACGGTCGCACTTCACCTCAAATGACTCGATCGCGAACGGTCGTCATTTGAAGTTAGGCGCTTGACCATGAACGGCCGCGCTTCATCCCAAATAGCTCGATCCCGAACGGCCGTCATTTGGGGCCATATAAAATATCAAGCTCTTTACAGGTTGTCAACAGGATATGAACATCCAGCTCATGGCATTACAAAACACGCCTTCCTATCGCAAGGCATGTTTTGGGGGGCAAAGTGTTATCTCATTTTTGGTCAAAACTGGAATATCAATGTTGTGTGCATTTCCACCACGACCGAACCAAGAAGAAGCAGCCATCAAGCGTATATAAGTCTGGGATTTCACTTATGACCGATGCGTAAAAGTCCATTCGGTATTAATTCATTCGGCAATATGAAGCAAAGCCTCATTCGGCACTCAGAGCACACAGGCTCATCCGGCACTCCAAATACAAGTGTTCATTCGGCATTCTCAGTATAAGGTCCATTCGGTACCGGACCAACGTCTCCCCTGTATGTCGAACCATCCAACACCGGTCCAAGCCTCCATCTCCCCTAAATGCCGAACCATCCAACACCGGTCCAAGCCTCCATATGCAACACCGAATCACCTACCACCGAACCAAAGCCACCCTGATCCATTCATCTCCTGCCTCCGAACCAGATGTGCCAGGCCTGATTGCTTCAGCGCAGGACCACCAGCAGCTATATACCTCCAAGACCCCTGCCCCAGCCTCACTCTATAAATAGAGGGGCAGGGGTACAACAATGGCAGACAAGTTTGAGAGCTCAAGCACGGAAGGAACTTTCAAACAACTTTCATATACTTGTATACAAAGCTTTGTACTTGTAATCTGAAGAGAAAATGAGAATAATATATAAAGTGGACGTAGGCACGTTCTGGCCGAACCACTATAAATCTGTGTGTCTTTACAGTTTAGTCCCTGCTTTTTACATATTTGCATAAATCACCCAAATCGCTAAGAACAACATATAATCAACTAAATCGTACGACTTTGGGGTGTTTGCCCATTTTTTGCGCAAACAAGCGCTGTTTGGACGAATCGACAACTATTTCTTATCTGCTTGGGCCACTACAACAGTGAAGGGAAAAAATTAGGAAGGATCGGAATTACCATCGAAATTGTGGAAATTTCCGTTTTTTTCCATCATGTATTGAAAGGAATTCCTTCCGATTTGTTTCTTTCGAAAAAAACACGGAAATCAAAAAGTTTGAAAACGTTTGGAAAGGAAATTCTAGAAAAGTGAAAAAATACGCAGCCCTAGTTTCGACACATATATGGTAACTAAATTTTATTTAGATGACGAAGTTAGCCTAAAAAATTATTTTAACACTAATAATTTTTAAAATATAATAAATATTTGGTTAAACCGATAATCAAATTTAAAATTTTTATGGTTCGATTATAGACCAAAATAATTTCAAAACTAAACCAAAGCAACCGAAGTAAACCTCAGCCCTGTAATAACATCATAAATGCGGAAAATGATCAATAAATTAACAACTTCAACGCTGCTTCATCCAAATTTACATCCAAAACCATCCCAACTACACAAAATTTTCACCCCTTTAGATTCGACCGTTAAATTCATTCGCACACCGTATTGGTATTTGTTTTCCAGGTACTGTAATAAAGCTCAATTAACAATTTTAAGAACGTTCAAATGCAACCTGCTATTCTCGAGAACATACCATTAAAAAATTCAAGCACAAACTGCTTGCATAAAAAAAAGAAAAAAGAAAAAAGAAAAGAGTAAAGATAACGATCATTCTTACATTAACAAAGAAAAAGAAAAAAAGAAAGCGAATTAACAAAAACATCAAGCACACAGCAGTTTTAACAATCTAAACATACCACACATGATAATCTTCAGTACAGAACAATCATTACTGATAATACATCAGAGTAAATTTTATTTTACCAGTATATTTCAAGAAGCCAATAGGGCAATGACAATTAATATGAGAAGAATGCTACAGGGTTGTTGCCTTGCATTCATTTCACTTAGGGTCAGCAAAGATACTGTTGATTGATGGCATGATTTCAGGGGCTCGGTTGCGCACAAATTTCCTAAGACTATGCTGCGCATACTTTTCACCCTCTGCGTGGTTTTCTAGTACTCCTGCTGCCCTACCTTCCTTGTTTACCCTGTTTAAGAGCAATGGAGGGCAATATATAAGATATATATAAGTATCCACATAATGTCCATTGTTGAGGTTGCTCTAAAGATGACATATTAAATCATAGATTATCATGTACTACAATCATATGAAGATTGAAGAGGGATCACAAAGATGTTCATAATTAAAGCAAAATCTAACTTTAGCAATACCCAAAACTTTATCTCCTTTAATAATAGTTGTAATGCCTTTGGTGTCAAGCTTTTTTGGTATCAACGTGAACTACCAAAAATGCCCGTTTATAAATATTATTAAATATTAATATCATTTAAAAATAGGATCTAACAGATAAATTTTCTTTACCAATTCAAAATATTTATCTACAAATATTATTGAAATCTCAACATCACTTAAAATTAGGATGTAGCAAATAAACTTTCTTTTCAAAGTCGTTCTTTATGAATTAATAATAGAAATAAAAATTCATACTAATAAAAAATAAATTCTTTCTTTACTAATCAACAATAAAAATGAAAATTTAAACTAACAAAACAAATTAGATGTTGCAATTTAAAAAGAATAATTAAAACTAGTTGCATATCATTCATTGTAAAAAATGGCTAAATATTTATGCAAATCATATTTTTTGAACGAGAACATATACAATTTGTTTAAAAAAAAAATTCACACGCGAAGTGTCATCACGTGCAAAGCACGTGCCGTAACGCTCGTAATAATAATTGTAATAGCTTTGGTGTCACACTTTTTTTGTATTAACATGGACTACCAAAAATGCCCCTCTATTTGTTATCTAATCTTAATTAGTTAAAAAGAGGATCTAATACTAAATTTCTTTTACAAATTCAAATGCCCATAAAAGTAGGATCTAATCACTAAACAAGTTTTAAAATTCAAAACGCTTCTAAAAATATGATCTACAATTAAACCTTCTTTACAGATTCAAAATACTTTTTTACAAAATATCACTTGAAAATAAAAAATTATTTTTTAACCTTTTTAAACATATACAATTTATAAGAAAAACAATTCACGCGCGAAGCGCGTGCCATTACACTCAGTCAAAAGAATCAAATAGATCATTGGTTCAATAACAAGCATATGACTGCCCCTTATCACAGCATGCAAGTAAATTGTAATCCTTAACAAGAAAAATCAATGGTGGAGGACAGCTAATTGAAAATGTGTTTTGTCGCATGCATTATCACAAAATTTAGAGAGAAATAATTTCAGTTGCAGCAGAATATACTTCACAGTTTAATACTCGAAACGCTAGTTGATTGATAACAGTTAATTGGTATAAATCAATAAAATAAACTTAACCATGTGTTGGCGCTTTCCACATTGGTGAGTTATTGCTAATAAGAAATGATTTACTATAGCAATTTACCAATGAAAAACCATTCGCAAATACAAATATTTATTGAACATGCTGATGATATGTACCAAAAACCAACCAAGTGTAAGTAGTAATTGTAGAATAGAATGCATTGATACTTCAAAATAATATTAAACATACGTATATTTGCAAACCTTCACATTTAAGATAAAAAGTTCTAAGCTAATATCACAAACATGATAGCTAGGATTTCAGTTATAACCCACCTTAACTGTTACATGATTCCTTGCCCAAAACACTATAAATTTATATTTATTTTATAATATGCTATTTAGGATTGCGAAATCACTTAAGGTTTCATATCATTGTGTAACCAATTATTCAGTATAACCCAGCTTAAAAGTTTGATAATTCATCACCCAAAACATTATAGTGTATTATTGTAATCACTTAACGTTCGTATAATATCATCCAATGTTCTAAAAGATCTAACCAACTGCAACATTTAAACAGAACAAGATAATATACTGTTGTGTTAAACCTATTTTTTTTTTTTTTTTTTTTTTTTGGAAACGCCTAATAAGCAGGAAAACTAGATGATTTTAATTCCATAGCTTGAAGTACTTAGCAACAGTTTTATTTTTGATTTAAAGTAGCATATAAATTAATAAGAAAAAACATGGTGGACAATTTATCTTTTACAATTGGATTTTATCAAAAAAATTACATATCCAAACACTTCTGTATTCTACTATTCAATTAAAACTACTTAAAGTTATACATCAAAACTACTTTTTAAGTGGTTGTAAAAATTGTCGTTCTCAAATGGGTTTTTAAGCAGATAAGCTTTTTAAACTAAAGACTCAATATACAAAAAATGAAGAAAAGATAAGAGGCGACAACAATTAAAACAACTAAATACAAAGCTCGTGTTGATTTTCCTAAAGCAAATAAATCCTTACAATAAATCAGGATCAACATACTAACCAACATAAAGTTAAATTGCATGAATCACCTCTACAATGATACTTAGAATACAGATCTGAATATACTGTACCAATTTAATAATAAAGTCATGATACTTATACTAATTTAAACTATCATAACAATGGCATCAAGCAGTACCATGGATCTAAAAAACATTTAAAAAATAACTACGAAATCAGTACCTGACTTCAGGATTGATGGTAATATTACGAGCAAGTGAAAACACACAGATCCCTATAGCAGCGCCAACCGCAGCAAAGAGAGGATAAACCTATTATAGAGAAAATCAAAAATAAATAAGTAAATAAAAAGTTAAAAATTAATTTATTTTATTACAAATTTAAATTTTTTAGTAAAGAAACAAAAGTGTAAGAGGAAGAAGATAAGAGAGTGGAGACCTCGGGCCTGATCCAGCGATTGACGGTAGCCATGGAAATCGGATAAGCAAAGAAATCGGTAGAGGAAAAGCGATAATAGACGGAGACTTTTTTTTTTTTAATATTCCTGGAGTTTGTTTGGTAGATGATTTGGGCAGGTTTATTTATCGTCATTGGAAACGACGTTTGCGTTCGTTGAAAGCTTTAGCAAAATACAAGTGCAATGTATTAGCACTTAATTCTACTTGGTAAACTAGCATAACCGCACAACGGTGGGAAAACCGACCGTTCGATTGTATAACTTTGATAAGAAATATACCTTTAAAATTTTTGTCAATATTACTTAAACATTAAGTGATAATATGTAGGAAAAGAATAAATTGAGATTTGAATCTGAAAATATGAATTTCAAATTTAAATATTAATCAAAGCATTCAAAATTGTCGATTTGAAATTGAAATTTTAGAATTTGAAAATCATAATAGATTTGAATTTGGAATCTTTGATGTGCGAAATAGAAGGAGAAAGTTTAGAAAAACCGCGATGAGACAAGATCCACGTTTTTAGGAAAACCGCGATGAGACAAGATCCACGTTTTTTTGGCTTCAGAAAAATTAATTTTGGCCAGTGACAGTAAGCAAACCTCCCTAACGGTCGGTTTGATAATAAAACGCTAGTATGAAAAAAGTATTAAAAAAACATATATTATTAAGATTTTATTGGTAACCAAAATCATAATTTTGAGTATTAATAATAGTAGCACATTAAACTAAATTAGTTGGATAATACAAAGATTTGGCAAAAGCGTACCACGCCTTGTAAATAACATGGCTCATATATTTAAATCTTTTCAGATCATACTTTCAGGAAAAAAAATTAAACATGCTCATGAATAACTTGTAACCAAAAAAAAGAAAAAAAAGAAAAAAAACATTCGTCGATAAAATTTGATTAATTTTAGTTCTTTGCTTTATCGTGTCAGCAATAATCTCATTTCTTTTAATGAAGAGGGGTCCGTCTTCTTTTATTTTTACATCTAGAATCTGAAGTGTATTATTAATAATAATAGAAACCGAACATTATATCAAGAAAATATTTGATTCAGAGAGAGAAGATACGACATAAATTAAACAGAAAACATAGAACACAAACGCGCATGAAAAGAAGACAGACAAACAAATATAGGTGAAACTATAAAAATACGTTTATTCCATCACCGCGATGGGGGAATTGGGAAATAATTCCCCAACGCTCTACCCATGCCAATAATTTTGAAAAAATTATCGAGAAAGTGTTCCTAAAGCCTTCCCTACGTGGTCCGTAGCCTTATTAGGCTCGTAGCTATTGCTCGACGGTTTGCCTACAAGAATATGTCGACTGATTGCCTACGACATAACCATGAAATTACCGGTGCTTTCCATATGGTTTAGAGTTGAATTCCCTATGAATTTTAAATGCTTTACATATTATTTTGTGCTGATTTCTTAGTTGTCAAAACATATTCTTCCTAAGCTTTCCTAGTGCCTTCCCGCTGCATTTTTCAGGAGAATTTTGCAGTAACCACTTCCATCCAACTCACAATATAATCCAATATCAAAAATATAGTCGCACAAACTTTGTCAAACGCGCAATATCAATAATAAGTATCATAACAGGAAATTATGCGTCACCAAAACAACTATTTACTTCATAAATATATATAAATCAACACAAAGAACATGCAACAAACTTATAAATATCAAATGTCAAGCATCACATAATGTCAGTAGTCATACAACAACAAAATTATCACCATCCCACGTGTCCAAACATATACAACATATATATAGTATGCCCGTAATACACCATGAATCAAATATATAAAACCTTACGCACCATGCCATGAACCACCGTTGCCCCTACATTGGTGCATCTTGCGCATCTCGATGACGGAAATTGTCTACTACCTCAGTTGCTTCTTAATGCCATTCATCTCTCTCCTGGAGCCTTAGATCTCGATATCTTACGTATGGATATCGATCTCATATATTCTTCTCTCCTTCCTAGCAGCAGCGAACAATATAGGTGTTATCTCTATGAGGTTGTATATATAACAATTAACATACTATTTAATTACTTATATCGTTAATTTAAAGGGTAATAAACTGATATGACATGTGTCATTAAGTTTAACTATGTTTAGAATATTAATGCAAAGGAATTGCCAAATCTCGACATGCATGTCCGTCTCGAACTTACGACAGTCTCTCTAATCGATATGACAACTCTAAATATGCAGTTTGCATCGTCAATATGCACCTCTTGCCTGATGTTTGTAGTTTGAAGATGCAAATTTCATACTTCTCTAACTGTATGTATTTCATATATTTGGTGTAATTTGATAGAGTTATGGTATGCTCTAGGGATTGTTATATAATTTGTTACATATAACTAAATCGATAACAAATCTTATTCATGTTAAATGTATCAACCTCTATAATTGCAACGATACATAATTTTAGTGATTGAAATTGGAATATTTAATTGTTTTATATATTTAAAAGTTAATTTTATAGATTTAATAACTTGAATTTCAAATGTAATGCTTTATTGGATAATTAACTGGTTGAACTTAATAATTGAAAATCGTTTAAATAATTGAAATCTTGAATTTTTATCTGGATAAAAATGATTTAAGGGCTTATTAAATTTCTATTATAAGAATAAAGGTAATAAAACTTTTAGATTTGATTTAAAAGTGATTTAGCTAATTTGGAATTTACTCGTTTTAATTAACGAGTGAAAATAGCCTTCTGCGACATAGTCTAATATTTCAACGAAACTTGTTCCATCAGATCCGTAATAATGTATTATTATTGGATTTCAAATTTCGTAGCGTTTGGAGTTACCGTTTGATCGCACTATATAGAAAACGTTGAGATTTAATATCGAAAATTTAATATAATAATTGGGTTCAAAAAGCTATTTTCTCCATACGACCGAATTAGGTCTCGAAACTTGTTCCTTTGCGTTTGGAATAGGGGTATAATATTAGAAATGCCAGCCGACACACCTCGATAGGAGTTCGGGGTTTTTAGTTACTATAAGCAAGATATTTTGAATTTAATATATATATATATATATATGTATGTATGTATGTATGTATGTATGTATGTATGTATGTATGTATGTATGTATATATTGATTCGACTTTAACCTACCCTAACTTTCAATATTAGCAGACCTATCTAAAGCAAGTCACACTATATACGTATGAGCCTACGCTTTTTCACTTATATATCGAGATTCCCTCTTTTCATTTTTGAAACGCGGGAAGGAGTAAAAAGTAACAAAAATGGAAACTTTAAGAGTTAAATTCACTTGAAATACAAACGATAAATCATGAAACAAGCTTTGAAATTCTTATTTGATGGAGAGCTTTCGATCTGGTATGTTTTTGATAGGTGCGGCGATGATTTGAAGAACTCGACAGTAAAGTCAAGTGGCAGTTCTTAGCTAGGGTTCGAGTTTGTGGAAGACGGAGCCATCGATTCGTGTTTTGGATGTCTTTTTTGGGTTCGGAGGATCGAATATCATTCCGATGTAGAAATTGGTGAGGTCCGACCGTCATTTTCAATTCGTGTCGCTACAGTATTTTGAAGAGGAGGGGTACGGTCGTGTTTACGTGGTAGGCTCGAGCATGTAGATTTTGGTACAGGCGGATGGAGAATGTCGAGTGGAGGCTATCGGCGAAGTCGGGCCATGAAACGGAGCACCGGAGCTCCATATCATCGATGGGAATGCACGCGACTTTGGGATGCTCTGTATCGTGCATAGTGGAGATGAAATGGGGAAGGTAAAGTTCAGAGGAAGGGTAAATGTGTAATTTAAATACAAGTTATTTGATTTAAATTTAAATTATCAATACCTTATAAAATGTATATCTCTCTCATATGAGGTCCAATTAGTACGAAACTTTTTGTTTTGCCATCATGATGACAAGAACTTCGCAACGAAACTGGTATGGATGGATTTAGAGATTGTCGAAATTTGTGTTAAAATCGGGCGTCGTCTGATTTTAGTTCCAAACTGGAACGTTTCAACGACAACAGAAAATAAAGGTGAGTAAATCTCACTCATCTTGGATAATTGGTGTTTATTTTTAAATAGTTAAAAATATTTATTGGTTGATTGGATGAATTGATAAATTATTTTCAGTTGGATGTTATATTATATATATTAGTAGTTGGATATATTTCCCGCCGATTGGAACGGATGAGACACTATGCGCCCCGCATAATAGCGGATGACCCTATACTACCGCGATATTCCACCTCGAAGCGGGATTGGTATTTTATGTTATATAAAATCAGTGGATACAGGGAAACAGTTTGGAGAGATCCAACTGGATTCCTTAAAAATATATTGATTGTATCATATATTATAGTAATATATGATGTGATTGAATAATCTGTTATGGATTGTGGTGTGATTTGATATATTGGATGCTGTAGTAGCACTGACCCTAATTTTGGTATTTTAAATACCACAGATAATATTTTTGAAATCTTAAAAAGAAATTCAAAGGTGATTTTTGGAAATAAAAATATTTATGTGGAAATTGGAATATTGAATAAGGAATGTTTTGGATTAAATAAAAGTTTGATTTTGGAAATATACTTAACTATTTCGTAAGGATTTTCCAAAAATAAATATGTTTTTGAAATTTGTATATATAAAAGGAAATTGAAACGAGGTATTTCGATAATATTTCTTAAATTATAATTAGAAGTTGAAATTGAGTTTTTGAAGGGATTCAGAATACAATTGGATTTATCGAAAAGAGATTTCCAAACGGGATTTTAAATGGAAATTGAATTTAATGGGCTTTTGAAATATGGATTATTATTAGTGGAAATTAGCCACAAATGCCTCTTTACCATGTGCAATTAGTTTCTAGGACACACAAACAAAATAATTACTTTTAAGGACAAAATGCAAAATAATTTGTTTTTAAGGCCTAAAAACCTATGAAATTATGTCCTTGAAAGTAATTGGACCGTTGACTTTGTCCTTAAAAGTAATTATTCTGCTGACTTTGGCCTTAAAATTAATTCCTGTGGATGCGTGTCCTAGAATATAATTAGACTGCAAAGTTTGTCCTTCTAGTGAAATACTCCTTAATAAACAAGAATAAGTTATGAATTTATAATCGATATTTATAAATGAAGTGGAATAGTTATAAATGGATAAAATTTGGGGGAATGTGTCGCGGTATGGATTTAAACCGAGGTATGGGAATTTGGTTTAGGAAAAGTATAGATGATTCTGTTTTTGAAAACTGAAAATGGTTATGGAATTAGAATTGTAAATTGAGGGGTATAAATCGCGGGAGACTATAAATTGAAATTAATTATATCGAAATTTTAAAAATAGATTCTTGGAAACAAGAATTAAAATTTATTTAAAAAGAGATTATGTATTAAACAACGTTGTTTAAAAACTATTATTTTTTTCAAATAAAATTTATTTATTTTAAATAACCCTTGTAAGTCAATAATTATTATTTATAGTGAATTGGGAATTAGTTTCCATCGTTTATTTGGAAAGTGTTTTGATTTTTTAAATAATTACTTAAATGCCTTTGGAAAATAATTATTTCCTTAAACACTTATTATATATATATATATATATATATATATATATATATATAGAATTTAAAAGTAGGTGATTGGATTTTATTTATAAATACTCACGGGATTTATGACCAGATTTTATTGAACGGATGTGATTTTATATGAGAAATCTTATAACGGAATTTTGGAAACTTAAGGAAATTTCCAAAAGGTTAGAAACAAGAACTTCAAGAATGAATCTAAATTCACAAAGAAGTTATAAATGTTAGACGAGATTATAAGTGAGTATAATTGATTTTGGAATTGTAAGGGAATAAATAAAATTCCAGAGATTTATGAGTTGAGTACGGACTATTTCCTAAGTATGGATATTAGAAATGATTTTGGGAAAAGACTTTAATATTTTCGCAAGTATTAGAATTAAAGATTTTGGAAATATTTTAGCGACGAAATGATTTATATAGAAATATTTTTCTAAGTAATGAATTATAAGTTGGATTGGAAATATTTCTAAATGTTGATATGGGTTGAAATATCCTGTTATGGATTTAAGAATTTGAAATCGTTTTCAAATATTGAAATACTGGAAGAGATTTGAATATATATCTTTGTAGAGATATTTGGAGATACATGTTTTGAGAGATTTACAATATGGCCTAGTGACTGCTTATGTTTCTAAATTGATAGTTAAATAACTGATTATCAACTCTAGTCAAATTCATTGATCGTTTCGAAGAACCAAGATTGGATTTAATTATCCAAAAACCACTTCAATCCGATTTGAGCGTTGTGAATTGTTATATCGTGAAGATAATAAAGTTGGTGATTTTGGAGATCCGGTTTGTTCAGACCTATAACAACCTGTATGGATGAATGCTATCGACACATTGTCATTGGAGGGCAATGAGCATTCTAAGTGTAAATTTCTTGAAAGGTAATTGTAGCCTCTGGCCTCATCAACCAGCAAATGACTAAAACAGGGCATGCAGCAGGGCTAAGTGGTTCGCACCCATTAGGGTATCTCATCATCTTTCTAGATACCCTACATCTACATATTTATGGTTGGTTGTGCATGAGATATCAAAAAGGTCGGAAGACCAAGATGATGACATATTCGGTGCTATTAGTCAAGTGGTAGGCCGGTTCTGTATGGCAGGGTACAAGATCTTCTTGTCAGACCTGGGTGCGTTGTTCTAGAGATGTACCCATCGGAGGTAGTTCTTTACCTGGTCATAGTATGGAATCCATTATCCAATACGAGCCTTTACGATATTGATTGTAGAGCATAGTATGTTGGAATTTAATCAATGTAACGATTTCGGCTATTTTAATAAGTATTTGTACTTAGACACTATTATAATATCAGATGATTTTTATACAAAAGTGCTTTTGGTTATCGTAAGGTAAAAACCCGTCGTGTTTATGTGTGACGTGGTTTTACGAGATACCTTTTCTTTTCAAAAGGATTTTTGAAAGTAATTAAAATCAAATTGAGTGTGTTTTCTCATGTAAGTTTTCCAGACTAACCCGGGTGTTATTTTATTATCATGCTCAAGTCAGACCGAGTATTACAGATCCATAGGATGCTATGGAGCTCAGGAAACGAGCTGGGGGATTTGAGGCGTATTACATGTACTTGGTTATTTCCATTGTGTGAGTTATGTTGTATATTCAGTACATGTGTGAACAAGTTATTATAACTGTCCAGATTGATTGTCGACTGTTGTACTCTGATAATTGTATGCATATTATAGTTACAGTTTCTTTGTATAAAGATTTGATATTCTATATTAAATTTTTTCCACTACGATTGTGAGAGTTTGTATTGTTGTTTCTGCTTCTCCTTCTGCCCTCTTCTTCTCTTATTTATTCATCTTTTCGTATAATTTATGTTGCACGAGCATGGTTTATTATCAACTCAAAGGGTACAGAATGACGAGCCGCTACATTTGGTATCAAAGTTGAAGGCTAAGCGAGAACCTTGGCTTTGGTGAGGTAACTCGTTAAAGATAGGGTCAGTAGCACCCTAGAATGAGTTTGAGTGTGTGTGTGTGAGCGCGTATTTGTTAGTGTTATAAAAATTGTTTTATATTGTGTTAGTTGGTTTATTGAGTGGCTTATGGATTCCGGTCAATAGGAGTAACTAATGTTATTGAAAGGAATTTCTAAACGCTTGAACAGAGCAACTCGACATAGTATTGTTTTGAAATTGGGTAAATGAAATAGTATTACTTGGATTATATTTTATATATGAAGGAATAATTTTTCAAAAATTATCATTATATGGTGTGCTTGGATGATAGAGAATGATAGTATTTGATTATAATTTGTTGTTGTTGTGTTCAAATAAAGTGGTTGATATTTTACTGTAAACAAGATTAACAGATTAACAGTTAAGAAATGATTTTATATAACCAAAGTGAGGATATATGAATATATAGTTTGTAAATGTGATCTATAAATTAAAATGAAACTTCTGAAGTATATTATATAAATATGGTTTATAAAAACGATTTATAAAAGGGTTTAAAGGCTGAAAATTTCAAAATTTAAATCCTGTTGGTTTTGAAAATTGTTCTCAAAATGTCTTGGGAAAATAATATGGACATTAATTGGAAAATATTTTTGAAATATTTTTAAAGTGTTTTAAAGGAAGTAAAAGCACTGAAGTCACTTCAGTCGTTGGAAAATAATTTCATTGATGACTGCATCATCATCGATGTTTATTTTCATGTTTTCAAGAGAGGAATTGCTACCGTTGGAATTTTATTTTGGTAGCATTGGTTTTGATTTCTAAATCTAAAAGAATGATTTGATATGTCGAGTGGTAGTGAGTATGTATGTGTACATACATACATACATACATATAATTTCAAAAATGATTTGAAATACTTAAGAGTAAGGTATTAAACTCTGATATTTTCATTCAAAATGTTTCATTAAAAGTATGGGAAAATAAGTTTGACAACTTATAAAATTTGAAGAAAAGAAATATATTAAATTGTTGAATATGAATGAGAGAAAATTAAAATTTTGAATTTGAACTATGGAATGAAATTTAACTTAAATTAAGTTAAATAAAGTGAGATTTGAAAATTTAGCATAAGGTAGGCGAAATGAAATAGTTGTTAGAAATGTAATTGATCGAGATTTGAAATAAATTAACGATGAAACCAATTAAGTTAATTAGTGAAATGGATATGGTATGGAATGATGATTGAAAAAAAAAAGTCAAATGTTCAAAATGGAATTGAATATTAATTTGATTAGAAATAGATATAAACTTAAGTGGTGAAGTGGCAATTAACCTAAGAATTTTTGTATAAAATGTTTGTAATAGACACAAGAAAATTTTGATGGAATCATTCTTAAGAGATAATTAGTATTGAAAGGATATACTAAGTAAATAAGTGAATGTGAGTTAAGCAATGTGAATAGTGATTGTAAATAAGCGAATGTATATGAAATGAATGTCAATAAAAAGAAATTTGGGATGGCTAAGCAATCAGTTGGAAACAAATACGTAAGTTGTACGTATATTACTTCATCCGTATAATGGTTTGATCCAGAATCGAGCACGAAATTTTAAGATAATTTATATCAATCCGAGTTAGGATTTTTCAGTCGATTCTCGATGGTGAACACCGAATATGGATTTTCGGTTGATTCTAGAATTCTATATCATGGTATATGGCTACACAAGGAGGATGACAATTTTTAATCAAGGAATTAGATCTGAATCCACATTAGAGTGGTCGTGTGAACGATACTAGTTCGTAAGTAAAATTGTGTGATCGTATGAGCGATTAGATTTGATATTGTCTACGGGTGATATATGTACAACGTACGGGCTTAAGTAAAGAAAATGTTGGAAATAAAATGCAGAATAAAATGATTTTGAAGTATATGATTGGATATCATTAGTAAATAAGATGCAGGTATATAAAAGCAAGAGCTAAATTGATGCCTTTGATTTCATAAGAAAATCTGGTTGCCCGACTAAAAGGTACATGTTTAAATTTTTGTTTGATTTGACAGTTTATGATTGAGCCACTTGGCTTTTATTTTCTTTCGCTAGTTTAGGCCCGCAGTGGCGATTTGTAGTTGTTTCAATCTAGCCGTGCAAAGGAGACGCTGGTGATTTTTTTTAAAAATTTAAAAAGTTAGGAATTTTAAAGGAAATTTTAAATCACTAAAATTTGTTTTTGAGTAAGAATCTGAAATGATTAAATGGATAATATTAGTTGGAATCTATGAATGAATTTGGAAACTTAGTAAAAGTTATAACAAGGTTTCAACAAATTTATTTTTGGGAAGTTAAATACTTAAATGGATTTGGGAAGTTATTTCAACTAATTTGTTTTAGAAAAGAAATTGGTTTGGACATTTTTCCTACCTTGGAAATTTCGAGAACAAAATTCTTTTAAGAGGGAGGAATGTAACGACCTAGAATTTTATTGATTTGAAATTGGATTATTTAATTAGTTTTATATATTTAAAAGTTAATTTAATAGATTTAATAACTTGAATTTCGAATATAATGATTTATTAGATAATTAAATGGTTGGATTTAATAATTGAAAATTGTTTAATAATTGAAATGCTGGATTTTTATTTGGATAAAAATTAATTAAGGGCTTGTTAAATTTCTATTACTAAGAATAAAGGTCATAAATCTTTTAGATTTGGTTTAAAATTGATTTAGCAAATTTTGAAATTTACTCGTTTTAATTAACGAGTGAAAATAGCCTTCCGAGGCACAGCTTGAATTTCAACGAAACCAGTTCCATTGGATCCTTAATAGTGTACAATTATTGAATTTCATAGCATTTGGAATTACCGTTTGATCGTATGGGATAGAAATGCGTTGAGTTTTAATATTGAAATTTAATATAATAATCAGATTCAAAAAGTTATCTTCTCCATACGGCTGAATTAGGTCCTGAAACTTGTTCCATTGCGTTTGGAATAGGGGTATAACATTAGGAACGCCATGCGGCATGCCTCGATAGGAGTTCAGAATTTTTATTTACTATAAGCGAGAGATTTTGAATTTATATATATATATATATATATATATATATATATATATATATATATTGATATGACTTTTACCTAACCTACCTTTTCACATCAGCAGGCCTATCAGAAGCAAGCCACCCTATATACGTACGAGCCTACACTTTTTCCACTTATATATCGCAATTCTCTTTTTTCATTTTCAAAACGCAGGAAGGAGTAAAAAAGGAAAAAAAATGGAAACTTCAAAAATCAAATTCACTTGAAATACAAAATGATAAATCAGGAAACAAGCTTTGAAATTCACATTTCGTGGAGAGCTTCGATCTGCTATGTTTATGAGAGGAGCGGCAATGATTTGACAAACTCGATAGTAAAGTCGAGTGACATTTCTTAGCTAGGGTTAGAGTTTGTGGAAGATGGAGCCATCGATTTATGTTTTGGATGTCGTTTTTGGGTTTGGAGGATCGAATATCATCTCGGTGCAAAATGTGGTGAGGTCCGATCATCATTTGCAATTCACGTCACTACAATATTTTGCAAAGGAGGGGTTTGGTCATGATTTACGTGGCAGGCTCGAGTGTGTGGATTTTGGTATAGGTAGGTGGAGAAGGTCGAGTGGAGGCTATCGGCAAAGTCGGTTCATGAAACGGAGCACCAAAGCTTTGTATCATCAATGGGCATGCACATGACTTTGGGATGCTCTGTACCATGCATAGTGGAGATGAAATGGGGAAGATAAAGTTTAGAGGGAGGGTAAATGTGTAATTTAAATATAAGTTATTTGATTTCAATTATCGATATCTAATAAAATGTATATCTCTCTCATACGAAGTCCGATTAGGACCAAACTTTTTGTGTTGCGATCATGATGACGAGAACTTTGCAATGAAATTATTTTGAATGGGTTTGGAGACTTTCAAAATTTGAGATAAAATCGGACATCGTCTGATTTTAGTTCCAAACCGAAACGTCTCGATGACAATAGAAAATAAAGTTGAGTAAATCTCATCCATCTTGGATAATTGGTTTTTATTTTTAAATATTTAAAATTATTTATTGGTTGATTGGATGAATTGATAAATTATTATCAGTTGATGTTATATTATATATATTAGTAGTTAGATATATTTCCCATCAATTGGAGCGGATGAGACACTATGTGCCCCTCATAATAGCGGATAACCCTATACTACCGCGATATTCAGTCTCGAAGCGGGATTGCTATTTTTTGTTATATAACATCCATGGATGCAGGGAAACAAGTTGGAGGGATCCAACGAGTTTCCTAAAAAATATATTGATTGTTTCATATATAGTGATATATGATGTGATTGAATAATCTGTTATGGATTGTAGTGTGATTTGATATATTGGATGCTGTAGTAGCACTGGCCCTAATTTTGGAATTTTAAATACCATAGATAATATTTTTGAAATCTTAAGAAGTAATTCAAAGGTGATTTTTTGAAATAAAATATTTATATGGAAATTTGAATATTGAATAAGGAATGGTTTGGATTAAATAAAAGATATGACTTTGGAAATATACTTAACTATTTCGTAAGGAGTTTTCACAAATAAATATATTTTTAAAGTGTGTATATATGTGTGTGTGTGTTTATATATATAAAAGGAAATTGAAACAAGGGATTTTTATAAAATTTCTTAAATTATAATTAGAAGTTAAAATCGAGTTTTTGAAGAGATTTGGAATATAATTGGATTTCTTGAAAAGAGTTTTCCAAACGGGATTTTAAATGGAAATTGAATTTAATGGGCTTTTTAAATATGGATCTGTTATTAATTGATAAAAAAAGAACGAATTATGAATTTGTAATCGATATTTATAAATGAAGTGGAATAGTTATAAATGGATAAAATTTGGGGGAATGTGTCGCCGTATGGATTTAAATCGATGAATAGGAATTTAGTTTATGAAAAATAAAGATGATTATATTTTTGGAAACTGGAAATGGTTATGGAATTAGAATTGTAAATCAAAGGGGACTATAAATTGAAATCGATTATATCGGAATTTTAAAAATAGATTCTTGGAAACAAGAAGTAAAATCTATTTGAAAAGAGATTATGTATTAAATAAGTGTTGCTTAAAAACTGTTATTTGTTTGAATAGATTTAATTTATTTTAAATAACCCCTTGTAAGTTAATAAATATTATTTGTAATGAATTGGGAATCAGTTTCCATTGTTTATTTGGGAAGTGTTTTGGTCTTTTAAATAATTACTTAAATAGAAGGAACCTTCTTTAACCTCTTCCCTTCATTTTCTAGATCCAACCATTGGATATCAAGTCTTACTTTTCTTCATAAGCTAGACGGGCCTTTAATTTGTTCAATAATACTAGCCAATAATTACATTTAAATCAATTTTAAATGCTCATTGATGTCTTAAATTGATTTGTGTATATAGAACTATTGTATATGCACATAACTAAATACTAATGACATCCATATAAATAGTAACGGCATCCAATACATTGAATTATTAAATAAATAATATCTCAAAAAATAATAATTAATTTATAACGATTTTTAAATCGATTAAATCATATGGTATTTCGGGGAATATATCAATGCGGTTGTGTGACTCATAGGGGTAAATTCAATCAGCGATTAATATTAAACAATTTGAATATTAATATCATACTTCACCTTAGCTATTGTGTGATAGTTTGGACAAATTTATCGCTTATACGTCTTTTTGGTAAAATTCAATTTTACTATTTTAAGCGATATCTTTTAGTAATGACCAATTCTCTTCGTCAGAACTATATCACTTTAGAATTTGTGGAATTTGGTTTTTGTCAAAATTCCAATACAGTTCACATTCAATTTGGTTATTCCAAACACAAAATCCTTGGTCAAATATTAATATTTAGTATTAGCCATACTGCTTTGGTTAGAGACTCCGACTTTGAGTTTACTAAGTTGATAGTGATATTAACCTCTTATAACCTAGGAGAAAAATTATATATTAGCTTCAACTCAAACCCAACTATAGTCGCACGGTGGATCTCAATGCCATTATTTAACTATAACCAAAGTGGAGTATCCAAATCGAAGCTCCATTATATTCTAAAGTCAAGAGAATTGTGTAACATCGTCACTTTGAGAACTTATATTTGATCTTAGTAATAATAAACCAACAGTAAACTCTCGAGTGAGTCATTCCATAGATATCCAATAACTATTAGCACGTAATCTTTTGATTCCCCCAGTACCTATGAGTAATACACCGCCCAAAATTTAGAGAGTGTTACGTATTCTAGTTTCAATGATGAATCAATATCTTTCTCAAAACATCTTAACTTGGAATATTTAAATCAATATGTTATTTTCCAGTGTGATAAAACTATCATGATTACAACAATTGTAATTATTATGGCATAAAATACTATTTAAGGATTTTCTATTTATACTTAATTACTTAATTAATTATATCATAATATAACAAACTATATTATAAAAATCATAAACCTTTTTGAATAAGATTGGCATCAAGTTAGATGTATGTAACAAATTACATAATTACTCTTAGGGCGTAACTCTATCAATCACCCACTTGCATTTAGCGTCAATTATACGATCTTATTCTAACTCCTTTGATTAGTTTTCTCAAAACTAACGGGCCAGTCCCTTAATGAGTCGGTAAACTATTTATTTTAATTATCCACATTGTCAACTTACTATCCCCAATGTTCATAAAATGCCTTTATTATGCAAAACCCTTCGGGGTATGTTTTTTGACTTCTTATGAGCTTTAGGCTCTTTTATGAACTGTATCGTGACATTTTATCATATTACAATGTAATGAGATTAACAACATTTGGAATTACCTCTGACTTAGTTACAAGTTTGTGCATTTATTTATAGTTCTTATATTACAGCAGTATTCAAGGCGAGTTACTTAACATTTAGTTATATTAGCCGCTACTTATTGTTTGGAATATTTCCAACTCAAATTTCTCAACTTAACATTGAACGTGAATCTTGGATTATCGGTATCACTGATGAAGTTCGAGTCTATGCACTCCTTCATAAAGATTTCATTTTTCCAATAAACAATTCTTTAGGATACCGTAAATACTCAAGAACACTTTAAACTATCATATGGTAATATTAATTAGGATTTGATACTTTCTCTGTGTATCAAATACATAAGCGAAGTGTGATATTGTGGATAATATAACATATATGATAACTCTTATTGCTAATGCATAATGAATTCATCTTACTTGATCTATATAATATAATATAATATAATATATATATCTGTGTATATCGTTCTGGTATACTCCTAACATCCTTTTACACCGATTAGAAAAGATGTTATTTCAGATCTTACATCGAGAATTAAACAAACAAACTAAAATGATTTTAACAAGAGTACATAGTTAACAATCATAAGTTTATTATTTACTTACCATTTAAGAAATATAACTCTGATGACTTTTGAACAATACTTTCACATCAATTCTTGGATCCTATCCAATAAACCACAAACTCAGAATCACTCCCATTGACTTCGAGACCCTTCGGTTACCAAGCTGAAACATCATATTCTAAATCATTGTTTAGAATTTCTATTTCAACATACTTATACCAAAACTTAAAATCATATCAAGCGGTAATTTGTAGGTAAAATTTGGATTAACTTACGTATGTTGAATGATGAATCCATTATGCTAATTTCAACAACTAAAATTTACGATGTTATTCTATCAACAAAGCTATCATAATCCAATTGCATTAGTCTTCTTCTCAGTAACACTTTGCAGCCGATGGGTCATATCGTTTCGAGTACAACTATCAAAATAATATTTTGATAATGTACATGGAATCCAATATGGATTTGCGCATCATGCCATATGGTAAGTCAATACTCTTATTGGCTTTTTGACAACTGAGGAAATTCTTTTCTCAACTTCAATAAGAAAAAAATTGTTCCTCTTAGTATGCCAGAGTTTTTATTAGACATTCTAAGTACTTGTGTCCATTTAGACATGGTCAATTTCATTTCATCTATTGTAATCGGTATACCTTTGGATAGCATCCAAATCCATTTTGCTAACAGTAATTTGTTTAAAAACATTCCTTCTTCATGAAGTTAGTGTTTCTTGAAAGAACAATTGTTTCCTAACATAGCGAAATTGGTATTTATAAACATTTTGTGGATTGCCTATTAATATAAAACTGATTTAGTTTTAATTTTATGAAACTTATGCTCATAACATAAATTGGTCAACCAATATTGATTTGTCCAAAACTCATTTAGGGGGTCCACATGAGATCCCTCAGAATAAAAATTGCATTCAAACTTACGACTCACACAACCTATCAACTTCTTGGCCTAGGATATGTAGTAGTTGTTTCATTGACTCTTATCTTGTATGATTTTTTAGACTTTGTTTTAGACGAAATTAAATTTAATCTTATATACTTACTCTTAAGTGCACATGCTTGTGGAAAGAAGTGAACTCAACTTTACTTACCGTTAATCAAACTTTGTTCAACAAAGTCCGATTACTCTTTATCGATACATTATTACTATCATAGGGAGAGGTGATTTTTGAAACTAAATCTCATTAATTTTAGGTATACTCGAAACTCTTTCCATATACACTCACTTATTCAATCAAAACAAATTCTTTTATTTCCTTTGCTTATGTTTTCTATTTCCGTTTCGTATTTAATGAACTTATCATAAATATGTTGTTTGTGTATAAAACAAACTTGTTTTATTTTATGATAATTCATATATGAATTTAACGAAGTATTTGGTATCATTAGATTTTGAACTACGTACATCTAAATATATCAATCCAAAGAGTTCATTAACTCTTATGTCACTACCACTGAATGGGTGCTCTGCCCTTATTCATTTAAGATACACTTTGTCGGTACCATATGGTTCATAAACGTATGATTAAATAATTATTTTTCAAAACTATGGCTTAGTCCATAATTCCAAAATAGTTGTAAAAATTTCAAATACTACTGTATTTTCCAATGCATCGCCTTTTTTTTATAAATGTCATTAGTATAGATTTATTTTAAAATATGAATATTCATAATATGCATATCAAAATAAACCTATATCTATTTTTAGTCAATAGTGAAAATGGTTATTATCTCATAAATAATAATTTATATATTTACTATTTATAAAGACAATCTTTCATAACTTGATGTGACCACTTATAAGTATTACATGGTATGTGTTAACAAATTTATTTGTGAACCCAAATACGCAAGGTAGGGCAAGTCAAGTTCAGATGAGGGAATAGGAAGCCTTATGCAAAGCTTGAGTGAAGTATGCAAGTCAAAGTTCAATTATAAGTTCAAAAGAATGAAATATGCATGTCCATAGTCCGAGCAAGTACTAGAAGTCATATGCATGTTATAAGTTCAATGATCGGTCAAATATCTTTATTCAATTGAACTATGCTATACAATTTTTATTGTCCGAGTCCTTATGTGTAAAAAGTCAAAGATGTACAGTCGACTATAAAATCCCCAATTTGATTTAGGGTTACAACTTTTAAGAATATAAGAAATGAAGAAAGAAGAATTCGCCTCTCTTGAATGGCCAATAGGGTCTATTTATAGAGACAGTCGGTGCCACATGTTTATCAGCAATATATTCAACGTCTCCTATGCATTTTGATATTTTTCATCCCTTTCCACTTTTAAAAGTTCAAAACCCCATTGTCGCTTTTATATGCTTTACAACGACTTTGGTTTAAAGGCTTGACATTGTTTAAAGACTCAATATCCTCTCAACATTGATGAATTTTGACATTACTTACTCTTATAAGTTCAACAACATACTCTTCCTTTTTGTATCTACTTGATAGCATATATTATGGTAGGTAATCAACAATAGTATTGAAGTAGTGGCTCGATAGTAGTTAATATATCACATGTTCAATGTCTCTTAGAAGCTCGATAACCCCGTTCTTTGATTAGATGTGGCATCCTTATGTTCCATATTGCTTTAGATTATAGTAGCTCGATGCTTAGAAGTACTTGATGCTCGACATCTCCCTTTTACAAATTAGATAATCGATATCTCATTATAGCTTCGTGTCTTTCTTTTAGTTCTCAATCCATAATGCTATATGTTAGAGAGGTTCGGCACTCCCGTTACACTTAGGCTCGATAACTTTTTGTCTTGTAGAAGCTCGATATTACCCCTTTACCGTGTTCATATTCAATGTCATTCAAACTTGCCATCTGCTTGGAACTGACACTTATGGAGACTTGACATCTCTTCACTATTTGCCATCTATTTGGAGTTTGACACCCTTTGAAACTCTACATATTTTTTCTTGAAAACTTTACCTTCTTTAAGCTCGACACATTTTTTTTAGACGTTGAATGCTTTTTAGCTTGACTTTCTTTTGGCTCGACATCCCATATTATCTTCAAACTCGACACGCTTTTCTTTAGAAGATCGATATGTATATTTACAGTAACATTTACCCCCTCCCCCGTCGGTGGAAAAGAGATTGATTATACTTTAGTATAATCTGTTACCGCCTCAATATTGACATTTGCCACCTCAAAATCCACATTTCCGCTATTAATATTTCGCTTTGATCTCATTTTTCCATTTAAATTGAAATCAATGCTTCTAATTATTTCGATTTTTCTTATAATATATGCTCCTCTTTCTTCTTTATGCTTTTATCTGCAAGCTAAACTTGAAACAACAAGTTTAATTTCTTCATCTTAATAAAAAAATTAATCTTCTTAGTGTTCAAGCTCGATCTCAAGGCGCGACTTTTGTTTTTAATCAATTTAAACAAAGACAAAAACAGGGATTTTCAATTTTTAATTTAAGGTTTAGAGGCGATTAGGTTTTGTGTGCTTTTTGTAATTTTGAGAATTTTAGTGTTTACATTCGAACGTCAATTGCAATACATCATTTTTTCATAATTTGTTGGCTATCGTGCATTTGACCGCTTTTTGGAAATTTCATAACTTTATGAAGCTTTAATGTTACATATTTAGTAATTTGACACTCAATTAGAAATTTAATTAATTGTTAAAAACTTGATATCCACTTAAATTCGGCAATCTGTTGGTAATTAATTGCTGGTTTACAAACTCATTAGTCGTCTTTAGAACTCGAAAACTAATTTGAAATTCGGTATCCTTTTAATGTTTCACTAACTAGTTACAAACTCATCAACAAGTTAAAAATTCCATAGTTATTTAGAAATTCGATAATTGATTATGAACGAGATAACTAGTTGAAAGATTGTTATTCTGCTATAAACTTGGCAACTTCATAGTAAGTCATTATCCTTCTATAAATTTGGCAACCACTTAAAGGGTTGTCATATAGTTACACACTTAATATTTTGTATAAGTTCGACATCTCACTATGGTTTTGGAAAGCGTTATAAAATTTTCAATTAGCTGTGAATTTATTAACTGTTATACATTCGACATTAAACTCGATAATTGTTGAAGCGCCTCTAAATGACTCCAAACTCATTAACAATTTATGAGATTGATACTTTGCTGTGGACCTAATAACTAATTACAAGTTCGATACCCTATTATAAATTTAACGACATGATGTAAGTTTAACCCGGTGGCTAGTTATGAACTTAATATCTCGCTATGAATTCAATAATGATTTGTTGATTTATTATGAAGGTATTAGGCAGCTACAAGTTCATCATCTCATTATAGGTTCAATATCTAGCAATGGACTGCTTAGTGAACCATAAAACAGTGATAAATTCGATAACTATTCATGGTCTTAGCATTTTATTATGAACTAAATAGTTTTCATTTAATTAATCATTTATAGGCTAGATATCTAATTTTTCATCATTTTTTTGCATCCATATTCAGGAATTCCACTTATCCTTAGCATTTTCTAAAGTATTTCAGACTTCTTATAAAATGTGTATTACTTCCCTAATCTTGTGTAATATCATTTAGCAGATAAATGGTTAGAAAGAAATCCGTCAAGGGCTCTAAACCCACTTCTTTATAGGGACGCATGAAATATCCAAATTCAGAGAAGAAAGATTACAAACTTAGCTAACCCTTTAAAACTTCCCAGAAGGTACTGGATACAATCCTTTAGAATTTTGGTACTATAGACATAGAAGTTATGGTAGTTAGTCCACCCAGTAGGACAAACAATTCTCTAGAAGGATTCTTTGCTTTCACTTCTATCCATATTTGGCACTCAGGCTACCTTCCCTTTTAAGAGTTTTTTACATGGTTCCTGGAACACTTGGGTATTTCTCTAATACAATCGACTTTCAATTATTATACCTATTTGAGTTGCTTGGAGATACTTGATAAGGAAGCCTAACTCCCCCCACTTAGTGCTGAAACAATACTTGATAAGGAAGCCTAACTCCCCCCACTTAGTGCTGAAACACTTCAATAATTAGTAAATCTTGTGAAAGTAGGCAAGCAATTAGAGGGTTCTATATATTGCATTCTTCCTCATCCGAAGAGCTTGATTGCTTATCCAGTCAATAAAGCGAGGGCCCAGGAAAACCAATTCTTTTACATTAAGTGGTATTCTTCCAGAATCAAGGGTCCTTCTCTATTCCCAGTAAAGTCTACTACTTCCTATTATTTGTGTTATACTTTATTGTTCTTACGATAATTATTTTCTTTCAGGATCTGCCACCAAAAGGACTGACCCTTCTATTGACACTACAATAAGTGCTATGATGTGGCTTCGAAAAATATAAGGGATAGGCTTATGCTATTAACTATAGCCAACTTTCGCAAACATTCCCTAATTTTGGACAACCACAGAGTGCTCAGGGAGCCTCCAATGGTCAAGGGAGAGGCTCATAGTAAATGAGCCTTGGTTGTTAACAATCTAAAAAAAAATTCTTCTTCCTCCCCTATCCAATATGATTCTTTTAGCACTTTCTTACCATGAATTTAATGAGATGTTTCATACTGTCATCTTATGATTCTTTTCTTAACTTAGGTTTGTCTCTCACCATTTCAGCTGCTTACTCCACTGCTTCTTTACTCGCAACTGTTTCCGTTGAGGATTCTATCATTAATTCCCTCAAAACTCTTGAAGGCCCGAAAAGGAAATCGGATGCTAGTGACTTTTCCAGCACTTCAGTTCTTCCTCCTAGCAAAAAGGATATAGGGATGGCCAAACCCTTCCTACTATTACTGAAAATGAAGATACAGTTGTACTCGACCAAGATCCTAATTTTGTTTATTTAAGCATGCTGGATCAAAATCCTCAAGGCGGGATAGATGCTACTAACAACCAAAGTCCTTCTATTAACATTTCACTTCCTTCATCTATCAATGCCTTATTTCACTTGTATCATGATTTAGGGCTTATTCCTCCTACTCGTAAATCTCTTCCTTTTGAGACTCTGGCTCAAAATATTCCTTTCAATTTTGAGGACTTAATTCATTTTGGCTACTTGGTCTCCATCTATGGCTTCCTTAATGCCATTGCAGCCTTTCACCTTCTTTATAGATCACCTCCGAATCCCTTTCCAATAATTTCTTGTGGTATGTTTTTTTATGCACAAATTTTTGACCCCATATACCTTTATTTATTTTATGCTTATTGTTTATTTCAAGATGTTAAACACGTCTTCTTTCTTCATCAAACTTCTCAGGAATCTACTAATCAAGTTCTGAATTTTAAGGAAAAAAAATCTCATTACTGGCAGATAAAGTTGGATTTCTTGAAGGCCAGATTTCTAATGTCATGTCGAAGAAGGATAAAATTGTTGTGATAAGGGTAAACTTGCCACCGATTTAAATGAGGAAAAGAAAACGAGGCTTGCTACAGAAGAGTGAGTGAAATTTTTGGAGAAAGAGCTTGAGCGAGTCCATGATGAAAATATTCAGATGGCTATGAGTTCACATCTTTAAAAGATCGGTTGGAAGGAAAGGAGGCTGCACTTGCCCATGCCAAAGGGAAAGTTTATTCTTTCATAAGTCAAGCCCTCCCAAAGATAAGGGAACAATGTTATGAAAAAGCCTTTTTATTGCATACCACGATAATATAAAAAGCTTCCCAGAGATGGATTTTCCTTCACACCCATCCCTAAATGACAATTTCAAAAGGAAATTCGACCTTAAACTAAGGAGAGTTCATATGTCATTACAAGATGAATTTCCAGAGTAGAATCTATTGACCCTCAGGAGTTATTATCTTCTGATGAATCTCAACCTAAGGAGGACAAAGACAATGATGACGAATGGGATGGTAATGGCAATGATGATGATGAATATGAAGACAATGATGACAATTCTAGGAATAATGGAGGTAATGGCAGCAAATATCCCAAGAGGCCAGGGAATGGTCGTAACGGGTCAGGTGATCATGTTTGGGCCCGTCTTCTCCTGACGTGGATCTTCCTGACCTTTTTGGGTGTGAGAATGATCCTCAAGAGGATATGTCGTCAAAAAATGCTCCTCCTCATGGTCATCAAGAAATGGTGAAGACCCAAGCTACTATCCCATATGCTCCCACAGTACACGTATACAACGTATCATTTCTGAATGTTCTGTAATTATTCATTAGCTTTAGTTATTAAGTTTGCTATTTTAGTTAAGGAAAAGAATCAAGTATCATTTGAAGATTTTGTATGAGAAGAGTGAAAAGAAAGTGCAATACTCGAATAAAGAAATTGAGAAATTGGTTGAAGAGAATAACAACTTATCTGATAAGTATAGACACTTTCTCATTTATGCTACTCTATTGAAAATGTTTAAAGAAAAATGTACAACTAAGCTTTTGAAAAGATCTTGCCTTCATCTAGAAAGAGTTATCAAAGAGAATAAGGATGTAACAACCCGTAAATTTTGATAAATAAATTGGTTAATTTAATTAGATTTTGTAATTAAATTTAGGAAGAAATAAAAAAAATTATAATTTATATTGAAGTAAATTTTAAGAATAAATTGTAGCAATGGTTATAAAAATTAAATTTTGACAATTTTAGTGAAATCCCATTAATGAATAGAGTAAATTGTTACATTGGTTATAAAATAGAAAATGAGTAAATAAAAGTAACCGCTGCATTAACCAATGCAATAATATATTGCTTAATAGTAACAGAATGTAAATTAAGGAAATAAGGTTATAGCAAGTTGATAAATGACAAATTTAGTGCAATTCCAATTTATTGAAATAATTGTAAGGTTTAATTGATTGTAATTTGTAAATTGGGAAACAGATTCAAAGTTATATACATTGACGGAATAATACGCAATAAATGCAATTTGATAGGAATCAATGTTAGTATAAATTAATGACATAATAACTAGAATGCAAGGTAAACAATACTAATCAAAGTTAATAAATTTATGAATTGAATGGAATACCAATTAATGAAAATAAGTCTAAATGTTATACTTGGTTATAAATGAAATGTATGAAACAAAATTTAAGTATGGAATAGATTTATGAAATACCACAAATTTAATGGTAATTGGATAAAATCAATATCATATGAGTCATTGCAACATTTGTTGTAAACTGTAAACCTACAAATGTGATTTAGGGAAAATAGTGATCGTTATTGTTTGTTACCAGTTTACTTAGGCTATTAAACTTTGATTGGGAATCAACTGAAATTTAAAATGAAACTTGGTATTTCATGTATGAGTTTAAGACAATAATTATAAGATATGAATGTAATAAGATGCATAGAAATGTTTGTTTATTGTGTAAAGTAATAAATGATGTAATAAAAGAATGGAACCAAGATGAAATGATTAATTTGATTTAAAATCTTAATTAATGTGTGCATTTATTTATAATGGGATATAAAAGGTAAATTAATAATTTAAAATATTGACATCACCTTTAAGATGGTAAATTTATAATTGATTCATAATAGGGAAAATTTCAAATGAATGGATTTATTGGGATAGCAATTGACAATTAATGAATTTATATAAAATAGTAAGTTATAATTGATTGAAATTAGTAAATTGGGGAGTGAATTCAAAGTTATATTAACTGATGAAGTAATACATAATAAATTGTAAAATGGATACAATCAAGGTTAGATTTGTGATTACAATGTTTGTTATTGATAATAAAGTAAGAATGAGACTAAATTAGTCAAATTGGTGATAATCACTAATGGTTTACCCATTTATTTCATCTATTGAACTAGATTTAAATCCATTGAAATAAAACGTAATTAAAAACTACGTTAATAGAAATTAAGAGGAAATTTGAGAATATTAATGCAGTAACTACAAACCAATGTAAATTGCATCCTTTTTGATAATAATAGACGACTAATAGAATGAAAAGTAATTAAATGATTTTTTTTGAAAATTTAATTTACAATTTCTAAATTCAATGAAATTGAGGTAAGCGCTGAAGTTGTTAAATTAATCAACTCTAAATTGATATCTAAATTTGGTTTAATTTATGTGAATGATTAAGAAAAATAAAAGTGATAAAAATTGTCGATTATAGAAGTGAAATTAAAAATTGGATTTAATTGATTGATTTTAATTTATTTAATTAATGTAAAAATAGCCATTTTGGCCACTGACTCGGATTTCGACGAAACTAGTTTCATCGGATCCACAACGGTGAATTATTGTAAGTTTCGTAGCGATCGGACTTGTCGTTTGATCGTACGGACTCGAAACGCCTTGAAATCAATGAAATTGAAATCAATTTGAAATAATTTGATTTTAGCATAACTTCTTAATACGATGGAATTTGGACTTGAAACCTGTTCTATTGCGTTTAAAATATTTTAAAATATCTATTTTGATATATGAGTTGACCCAATTTCATCCCGGAGTCGAAACAGGCTTTTTTGGGCCATTTTGTCGTTCAACGTGTAAGTAAAGCTTGCCCATCTATTCTTTTTCCAGCTTTGTCTATAAATACGCCGTTATAAATCCTACTTCATTTCTTAATTCTCATTTCTGTACGTTCTGTTCTAATTAGCTCCTCTTTTCAATGGTTGCAAACCCTAATTCCCCAAATCCAATTCCAAATCAAATCCAAAGCCAAAAATTCCAACTCCACAAACAATATGAAATTATATATCGTCGGAAAGCTCTTGAAGAGCGCAATCCAGTTCCACTATCTATTTTTGATTGGAGTTTCTGTGCATCCGGAATCAGTGGAGACATTCATGGCCGTTCATCGCGCGTCGATGAACGTTGTCAGATCGTCGAATTGTTTCTGGGTCTTGTAGAGTGGACGATGGGGAGTTCATCGGCATAGGTGATTCTTAGTTTCAACGGTTGGATCTCGCGCAATAATTCGATTAGGTCAAGATAACACCGACGGTGGATGCATTCTTTTTCGTGAACGATGGTGATTGGGGGGGCGTCGCCGGGGAGGGGGGGGGGGTGGGCGTCGCAGGTGGTCGAGTGCGGTCGCGAGCGGCCGTGCGCGGCGCGATGTCCAGATGGTGGCGGCGACGTGCCTGGGGCTAGTAGCGTGCGAGATTTGCTTTGGCCGTAGGGTTTCGTTCGAAACCTGGGGATTGTGCGTGCGAACATTAGTTGATGATGACGTGGCATATTTTAGTTAGGTAAGTTTTGTTTTGTTTAATCTAATTTTGTTTTCAAACGATTTAACTCGAATAACTTTCACATACTGACTCAGATTCACGCGCGGTTTTCTCCGCTAGGTTCGTATTGAAATTTCGGACATTTTGGCTCTGGTTTGGATGGATTCTGAGACTGATCAATTTATAGGTTTAAATTGGATTTATATTCAATTTAAATTCAAAAGGTGAGTGTTTAACCCACTCACAACCTTTAAAATTTCTTATGTTTGTTAAATTAATTTTTGGTGTGATTCGAAATTTATTTATTGCTATTTGGTATATTTTTATCATCATTCTAGTTAAATTTTAATTTATTGAATTAAATTGTTATTTAATTTATTATTGCATATAAACTGCCAGTTAGATAGATTGTTTAATTTATTATTGAATATAGACTGTCAGTAATTACCTGTTATTTATTATATGCTCTATATTGATGTTATTGTTTAAATTGGATGACGATTGTAATAAATGGTTGATGATTGATATTGGATGAATGGATGTTGTATTTTATATTGTTTTAAACTGCAAATTTGTTATGCACTTTATTTCATTCGGGATTGCGGTTTGAAATGATATATAACCGTAATTTTGTTTTAAATTGCGGATTAGAATGATAAATATCCGTATCACTTGACCATAGAGTAGAAAATTATATACAGACACCGTGGTTTATATATAAAAATATTTTGAAATGATTTTTTATGGTTTGTAAAGAAATATATGATTTTTGGAGATATTGATTTGGATAATTTATTAATGTTCTTTTATATATAGTTAAATCCTTGGTTTAGGCTATGAATAAAATTTGTTTAAAGAATAAAATAAGTTTAATAATAAAGTTTGATTTTATTAAAATATAATATGGATAAGGATTTACTCAAATTATATTTTAATATAGAGTTTATATTGATTTTTATAAATCAAGGTTGAGAAGATAGTTTGAAATTGATTGAGATTTTATCTAATTTAGAACTATATTTAATAAGAATCATTGGAACTTAATTTAAAAGAATATGGTTTTATAACTTAATTCGGGTTTAAGGTGATTAAGTGAATAAATTGAGGAATATTCAGATTTGAAATTTGAAGTTTTATTTTAAAGGATATTAGTTTAGTAAGCAAATATTTCAAAACCAAATAATATTAAAAGTGAAATTTGTATATAAATGAATTATAAAATTTAGCTTTGAAATATTGAATGTTTAAGCTTTGAAATATATTAAAATTTAGGAATCTAGAAATTCGGGTTGTTTTGGAATTGATTTGTGAAAATTAAAGAAGCTATTTTGGTTGTGTAAAGTATTTTAAATATTTAAACCACATCAGTGGTGGAAGTTATGAGTTTCGAGGTAGTATAAATTGAAAGGGGTTATATTTCTAGCATTTTGATTTCGAAGTGTTGTAATGTTGAAAATGCTATCATTTTTGAAAAGGATATATTTGAAATAAAATGATATTATATTGATTTGGGTTTTTATAAAAATAATATCGTATGGGTTTGGTTTTAAAATGGAAATGATATCGTATTTGTATGGTTTTGAAATGGATATTATATTCTGGTTTTGAAGTATAAATTATTTTGAAATGACCGCGGTGTTATAATAACGTTTGGTTGTTGAAGAGACCGGGATCGGAAGTTGTTATACTCTCTATCAACTCCGAAAACCACTTTACCAACCATGTACGCGGTGGAGATTCCAGAATGTAGTAGAATGGTGGTGGCGTTTCCTTTGAGGTAAATACGTGGACCCGACTCCTATGAGTTGGCATAAGGTGGCTAAAACAGGAGAGATTGACGGGTTAAGAAGGTAGCACCTTTTATCGGACACATCCCTTCGATATTATACTCTGACTTTGGATTGATTCGGTGGCCACTTTTGATTTTTGATTTGGGGGTGTGGCTCGAGGTGGGTGGTAGCTGCGTGCTACGCGTTACCACCGACCTGGAACCGTAATTGGTATATTTACCCTGGCATTGCCTAGTTGTGCCGTGTCACCTACCCTAGCGCGCCTTGTACGAGTTTGATTTTCTCCCGTAGCCGGTGTGGTATCCTCTGGTGGCTTCCCGATCAAGAGGGACTATGATATTGGATGGACTACTGGGACTATTATGTGTTAAGGGCTATATGGGTAACCACTTAATGCTATGAAAAAAGTAAGTTTATTTTACTATTAGACACTATTATAATAGCAAAATATTACTGCATAGTAAATAGTTTAACGGATCCTTAGGAGATGTGAATCCCGAGCATCTCTTAAGTTACTACACTCACGTTAGACACTGGATAGGAGATTTCAAATCACGTAAACATCTCTGACGCCGTTCCACTCATATTTATTCTTGTTGATTTAACTTACATAAGATATTTTAGTTCTAACTCGAGTGTTTTGTCCTTTCAATTCGCTCGGGTCAGTCCGAGCATTTCAGGATTTGAATATTTTATTCTGGAGGACGAAGATGAATATTTGTATTACTATTATCTACTATATTATTCCACTACACCATTTAATTCCGCTGCATTAATTATTATTCTATGGAATGTGTATTCTGATATGTATTGTATAAATATAATCAATTTTTTTTGTAAAACAGCTTCAAGAACTGTTTATTTGATTATTATATTTTATCGTTCCGCTGCAAGATTCTATTTTGTTTTTTTCCTTGCTTTTTCTTATTTACCCCATAACAATCCGCCCTTCTGTATGGTTTAAGTCTGACATGTGTGTTTTATCATCGATTTAAAGCGTACAAAAAGGCAGGACGTTACAAAGGAGCTGACTACGCTCTTTTGGATGCTTATTGCAGATAGGGACGCCTAAGTGGAGTTTCTATACAATGCCTATTTCGGGAATGTTTTAACTGATTTTTCCTTCTTAGGGGAGAAGAGTGGGGGATTACTTAGGCATCTTTACAAAAGATATTTGAATGACCATAGGACCGACCCTATCCTTGGGAATGTTGGAATCTTCCCAGGCTCACAATTGTTCCCATTTCCCCTAATACTCTTCCTCTTAAGAAGATCAAGTTTAATAAGGGGAAATTCATTTTCGAGTTTATAGAAGGTCTATATTGTATGAACATAATCTTTTCATTGTTATACTGTATTACGTAATTCAAACAATCTTTAAAAGTATAGAAATTTTCATTTCTTTACATCTTATGTTGTTCTTCTTAAAGTACACCGGTTAAGGAATCATTGGGCACTCCCACTTTAAAAGAATGCTTAAGTAAATTTGTAAAGCTAAAAGGAATTTTAAGAAGTAATCCTTAATCCTTAAAACTTCTCTTCTAGCAAAATACTGCTTTCTTAGGAACCTTGATGAAGTTTACATGCAAATCGTGTAGTGAAATCCTCGCTAAAACCTCTCAAAATGCCCGTTGTAACTCATAGCGCTCTTCAACCATTATGATATTTCAATTTAGCTCTATTGAACAGTGGATCTGCTTTATGCCCGTTATTTTCTGCTACACCTGCTAAATCGAGGCTTTTTATCATCCGCTTTAGCAATATTATTATATAAAGATTGGTTTGACTAGTTCTTCTTTATACCAAATCAACAAAGTTAGAGTAAAGGCAACATAAGTTCTCAATAAAACAGATCTATGTCTACGTTTTCAAAATAAATTATATCTCTACTATTAATAATGAGATTCACTGAACTACCATCAACCATGTCTTTTTGATCTTCCTAAAATACCCTTTTCACCTAAGTTACGCCTTTCATTTCATTTCATTTTATATGAGCCTAAAAAACCCTAACCACCCTACATTAAACAATCAATGCCAATCATCCATCATCGCGAGCGATGACCAAAGTGATGCCAGACCTTATACTCGCTCCATCGGGTTTCAATTTGCAAGTAAATGATATTGTGGACTAGGGTTAGCTTACCGCCGTAGAGATTTCACCTTCGCTCATCGCATCGATTGGTGCTTCAGTATCATCAACTGGAGCTCGTCGCCACGTAATGTTAGCTTCCTCTGATGTCGACTGGAGCTCATTGCTCAAATTTGTTCAAGTCCTATGCATTTTTAGGTATTCTATCAATTTCAACTTAGATATTTTTTTAACTATGCCCAAATTTGTTGACATCCTCTGCATTATTTATGTACCTTTTTCGAGTTCAATTTAGTTTTTTTTAATTAAAAACTATGCCCTTACTTTGCTCGAAGACTATTCCAAAACCTCTATATAGTCATACATACATGAATAAGTAAAGTTAATTGATAATTTAGGTTTTACTAGTCGTTTTTTGATGATAACTTCAGCGGACACTTTACAGTTGATATTTGATAGTGATAAAATAGTTTGATATTATAGTAAATAGTTTGATGTTTGATTGTGATAAAATAGTTTGATATTTTATCAAGTATAAAATATCAAATAATTTTTATGATGATTTTTTATCAAATTATATAATGGTTTGATTCTTCCATGCATACTTTCATTTTTTGCCACATTAATCGTTGCAAAGAGAATGAAAATCTACTTCTACTTCATTGGTATTGATTTGGTTACTACAACTTTAAAATTTTATTTGATTACAATCTGGACTACTTTAGTACATTATGTAATCTACTTTAGTATATCATGTAGTCTACATTACAAAATCATTTGGTTTCAGACTGTAAAAATCTAGGCTACTATTTATTGATTTACTCTATAATTTGATTTACTTTTGGTCCTTAAGTTAGTAGAACAGAGTTAGACTTGAACATGATGCAATTTAAAATTTTTATTATAATCTATGGTTGCTATTTTTCACTAAAATGCATGTTGATATTTTTCAATTTTATATCATCTTTTACTCATTTTAAATTTCTAATGTTGGAGCTAGGGCCAAGGGAATATTATTTTTTAAGGTAGGATCTTTATATGAAAATTAGTCATCTTTACCATGGTCTATTCCAAGGACGACATAATTAACACTCAAGTGAAAAAAGTGTATATACACATATACGCATACATATATATTCGCTTAAGTGAAAAATGTGCATTAAAAAGAGTAATCAAGAGGTATCTCTTATAAATCAAACTTGAGAATGAGAGCACTAACATAATATGAAATGGATGACTCTTTATTTTTAGCCACATTTGGCTTTGTTTAGAAGATAATAACTCAAAATACACAAATAAAATTTTAAGTTCTTACTTATACATAAGCTTCACTCATTTTTTTCATTGCTCTGCATTACTTGCTTTTTTCTCTCATAAACACAAGGTAAGCTTTTTGGATCGAAAATGAGACATCAAAAATACGGGTTTGTGTTTATGATGGAGGAACTCGCTATCTTACTTTCAAATGTTTCTTCACTACCTGTTTATATTTCTGAATGGTAATTATATACCAAAAAATTATTTTGAATTTAGAATTATATAAGATATTTCTACCCATACTCTAAATCAAAATTTTGAGAAATTGTGAAAACCGTCTAAAACTTCGTTGTAATAGAAGTACAAGTTATGAATTTTTTAGAATATAAACATAAGTTAATACATTTTTGGCAACAATTCATGTGCCCGTACAAACATGAAATGAATATAAAATATAGTACATACATATCTGCATGTAATGTTTCATGCTTCAAGCATTTCATGTACTATGTTGGAAAATATTATGTATAAATATGCTTCTTAATGTATCTGCTATGTTGGCAACTTACTTGAACATACTTCAAGTATTTCATGTACAAAGAAGAGGTAGTTCTTAGTAGAATTTTTTTAATAGAACTTACTAGTTATAATGAATGGTTAGTAGAGATATTTACATGTACATGCTATATCACGCTATATATGAGTGAGACGAGAGGTAATTTGAAGTCTTTGGACTTTGGAACTTTACAGAACAAAGTACAATTCAAATAAAATAATAAGGTGCAAACCAAAACTATTATTTTAAAGTGAAACTATATATGTATGTATGTTCTAAATAACAATGAATGGCCTTCTAATTCTGTTCCCACCTTTTGTCATATTACAAAAATGGAATATTTTTTCGACAACTTCAATAATATTAAAAATATATTTTATTCTACCTCATATCATAAAAAAGATACATACATATGGAAAATACTGGGAGTAATAATAAGTTAATAGTTCATAAATTCTTCTAAATTCTAGTTTCATCAATTATATGTAAATTATTTATGGTTTACATTTGTCAGATAAGGTTACTTATGAAAGTCTATTACTAATAAATAGACACTGATATTTAATAAATTTTACAAATGTCTTAGAATTCCTTAAATTTCATAGTTTTCTAAATAACTAATAACGGTCTACAAAATTTTAAAGATTACTTTAAAAAGTATAATCTTTCTGTGAGGATTTATGAACAAAAAGATAGGGAAAACAAGGATCAATCAATAATTACGAGTTGTCTATAATCAAAATATGATATTACACTTTCTTTATATATTCACTATCTTTTGTAGTATGTAGATCCTTAAAGAGACAATTATTATATTGAAATGATTTCTGCACAAAGATAAGTCCGTTTTAGGAATAGCATTAGTTATTTCTATATTTTACATGCAATTATATTTGAATCAAATTATTAGCTTATATTGGTTATCATTTAGTTTTTTAGTGTATATTGTAGAAGTAACTTAGAAAATCTACTTAGATAATGCTAACATGCTTATGACCAATTATAACATAGCTAAGCTGGGTGTATGCTCATTTTTGTTTTGGGCTCTTTTTCAAGCTTTTTGCATGTTGGTCATGATAATTTTTAGTTTGAAATTTTGCATTTTATTTCTCTAGGTGTTGTTTATGTCTAATATTGATTTCCTTCTTACTGAATTCAGTGAAAAATAACAAAATGTGGAAACATAAGACTTTTTACAAAGTTAAAAACAATAGCTACTGCTACTAAGGTAGATTCCATCTTTACAACTTAAAAAACAAAGAAATTCAATCAATAGAGAACCCCAATGTCCTTTTGATATTCCAATAATTCCCCTTCCTAGTTATTTTGTTCATCTACTGGTACTCATTTTATGTCATGTCGTCCTGGAAAATTAGTAATCCTATCTCATCACCATTTATGCTCCTTATTACTATGACACCACCGCCTAATATCGTTGTTACAAGATTATTTTGTGTAGTTTGTAGGTGAAATTCTTCGAGTTAGAAAGGAGTAATAAATAAAGAGAGGATTCAATGCTTTTTCTAAAAGGACTTGATTTTGCTGTTGCTTCCCTTTATCAACTGACGCAGTCTCTTGATATTGTCAACATGTAATTTTTTATAACTTCTAATGGATCTTATTTAACAAAAGAATTTATTTGGTTCTTTTATTCTAGTATATTAGCTCTGTCATAACGTGCCTTAGTTTTATTAGAGCCTGTCCTGGAGATTTTAATCTCTAGGACAGCTTGCAATGTATTATTAACACGATGAATTTAATATATATTTCTATAAATAAGAGAGATTATAAGACCCATCTGTAGAAGTAATTAAAGCTCTCAACTCACACAATAAAAGTACTAGTGCGAACCCATGCTATGCACACGGGTTGTAGTAATATTTTGTGGTTGTTAATTTGTTTTGCATTTTAATCGATTGTATCTAATTGTAACTCATTTTCTATGGCTATGGTAGTAGATGTGAATATATATCATTAGGAGCTGCAAGGTCAAAAGTTTATTTGTATGGTATGTCATGTACTGTGTCATTTGATTATAACCTGGTGCATATTTTAAAATGTATCCGAAGTGTACTTGGTTTTCCAAGGTTCATTGGTAAGGCAGATAAAAAGTCATTTGATCAAAGTAATGGACAATGCTAAATTTTGTGATCAGTACATATACCATTGCAAGTTATGTCAAAAGAAGCATGAAATGGAACAGCTATATTTTCATAGGTTTAAAATAGGGAAAAGGTTGACAAATCAAGCTGGATTAGTTTAAATATAAGCAACTTGGCAGTGGGCATTAAAGGTTTAGCACGATCTACATGTCAATTCTTTAACGGTTGTGGCGATCATTATTTTCATTGTAGGTACATATGTACTCCATAATAAGTCCCACATCATGCAAATATCTTAATTGTTGTTGTATATAAGCTAAGGGGTGGAGAAGGTAGTTGTTCCAGTTGTATCTGATTGAGTTGAGATGTTGTCTAACATGGTCCATTGACGAATGATATGCAAATTGAGATATAATTGAAACAATTTTAACCTACTACTTCAACAACGATCCAGCGGTTGCCACCTTTGAATTCTATTCATTGAATTCTCATTATTAATAGTAAAGATGTACTTTATACCAATGTGTTTTTGTAGCATAACTCATTTAAGTTATTATAAACTTTCAAAGTGTATAAACTCTATTTATGGAAACGAACACTTTCAAAGTGTATAAACTCTATTTATGTAAACATACATCTTTTATGTAATACTAAAAATGCATATACTTTGTATATAAATTTAATCTTTATAGATAACCAAACGGTAATATAGTACAAGATTTTGGTAGATTGCAGATTAATGAAACATATGTACATACTTGTATTTTATGTAATATTTTCAATTTCTCAGTTGCAAGATTAGTCAAAAGTCAAATAAACATAAACAATCAAATGTCTAACCAAAAATCTACAGAAGTACACTATTTTATTTGAAACGTCCTTTTAATACATTTTATCGAATGCACTATGTAAATCATTCGAGTCCCATATTATCAAATCAAATGCATTAAAAACAATAATTCAATTATTTTTAATAGGATACTTTGCTTTGAAACACCGACAAAAAATTAACAAAAAGGAGGGGCCTAAAATCAACTAAGCAACTAAAAAAAACCTAAAACGCAACAAAAAGAAAGTTTGAAATAAGAAATGTTTGTGGTTTAAGGATTGAAAAACGGAAGCATGAAATCAATAAAGATGTATCTTTTAAAATGATAAATTGTAGAATTTTATACATAATTTCCTCAAGAAGAATAAGTGATTTGTAATTATCCTCTTCATAAAGCTGATTATTTGAGAAGACAAACTACTTGACAACACCATACTTCTATAAACATGCATGCACTTTTAAGATATTTATTGGTTTTTTCCAATCTATTCCGATAATTACACACTAAAACTAAGATAGTACTGGAGAATATGTGACAGAAACATAATAACAAGAAAGAAGTTGGATAAATTCATACAATACACTCAGCATATTCAACTTTCGCAAGCATACATCCAGCATTTTGTAGGATAATGTATTATGTTACAAAGAAGCATACTTCTATAAGAGTTTCAACTATGTAAAGAATTTGTAATGAAAGTAGGTGGGAGCTCCTAAAACTATCATGGACAACTGAATCTGTTTAAGATAAAATCATCAAAAACGGATACCTATAAAACATGCCTCAGGCTTTTTAAGTTTTCCAATGCAGTATGAATTTCAGGGGATGCTGAATAAGTACTACATAGAAGCCCAACCATGGATAATGACTAGCGGTGTCATAGAGCTCGATCGAATGACCTCCTCCTTTATATGTCTCAACTTAGAAACAATAAGATTAATCATCTTACTAAGTTAAATTTACAACAAGAGGAATCTGTTCAAGTGTAATTACTCATGTGCCCTAACAAAGGGGCATTGGAATTATAATTTGTAAACATTTATTTTAGATTCATTAATGACTACAAGTATGGATTTTGTGTGTGTATATTACAAGGTGGAAGGATATTTGCATGATGTACAAAGACAAAATTCACTTAAAGCGAATATGAGAGCCGGCACTGCGGAACTTGTACTTTTAATGGAGTGTTTTTGTTCATGACGTATATTTGTTTGTCGCTACAATTTAGAGTTATTTTTTTCCTTTTCTATGTGTTGAGAGCTTTGTTTAATAGGCGTTTGCTGCTACACTGCACTCTTATTATCTTCTTTTTCTCACCAGATCACTATTATATTTTCTTCACTAATGCATTATGTTTTTTAACCAAGTATCATTATATGGCTTTATTATTCGAATGTCGTGCAATGGGTGATTTAGTTTCTTTTTTTCTATTGGTGAGATAAGAAAACCTCTTTTCTTCCTTTTTTTTCTTTTTCTTTTTTATATTTTAGAATTTGGATGACTTTTATAACAATTATCTATGCTAATTGTTTGCTTAATTGATGTTTAATTATGTCGAATTTTATATAGTATGTGGTAATGCTACATAAGCGCACTGTTGCATTAACTCATATACATTGTGATTAGATGTAGGTCCACCTGGACGTGCATATATACTCGTATTAATAATTTAAAATAAAAATGAAAATAAAGGTATTTTGTAAATAATATTTATTTTCTAAAACTGTAACCTTTCATTTTTGATCCCAAAGTAAAGTTTTATCAAACAAGATTAGGATATTAATTTATGTATGTCTATACATTAGGACGAATTTTCTTTAGTTCTAAGACACACACACACACACATATATATATATATATGTATGTATGTATGTATGTGTGTGTGTTTATATATATAGACATACGCACACACAAAACACATGTGCATGCGCACGCCCACGCACACACATATAGTTTCTTTTATCAAACCAACTTGTTGTTAAATAATTTTCAAATATATATGTGTGTGTGTGTGTAAGCATACATTTATGTGTGTTTTGAAATTGAAAACCAATTATGAATCAATGGAAATTATCATTGATTTTTAATAAATAACTATACATAAATAGTAAATTAACTTTTATATCTAGATTTAAATTAACACCAACATCAAGAAATTAACAATAAAATTATTAATAGAAACAATCATTATTAATTTCAACCCTATATCAAATGTCGAAAAATTATAAAAATGTAGATCTACACATACATATAAAATGGAAAATAATGCATATATAAATATGCTAATGTAAACAAATTACCAGATCTGCAACATCATGATGTATATAGGAAAATCAAACGGAATATACATGGTTGATATTTCCCTTTTGAATGCACCTTGATTGATAGATTCGATTATAGATTTGATCTTTTAGCTCTTATATTTGTAAAGGCTTGGAGTGTGTTCTTTTTATTTAATGATTTAATTGGATGCCATTAAAATTTTTTTTTTATTATTTTACTATGAATTTTCCCATTTAACTGGAAAAAAGTAATGGAGGTCAGGGTTTTGAAAGAGAGTGATTAAATGAGGTAAGTGAATGAAAGACACGGTATTTATAGAAGGAACCTTCCGTAACCTCTTTCATTCATTTTCTAGATCCAACCATTGGATTTCAAGGCTCCTTTTATTCCAACGTCCTTCCATGAATGAGGCTAGATGCACCTTCAATTTGTTCAACAACATTAACAAATAATTGCATTTAAATCAAATTAAAATGCTTATCAATATCATGTATCAATTTATACTACGCACCCAAATAAATACTAATGGGATCAAGAAAAATACTAGCGGTATCAAATACATCAAATGAATAAATAAATAATATTTAAAAATATATTACTTAAACAATAATTTATAAATTAATTAAATTGTGTGGTATTTCAGAGAATCTATCAATGCAGTTATACGACTCACAAGTTAAATTAATCAGCGATTCATATTGAACAATTCAAATATTAACACTCACACTTCACCTCAACAGGTAGTGTGACAGTTTGGTAGAACTTATCATTTACACATCATTTCGATCAAAATCGAATTTTACTGTTTTTAGCATTAACTTTTAGTGATGATCGTCTACGCTAATTATCTTTGTCAAAAATATACCACTTTAGGACTTATGAAATCTAATTTTTGGTCATAATTCCAATATCATCCACGTTCAACTTTGTTAGTTTGAAAATAAAATTCCTAGTTTAGTAATAAAATTTTTGGTTAACCGTATTGCTCTAGGACTAAATTTTACTTTGAGTTGACTATAGTTAACTGTCATACTAACCTCTTTTAATTAGAGACTAATTTTTTGGTGAATAGTGCTTCACTTCCAACGCCTCAACTTAGACCTAAATATAATCCCTCGACGCATCGCCATACCATGACTTAACTATAATTCAAGTGGAGTATCTACATCGAGGCTCCGCAGTATTATTAAGTCGAAGAAACTATGTAACATCTTCACTTTGAGATCTCATATTTGACCTTAGTTACAATTAACTAGCAGGAAACTCAATTACCAACATGTAATATCTTGATGCCAACGGCCACAAGTAATTATAACCTGAATTTAACATATTGGAGGGCCGTAAAATATTATTTTAAATTCATATTGGGTCATATGATGTTACAACTTTGGTGAGCATTGACATTTTTGACTCTTAGGAATTTTATTGGACGATTTTACCCTTGAAAATTGGTAACACCTATAACTTTTGATAGGAGTCGAACTAAGGTCCAAGACCATTTCCATTGAAAAGATATGATGGTTTCCCTTTCTATAGAGTAGTCATAGTATCCTTTTGGACTTACCATTTAAGAGATATGATCCTTCGAATTTCTCATTGATTTAGGCAGATTAGTAGATAATTAACGGGTGATTAGTGAGGCCGGCTAATCCAACTCGGGATTAGGGTTAAATTCATCCCCTAGCAACCATTGACACCTATAAATACATCTCCAAATCATTTCCTAACCTTCCTTAACCATCATTAAACATTTTCTTAGCCAAAAGACCTCTAATGTCTTCCAAATAATTCCAAATTCGTAGATTTTGGTATATTAGCAAGGAGAATAGCTAGGGACTTCCAACATACATTTTTTAACAAGCAATTTTGGGGCTTTGCCGTCAATTCTTGGATTTGCCTCGTTTGATGTGCAAACATTGATTTTTTTGTTTGACGAGTGACTTATCATCTCTAAACCTCCAATTTATGTTCTTAAAGGTTTTAACAGGCTTTGAATTCATTTTTAAAATCTAAATTATATTTTTATGCTATTTTTAAATCAGACTTAAATTAAAAATGAATTCAAATTGTTTTAAAGTGATTTAAACATGTTATTTTGATGTGTGATTTTCTATATGAATGTTAGGCTATGTTATAGATGTGTTTTGAGATGAATTACCATGTATTGATGTAAGTTTGTATGATTTGATGGTGTTAGGATGGCGTTTGGCTTGTCTATGAATGCTATTTTAAATGTTGAATGGTTGTAAATGCTTATCGGAGTGAGTTTGGAGTGGCAAACTTAGAACTAAATTTCGGCCGATAAACTCTAGGATGTTAGGAGTCTCATTGATACATAAGAAATGCAAACAGGTCAAATTACAGAGCGTGGAAAGGGAATTAGCTAGAGTTTGGAGATATTACATCATTTCTATTTAGTAGCACCTATTCAGTGGTGGCTTGCTTCAGGCCGACTTGGTGTCAGGGAAGGTCTACTTCGGCTGGACTTGGTGTTTTGTGATTTGAAGACCCAGACAACAAATGTTGTCCGGTAGTGCAGTATTTCCGTGCTATGGGGAACCAGACAACAAATGTAGTCTGGTAGTGCTATGGTTTAGGGGCTAGAAAAGAAATGGTTTAGGGTTGCACGGTGGTCGTTTTGGGTTTTTGGGATGGCTGCTATGGCCAAATTGTGCGTTTTACCTGGAGATAACATGGTGTAGGGGAGTTTCTGGGGTCACTTCAGGTTGGCTTAGGGGAAAATTGGGGGTTTCTTCGGGTCAGCTCCGTGTCTCTCGTCGGGTAACTTTGGGTTTTTTCTTGAGTTTGCTTATGGTCGAAGAGGACGACTCCGGAATGACTCAAGATAACTTTGGGGTATTGAATAGTAATTAGTATTGTAACGACCCAAAATTTTGGCTGTTTGAAATTATTTATTTAATTGATTTTAAATATTTAAAAGTTAACTTTTAACTTAAATCTCAAATATAGTGATTTATTGGATAATTTAGTAATTGGAATTTGCTTAAATAATTGGAATCTATTGAGATTTGGAATAAACCAATAAATGAACTAATTAAATCGATTAGTTATTTGGATATGGGTTGGAATGCTCATTGATAAAAATCAAATGTGAAATTGGAAAATTGAAATTGAATTTGATTTAAATGGGTAAGTAATTGAGTTGTGAAGTGGTAATAACCATAAGAAGTTTGTATAAAATGTTTACAATAGACTTAAGAAAACTTATGGTCAAATTCTTAAGTGAAATTGGTATCAAAGAAATATAATAAGCAAATATTTGAACGCAGATTAAACAAGGGATGTGAATAGTGGTTTGAGAATGACTGAATGGAAATGAAAGTAAATGTGAATAAAAAGAACTTGATATAGCTTAGAATCAATTGGAATAAATACGTAAGTTGTACGTATATTATTTTATTCGCATGATGGTTTGATCCAGATTCGAGCATAGAATTTCGAGATAATTTATATCGACCCAAGTTGGAATTTTCTCACTCGATGCTCGAAAGCGAATACTGGATATGGGTTTTTGATTGATTCTGGGATCCTCTATCATAGTATGTGGCTATGCAAGTAGAATGATGATTTCTAATCAAGAAACCATATTTGAGTCTGCACTAGAGTGGTCGTGTGAACGATCCTAGTTCGGAAGTGAATTGTGCGAGTGAATGAGCGATCAGATTTGATATTGAGTACGGATGATATATGTACATCATACGAGCTTAAGTAAAGAAAATATTGAAAATGCTAAATATCTTAATTTTGAATTATATGATTGGATATCATTAGCGAATTAGATGCAAGCATTTGAAATCAAGAGAAAATTGGATTGCCCGATAAAAGGTACATTTTTAATTTTTTTTGTTGAAATTGATGATTTTTATGATGGAGCCATTTGGCCTTTGTTTTCTTTTGATGATTTGGGCTCGTAGAGGCGATCTGTAGTTGTTTGGATCTAGCCGCGCAAAGGAGACGTTGGCAAAAAAATTCGAAAATCTAAGGGAATAGAAATTTTTTGATGACTAAAAATTGATTTTGGATTATAACTTGAAATGTTTAAGTAAATAATATTATTTAGAAGTTATAAAAAAGTGATAATGTGGTTTCAATAAATTAAATTTGGGAAGTTTTTTCAGCTGATTGGTTTTGGGAAAATTAATGGGTTTTGGACCATTCTTCTTACCTTGGCAATTTTGGGGACGAAATTCTTTTAAGTGGAGAGGAATGTAACAACCCATAATTTTGGTTGTTTGAAATTTTTTATGTAATTTATTTTAAATTTTTAAAATTTAATTTTTAACTTGAATCTCAAATATAATGATTTATTAGATAATTTAATAATTGGAATTTGCCAAAATAATTGAATCTTCGATTTTAAGCTTGATAAAAATAATTTCAAGGCTTATTTAATTTTTGTTTATAAGAATGAAGATAATAAAATTTTTAAATTGGATTTAAAAGAAATTTACTCGATTTTAAAATTATCTCGTTTGATTTAACGTATAAAAATAGCCTTCTGGGGCATAATCTTGGAATTTGGCAAAACCATTTCCATTGGATCCATAATAGTGTATTATTATCGGATTTCAAATTTCACAGCGTTTAGAGTTATCGTTTAGTCCTAAGGAATAGAAACGCGTTGAATTTAATATCAAAAATTTAATATAATAATTGGGTCCAAAAAGCTAGCTTCTCCATACGATCGAATTAAGACTCGAAACCTTTTCCATTGCGTTTAGAATAAGGGTATAATATTATGAACACCTAGAGGCACGTGCCTCGATAGGATTTCGAGATTTTGAGTTGCATAGATCGAGATATTTTGAAATTAAATTAATATATTAATTAGTTCATCACCCTTTCAACTACTATTCTATCTTTTAACTGTACCTTTTACCTATTCAAACATGCATTGCATCTTTCTTCCCTTTTTTAAATGCACAACATGCAAATAGAACAGTAAAGAGAAAACAAAAATCAAATTTTGAAAATTTATTTCTCACAATGTAGTCAATAATAAACCTATTTTTAAAATCCTATTTCTTCATTCTCTTCAATCAGGTATGAGTATTGTAAGGTGCGGTAGCTGTTTTAGGAGTTGGACGGTTGTTGTGGAGATAGGGTTATGATTTCATCGAGTTGTAGTCGTCGATTCATGATTTAGATAGTGTTTTTGAGCTCGGGGGATCAAATAACATGTTCGGCCAGAGTTTGAGGAGGACCGGTCGTCGATTGTGGGGTACGACAGTCACCACTATAGCACGTCAAAGAACATCAAGTCATGTTTGCCTAGATGGGTGCGAGCTCGATGATTTTTTTATGGATGGATGGAGATTCGCGAGAGAAGATCGATGGCGAAATCAGTTCGTCGAACGGAGTTCTCTAGCTCCGTATCATCGTTGGCATGCATGGTCGAGTTGGGGTCTCTATGTTTTCATGTGCAGGCATTAGTTTGGGAAGAAGAAGGGGTAGAGAGGGCCGAGTCTGTTATCATGGTAATGGGCTTTAATAAAATAAGGCCATATTAGTATTTTAAAATATCGACAACTTATAAAATGTATATCTCCTGCATACGAGGTCTGATTGGGACGAAATTTTTTGCGTTGCGATCGTAATATGATAGCTTCGAAATGAAACTGGTTTGGATGGATTTGGAGATAGTGGAAATTTGGGCTAAATCAGACGTTGTTCGGTTTTAGTTCCACTTCGGAACGCTTCGGCAATAACAGAAAATAAAAGTGAGTAATTCCCACTCATTTTTAGATTGCTAGTTTAATTTAAAATGTTGAAAATTAAATTATTGGTTGATTGGATGTTTTGATAATTATTATCAGTTTGATGTTATAATATATATAGTAGTATATATTAGTAGTTGGATTGATTATTCCCATATATTTTAGCGGATGAGACCCTATGCGCCCTGCATAATAATGGATGACCCTATATTGCCACGTTATTCCGCCTCAAAGTGAAATTGGTATTTTATGTTATCCAATAATCTACGGTTGCAGGGAAACATGTTAGAGGAATCCAACTGGATTCCTAAAAAATGTTGAATTTAATTTCATATATAGTGATATATGATATGTTTGAATAATTTATGATAGATTATAGTGTGATTTAAATATATTGACGCTATGGTAGCATTGGCCTAGATTTTGTTATTTTAAAATACCATAAATATATATTTTTTGATTTGAAAAGAAATTAAAAAGGGATTTTGGAATTAAATATTTATATAGATTTTTGGATTAGTGAAAAGAAATTAATTGGGTAAAATAAAAGATTTGACTTTAAATTTGTACTTAACTATTTTATGATATTGTAAATAGAGATTTTGGAATAATATATATGAAGGATTTTAAATAATAATTCTTAGGTGGTGCTTGTTTATATATAAAAGGTTTTGAAATCAAGATTTTTAATAGATTGGGAGAATAGAAGGGAATTTGAAAATAAATATAAAAGTGGTTATACTAGATCTTAAATAAGATTTCCAAATTATGAAATGGAAGTAGAATCAGGACTTGGTTGGTTTTAGAATATAGTTGGGTTATTTAAGAAATTGATTTATAAATGGAATTAATTTAGAAATCAATTTATAATGGATTTAAGTGATGTGAAACCGTTGTAAATTGGAAATGAGACTATGGGATTTATAAACAATATTTATAAATAAAGTAAAAGGACTATCATTTGATAAATTGAAGATACAAATTCACGGTAAGAGTTTATAACAAGGTGGGTGGAATCGGTTTAAAAAGAAATGATAGATTTTACTTTTGGAATTGTAAAAAAGGGATTTATGAAAGTGAGGGCATAAATCGATTAGTGATAAATCGAGGGAGATTTATAGATAATAGATTGGTTATATTGGAGTTGAAAAATGTTTTTTTATCGAGAAGCTGAGTTTGTTTTAAAAAGAGGATTTTTAATTTTTAAACTAGGTAATTTAAAAATGTTTTAGCATAAAAATATTTTGGTAAGTTAGTTATTTAAATATTTTTAAATTGTTAAAATGAATTATAAGTTTTATAAACAAGTCTTGTAAATCGATTAGAATTTTATTAATAAATCAGAATTAATTATTGTTTCAAAGTTATGTACTAATTGTTCAAAAGTATATTTAATTATTGAATAAAGTTTTTGGAAAGTAACGATATACTTTCATGGTGGAAATCGAAGGCAGAGATTGCCTGCTGTTAAGTTTGGATTTTTTTGGGATAGAGACATAATCATTGAGCAACGAACCCACGGTTGATACCGTATGGTGCTTTCCATATTTATTTTAAAAAGTTTTCAAATAGATTTGAAGGGAATGGTTTTTGAATATACTTATTTCGGTGAGATAAGTATATACTTTTGAATAAAGAGATTTAATTAAGAAACCCCGAAACTTATAGAATTCATTATAATGGAGTTAAGGAATTTACAATATAAATTGTGAAGGGTTTTGAGAAAAGAGAAATAAATGGAACTTTTCTAAGTGTTGGAAAGCAAGGGTTTAGAAAAATATATTTTTAATTTTTTTTCTAAGTGTTGAAATAAGAGATGTTTTGAAATTTACTGATATGGATATAAGAATTTGAGTTGTCTCAAATATTGAAAATTTCAAAAGGATTTGAATATATATCTTACAAAGATATTTTGAAAATAAATTTTGAAAAATTATAATATAGGCCTAGTGACTGCTTATGGATGTTATATTGATAGTTAAACAACCAACTATCAAGTATTGGCCAATTTCGTTGATCGTTTTAAAGAGACCGGGATTGGATTTTATTATTCGAAAACCACTTTGATCCGATTTGAGCGTTAAGAATGGACATCGTAAAGACGGTGAAGATGGTGGTTCGGTTTTGTTCAGAACCAGAATGGAATTGTATGGATGAATGTTATCAGCACATTATCATTGAAGGACAATGAGCATTCCGAGTAAAAATTCCTTAAAAAGGTAATCATAGCCTCAAGCCTCATCAACCGGAATGACTGAAATCAGAGGAGATGCAGCAAGGCTAAGTGGGTCGCACCCAATTAGGATATGTTATCACCTTTCTAGATACTCACGAATATATTATAAATTATGGATACGTTGATGCATGGAAAATGAGCACTCGATAAAGGTGGGGACACCCAGGGTGGTAACTTATTCGGTTCTATCTAGGTTGGGGGTAGGACCGATCTTTTATTGTTGGGGATCCCAGTGAGGTCCACGGTGCATTTTTCTAGACGTGCACTGTGATAGGTGGTACCCCAGTGCCTAGTCATTGTATGGAATCCATTCTCCAATAAGTGCAATACGGTTTTGATTGTGTCTAACGATGATGAAACGTGAGATGCAAGCATTTCAGATTTTTTTCTGTTTTACTTTCTATAGACACTATAATAATATTAGATGATTTTGATATCAAATGTTTTGGTTATTGTAAGGGAAAAACCCATCGTGTTTATGTGTGACGTGGTCTTACGAGATATCTTTGTTTTTCAAAGGATTTTGATAATAGTACTAATTCAATTTGACTGTGTTTTCTTACACTGGTTTTTCAAACTGTCTCGATTGTTATTTTATTATAATTCTCAGGTTAGGTCGAGTATTACAGATTCAAAACTGGACGCTATGGTGCATAGGAGACAAGTTGGATGATGGAGATGTATTCCACGTAATTGGTTATATTCCATTGTGTGTGAAAGGCTGTATATTCAGCACTTGTGAGGACATGTGATTATGACTGTCCAATATTGAGTTGTTGATTTGTTATACTCTGAATATGGTATATATAAATAACAGGTATAGCTCTTTTTGTATAAAGACATGTTGTTATCTATCATATATTTTTCCGCTACATGTGTGAGATTCTATGTTGTTGTTCTATTTCCTTCTACCTCTTCCTTTTCTTTTCCCTAACTATCGAGTTTTTCGACATTCGATTTTTTGGCATGTAATACAGTGGACGTATTAGTGTCGATTTTCGAGGGTCAAAAATCCCGTGCATTACAAATATGGTGATTTTGACGACTTAGGATGACTTGGAGATTTATTTGACAAAGCAAGGCTCTTGATAGAGTACTTTTAGTCAAAAGGATATACGCGTGGGACTGGAGTAATCTGAGGTAGTATGTTCAACAAGGCGGAGCAATGTGATGGGACATGAGATGTTTTGAGTTGAGTTAGGTTTTGAAGAGATCGTTGATAACTCTAGGAGCAAGTGTAACTGAGGATGCTCACCTATGTACCGTGGACCATGGCACGATCTAACCTACCTTGGAAGGGCGGTAACTATGGGGTAGCTAGGAGTTTGAATGAACATTGAATCCAAATGTGACATGGGGTGTCACCGGCCTAGGAGGTCGTTAAAAGAGTTAATTCGAAGACCTTGGGAAGGTCATCATGGAGAACATTCTGGGAAAGTCGTAGTGATGAAGACATTGAAAATGTCAAGATGAAGGAGACTTTGAGGAAGTTGCAGTGATAAAGACCATTGAATAGTTAGGGTAAAGAGGACTTTGGGAAAGTTGCAATGATGGAGACCTTGGGAAGGTTACGGCAATGCACAACTCTAGGAAAATCGTAGCGGCATGAGACTTCAAAAATGATCGTGGTAAAGTGAGACTTCGGTGATGATCATGGTGATGGTGCACACGACGATACGAGACCTCGGAGACGGTGGTTGCTGCATGTTTCCTTTGTGATCATTATGGTTGCTATGATTATGACTGTTGAATGCCTTATGATTCTTGAGATAGGTATCCTAACACCCATAACATACTTAGTATAGTATATCCATAAGATGATAATAGTAGTATATATCATACCATTTTATGTGCTAACTCTTTGGATGTAGGGATGGGCCAATTGCCCTTGCCGTTGCTAATTGCCTTCAAAGATGCCATTGCCAATTGCCTTCAAAGCTTTGATTTTTCTAGTTGTTACCATGATCTAACCTTGCTAAGCTATCTGTTGGAGTCAAAATTGGTCACCAACACCCAATTATAAGTGAAAGCACCAATATCCAGTCATAGATCACAGATAGAATATATGTAGAGAGTATAATATGAGGAATATTCAAAATTAAAACGAAAGCATTTAAAAAAGATAAGATTTATAGTGGTTCAGCTAACTCTAGCCTACGTCCACTCTAGAACAATCCTTTTCATTATATGAAATTTGATTGTGGTTACAACCCAGAATTCCAGAATGAAAATGGCAGAGTAGCCTCTGCGTAAAAGATGTAGAGAAAGCCACCCGAAGTAGAACCCGAATTGAACCCTATGTCAACCCGAAGTAGAACCCAAATCAACTCTATGACGACTTGGAGTAACAATGCCGACCTAAAGTAGAGCCCAAAGTGAACACTATGCCGACCCAAAGTAGAACCCGAAGCAAGTCTATGCCGACTTGGAGTAACAATGACCCGAAGTAGGACCCAAAGTGAATCCTATGCCGATCCAAAGTAGAACCCAAGAAACTCTATGCCGACCCGGAGTAACAATGCCGACCCGGAGCAACTTCATGCCGACCTGAAGTAGAACCCAAAGCATACCCTATGCCGACCCAAAGTAGAACCCAAAGCAACTCTATACGACTCGGAGTAACAATGCCAACCCGTAGCAACACCATGCTGACCCGAAGTAGAACCTAAAGCATACCCTATGCCGACTCGAAGTAGAACCCGAAGCAACTCTACGCCGACCCAGAGTAACAATGCCGACCCGGAGAACATCCTATGCTGGTTCGAGCTATGCCTTTCTCTGAGTCCTACATCGTTTATCCATCGAATATGCTTAATCTTGGCTTTATATCTGTAATTGATTATCCATCCATCCATTTGAAACAAATCCATAATATTCTAGCCACGATAACCGTGTATCTATTGGGTTAAATCCGCATGTATACTGCTTTTCTGAAAGTCGGGTAACACTTTGTCCCCAAAACATGCCTTGCGATAGGAAGGCGTGTTTTGTATTGTCGTAAGCCCGATGTTCGAAATCTGTGGATGACCTATGAAGAGATCAATGAACTTGCCTTATTGTTAATAACGATTGTTCGGGATCGTTAATAAAATTCATAAGTCGTCCCAAGATGATAATGATCACATGGAGTCAAGTGTCTGTTGAGGCGAAATATGATCGTTCGAGATAGTGCGCTAGTGGCGAAATGCGATCGTTCAAGATCGTGTGCCATTTAAGGCGAGTTGTGATCGTGTGCCTTTCGAGGCGAAATGCGATCGTTCGAGATCGTGTGCCATTCGAGGCGAGCAACGATCGTTCGTGTTCGAGTGCCACTCGAGGAAAAATGTGATCGTTCGAGATCGAGTGTCGTTCGAGGCAGGATGTGATCGTTCGAGACCGTGTGTTGTTCGAGGCGAAATATGACCATTCAAGATCGTGTGTCGTTTGAGGCGAAATGTGATCGTTTGAGATCGTGTGCCGTTCAAGGCGATATGCAAATGTCCGGATAGGACTCGGAATTATAATTGTTAGATTTCACGTTCAAATAAGTTTCGGAATATTTGTTATGGTGGTTCATCGCCATCTCAGAACATGCCGAAAGACCGTTTGTGATCTCGTACATAAGTGACTTAACCGTTTGGGTATAGGATTTATTATAAGTTATTTAGTTCATGCCATCAACAGACGACGACCTATGCCTTTAAGCCGGGCAAGCTCCGATATTATGGCGGATGATGACTGCTCCTATTCCATCACCGCTATCCATTATCAAGAAAAGCCATCCAAATCCATGCCCCAAGTTCCATGGGAAGTTGTGCTAATCCGTTCTCCTATGTCGGGTTTGTCCTCGGTTGAACCAATCCATATCTAAGCCTGCAAATTTATTCTACAAGTCCTAGATTCTAATTTCCAACCGTTCTAGCATCCATTAGTGGTCTCCGATTGTCATCTCCATCCTAACCCCGATTCCGTGAGGGCGTCCTGAAATCTATTCTTCTGTATGAGCATTCATTTCCATATCAATGCCAAACTGTACAACACCACCTGATGTCCCGCTTGGAATCGAGCTAATATGATCCGAGGGGTATGCCCCCAAGTTTAGAGGCTCTCTCAATGGCTCCACTCTATCCCATATCATGGTTGCTCCGTTTCCTTGGTTTTGATTCTAGACTTCCTCTGCTTCTGCTCCTCCAACTCCATGATCCACATTTCCAACATTCCCTACTACTCAATTTCCTTGGTTTCGCGCTCTAGCTTATCAATCTATCGGAGTAAATTCTGCATCAAGTCCTCTTATCTTTTCAGCATCCTCTCTTGCATAGTATCCATCATCATTTCCATCTCCTCCCTGTAATGAAGATTGAGGTCTGATTAGCTCCTGAGGAAGTCTTCTGACTTCTTCATGATGGGTCCTCTTTATTCTCCGTCTTCTTATTGATTGCCTGGCCATTGCTTTCCAAATCCAAGTTTCCAAGCTTTCAAATCCAAGATCTTACCTTCCAAATTCCTGAGTGCAAGCTTTCTCAGTGAAAGCACCAAAATGTTGGCGTTAAAATTGGCCACCAACACTCAATTATAAGTGAAAGCACCAATATCCAGTCAAGTATCATAGATACAATATATGTAGAGAGTATAATATGAAGAATATTCAAAATTAAAATGAAAGCATGTAAAAAAGACAGGATTTATAGTGGTTTAGCTAACTATGGCCTACTTCCACTCTAGAACAATCCTTTTTATTATACTGAAATTTGATTACAGTTGCAGTCCAGAATTCAGAATGAAAATGGTAGACTAGCCTCTGGGTAGAAGATGAAGAGAAACATAATGGAGAGAGAGCCTTTTTTTGAAGCCAACCCTACTGTATTTATAGGTGAATTCTTGGCCACAGGGCCTTCTCACCTATATGGGTCCACCATAACGATCGTCGAGCCCAACTCGTCCATCCTATGCCAACCCGGAGTAACACCATGTCGACCCGAAGTAAAACTATGCCGACCCAAAGTAGAACCCGAAGCGAACCCTATGTCGACCTGAAGTAGAAAAGAAATTCTATGACGACTCAGAGTAATAATGCTGACCCGAAGTAGAATCCAAAGTGAACCCTATGGCGACACAAAATAGAACCCGAAGCAACTCTATGCCGACCCGAAGTAACAATGACCCAAAGTAGAACCCGTAGTGAACCCTATGCTTACTCAAAGTAGAACTCGAAGCAACTCTATGTCAACTCGGAGTTACAATGCCGACCAGGAGCAACACCATGCCGACCTGAAGTAGAACCCGAAGCAACTCTATGCGACCCGAAGTAAAACCCGAAGCAACTTTATGTGACCCAAAGTAACAATACCAACTCGTAGCAACACCATGCCGACCCGAAGTAGAACCTGAAGCGTACACTATGCCGACCCGAAGTAGAACCCTAAGCAACTCTATGCTGACTCGGAGTAACAATGCCAACCCAGAGAGCATCCTATGCCGACCTGAGCTACGCCTTTCTCCAAATCCTACATCGTTTATCCATCGACTATGCTTGATTCTGGCTTTATATCTGTAATTGATTATTCATCCATCCATTTGAACCAAATCCATAATATTCCAGCCTCGATAACCGTGCAGTCTATTGGGTTAAATCCACTTGTATATTACCTTACCAAAAGGTAGGTTAACACTTTGCCCCCAAAACTTGCCTTGTGATAGAAAGGCGTGTTTTGTATTGTCGTAAGCCCGATGTTCGAAATCTGTGGATGACCTATGAAGAGATCAATGATCTTGCCTTGCCATTAATAATGTTTGTTCAGGATCGTTAATAAATTAATAGACGTCCCAGGCTGATGATGATCGCGTGGGGTCAAGCATCCGTTGAGGCGAAATATGGTCATTAGAGATAGTGTGCCGCTCGATGTAAAATCCAATCGTTCGAGATCGTATGCCGTTTAAGGCGAGTTGTGATCGTTCGAGATCGTGTGCCATTCGAGAAGAAATGCGATCGTTCGAGATCGTGTGCCGTTCGAGGCGAGCTATGATCGTTCGAGATCGAGTGTTGCTCGAGGCAAAATGTGACCGTTCGAGATCGAGTGTCATTTAAGGCGAGATGTGATCGTTTGAGATCGTGTGTCGTTTGAGGCGAAATATGATCGTTCAAGATCGTGTGCCGTTCGAGGCGAAATGTGATCGTTCGAGATCGTGTACCATTCAAGGCGATATGTGAATGTCCGGATGGGACTCAAAATTTTAATTGTTAGATTTCACGTTCAAATAAGTTTCAGAATCATTTGTTATGGTGGTTTATCACCATCTCAGAGCATGTCTAAGGACCGTTCGCGATCTCGTACATGTGTAAGTGACTTTGCCATTTTAGTGTAGGATTTATTATTAGTCATTTAGTTCATACCATCAAGAGATGACGACCTGTGCCTTTAAACCAGGCTACCTCTAATTTATGGCGGATGATGATTGCTCCTGTTCCATCACCGCTATCCATTTCCAAGAAAAACCATCCAAATCCATGCCCCAAGTTCCATGGGGAGTTGTGCTAATCCATTCTCCTTAGTAGGGTTTTCCCCCGTTTGATCCAATCCATATCTAAGCCTGCTAATTTCTGCTACAAGTCCTGCATTCCAATTTCCAACTATTCAAGCATTCGTTAAGGTTCTCCAATTGTCATCTCCATCCTACCACCAAGTCCGCGAGGGAGTCCTGAAATCTGTTTTTCTGTATGAGCATTAATTTCCCTATCAATGCCAAACTACAAAACACCATCTGGTGTCCTCCTGGAATCAAGCTAATACGATCTGGGGGCATGCCCCCAAGTTCGGGGGCTGCTCCAGTTGCTCCATTCTATCCCGTATCCTGGTTGCTCAGTTTCCTTGGTTCTGATTTTGGACTTTCTATGCCCCTACTCCTTCAACTCTGTGATCCACATTTCCAGTATTCCCTACTACTCAATTTCCTTGGTTTACCACTCCAGCTAGTCCAATCTGTCGGACTAAGTTCTGCATCAAGTCCTCTTGTCTTTTCAGCATCCTCTTCTGCATAGCATCCATTACCATTTCCATCTTATTCTTGGTAATGAAGATTGAGGTCTAATTAGCTCCTGGGAAACCTTTTGACTTCCTTCATGATGGCTCCTCATTGTTCTCCATCTCCTCATTGATTGCCTAGCCATTTCTTTCCAAATCCAAGTTCCCAAGCTTTCAAATCCAATATCTTCTCTTTCAAATTCCTGAGTGCAAGCTTTCCCAGTGAAAGCTTCAAAATGTTGGTGTTAAAATTGGCCACCAACACCCAATTATAAGTGAAAGCACCAATATCTAGTCACATATCACAGATAGAATTTATGTAGAAAGCATAATATGAAGAATATTCAAAATTAAAATGAAACCAAGTAAAAAGAACAAGATTTATAGTGGTTCGGCTAACTCTGGCCTATGTCCACTCCAGAATAATTCTTTTTATTGTAATGAAATTTGATTACAGTTTTAATCCAGAATTACAAAATTAAAATGACAGAATAGCCTCTGGGTAGAAGATGAAGAGAAATAGAATGGAGAGAGATCCTTTTTTCAAAACCAACCCTACTATATTTATAGGTGAAATCTCGGCTATAGGGCTTTTTCACCTATATGGGTCCACCATAACGATCGTTGAGCCCAATTCGTCCATCCAATGCCGACCCGGAGTAACACCATGCCGACCCAAAGTAACACTATGCTGCCCGAAGTAACACCATGCCGGCCCGAAGTAGAACCCGAAGCAAACCCTATGCTGACCCGATATAACCCGAAACAACTCTATGCCGACCTGAAGTAGAACCCGAAGCGAACCCTATGCCGACCCAAAGTTAAACCCGAAGCAACTCTATGTCGGCCCGTAGTAACAATGCCCACTCGGAGCAACACCATGCCGACCCAAACAAGAACATGACGCGAACCCTATGGCAACCCGATATAGAACCCGAAGCAACTCTATGTCGGCTCGGAGTAACAATGCCGACTCGGGGCAACACCATGCCGACTCGAAGTAGAACCCGAAGCGAACCTTTGCCGACCCGAAGTAGAACCTGAAGCAACCATATGCTGACTTGGAGTAACAATGTCGACTCGGAGAACATCCTATGTGTAACGACCCGCTTTTTTCAACCATTCGCATCCGCACATGTCGGACTTGAATGACTAAAAATACCGAATGGTTAATTTAAATTTGGCAAAACTCATAATATACAGAAATTAAGTAAATCACAGAATCAAAGACACAGAGTAATATAATGCAGCGGAAGAAAAGAGATAGTAGTTCATGAAGCTATTATATAAATATACATCAGAGTTGAACAAGATACAACAGAAGTCTCAATATGATAATCAATTATAAAGCTGAATACATCACTAGAATCAACTGGATAACGGGAATCAACTGAACAAATGAAAGAGAGATAGATAGCTGGATCTTCAAGCAACGATCCAACTCCGAAGGTGAGTCTTGAATGCTATATCACTCAGTCTGACCCGAGCGTAAAGAAAAACACAAACACTCGAGTCAGGACATACGTACTTATACAATGTAAACCAACTCAAGTGAACTATAATATAAGGTACAAGTAACTTAAAGGATGCTTAGGACCGTCCATCCTCTAAGGATTCGTTAAACTATTTACTATGTAGTAATATTTCGCTATTATAATAATGTCTATAGTAAAATAAACTTACTTTCAAATAGCGTTAAGGGGTTACCCATGTAGCCCTTAACACGTAATAGTGCCAATAGTCTATACAGTACCGTAATACCTCCTGATCGGGAGGCCACCAGACGATACTCCATAAGTATGACACAAATCAAACTCGTACAAAGCGCGTTAGGGTAGGTGACATGGCACAACTAGGCAATGCCAGGGTAGATATACCAATTGCTATCCGGACTGGTGGTGACGCATAGCGCGCAGCTACCGCCCACCTTGAGCCTCACCTTGAAAAATCAAAGGCCCCAGTCAATCACAAAATAATAGAATGGTATCGAAGGAGTGTGTCCGATAAGAGGAGCTACCTCACTGGCCCGGAATCGCTCCTGTTTTAGCCACCTTATGCCAACTCACGGGAGTCGGGTCCACGTATATACCTTAATAGAACGTCGCCACCATCTACTTCATTCTGGAATCTCCACCACTTACACAGTTGTTAAAGTGGTTTTCGGTATCGACAGAGAGTATGCCCATATCCGATCCCAGTCTCTTTAACAACCAACCGTTATTATAACCCATGGTTATTTATTTCAAAACCATTTTATTCCAAAACCATTAAAGAGTAAATACCATTACTTTCCAAATAATATCCATTTCAAAACTAAATACTATATTATTTCATTTCAAACCAAATCAATATATCATTTCCATTTCAAATCAAAGTAATAATATATCATTTAAATAAAACCCAAATTTCCAAATCACTGAATATTTCCTTTAATTTCTTAAACTTTAAATATTCCTTTGAATCATCTTAACCCAAACCACTATATATAGTCATATTGTTAAGTCTTCAATTTCAGTAAGTTTCAAAATAATATATCAAAGACAATTCCTAATTAGATACAATTTCAAATAATTTTAGTTCCAAAACCATAGTACCTTCAAAGTTATAACAACTCCAAAAAGAAAACACTTTGGAACCATTATACTCTAAAATCATAACACTTTGAAATATTATCACTTGGAAATTATAATACTAGGAAAACATTGTAAATTTCAGTCAATTATAAAATTTCAAAAACATTGTAAATTTCAGTCACAACACCACTTATTACATGTTACGGTAGATACAGTAATATTTCAACAACATTGTTAAATTTAAAACAGGAGCACTTATAAAGTGCTACGGTAGGTATTTAGTTATTATTTCAAACAGTTCAATTTCAGAAACAACAACACTTCTAAAGTGCTGTAATAGGTATTTAGTTATTTGAGAACCTAGTTAAGTTTCAGAATTGATAGCACTTAGCAAATACTATCCTAAAACCACATCATTTCTGAAGTGCTACCAATAAAATTCCAGATTTTATACTAACATTTCAGCTATATTAAAATTTCAATTTTTGGCCATTGTAACTTATAAAAATCATATATCACGTTTCAAAAAAATATTCATTTGGATATCATTTATCTTATGATTAAATAAAATAAAATTTATAACTAAAATGTCCAAATTAACTTTAGCTCATTTATAAGTCGAAATTACACTATTTTACTTAACTTTTATTTTTAACAAATAACTTTACACTTATTTTAAAATATCCATCCCATAAATAAAATATTTCTATTACTAAATTTACTTAACTAAATTTTCACTTATCAAGTTAAGTCATCTTTAAGTTACATTTTTCCATTTAAATCATAATCATTTATATTTTACAAAACATAACCATGAATAAAATATTTTATCGTAGTTAATATAACAATATAATTCTCTCTATAAATCTATTCATTTAGACATAAATTAACTATAATTCTAAGTTAAATAAATTTTATTACAAAATGCCCAATTAAAACTGCATTCATTTCCTCAATTCAAATTACCTTATTCATTATACAACATATCCATTTCAGGAAAATTACCTTAAATAAAATCACTAAGTTAGATTCAAGATTCCATATTAAATCAAATATAATTATTAAGTTATTTATCATAAACAAAGATCTTTAAATTACAATTTAAAACCAAATAAGGATTTTTAAATGACAATTTAAAACCAATTATTAACTTATAAAATAACTTATGGAAAACCAATATCTCTTTATATTTCAAATCTTTAAATCAAATTTCAAAGTAAAAATTTCATATATTCTAAAAATTCAAAATACTTAATAATTTTCTAGGAAAATATTATTTTAAAATTTAACCATGGGCCTGTATAATATTTTCTAACCTAGGTCAAGTGATACAGATATGTATCATTTTAATCCGTAATTTAAAAGGAAAAATCCGGGTTCTATCATTTCAAACCCGCAATCCCAAGTAAAATAAATAAAATAAAAACCACTCGAGCCTATCATTTCAGCCCATAATGATTTTTCCTTATTCTGTAATTCATTTGGGTATGTAGCATGTCAACTCATAGTGACAGGGTACTTGCAGTATGATACAGTAAATAAAATGGACAGTACAATATAACATATCATATCAGATGATGTAACAGTTATACAAACAACATTTAACATCATATAAATATATCATAGGCATGTATGAATATAGCATATTAATTTATACAATTCACTTATCATCATTTCACACTTATAAAAGTATGTATGTCTAGAGTGATAAACTCACCTTTTAAAAGCTTGAGATCAAATTCAAAACACAAATCCAAACTCCGCAAAGCATGAAAAGGCACGACTAGATAGGCATGAATTCGAAAAAAAGGAAGCTGGTAAAAAGGAATTGACACAAACAGATCAGATTAGATTGATGAAGTTAAATGGAAAATGGAGATATATATATATATATATATATATATATATATATATATATATGTATGTATGTATGTATGTATATATATATAATATCTTGAAATCAATAATTTAAATTTAAGGAAAATATGAAAATAAAATAAATAAATATATATGTATATATGTAAATAAAATCATGGTTTTTAAATTAACATCAAATATGCTAAAATCAAATATGCATACGTACTATATTTTGAAATAAGTACTTATGTAGATATACACATTATAAAAATCCAAAATCAGGTGAACTAGTGTATATGTACTTATACATAACTATTTATATAACCATATTCCAAATTTCAGACACATTTTAAATTAAAAAATATAATCACTTATATTTATAGATTAATTTATACAAACCAATTAGTCAAATAAAGATTTAAAACATACTATAAAAGATAAAATTCCCAGAACCAAGAGCAGATTTTCAATTTATATAAACTTAGAATATATATAATATCCAAACCTCACACTCCCAAACAACAATATATATAACAATAATATATACATAAACGAGCTGCTAGGAAGTCACAGAGGGAATCGGCATTGCTTTCGGCAGACCAAGGTGTTGGAGCTGGTGCAAATGGAGATGCGGCCAGGAACGATTGGTTGGAGGTAGACTCGGAACAGCCGGGCAGTCGAGGGAGATGGCGGTGGTTGTGAGTATGGAGCACGGAGGGTCTAATGTGAGTAGGCTTGCTCATGGGCACGGAGGCTTTGGCTGAAGGGAGGTGGGTATTGATGAGGCGATGTCGTCACGATGATTTTGTTGAAGTCGCTCACGATTGGAGGGTCGGTCTGTGTTGTCGAATTCAGATCTGGAGACGGAGGCTTGAGGTTGTCGTGACGCGCGTGGGTGTGGTAGATAGCATGGAAAAGGAAAAGGTAGGGGACAAGAGGAAGGGCGAATATCGGTGAGGTGGTGGCAACACAGTGGAAGGCTTCATATATTAATTTTTTTTCATGCCGAAGAAGAAAAGAGAAAGGAAGAGCAAGAGTATGAGATTTGGTAAGCTTACATATGTAACAAAATATACAAATTTTTAATCCTACCGTTAGAAAATAAAGAGTATAAGCGGGCGATCAAATATAATGTTAGCAACGAATTGAATATTAGGCACCGTGAAAGTAGCATAAGAATTTATGTGGTAATAACAGTAAATAACCATTGGCTTTCAAACGGTTGAAAATTGAAAGGTCACAGACGTTAGAGTTCAAAATGGTACAGATACTGATCACCATTTCCCAAATTCCGCTATGTAACGGATCTCGTAACACACAAACAAATAGACTATGAGATTAGCCCGATGAGTTGATCAAAACGGTACACATATATTGGTGGTATGAGCATCCTATCAAAAGTCGTTACGGACACTGATATACGTTGCTATTCTGTACGGAAAAATCCAAACGGAGCTACAAACGTCTGAAATTTGCGAAATGAATTATGCAATCTTATTCAGAGTATTCTAAATAAATTTTATCATGTTGACATATTTAGGTTTTGGAACACTTTTAAATTCGGTTGTTATTAACTGATTTAAATATAAATAAAATTATACAAGAAAATAAACTTCCATATTATCTGATGAAAATTTACCAGTTGCTATGTTTAAATGGACTATTTTATAAGTTAAATTTTTATTTCAAAATATTATTATTTAAAATTTCACAAAATTTCAATTAAATATATAAATAAAATAAATAAATATTATTAAAAATTTACGGGTCGTTGCACTCTCCCCCACTCAAAACTTTTCGTCCCCAAAAAGGAACGAGGTAGGAGAATAAGAACAACAAAAAAGAAAATAGATTTGAAATACAAAATAAAACAATAATTTTAAACCATGTAAATTTCAATTTAAATTGATTAATATTTAACAATTGGGTTAAATCCATTTATATTAAATCAATAAATAGTCATTCGATTTAAATTTGTTAGTTCAAACTGTTAATTCTAATCATATAAATTTCAATTTAAATCAATTAATTTTCAATAATTGATTTTTGATTCAAGGTATTTCGTTAAGTTGATTCGATTGTTAATTTATTAATTCCTTCATAGAAAAAATTTATTTAATTTATCTCATTTATTCATTATCTTATTATCCTTTATTAATAATTTTCTAAAATCATAAATTTGAATAGTCATTTATCATAATCATATTTTATTCAACAAATTTAATTCTTCTTTATTCCAAATTATTATTAAATTTATTCCACTTAATATATCTTATCAAATATATTAAGTATATTTACACTTATAATAACTACTCAAATTTATTTATAAATTCTTTTTAACATCATTTTACATTGTAGATTATCCAATTGCATGGTTAACTTCTGAATAGTTCAGGTAAGTTATATATGAAATGGAATTGAATATCATACCAGTAAAATTTTCTTATTAAATTTGTTTCAAGTTTAGATATTTATTCAAAATTTTGGCTTTATTTATAATTGAAAACATCATTTAACATAAATTTAAGAATTAAATTTCCAATTAATCTTCAAACAATTTAGAGATAAATATATATATATATATATATATTATATCAAATCAAATTTACAATCATATATATATATATTGTAATTCAAATCATACTTTATGAAATTCAAATCAAATTTAAATTCCAAAAAAAAGTGTAGCAGAGCTATAGAATGGTCTCTCCACTTCGAAACTTGAAAATGAATGTCGATGATTCGGCCGCCATCACTGAAATTATTTTCCAGCAACAAAAGAGAAAAGCACAAATTTTACATTTTAAAATTCTTTGAAAACCATTTTTTTAAAATACTTTAAATAATATACATTTTAAAACTTTAAAACCAGAGTTTGAAATCATCGAAAATTTTAAATTCTCAATTTTTGATTTTAAATTCATTTCTATTCCAAATCAATTTATAAACCATGTTTATAAATTCATTCAGAACAATAAACGATAATCAAATATTATCATTCAAACAACCAATTTAATTAGCTAATAAATTCTAGAATTTTTTTACTTATATAATATAACTATACAAAATTTATTTCAATTACTAAATTTGAAAACCATGTTGTGTCGGTTTGCTCTGTTCAAGTGTTTTGGAGATCCTATCGATAGCGTTGATCAGACGAATCAACCGGAAAACCAAATCAACACCAACAACTCAAACAACATAATATATAATAAAACATTTTAAATATTAGTTTACAAATATATTTCAAGAATGATTTGAAGATAAGTAGGAAACAAAAGACAAAATGATTAAACAACATAATAAGAGAAATGGATAAGCTTATACAAATCTTTGGCAACCTTAATCGGGTCAACCGTTACTTCAAGAATAAGATCAATGCAGTATTCTTAAGCAAATCTACATTCGATCTCAAGAGATAGAATTCGGGACAACAAGAGATATTAGCATCTAGATCGAGGAATTAATAAAATTAATCTTCGGTGAATCCTCGATCTAGTTGCTAATAAAATTAATAAAATTAATACCGTGGTTTTGGAAATAAAATTAATAAAATTCAACAAGAGATATTAGCATCTAGATCGAGGATTTAATGCCTATTGTAAAGGAGTTTCAAATTAATATATCAAAGACAATTCCTATTTAGATACAATTTCAAATAATTTTATTTCCAAAACCATAGTATCTTCAAAGTTATAACTACTCCAAAACCAGAATACTTTGGAACCATTATACTCTGAAATCATAACACTTTGAAATATTATCACTTGGAAATTGTAGTACTTAGAAAATCATAACACTTTTAAATAATTTTAATTACCCAAGTTATAGCATTTTCAAGTTCATTCATTCAATTATAAAATTTCCAAAACAATGTAAATTTCAGCTACAACAGCACTTATTACATGTTACGGTAGATATAGTAATATTTCATAAACATTGTCAAATTCAAAACAGAAGCACTTATAAAGTGCTACGGAAGGTATTTAGTTATTATTTCAAACAGTTCAATTTCAGAAACAACAGTGAAAGTGTGCTATGGATCGTGTAATATGGATATATGATAATGTAGAGTATAATGATGATGATAATACTGTAAATAGTGCGGAATAAAAAGCAGTATAGTAAAATGACACCAGAGATTTTATACTGGTTCGGAGCACCGTCCTACGTCCAGTCCCAGACTCCTTCTGGAATTTCACTAAAACAACAACCCTCACTTAACCTAGAGAAACAGGTCTATACACCCATGAGCAGCCGAACAAGGACCTGAGCAGCAGAATAAGATTTTGCCTCAGCAGCCGAAGAGGACTTCACTCGCCTGAGCAGCAGAACATGACTTCAACTAATGCAGAAAACAGTTTTGACTAATGTGTGTTTTGATAACACGGATTTGTCACTTATAGTACGCCCTTCCTATAATCTTCTCCTCGAGTATAAATATTTATATTTTAAGTATATAGAGAATAGAATGGTAAAGTATTGCTTTAATGCAGAATATTTGAAAGTATGATAGCAAACAGATTTCAGAAAGTTAGATCAGAGAATAGGAGAAATCAATTGTGGTTGAGTGATTTGAAATGAAGTTGGAATTTGTATTTATAAGAGTTAGAATGCTAGAACTGTTGGTGAAGAGTTTTGATCGAAGTGTTGCATCCGAATCTTTTCGTTAAAGGTTCGCAAATCTTCACAAAAATCATGTCCTTTCATAAAAAGGGCTGTTATAAAAATTCAGCCGACTGAGCTACAGAGTCAGTGGACTGAAGATTCAAAAGCAATTTGAAATTTAAAAACGCATATATTTATGTAACCGTGCATGCTGCACAAAAACTCCAGTGTCAGTCGACTGGCTTTGTAGGTCCGTCGACTGACCTGGTCATTTTTGTGCAGTTTGCACCTTTACACGTATATATATATATTTATTTATTTCTATAACTTTATATTACTTTAATAATTTAAATATGTTCTTATATATGTATAAAATATTTAGTAAATATAGAGATTGAATATATAAGCTAGTGCAGACATAATCGAGGAGAGATTTTAACAAATATTAACCTAAGACTTAAAAACAAAATACCATAGTTGCTGCACCGGCTTTTAAAGTCTCGTCTCCTTGTCTCTTTTTGTCGAAGCAGTCGTCAAATCTGTATGTTGTAGTGATAGCTTCATATCATGAATCAAAACCTAGTCTCAACATTCTCCCCTTTTTTGATTGATGACAACCTGTAAATAAATATAGATTTCGACTGTGTGTGTATATATATATATATATATATATATATATATATATATAATACTTACTCCCTCTGAATCTTTGACGCTCTATATCATGCATTCTTATTAGTAGCAATAATACTTCTCCCCTTTTGTCATCGACAAAAAGGACCAAGTAATACGATATTATAACGTGAAAGATAATATGAAATAAAGCCAAGAGCAATCATCCAAACATTTAACATCCATAGACAAGAGTGTTTAAAAATAAATAAACTAGAATGGCTATTTAGTACAAGCCATTTTAAAAAGCAAATGTCTTAAATGAAAGAAATGAACATGTTACTCCAACGGATGTTTACCCCTACCATCATCTCCTTCATCACCATCATCATCACTACTAGCTTGATCGTCCTCTGAAGAAGAAGACCATGTAAATACAAGTTGCTTACCCGGATCGCCTATAGTAGAAGTAGATGTACCGGAAGAGCACGATATAGCTTGCCACAATTTTGTGAAAAATCCTTTGACTTTATCGAGCTTCTTATCAACTTTGAGGATGTTTGATTGAAGGATTTGTTGATTATGGCACATTATGTTGATGGCCCTATGTGGTTGAAGACCTTCATTTGGAATCGTAATTTCTTCTTGTTGACATCGAGTTGATGTTTGATGAGATGGTCGGTGAGAAGGCTCGCCTTGTTGTTCAGGTTGGACTTGAGTTGTTTGCCTTTGGGTCCATTCTTCAAAAGATATTATAGTGGGGGGTCGGGCAACAGGGTAATTTCATTAAGGCTAAGGTCCGAGCGTTCAAACAACCAATGGTAGAAATTGGCGAATCCGGTTCCGAAACTTCACAAGCCATGAGAAGACGCATAATATATTCGACGTGATAAATTATATTCACCCTACCTTTGTTAAAGATTTAAAACTCGTCAAGTATTAAACGAAGCCAGTTTATTTTGATGTTTCCAAAAATTGCATATAATGCTCTAAAATTATGTTCATAGACAAGTTCATAACTCCCAGTTCTAGGAGTTACGGTTTTCATTAAGACACGATGAATAATTCGTGCCTTTGGTCGTAAAGACATCGATTTTAACTGACGCATATCGTCTTCAAGAAACAAATGGCTTACGTGGTCTCTAACAACCAAATCTAACATCAATAGTAGCTAATTCAACACCATCATTTTCTGTTTTTAGAATATAAGCCATGCGGTCTAAAGAAAAAAAGACGGGCTTACCACATACGAGACTCCATATGCAATCTTCCTGATTTGGAACATCTTGGTGACCCAAATTTAGATTAGCATAGAACAACTTCACCATAATTTGGTTGATTTTGTGTTTATTGTTGTCGATATCAATTAACGACTCTTAATTGCTCTAGCGAGCTAATTCTTGAAAGTGATAGGGTGAAAAATTAGGGAATTTGACGAACGAACCTTCGAATATTCTCGAATCTTGCATCTTTCTCCATCTCTTCATTGCGTTGTCGTCAAATAGCCACTGTTGAATTTGTTCATTCGATGGAGGTTGAGATGAGGAGGAGGCTTGACCCTTACGTTTTGGTGCCATTTGATTTTGATTTTGAGGAGAAAAAATGGTGTTTTGTAGAGCTTAGGGTTTTAAAAACTTTGAAAAATTGAAGTGGTAAAGAGGGGAGGTGGTAAAGTGAAAGATAAAGGGGTAAAGGGGTAGGTGAAAAGGTAAAAAGCCCTTCAGATCTACGGCTCAGTCGACTGGCTCAGGGCTTTAATCGACTGAAGCTGAAGGTTGATAATATTCGACCTTATGGTCCAGTCGACTGAGGCCCTACAGCAGTCGACTGGGCCAGTTATATAAAATTTCATACTACAGCGTCAGTCGACTGGCTCAGGGCATCAGTCGACTGGAGCTGAAGGTTGATAATATTCAACCTTCTGGTCCAGTCGACTGAGGCCCTACAACAGTCGACGGGCCGTGTATATTTTAAAAAGTATTTGCAGTGTCAGTCGACTGATTTCCAGACCCAGTTGACTGACCTGTAGTATTTTACACAATGAATTTTTATATGATATGAATTGTGTATATTTTGTTAATTCTACTAATATAAATAATTTTATTTTACTAAATAATATAGAACTAACTTATTTTGCAGTTAAATGTGAATAATTTTTATATATGAGTTGTCGTTTATTGCTCCGAAATAATTTTATTTCAAATATAAACATACACATATATACTATTTAAACATACAAAGAAAAATAATTAAACACTATGATTATTTCCTAGGACTCGGTGTCTTGAATTTTTTCAGTTGCTTACGACGAATATTCGAAGGTTTATTGCGATCCCACGAATTTTGTGACTATGATGGTCGCGGAGGAGATGAAGTCGAAGAGCGTTTGATAGGCGAAACAACATTTTCGTCTATCGAGTGTAACAAAGCCCCCGTCGAATTTCATCGCTATATGCTCGATTATACCTATACGTCTGGAGTTTATTTTCTGTATAATACATCTCGCGTTACAGCATTGGAGATTCCTGCCGATAATGGTGGAGATTGTCGATCTTTTGTTTTGTGTTTGGTGAAATATGAACGGTCTTTTTTCCCTTTTTCTTGTCCGGAGTGTATCCAGTGTGGTAGACCGTGATGGTGAACCCTTATGATCCGGTGTTTTTGGGGACTTGGTCGAAGCAATGATTTCGATAGAGTCGGTTGTAGTGGAAGTTTACATTGTTTGCTGTTAATTGATGTCTTACTATAGAGAATCGAATGATTTTGTTTGGAGTGCATAGGAATAGGAATATGCACCTATTTATAGATTTATTTTTAGAAAAAATAGGATATTACTTTGTGGATTATATTATTTCCAGCCTAAAAGCATGTGGAGACATTGGTTTTCTGTTGGCTGAGCTGATTTGAACAGTTATAATATTTATAAAATTAATAACGTAAATTATAAAGATAACTGTGACATATAATATAGTATAAAATACTTGTTACTATATAATAAAATGTCCATAAGAGACTAGAACAGAAAACATTAATAGCTCAGGTGGTTAAGACACCTGGGCTATTCACTACAGGTCACGAGTTTGAGTCTCACCGTGGTCAGAATTTCGAATTTTTAGTAAAAAAATTCATTTTTGACTTTTAGTTTAAAAATTTTATATTTTTATTTATATATCCTTACTTGAAATTATACCGAGCTCACGTCGCAATTTTATAAAGTATTCTCTAATAGTAGTTTAGTAAAAATATCGACTAACTGATTTTCTGATGCTACGTAGTCTAGATTTATTATATCTTTTTCTATATTATCACGTAAAAAGTGATGTCTAATATCGATATGTTTAGTTCTCGAGTGATTTACTGGATCTTTAGATAAATTAATTGCACTAGAATTATCGTAGAAAATTGTTGATTTTGATAGGTTAACTCCAAAATCGTTAAGTGTCTGCTGCATATAAATTACTTGTGTGTAAGCTAGTGCTGCAGAAATATATTATGCTTCACAAGTTGATAGAGAGATACAGTTTTGTTTCTTACTAAACCATGATATTAAGGATTTACCAATGAAGTGACACGTACCACTTGTACTTTTTCTATCTGTTCGTGATCCTCCGAAATCAGCATCACTGTATGATACTAATTCGAACGAACACTCTTTTGGATAGAAATGTCCGAAATTTATAGTTTTACTAAGATAGCGTAGTATACGTTTTACAGCACGTAGATGTGATTCTTTCGGGTCTGCTTGAAATCATTCACATAAGCATACACTCATCATAATATCTGTCTACTTGCTATTAAATAAAGTAGTGATTCTATCATACTACGATATAATTTCTGGTCTATACTTTTGCCATTTTCATCTTTATCAAGATGTGCTGTTGTACTCATAGGATTAAGTTTGGCAGATTTGTTTTCCATTTCAAAACGTTTGATAAGATCATTATAATATTTTTCTTGATTAATAAATATTCCATTTGAAACTTGTTTAATTTGTAATCCTAGAAAATATGATAATTCTCCAATATGGGACATTTCAGATTCTCTAGTCATTCTTTTAGAAGATTCCTTACATAATTCATTATTAGTTGAGCCAAATATAATGTCATCGACATATATTTGAACTACTAAAATATCATTTTTAGAGCGTTTTATAAATAATGTTTGACCTACTTTTCCTATTTCGAATCCAGAATTAATTAGATAGCTTTTAAGACGTTCATACCAAGCACGTGATGCTTGCTTTAATCCATATAAAGCTTTCTTAAGACATGATCTGGATATTTTTCATGAATAAATAAAGGAGGTTGTTCAACATAACCATTTTCTTTAATATAACCATTTAAAAATGCACTTTTAACATCCATTTGATAAAGTTTAAAATTATTAAAACACGCATACGCCAATAAGGTTCGTATTGCTTCTAGTCTAGCAACTGGAGAAAACATTTCTTCGTAGTCTATTCCTTCTTCCTAGTTATATCCTTGTACTACTAGTCTTGCTTTATTTCTAGTTATATTTCCTAATTCATCTGCTTTATTTTTATAAACCCATTTAGTTGTTATAACCGTCTGATCGGTCGGTCTGGGTACTAGTTCCCATACTTCATTTCGTTCGAACTGATTTAATTCTTCTTGCATAGCAATAATCCAATTTTCATCGGATGATGCTTCCTTAGTATTTTTGGGTTCTATAGTAGAGATAAAATCTACATTACTCATTAAATTTAATTGATTTCTAGTTCGAACATTCGAATTTATTTCTCCAATTATATTTTCTGTAGGATGATTTCGTAAAACTCTTCGAGGAGATCATATCGTATTAGTAGTATTTCTATTTTCTAAATTATAAACAATGTTTTCATCTTCTCTAGATAAAATGATATCGTCATCATCTCTCGAATTGTTTATTATTGTTTTTGTTTTATTAAGTAAGTCATTATTATTAATTGTAGTAGAAATAAGTTTAGCGTTTTCATCAAAAGATATATAGAGTGATTCTTCAATAGTATTTGTTCATTTAATAAAAATTCAATCAGCATTACTTCGATTTCGAATACCCAAGAAATATTCCTTCGTCACATTTTGAATCGAATTTGCCAAGTTGGTCTTTAGTATTTAATATAAAGCATTTTGATCCAAATATTTTAAAATAAGATATGTTTGGTTTTCTACCGTTAAAAAGTTCGTAAGGAATATTTTTGGTGAGAGGTCTAATAAAAACACGATTCAAAACATAACAAGCAGTTGCAACAGCTTCTGCCTAAAATTGTTTTGATAACGTGCTTTCATTTAGTAAAGTTCTTGCACATTCTTGTAGAGTTCGATTCTTTCGTTCTACAACTCCATTTTGATGTGGAGTTCTAGGAAATGAAAAGTTATGAAATATTCCTTTCTTTTTACAATAGTTATCAAATTGTATATTTTCAAATTCACCTCCGTGATCACTTCTAATATTTTTAGTTTTAATACCTTTTAAATTTTGAATTTGTTTAACAAATGTTTTGAAATTTTCAAAGGTATCACTTTTATTTTTCATAAAAATAGTCCATGTATATCTAGAAAAATCATCAACTATTACAAATACGTACTTATTATGATTTATGGATTGAATTTAGGCAGACCAAATAAATCCATATGAAGTAATTCGAGCGGTTGTAATGTCGAGATAACTTTCTTAGATTTAAACGAGGATTTAGTTAGTTTACCTAATTGACACGAGTCACATATATCATTGACTTTAAATTTATATTTGGTAATCCTTTTACAAGATTATTTTTAGAAATTTTATTTATATTTTTGAAATTGATATGACAAAATCGTTTATGCCATATACATGGATCATTTTATTTAGCTATTAAACATAAATCTGAGTTATGATTAACTTTCATATTTAAAATATAACTGTTTTTATCTCTATAACCCTCGAAAATAAGATTTTGATTCTGATCAAGAATACTACACTTATTTTCAGAAAATGATATTTTAAATCCTTTATCGCATAACTGACTTATACTTAATAAATTATGTTTTAAATTTTTAACTAACAAAACATTTGTAATTAGTGGTAAATTAGATGTACCGTAATTACTCACATCGTCTTTGCCGATGATATATCCCTTGGAATTGTCTCCAAAAGTGATAGAACCTCCATCTAAGTATGTAGTATTTATCAGCATATCCTTATCCTATGTCATATGTTTTGAGCAACCACTGTATAGTATCCATTTTTCTCTTTTCTTGAGTGGGACCTGCAAAAAATATGAGATATCGTTTGGTACCCACCTTTTTAATAGGGTCCTAAGAGTTAGGTCTTAGGAAACCATACCCAAGAGGGTTTAGTATCCCTTTTATAAATATAATTTTTATTATTATAAACATCTTCTATGAATGAACTAATATACTTCTTTCTTATTAGTTTGTTATTAGTTTTAGGTATCAATATACTTATAGTATTAGAAACTAGTCTATTTAAAGACGTGGGTGATTTATTAATTTAACTTTGTTCAGATTACTAGATTGTGACTTTTTAACTTTCTTCTTATATCCTAAACTATGTTTATTATTCACAAATTGTGAATTCTCAATAATTCTAGATAAATTTTCTCTTCTTTTATTAAAATTTGAAACATTATTTGCGATTCCATCTAGTTTGGTCTTTAGACTTGAATTTTCTAGTTCTACCATTTTAATATTAGTTTTTAAAACATGATTTTCAAAACCAAGCCTATCATTCTTCTCCTTTTGAGTTTCAATTTCTTGACTCAATAATATAAGTTGAGAATTAACATTGGAGAGAGATTCATGAGTTTTCTCAAGTTCTTCTTCCAATATTTTCTTCTCATCTTTAAGAATATCTCTTTCGAATTCTGCCTTGTTTTGGTTTTCTACAGCTTCTTTATATTTTCTTTTAAGACTTTTTAAAGTATCTAATAATTTAGAATTTATTTCTATTATATCATCAAAAGTAAAATCAATAAACTCATTAGCTTTAGCCATAAAACATACGTTAGCTAGTTCATTATCGCTGTCACTTTCACTTCTCGGAGAAGAAGATGAGGAATCTAAATCATCCCATGTGACTGAAAAGGCTTTTCTTTTGAATTTGTCCTTCCTTTTATTTTGTTATTCTTTCTTTTGATCTAGACAGTCTTTCTGCATATGCCTCTTTTTGTGATAGCTAAAACATTGCATAACTGATAAAGGCGGTGGTTTATTGCTGGTTGAGCTTTTTGCCATTATTTCTGTTTCCTTTTCTACGTTTCAAGAATTTCTTGAAGTTCTATGCTATAAAAGCTAGATCGTCTTTGTCTGAGTCTGATTCTTCTTGTTCTGCATGAAATGCTTTATTCTTTTTAATTGAGCCTGAACTATTTTTGCCCGCAAATTCACTTCATAGGACAATAGATTTCCAATTAATTTTTCTGGAGTTATTTTGGAAATATCGTTCACTTCTTCAATAGTGAGAACTTTTCTTTCCCATTCTTCCATTAAAGAATTAAGGATTTTGGATACGATATCAAAATCTGAATATTTTTCTCCTAGTCCTACTAATGAATGATAGATATCCTGAAATCTTGAGTACATGTCATTTATGGATTCATTTTCTTTCATTCTAAAATTTTGAAATTGACTTTTGAGCATGAATATTTTGCTTTGTTTAACCTTGTTGGTTCCTTCATGTATGATTTTGAGTGTATGCCATATTTCATATGCAGTATTGCACATGCTAACATGGTTAAACTCATTTTTATGTAAGGCACAAAACAACATATTCCTGGCTTTTTCATTAGCTGTTGCATCTAATTTATGTGTATTTGACCAAGTGGAATATTCTTCAGTAGGAATAGTCTATTTTGTCTGAGTTATATTCCATGATTCAAAACTATTTGCTTGCATATATATTCTCATTCGTGTGGGCCAATAGTTATAATTCATGCCATTAAATAGTGGTGGACGTGCAATGGATTGTCCTTCAACAAAGCTAGTGTTAATGCTAGTGCTAGTGTCCATATTATTAGATTATCAGATAACTGTGTTACGATTATATGATGACCTTGCTTTGATACCAAATGAAAGTGTACTATGTATCGTGTAATATGGATATATGATAATGCAAAGTATAATGATGATAATAATACTGTAAATAGTGCGGAACAAAAAGCAGTATAGTAAAATGACACCAGAGATTTTTATACTGGTTCAGAGCACCGTCCTATGTCCAGTCCCAGAATCCTTCTGGAATTTCACTAAAACAACAACCCTTACTTAACTCGGAGGAACAGGTCTATTTGAGCAGCATAACAGGATTTCGCCTCAGTAGCCGAAGAGGACTTCACTCGCCTGAGCAGCAGAACAGGACTTCAACTAATACAGAAAATAGTTTTGACTAACGTATGTTCTGATAACACGGATGTGTCACTTGTAGTACACCTTCCTATAATCTTCTCATCGAGTATAAATATTTATATTTGAAGTATATGAAGAATAGAAAGGTAAAGTATTGCTTTAATGCAGAATATTTAAAAGTACGATAGCAAATAGATTTCAGAAAGTTAGGTCAGAAAATAAGAGAAATCAATTGTAACCGAGTGATTTGAAATGAAGTTGGAGTTTGTATTTATAAGAGCTAGAAAGCTACGACTATTGGTGAAGAGTTTTGATCGAATGTTGCATCCAAATCTTTTCGTTAAAGGTTTGCAAATCTTCACAAAAGTCGTGTCCTTTCATAAAAATGGCTGTTATAGAAATTCAGTCGACTGAGCTACAGAGTCAGTCGACTGAAGATCCAAAAGTAATTTGAAATTTAAAAACATATATATTTATGTAACTGTGCATGCTGCACAAAAACTCCAGCGTCAGTCGACTAGCTCTGTAGGTCAGTCGACTGACCTGGTCATTTTTGTGCAGTTTGCACAATTACATATATATTTATTTCTATAACTTTATACTACTTTAATAATTTAAATGTGTGCATATATATGTGTAAAATATTTAGTAAATATAGAGATTAAATATATAAGCTAGTGTAGATATAATCGAGGAGAGATTTTAACAAATATTAACCTAAGACGTAAAAACAAAATATTCATTTAGCTTATAAAAATCATATTTCACGCTTCAGAAAATATTCATTTGGATATCATTTACCTTATGATTAAATAAAACATTAAAATTTATAACTAAAATATCCAAATTAACTATGATTCATTTATAAGTCAAAATTACACTATTTTACTTAACTTTTATTTTTAAAAAATAATTTTACACTTATTTTAAAATATCCATCCTATAAATAAAATATTTCTATCACTTAATTTACTTAACTAAATTTTCACTTATCAAGTTAAGTCATCTTTAAGTTACATTTTTCCATTTTAATCATAATCATTTATATTTTACAAAACATAACCACGAATAAAATATTTTATCATAGTTAATATAACAATCCAATTCTCTTTATAGATCTATTCATTTAGACATAAATTAACTGTGATTCCAAGTTAAATAAATTTTATTACAAAATGCCCAATTAAAACTGTATTCATTTTCTCAATTCAAAATACCTTATTCATTATATAACATATCCGTTTCAGGAAAATAACCTTAAATAAAATCACTAAGTTTGATTCAAGATTCCATATTAAATCAAATATAATTATTAAGTTATTTATCATAAACAAAGATCTTTATTTTACAATTTAAAACCAAATAAGGATTTTTAAATTACAATTTAAAATCAATTATCATCTTATAAAATAACTTATGGAAAACCAATATCTCTTTATATTTCAAATCTTTAAACCAAATTTCAAATTAAAAATTCATATATTCTAAAAATTCAAAATACTTAATAATTTTTTAGGAAAATATTACTTTAAAATATTAACCATGGGTCTGTATAATATTTTCTAACCTACGTCAAGTGATACGGACATGTATCATTTCAATCTGTAATTTAAAAGGAAAAATCCAGGTTCTAACATTTCAAACCCGCAATTCCAAGTAAAATAAATAAAATAAAAATCACTCGAGCATATCATTTCAGTCCATATTGATTTTTCCTTATTCTACAATTCGCTCGGGTATGTATCATTTCAACCCATAGTGATAGGCAACTTGCAGTATGATACAGTAAATAAAATGAACTAAACAATATAAAATATCATATTAGATGATGTAATAGTTATAGAAACAACATTTAACATCATATAAATATATCACAGACATGTATGAACATAGCATATTAATTTATACAATTTACATGTCATCATTTCATACTTATAAAAGTACGTATGTCTAGAGTGATAAACTCACCTTTTTAAAGCTAGAGATCAAATTCAAAACACAAATCCAAAGTTCGCAAAGCACGAAAAGGAACGACTAGATTGGCATGAATTCGACAAACGAAGCTGGTAAAAAGGAATTGACACAAACAGATCAGATTGGATTGATGATGTTAAATGGAAAAATGGACAAATACATACATACATATATATAATATCTTGAAATCAATAATTTATAATTAAGGAAAATATGGAAATAATATATATATATATATGTAAATAAAAATCATGGTTTTTAAATTAACATCACATATACTAAAATCAAATATGTATACGTACTATATTTTGAAATAAGTACTTATGTAGACATACACATTAAAAAAATCCAAACTCAGGTGAACTAGTGTATATGTACTAACACATAACTATCTATATAACCATGTTCCACATTTCATACACATTTTAAATTAAAATATACAATTATTTATATTTATAGGTCAATTTATACAAACCAATTAGTCAAATAAAGATTTAAAACATACTATACAAGATAAAATTCTCAGAACCATGAGCAGATTTTCAATTATATATAAACTTAGAATATATATAATATCCATACCTCACACTCCCAAACAACAATATATATAACAATAATATATACATAAACGAGCTGTTAGGAAGTCATGGGGGAATCATCATTGCTTCCGGCAGACCAAGGTGTTGGAGCTACTGCAAATGGAGATGCGGTCAGGAACGATCGGTTGGAGGTGATCAGTTTGAGGTGGACTCGAAACAGTGAGGGCAGTCGAGGGAGATGACAGATGTCGATGGCTGTGAGTATGGAGCAAGGAGGGTCTAATGTGGGTAGCCTTGCTTATGGGCAATGAGGCTTTGGCTGAAGGAAATTGGGTATTGACGGAGGCGATGCCGCCATGAGGATTTTGTTGAAGTCGCTCACGACTGGAGGGTTGGTCTGTGTTGCCGAGTTCAGATCTAGAGATGGAGGCTTGAGGTTGTCATGACATACGTGGGTGTGGTAGATAGCATGGAAAAGGAGAAGGTAGGGGATGAGAGGAAGGGCGAATATCGGTGAGGTGGTGGCAACACAATGGAAGGCTTCAAGTATTTTTTTTTTCAAGGCTGAAGAAGAAAAGAGAAAGGAAGAGCAAGAATATGGGATTTGGTAAGCTTACAGCTGTAACAAAATATATAAATTTTTAATCCTACCATTAGAAAATAAAGAGTATAAGCGGCGCGATCAAACATTAGCAATGAATTGAATATAAGGCACCGTGAAAGTGGCACGAGAATTTATGTGGTAATAACAACAAATAACCGTTGGCTTTCAAACGACTCAAAATTGAAAGGAGACAGACGTTAGACTTCAAAATGGTACCGAAATTTGCGAAACGAATTACGCATTCTTATTCAAAGTTTTCTAAATAATTTTTCTCATGTTGACATATTTAGGTTTCGGGACACTTTTAAATTCAGCTGTTATTAACCGATTTAAATATAAATAAAATTACACAAGAAAATAAACTTCCATATTATCTGACGAAAATTTACCGGTTGCTATGTTTAAATGGACGTATTTTATAAGTTAAATTTTTATTTCAAAATATTATTGTTTAAAATTTCACAAAATTTCAATTAAATATATAAATAAAACAAATAAATATTATTAAAAATTTATGGGTCGTTACACTATGCCGACCCGAGCTATGCCTTTCTCCAAGTCCTGCGTTGTTTATCCATCGACTATGCTTAATCTTGGCTTTATATCCGTAATTGATTATCCATCCATCCATTTGAACCAAAATCCATAACATTCCAGCCTTAATAACCATGTAGTCTATTGGGTTAAATCTGCCTGTATACTACCTTGCCAAAAGGCGGGTTAACACTACCCATCCATTTTCACCTTCTTTTTTACATCCATAAAAGTTATTTTACCTGTCATGATCCTTGTAGCCTGTCACATGCTTCATTCGTGGTTGGTTTTGGGTTACAGATTTAGTTCGGTTACCAATCGAACGTAAGTGTTAGGATATATATATGTATGTATGTATGTATATGCATGCACTCGTGCACACACACAAACACTTCTACCCTTTGCGCTAGTGCATGAAAAAAGTTGTCAAATCTGATAGATATGTCGGGTCATCGACAAACTCGTTCCCTCACTACCTCTGGAGATCCGGCACCGCCTTATTCCACTCCTTCGATTCCTACACCGTTAGGGCATTGCATTAATTAACTTAGTTCCGCTCACTCTCTTATGCATGGATATTGGCTATATGAACTGCTAGTGAACCCCATCGATTCTAAGGCCTCAAACTTGTTGATTAAGCAGCTTGATCTCATCATTGCAGCTCAAGGTGTTCCCAGGGAGGTTCTCCTTTTGCCTACTCTGGAACCACGAGCATATGCTCCACCCAAAAGGTATATGGCTTACTCTAACTATCATTGTGCGGCTGGGGATCCGACCTCTCTTCCTTAATGGATTGCCGATTTCTTGGTATATCTAAAAATTGCTCCATTCCGGCTGCACTCTAATGGACATGCCATTCTTACCAGCTTGTACGCTATCTTCATGAGAGAGTTTCAGGTGCCCCTTACTCATCACCCAATTAGATTTATGTATGCCATAAAAAGTAAGATTGAGGGATCTCCCTTTATTTATCTTAAGGCAGGGAGAAAATTCAAATCAGTTAAGAATATGTATTCTAGGTTTAGTATGTTTAAATGGGAGTACTTCTTCATCTGGGACAACTCTTTGTGTTTCTACCAATGGCATTCGAGATGTAAGTTTCTTCCTCTCATATGCTTTATTCCATAGTTTTGTGAAATCCTCTGCTAGGGATTTGTTCTTCTTCCTTTGGAATTTCCTTTAGGTGTGGTGAAAGTAGCTTCTGCGGCAAATTTAAAGGACATGCTGCGTAGGCTCCTGCGAATTCTTAAGGAACTCCGGGAGGTACCTCACCTTGCCGCTGATCAAAATTTAAGGCAGCTTGGACTACTAGCAACCGATCGCTCATTCGGGAGAGTCAGGCAACCTTCTATCCAAAAGCTTGTGAAGGAAAAATGGAAAGGATTGGTGTACCAGTTAAGCAAGTGACGTGCCTTTCTCCGAGCCTTCAATTTCTAATTCCCTCTTGACAATAAATCTATATGGTGTTGCTCCTACCATCCTTTTGGCTTTAGAGAAGCCAGAGTTAGACCTATTCATGATTGAATTTGATAAAAGTGGCCGACTTAAGACTTTAAGTGAATGGGAGGATGACAAAATCCACACGAAGATATTAGGAGAGGCAGGCTCCCATTCTCATGACAGTGACCATATTGTCTCCAACCATGACAAAGTGCCACGTTTTTGGTCCCAAGGAAAAGGAGAAAACTTTTATTCCTAAAAACATTTTTGATTAACTTCAAGACCCGGAGCTCAGGATCAATCATGGGGATTCTTCATCTATAGTGGAAATCCAGTAATAGCTAGAGACCCAGGAGGACCCAAAGTGTTCGTATAGCCACTACGCAATCTTCCATTCTCATTTGCACAATTGCACATTCATGTCATAATTACGCACCTTTAAAGTGTTTATTCTGGCTCTAATCCGTCATATTTTTCCATTCAGGTAGCATAAGCTCGAGTAGGGAAAAATTGGTCTCTAAGATGAAGTACTTAGGGCAAAAAGTGCCAATAAAGATGTCAAACACGCAGTGTCTTCATTCGACCCAAGCAAAAATGTCTGGAAGCCTACTGCGAAACTGCTTACTAGGGTGATTGTTTGTTACCATCCAACTGGAAAAAAGGCGAACATGACCCCAAATATGTTAATACCCGAGGTATTGATTTTAATGACAACAACCATATAAACTTTACTACTAACGTATCTCCAAGTTGTGTAGTTATTTTGGATATATTATAGAGACATTTATAGAGGTAATCAAGAACTCAATGGAAGAAAATGAATTATATAAGAAGATTAATCAGAGCAAATAGAAGAAAAAACTGATTTAAGAAGAAATGCAATTATTGAATCGACAGAGGTATTTGGAGTGATGATTAGTTGGCTAAACCTTAGAATCACTTATAAATAACCTATGGCAATTGTACTTGAAGATCATTAACCATTGACCTTAACCGAATCACAATTTTTTTTTTAATATGAGGTAATTTGAAATTCAAAAAATCTGCAGCACTTATTGGTGTTGCTGTTCTTTTTTGTAACACTATATGTTGGCATATGCATAACAAGTATGTCAACATGCTAGTTGTTTTTTAGAATTTCAAATTTTAAACGAGAGACATTTCCCTCCACCTCTTCACAAAAGACATGTCCCTTCAACCACTATATAAAGGCTTTCGAAAATGAATTTTAATTCAATAATTCTCATTTTCTCTTGCCCTTTCTTCTCTTAACATTTGTGAGAGAAATCCATCAAATACTCTTCCATTCTAATTGCAAATCCACATTCTTTCTCTCTAATTCTTCATTGATTTGCAAGCCACACAATATCAAAGAGTTTGTACTTTAATTCACATCATTCTCTCCCTAATTTTATCTTATTCCTTAAAAAATTCAACGATATATTGCCATTAGAGGTTTATAGGATTATTGTGCTAATCTGCAAGAATATGTATTGAATATATGACTACTTGCCATAATTTGTTATCATTTATTGTTTGTGAAAAGGAGAGGGTGATCTTATAGCCTGTAAATCAAGATGGTGTTTTTTGTAGCTTGTGAAACCAATATTGTAAAGGTGTTTTTACCACCCGTGGAAAGCAAGCGATTATAGTGGAATTTTACATGGTGGGGTGCAGGACTGGATGTAGGATTGATAAATTCGGACCTGTATAAAAATCCGGGTATTATTTACTTTACTGCGTTTTACTTTATTACTTACTTATTTCTGTTTGCAATTTAAATATATATATATATATATATATATATAGTGTAAAATTCATAAGTTAGTTTAATTGATTTGAAGTACACACTTTAACCCCTCTAGTGTTTAATAATCCTTAAGATCCATTTTGCATTGTTTTTTAGACACCCAATTTTCCAATATTTGGTATCGGAGCACTGGTTTATGAAAATTCATAACTTGATTCTTGAAAAGTATAAATGGCTAATAACACTAGTAAAACTTTTGTAGAACGACAATCTACTAGTAGACCCCCTCTATTTGAAGGTAGTAATTATGCGTATTGGGCCTGTAAGATGAAAATTTATTTGCAATCTAATGGTTTGGATATTTGGAATGTTACACAGAGTGAGTACACAAAACCCTACACTAAGTAATCTCTTGGACACCAGACCAAAAGACAAAAGAACTTGTTAACTCGGAGGCTATGAATATTTTATTTTGTGCCTTAGATAAAAATGAATTTACTTAAGTTTCCATTTGTCAGTCTACATTTGAAATTTGGAGAACATTGTAAGTCACATCTGAGGGCACTAGTAATGTAAAAACAAACTAAGATATCTATGTTAACTAACCAGTTTCAACCTTTTCAAATGAAACCAAACGAGTCTATTTTGATATATATATTAGATTTCAGGATATAATGCATTCATTAATATCATTAGAAAAGAAAATTATCGAAGAGGACCAAGTCAGAAAGATCTTGTATTCACTTTCTAGTGAACGAGATCAGAAGACTTTAACTATTGAAGAAGCCAATGATATTAGTACTATGAAAATAAAAGATTTAGTTTGTAATCTAATGTCCTATGAAGTAAAATTATAGGTTAGAAAAGAGAATCAGGCAAATGATAAGTAACCACTAGCGCTCAATGCTACTAAAGATAAACCAAATGACGTTGATGATGATGTATCGAGTTTCTGATAAGGAATTTCAAGAAATTCTTGAAATATTAGAAAACAAACTAACTTTTGAAAACTAACAACGATAATTCCAAAAATGGAAGTGTTTCAAATGTGATAAACCTGGACATTTGAAAAGAGACTTTCCCAACCCGAAGAAATCAAAGTACTATTTGAGCACTTTCAGTAAGAGTAGGAAATATGCTCTCGACACAATTTGGGATGATTCAGATACATCATCAAATGATAGTGATTCAGAAAAGAAAATGCCAACACGTGCTTTATTGATAAGGAAGACCAGGTGTGGAATTTTAATAAAGAAATTACTACGGTCCTAAATGATATGTATAAGGTATATAAAATGCTTAGCAAAGAGCAGTTTAGCAAAGACAGATAGAATAAAAATGTTTAACGAAATGTTAACCAAAGAAAAATAATGTCTAGAAGATGAAATTTAAAGGCTTAATGGACTTAATGATGATTCTAAACTTGAAAGTTTTGAAATACCTAAAAGTGAAAGTGAATCATTAAGATCAGAAAATCTTTCAATGAAATCCGAGATCGCTAACCTAAATAACAAAATAACATCTCTAGATAATATTATTCTTAATTGTGATAAGGATTTTGACAAAATGAAAACTGATATCGATAAATTTAACAAAAGGAAGAATATTATAGAAAATTTATTTTCTAGATCCGAACCTACTAACAATAAACATGGACTTGGATACACCCCTAAGTCCAAATCAAAGAAAATTAGTACTCAAAGTACTAAATTTGTTAAGGCTAACAAGTTCGAACCAAAACATAGGAAATTAAAGTTAAAACCCCTAAACAGGTTGATTAGTTTATGGGTTCCTAGAAAGTTAGATAATATTGACAAAGGAAAATATATTGATAATTTCATTAGTAAAATTCATTTATTCAATGATTATATTTTGAAAGGGCATTCGAACTCTTCATGGGTTTGGCTTTCTAAAACTTAATTCCATGGAACCAAAATAAAAAGGGTACCAGTGCATATCTTTTATATTTTTCAAGTACTAAACAATGGATACTGGACAACGGATGTTCAAGCATAAGAAATCTATTCAAAAGGATATGTTTTTGGCATCGACAACATCGGTAACTCTAAAACTCATCTAAATTTTAATTATTTTTCTTTGTAACTTTATTTCATGTTCCGTATCTGATTTTGATTCATCTTATAAATTCTATTTTATATACATTTCTATATATTTCTGCATACAAACTCTTAAATATTGTCTAATTATACTTAAGCAATTCTTTTTCACAATTTTGTTGATGACAAAGAGTGGAGAAAAAGTATAAATATACTAGGAAAAATGATGGGGGAAGTGCATAGAGTTAGGGGGAGTCGAATATAAAAATATTATATTTTATCTCTTAAATATTTATATGGTTGTCATCATAAAAAATGGAGAGACTGTCAATACTTTAGGTATTGATTTTGATGACTACTAAACATTACAACTAACATATCTCCAAGTTGTGTAGTTATTTCAGATTTATTATAGAGATATCTACAGAGATAAATAAGAACTCGGTGGAAGAAATAAATTATATAAGAAGATTAATCAGAGCAAATGGAAGAACAAAACTAGTTGAAGAAGAATTGTAATTACTGAATCGACAGAGGTATTTAAAGTGATGATTAGTTGATTGAACCTTAGATCACTTATTAAAGACCACATGGGCATTATACTTGAAAATCATCAACCATCGACCTCAACCGAATCACAAGAATCCACAAATTTGAGGTAATTTGAAATTCTGAAAATCTGCCACACTTATTGATGTAGCTGTTCCTTTTTGTAACACTACATGTCAACATACACATAACAAGTATGTCGACATACTAGTCATTTTCAGAATTTCAAATATTAAGAAGAGATATTTCCCTCCACCTTTTCAACAAAAGACACAGTTATATAAAGGCTTCGAAAAATGAATTTTTAAGTCAATAATTCCCATTTTCTCTTACACTTTCTTCTCTAAACATTTTTGAGAGAAACCCATTGAATAATCTTCCATTCTCTTTGAAAATTCATACTCTTTCACTCCAACTCTTTATTGATTGCAAACCACACAATATCAGAGAGTTTGTACTTGAATTCACATCATTATTTCTCTGATTTTATCCTATTCCTTGTGGAATTCAAAGATATATTTCCATTAGAGGTTTATGGGATTATTATACCGAATTTGAAAAAAAATTGTATTGAAGATATAACTATTTGCCATAGTTTTTTTTATTGTTTATTGTTTGTGAAAAGGAGAGGGTGATCTTGTTGCTCGTAAACTAAGAGGGTGTATCTTGTAGCTTATGAAAACAAGATTGTAAAGGTGTTCTTACCACCCATGGAAAGCAAGCAACTATAGTGGAATTCTGCACGGTGGAGTGCAGAACTGGATGTAGGATTATTCAATCCAAACCAGTATAAAAATCTATATGTTATTTACTTTAATACATTTTACTTTATTACTTACTTATTTTTGTTTGCAATTTGAATTGATGTAGTGTTAAATTCATAAGTTAGTTTCGTAGATTTGAAATGCACACTTGATCCCCTCTAGTGTTTAAATAGCCTTAAAATCTATTTTGCATTGTTTTATACACACTCGATTTTCCAACAAAAGATGGTTCATGGAAAAGATCTCGCTCCCTTGGCAATAAATCAAGATCTCGGACTCTACTCCATCCTTCTACGTCTCCCTGTCATTCACCATATCCTTTATCTGACTCAAAACCTCCAAACAGTAGGAGAAAATGGACAAGAGAGGAGCGATAGTCCCTGCCCCTAGTAGGAAGAAGATAGAGCATGTAGCTGTCATAACTGACCCTATGACACAAACTTTGATGAATCCTAGTAGCCCTATCATCCGAGAGATCCTCTTGCCCACCTTCTTGCTAAAGCACCTCGGCTTTCTTTTACTAGGTTGATTGATCATCTTGTGAATGGATTGGGTGGTGTGATGGCCATATTAGAGTATCATGCCAAAGTTGTAAAGGTCATGGAGGAGATCAATATGAAGAACGTCGAGTAGAACTTGAAGGTTTTTGACTTGAGGAGGCAATTACATGAGACAAACTTGGTCCATAAGAAAGTAGTGGATGCGTGGAGAGATCTCAAGATAAGGAGATGAAGAAGCAGGCAGATGAGATCGTTAGGCTCAAGGCCGCTCATTCTATAGAACTGGAGTAGCTAAAGTGAGATCACATGCCAATATCAAGGCTACTAAGAAGGAATAAAATGATAAGGTTGGGCAACTTTTCAATGACTATAGAGATGTCAAAGACAAGTTTACTAAGAGGGTGGAAGATCTTCGAGCAGTGGTTGAGAGAGTTGAGTGTAACACCTTGTAATTTTACGATAACTAATTAAAAAGAAAGTTTATTAATAAATGATTAACGCCCAAAAGTAGAATTTTCAAAAATGTCAGAATTTGGGTATGAAACTTGCATCATTGTATACGTGGCGATTTTCTGATCAAGTTTTATATATAAAGTTTTTTGATCGAAGTTCTTATAGAGAAGTTATTAATGTTTGAAGTTTTCGAGTTGGAAACAATTATATATGCAATTAAGATAATAATAATAATGATAATCAATCAATGCTAATTACCATTAGTTATACTTAATGGATAATAGAAGTTGCTTAAAAGTTAAAATAATGATAATAAAATGGATATTACTTGTAAAAACATTTTGTCCCCTCTCAAACCATTAAAGGAGAAGACAAAAGTTGAACCAGATTCATTCAAAGGTTGTTCATTCGAAAGAGTCCGAGTCTTCTGAAAATAAATAAATTCCTATACGATGGAGTGTCTACATAATATATATATATATATATATATATATATATATAGACACACACACACATTTTGCATATAGTAAAGATTATGTTATACTTACAATTTATTGAATAAAATTGTTTAAAATATTTAATTTAAGAATAAAGCTCTTAAAAGACATCAGATTCAACCGGCTGAAAGCCCAAGTTCAGACATGTAATGCCATTGAATTTTAGTTAACATTATTCGAGATGTTTAATTGGATAAGCTAAATAGAATAATGTGAATAATTAAGGAGATGAGATTAATAAATCCAATGGCCGTTTCTTAATGAATGAACTAAAATAAGACTTAACTAAATTTAGAAGGAGGAATTTCCTAAGGGGTAAACTTGAAAATTGGGCTACATTTCTTAGTATAAATCTCTTCCTCCACTTTAATAAATTGTTACCTTCTCATTCATAACTCCTTATCTACTTTCGACCGACCATTAAAAGCTCCAGGAAGAGCATAAATTGAAGAAAAAGATAAGGAATTGAAGATAGAAATTATCTCATTCTCCAATCAAATAATCAAGGTGAATAATCATGTTTATCATCTTATTTTTCTCTATTTGGATCGGTTATGGGTTATACCCAATTCATGTTTGTATCTTGGCTAGGATATAACCATTTGAATCTTTGTTTGGATATGGCATAGGTGTTTTAAATGTTAGTGGAATTAGTTAACACGTTTTCGGTTTCGGTTAAATTTTGAGTGGTTTTGATCTTCATATGCTTTGTAATTTTAATATGGTGAAGAGAACATATTAATTTATTTTCTAGAATTTTTCTATAATTTTTCATGATGTTTTAATAGTTATATAAAATTATTTAAGGTATGAGACTTAAATGTTGTGTATAATTATAAAGGTGAAAGTGGCTTCTTTAAATTAATTTAAATTTCAAATAAGGAAAGTCGGCTGCAATTTTGAATATAAAAATCCAACAACTAATCAGATTTAGACAAATAAGGTAGGTGGGGGTTCAAAAGAACTGTTTCAAAGTAAAATTTTCTCTATTTCAACTCTTTCAACAAAAGCTTCCTCCTTCATTCCAAACCTTCCAACAAGGTTGAAAGGTATCAAACCTTTCGACCAAGTCATATGGTATCAGGCAACTGGTACGTAGTGGATTGAAAGGGGTCGAAAGATTTAGGGATGAAAGGTTAGAGCTTTTGAAGGAGATGAAACTTTGTTTTGGTTTTAAAGAAAATACGCCTGCTAGCTTTCGACATTGTAAAATGGGTTAAAAGAAAAAGGTTTTGATTGGTTAGCTTTTTTGTTTTAAATGAAACTTTTCAACAAAGTCAAAATGTTAGCTTTCGACAGGGTCGGAAGCATAGGTACCGCTTCAAACCTTTCGACCTAGGTGGTGTCAAAGGTTATCTTTTGTTTTATAAAACTTGATGCCTCTCTCCATTGATTTCGAAGGGTTGGTTCCAATGCCAACACTTCACTATTTTTAAATGGTTTCGAAAGGTTTCGAAGGGGTTACCTTAAATGATTTCAAAAGGATTTTGAGTTTAGGTTTTGATTTTCAATAATTTCGAAAGGTTTTGAGGTTCAATGATTTCCAAAGGTTTTGAGTTTCGTCGCTTTCGAAAAGTTTATAAATGGTTTTATAGGGGCGATACCCCAGGATTTCAACAACAACAGGCTTTCGACAAACCTTTCGACTAGGTTGAAAAGAAACCTTCCAACAAGGTCGAAAGGTATTATTTGTTGATGCTTTCAAAAGGAAGGCTTCAAAAGGGGCTAACTTTGGATATTTATTTGTTTGCTAACGGGGCTTTATTTGAAGGGGTTTAAAGGGTCGTTTTAGCCATTTTTCCTTAAGTAAAATTTTGCTAGTTTAAAGAGGTTACTTCGAAGGGTTACAGCATAAAATACTTATCTTTGTTTGAATATGTAAGGGGGATCATTATATAAATTGATGCAAATAAACCCTAGGGACATCGGGTTGGGTTTAATGTTTTCGATAAATAGTTTGGGGTTGCAAACAGAAATGTGCTTTTGAAAACATACATTGGGGCTATCAATGTGTTTTTCTTTAATTTAACCTAATTGGGGCTACAAATGGGAATATGTTAAACATGTGGTATACCTGGGGAAAATAAATAATCATGGGGATCTTGATATTTTAATTGGCTAAGCGTTGGGTTCTTGTTTAACCTAAGAAAACCATGGAATAAGTGGTGGATAGCCCACATCATATTTCTAAAGTAAAGAATAATCTGCAGAGGTAACCTCGGGATTTGGCACCCAAGGGTTCATAGTAATCCTTGGAAAATTATGGAGTATGCGGTTGATAGCCCACACCAACTTTTATAAAACAATGTACGATGGATAATCTGCGTTTATTTTAAATGGATTTGGGACGGATAGTCCTATTAAATTATGATGGATATTCATTTTAAAGATTTTAGAGGGGACCTCTAATAAATTTATTTTATATGATAAATCTAATATATTGCTTTTAGATGGGATATCTTATAAATGGGCGGATGTGATATCCAATGTATATGATTTATTGATTTATTTCATATTATGTTAAGACTAATCATTTTGGGTGCAGGGGCATAGTAATGATCTGCATGTTTTGTTTTGGTTGCTAGTGAGGGGAAAACCTGTTACGCTAAGTGGCGTGGTCTCACTAGCTATCTATTTATGATAAGAGATGATAGATGATTATTCATACCAGACTTATTGTCTAACTCGAAATTTGTATTCTCCACAAACTCTTGGGTATTCAAAAATTAATTTGAGTAGTCTGAGAGTGGGAGAATTTTAGGTCTTTGGATGAATAAGCCTCTAGAGACGTCCAAGAGGCAGTGTTAGCTATATAGCAGATATTTTGTGTTTTCCGATGTGATGTACTTAGAACTACAAAGTTCATATTTATTAGTTCTTTGATCATCATAAGGGGACATCTTCATATGTCACTCTTATCGTATTTTGTACATGTATATGTGATCTGAATATGGTTAATGTCTAGGATTATGTAATTAAATCTTAAATTGTAATTTGCATGAAATGAGAAATTCTGTTTATTGGAAGTTTAATTTTTTTTCATATTCATGTGTTCCAGTGTATCAATATTCTATGCCACATTCGGACGCCAAGAAATAACAACCACATATGACTGCAGCATTAATAGCGGTTAGTATTGGGCCTTAGAAGGCAGGATGTTACGAGATGGCTGAATCTTCAAAGACCCATCAAATTCTTCCCAGAATTGGGCCGGCTGATCCCAAAAATTCAAACGGCTGAATCAACCTATTTTTGGCCTATTTCTTTGCTGATTTTGTTTTTTAAGCATTCAGCTACGCAAGCAATACACCGACTGAAAATTCAACCTACCTATATCTCCGCTCAGCAGTCAGACGGTTGAGTTACTTCTACCAGCCGACTGATTTATTAATTTTAGTATTTTTAAAATAGCTGACGCGTCTTTTAAGGCACCCATTCAATTCTCCACAAATCAATATATCTACTCAACTCTTCATTTCCTCACCACACTTCATTTCAGCAAACAATAACCCATTCTCCTTAAATCTTAAAATCATATTTTTACCATCAAATCTCTCTTCAAGTCAAACAATGGCTGTAAGACATAAAAGAGCATGACAATCCTCCACTTCTGCTGGCCCATCTCAAGACCAAATCAGGGCATGGCTTCATGATGATACCATTGTTACAAGATTCAATAGCATGAAGAATTCAAAAATCTTTGAAGGAGCTTTTATAAAGTTCGCTGTTTTCAATGGATATGGTATTCAAAAGATCGCGGAGGCAAATAATTTTGATTCTCTTATAGGGTATGATGCTAACAATGTCAACATTTACCCTCTTTTAATTAAACTATTCTTTGTAAACATGAAATTAGATCATCAAAATCCAAAAAATAAAACTGATTGTATTTGGACTATTGTGGTGTTAAGATTTATATTTCCCTGCAATGTTTAGGACATATTTTAAGATGTCCAAGGCTTCGATATTGATGATATTGAAGTTAACTTGTTTCATTGAGATGATGTGTCATATAAATTTTTTAACCAACAATATGGTCGAACTAAAATTTAGTGCATTGCATCCAAAAGCTAGGTTAATTCATCGTGCTCTTATCCGACCATTTCAACTTCGAACCTATAGCTACGGAAAAGTTTATAAAAGGCAATTCCAAGCTTCGTATGCAATTTACTCATCTTAACCTATAAATTGGGGTAAGATAATTTTAGAAGATTTAAAAATGTTAACCACAGTGGAAATTACAAAACAATTCATTATGGAGCATGTACTATGTGTATCATGCAAAATTTTGGAGTAATTATACCAAATTCTGAGTTTACAACAATAAGCGAACTCAACTCCAAAACATTGAGTTCCATGGTTCTTCAAAAACATCCTACAAGTCATGACATAATTACCTTTCAACTATGTGTTACAAACCATGACCAAGGTATTGCACAACCCCATTCCACTAGCATTGCTTCCTCCTCCCGAGGACCGCAAGCTCAAGGAGATGATAATGAAACTGAAGAAATCAGTTTGGATACCCCTTTCAAAAAAGCTTTTGTTACCTTGTCCCATAACCAAAGTAGGCTTGATCATCGTTTAACTAAAATTGAGCACAACATGTCAAAAACCAACATAAAGCTCAATTCCATCAAAGGCTTCTTGAATCAGATTTGGGATAAGCTTTCTTGCTCTTCGTCCACATCTGCTTTTCCTTATACTTCATCAACCGGATTGTTGAAAATATGACTTGTTTCACTTGGACAACTTTTGAAGACGAAGACGAAGACAAGAGAGGTAACTTTGAAAGCCAAGAGTTTTGATTATTCTTTATATCATGGTATGTTTCTATTATCAGCATATTATGACACTTATTTATGTTGTGTTTAACTCTTTAAAAACAATTTTGTGTTGTAATGTTTGTAATGACTTGATCATTATGTTTCTGTGATGTTAATTTGAATATCTATTCGTTACGTTATTATGCATAGTATTTCCGTGACATGTCTATGATGTTTTCTGTCCTCTGATCTATGATATTTATGTGATGTGATGATTGTATGTTCTATGTTGTTTGGAGTCTAATATCGCTTTAAATTGTTTATTTTTAGAAACTTTTTATTTCCCCTATTGATATCTATTTCCTTTTGGTCGATGGCAAAGGGGAGAATAAAGTAAGGCCATATCGATAGGGTAAGTATTAAATCGGGGGAGAATAATTTAATTTAAAATTGAACGTATATACTTGTCATCATCAAAAAGGGGAAGAATGTTAAAACCATATATTTTGATGTTTTATGTATATACTAACCACTTTTGCAAGAAATGATATCAACTTTACAAAGAGACAATTATATCAAAATGAAGACCAAATTGACGCTACGAAGTACTATCAATCATAGTATCTATGTATAGAGGAATAAAGTTGTTAAAATCTCTTCAACGTTTATATATATACACACGATTTCTTAAAAATTCAATTTTCAAAAACATCACAACAAATTTGAAATTCAACCGGTTGAACCATCCAGGTAAGTCGACTGAATCCATGCATGTACACATGAATATCTTTGACTCTTCAGCCGACGGAATGATTATATTCAATAGTCCGAAAAACTGCCTGAAATGAACTATTTCCTTATGGATTTCAAAATTGACGATTCACCTAATTACCATACTCTATTCAGCTGGCTGAATCTGTATAACGTCCAGTTTTTTGAAAGGGTGGCTCTTCTTCATGAAGGGTACATATCTTCAATCAAGAATTGCAGTCCTAACTTTTCACCGTTTCTTTTCACGAATGCAATTATTAAACTCTACATAAAGCAAATTATTTCATTGTTTTCATTATGAAAAATTCTATTTTACACTTCTCTCTATCTTCACTATTGAACTCTCAAGCATTCAATTCTAAACTGCTTTATATTTTTGATCACAGATCTTTCAAGAATATTTTCTTGTGATCAAAATTACTTCCTTTCTTCACGAACTACACGATATACCACAAAGGTAAAGATTATAGGAAGTGTGTAAATTATTGACTTATTAGTGCTATTCAAGGGCATACTTAGTAAAGACACATTTTTGCTATTAATAGTTGAAGTCCTGTTGTAGCATCCACAGGCGGCCGAAGTCCGATTTGATTGTCTTGGCGGTTGAAGTCCGGTTAAGTTATTCATGCAGTGTAATACATGTTCCTCCGGATTAAGTGAGGGTATCGATTAAATCTAGAAGGAGTCTTGGACTGGATGTAAAACAGAAGTTCGAACCGGTATAAAAATCTCTGGTGTCATTTACATTATTAGTTTTACTTTAATATTTATATTCCACACAAGTAAATAGTTTAGCTAATATTTCATATTACACGATCCTTAGTCACTTTCATTTGGTAACAGAGAAGCTCATCTTATAACCGTAACAAAGCTTTTGATATTAAAATAATATGGAAAATGACACAGCATCAATTTGGTTGAAGGTCAATTCACCGCTCGACCACCACTATTTAATGGATTAAACTATAATTATTAGCCAACTAGGATGAGAATTTATATGCAAGCAAATGAATGTAAGAAGAAATAAGTTTTTTCAGTTACATAGGATGATTCAAATTCCTCTTCCACATGAAATAGCGGCAGTGATAGTACTTCAGAACCAGCCAACATATGCTTTATGGCCATAAACAATGATGTAAGTGATCTTACTTTCCGATGATTTAGTTGATATAAATTTAAAACTATTAGATAAACTAAGAAATCTTAAGAGAAAGTATAAAGATTCACTCGAAAGGCTAAATAGAAATGAAATCGAAGTTGATATGTTAAGAGATGAAAAGAAAATCTTAGAAGAAGAACTTGCTATTTCACAAGTATCTTGTCCTAATATTGCTTCTCAACTTACCATGTTAAATAGTGAAATCGAGAGTCAAAAAGAAAAGAATGACACATTATTAATAGAAAATCATGAATTGAAATCAACTGTTAAAATACTAGAATCAGATATTACTAATCTTAAAAAGCTTTTGTTAATATTATCGAAATTGTTTCTAACTTTGATAAAGGCAGAGAAAACCTTTCTACGATTATAAAAAATTCATAATCCACTACCAATAAAAAAGGATTAGGATATTTTTTTTTTTACAAAAGTAGTCCTAGATAGTGTAACTCCCTATACGCAAATGTCAAGAAGAAAAACAATAATCATGAAAAGCTACTTTTAAAATCTATTAGTATAAAGAAAAATACATATCATTCAAAATCTATAATGATTTGGGTACCACAGACTAATAATCATTTGATTAGAAATAAGTATATAAAATCTTTTATGACTTATGTTCATAGGAAAAATAATTTTATTTATAAATGGAATTCAAAACCCTCATGGGTTTGGCTTTCTAAGATCTAACTATTAGGACCCTAACAAAGGAAGTGGGTACCAGCATCATTTCTATATTTTTTGCAGCTGTCAAATAAGAAAAAAGAAAAATGGATACTTGTCAGTGGATGCTCAAAACATATGATGGAAAATAAAGAAATGTCGACAAACATTATCTACTCAGATGGAGGATCTGGCACATTTAGAGATAACACCAAAGGATATATCATCAGCAAAGGCGATGTAAGCAACGGTGGTACATCTAACTTATCTCTTATTACAAATCTTCTGTTAGTTAAGAATTTAAAACACAATCTCTTAAGTATTTGTCAACTTTGTGATAAAGATTTTAAAGTTACTCTTGAAAAAGATAAATATAATATTTATGATAAAGATCAAAATTTAATTTTTGAAGGAAATCGTAAAATAAATATATGTGTCTTAAATATGAAAATTAACCATAACACAAATTTATGTTTAATAGCAAAAGAAAATGATCCTTGGTTATGACACAAGAGATTTTGTCAAATAAATTTTAAAGCTATAAATAAATTATCTAAAACTGATTTAGTGAAAGAATTACCAACGACGAATTATAAAGTAAACAATATTTGTGATGCTTGTCAATTAGGAAAACGAACAGAATCATCTTTTAAATCTAAGAAAATTATTTCTACATTACAACCACATGAACTATTACATTTACAATCAATTAATCATAATAAATATGTATTTGTAATTATAGATGATTTTTCAAGATATAAATGGACAATATTTTTAAAACATAAAGGTGATACTTTGAAAATTTTAAAATCCTTGCCAAAGGAATACAAAATTTCAAAAATTAAAAACATTTAGAGTGACCATGGTGGTGAATTAGTAATGATTTATTTAAAAATTATTGTAACAAGAAAGGAATTTTTCATTAATTTTCATTTTCTAGAACTCCACAACAAAATGGAGTTGTAGAAAGTAAAAATAGAACACTACAAGAATGGGTTATAATTTTACCTAGCAGTAGTAATTTACCAAAATATTTTTGGCAAGAAGGTGTAGCAACTACCTGCTATGTTCTAAATTGTGTCTCCATTCATCCGTTAACTAAACATACGCTATATGAGCCGTTTAATAGAAGAAACCAAATATCTTATATTTTAAAAAATTTGGTTCTGAATTTTTTTATTAAATACAAAAGATCAACTTGGAAAATTCGATCCAAAAATCGATGAAGGAATATTTATTGGATATTCGAAACGAAGTAAGGCTTATGGAATGTGCAATAAAAGAACAAAAATAATAGAAGAAACGCTTCATGTTTCTTTTGGTGAAAATTAAAAATTAAAAATAATGATGAAGATGTTGAAATAAATACAAAACAAAGTAAATCAAAAGATGAAAATATTGTTAATAATGTTGAAAATAATATTAAAAATTGACCCATTGAAAATGAAATAAGTTCTCCACCTAGAGTATTAAGAAATCATCCCATCGAAAATATTATTGGAGAAATAAATACAAATGTAAGGACAAGAAATCAATTAAATCGAATGTGACATGTTGATTTTATTTCTAACATTGAACCTAAAAATGTAAAAGAAGCTTCAACCGATGACTATTGGATTTTAGCTATGCAAGAAGAGCTAAACTAATACTAATAAAATTGACATTTAGGACTTAGTTCCTAGACCTAATGATCTGACAGTTATTTATACAAAGTGGGATTTTAAAAATAAATCGATGAGCAAGGAAATATAACTCGTAATAAAGTTAGATTAGTCGCTCAAGGCTGCAATCAAGAAGAAGGAATAGACTATGAAGAAACATTTGTTCCCGTCGCTTAATTAGAAGCAACATGTACCTTATTAGCCTTCTCTTGTTATCATAATTTCAAATTATATCAAATGGATGTGAAAAATGCCCGTTTTAAATGGTTTTATATAAAATAAAATGTCTATGTAGAACAACCAACTTTGTTTACACATAAAAAATATATCCGGATTATGTTTATAAACTAAAGAAAGCATTATATGGTTCAAAACATGTACCTTATTTTTGGTATGATCGTCTCAAGAGCTATCTTATAAACTCAGGTTTTGAAACTGGAAAGGTAGATAAAATACTTTTCATTAAATAGGATAAGAAATCTATTTTGATAATTCAAGTTTATGTCGGTGATATTATTTTTAGCTCTACAAATGAAAAATTATGTGAAGAACTTTCTAATATTATGAAAAGAGAATTCGAGATGTCACATATGGAAGAACTATCATATTTTCTTGGTTTACAAATTAAACAATGAGTAATGGTACTTTTCATAAATCAAGAGAAATAGTATAATAATTTAATAAAACGTTTTGTTAGGGAAAACACTTCTGCAAAACCAACTCCAATGAGCACTGCAGTCCATCTCGATCGAGATGAAAATGGTAAAAGTATAGATCAAAAACTATATTGGAGCATGATCATTTTTTTACTATATTTGATTGCAAGTTGTCTCATATCATAATGAGTATGTGTCTATATGCACGATTTTAAGAAAATCTTAAAGAATCACATTTGCAAGCCATGAAACCAATTTTGCGCTATTAAGCAACACTAGAGGCTACGACCTCTTTTATCCAATAAGATGTCCTTTTGAATTAGTGTCATAAAGTGATGCTAACATCAGTGGATACCGAAGGATTGAAAGAGTATGAGTGGTGCATGCCACTTCATTGGACAGTCCCTAGTATCCTGGTTTTGTAAGAAGAAAAACTTTATCTCACTCTCGACATGTGAAGCAGAATATATCTCTGCTGCTTTAGCTTGTGCACAAGCTATCTATATGCAACAAACTCTTCAAGATTTCGAAATAAATCTTTCTAATTCAACAATTTATTATAATAACGCAAGTGCAATTAATTTGTCAAAAAATCCAATAAATCATTCTTGAACTAAACATATTGATATCCGACATCACTTTCTACGTGACAACATAGAAAAATGTATTATTTCTCTCCAGTTCGTATCTTCAAAAAATTAAATTGCAAACACATTTATCAAACTATTAAATGAAAATACTTTTATAAAAATAATACGAGAACTTAGAATCGTATCACTACAAGAAATATAATTTTTTAATTTTATTTTCATAGGTAATAAAGAAATAAGTGCATAAAATGTTCAACCAAATTAGAACATCTTCTCTTGCATTACAACCTACTATTTTAGATAAATCATGTAAAGGTCATAAAACCTGTGTTTATATTGACCATTAAAAATAGTAACGGCTAGTTTTTTGAGAGGGTAGCTCTTCTTTATGAAGGGTTACATCTCTTAAATCAAGAGTTGCAGTCCTAACTTTTCACCGTATCTTTTTCATGAATGATTGCAACTACTAAACTCTATCTAAAGCAAATTATTTCATTATTTTCGTTATAAAAAATTCTATTTTACAATTCTCTCTATCTTTACTATTGAACTCTCAAGCGTTTAATTCTAAATTGCTTTATATTTTTGTTCACATGATCATTTAAGAATATTTTCTTATGATCAAAATTACTCTCTTTCTTCATAAACTACATGATATTCCACAAAGAAGAAGATTATAGGAAGGGTGTACATTATTGACTTATCAGTGCTATTCAAGGGAATACTTAGTCAAATACATTTTTTCTATTTATAGTTGAAGTCCTACTGTAGCATCCTCAGGCGGTCGAAGTTCGATTTGATTGTCTAGGTGGTTGAAGTCTTGTTAAGTTGCTCAGGCAGTGTAATACATGTTTCTCTAGGTTAAGTGAGGGTATCGATTAAATCTAGAAGGAGTCTTGGACTGGACGTAAAATAGAAAGTTTGAAGCGGTATAAAAATTTCTGGTGTCATTTACATTATTACTTTTACTTTTGTATTTATATTCCACACAAGTAAATAGTTTAGTTAGTATTTCATATTACACGATCCTTAGTCACTTTCATTTGGTAACAGAGCAGCTCATCTTATAACCATAACAAAGCTTTTGATATTAAAGTAACATGGAAACTGACATAGCGTCAAGTTTTGTTGAAGGTCAATCCACTGTTCGACCACCACTATTTAACGGATTAAACTATAATTATTGGCTAACTAGGGTGAGAATTTATATGTAAGCAAATGGATGTGACACTTGGAATATCACTCAACAATAATATTTTGTACTTACCACTTCTTATGGACAATGGTCAAATACATAGAAATTAGATGTTACTACAAATACTAAAGCTATGAATATGTTATTTTATTCCTTAGATAAAAATGAATTTAATATGGTTAGTATGTGTACTTCAGCATATGATTTTTGAGACCCTCTTAAAGTTACCCACGAAGGTACTAATAAGGTTAAACAAAGCATGATTTCTATAATTAAGAATCAATCTCAGAATTTTAGAATGAAGCAAGATGAAATCATAAATGAGATGTATACTAAATTTGAAAATATATATCACTTACTTCTAGCATTAGGAGAATAATATATGCTGATTTTGATATTGTTTCAAAAATCTTAAACTCTTTAACAGATGAGTGGGAACAAAAAGTCTTAGCAAATGAAGAAGCTAATGACATTTCTACCATAAGACCAAAAGAGTTAACATGAAGTTAATTTGGAGGGAAAAACGAGCTCAAGCTCAAGACATAAAAACATTAGCATTCCAGGCCAAAAAAGAAGAATCTGACAAAGAGAAGATGATATAGTTTTATAGAAAAGAATCTCAAAAAGTTTCTGAAATTTAGAAAGAACAGAAAGTTTAGGAATAACAAAAACAACAAACTGTCATCCTCAACTCTTGAATGCTACAAATGCCATAAAAACGGGCATATGAAGAATGACTATCCAGATCGTAAGAAAGATATGAATAACTACAAAAGCAAGAACGATAGATATAAGAAGAAATAAGTTTTTTCAGTTACAAAAGATGATTCAGATTCCTCTTCTTCATCAGACAGCGGCAGTGACAGTAATTCAGAATAAGACAACATATGCTTTATGGCCATAAACGATGATGGAAGTGATCTTATTTTTGATGATTTAGTTTATATAAATTTCAAGTTATTAGATAAACTAAGAAATCTTAAGAAAAAGTATAAATATTCACTAGAAAGTCTAAATAGAAATGAAATCGAAGTTGATATGTTGAGAGATGAAAAGAAAATCTTAGAAGGACTTGGATTTCACAAGAATCTTTTCCTATTATTGATTCTCAACTTACTATGTTAAATAGTGAAATCGAGAAAAGAATGATAGTATCAATAGAAAATCATGAATTAAAATCAACTGTTAAAATACTAGAACTAAATACTACTATTAATAAAAGGTTACATAATTTACCAAAATTATTTCTAACTTTAGTAAAGGCAAGGAAAACCTTTCTAAGATTATAAAAAGTTCATAATCCACTACTAGGGGAATAGGATATAACAAAATTACAAAAGTAAGAACTAGTCCTAAATAGTGTTACTCTCTATATATAAATGTCAAGAAGAAAAACAATAATCTTGAAAAGCTATTTTAAAATTCTATTAGTAAAATGAAAACTACATATCATTCGAAATCTATTACGATTTCAGTACCAAAGACTAATAATCATTTGATTAGAAATAAGTATATAAATCTTTTATGACTTATGTTCATAGGAAAAATAATTTTCATTATAAAGGAAATTCTAAACCCTCATGGATTTGGCTTCCTAAGACCTAACTATTAGGACCCTAACAAAGGAAGTGGGTACGGGCATCATTTCTATTTTTTTTTGCAGATATCAAATAATAAAAAAGAAAAATGGATACTTGTTAGTGGATGCTCAAAACATATGATGGAAAATAAAGAAATGTCGACAAACATTATCTACTCAGATTAAGGATCTCTCACATTTGGAGATAACTCCAAAGGATATATTATCAACAAAGGTGATGTAAGCAACGATGGTACATCTAACTTATCTCTTATTACAAATGTTTTTTTAGTTAAGAATTTAAAATATAACCTCTTAAGTATTTTTCAGCTTTGTGATAAAGATTTTAAATTTACTTTTGAAAAAGATAAATGTATATTTATGATAAAGATCAAAATTTAATTTTTGAAGGAAATCGTAAAATAAATATATATGTTTTAGATATGAAAATTAACCATAACTCAAATTTATGTTTAATAGCCAAAGAAAATGGTACTTGGTTATGGAACAAGAGATTTTTCCAAATAAATTTTAAAGCTATAAGTAAATTATCTAAAACTAATTTAGTGAAAGGATTACCAAAAATTAATTATAAATTAAACAATATTTGCAATGCTCGTCAATTAGGAAAATGAACGAAATCAAATTTTAAATCTAAGAAAATTATTTCTACATTACAACCACTTGAACTATTACATTTACAATCAATTAATCGTAGTAAGTATGTATTTGTAATTGTAAATTATTTTTCAAGATATAGATGGAAAATATTTTTGAAACATAAGGGCGATACTTTTGAAATTTTAAAATCCTTGCCAAAGGAGTACAAATTTCAAAAGTTAAAAACATTATTAGTGACCATGGTGGTGAATTTGATAATGATTTATTTAAAAATTATTGTAACAAGAAAGGAATTTTTCATAAATTTTCATTTTCTAAAACTCCACAACAAAATGGAGTTGTAGAAAGTAAAAATAGAACATATAAGAATAGGTTATAATTTTACTTAGCAGTAGTAATTTACCAAAACATTTTTGGCAAGAAGGTGTAGCAACTGCCTGCTATGTTCTAAACTGTGTCTCCATTCACCCCTTAGCTAAACCTACGCCATATGAGCTGTTTAATGGAAAGAAATCTAATATCTCATATTTCAAAAAAAATTGGTTCTAAATGTTTTTTATTAAATAAAAAAGATCAACTAGGAAAATTCGATCCAAAAACCGATGAAGAAATATTTATTGGATATTCGAAACGAAGTAAGGCTTATGGAATGTACAATAAAAGAACAAAAATAATAGAAGAAATACTTCATGTTTCTTTTGATGAAAATTAAAAATTAAAAATAACGACGAACATGTTGAAATAAATAGAAAAGAAGTAATTCAAAAGATGAAAAAATTGGTAATAATGTTGAAAATAATATTGAAAATTGACCCATTGAATATAAAATAAGTTCTCCACCTAGATTATTAAGAAATCATCCTATCGAAAATATTATTGGAGAAATAAATATAAATGTAAGGACAAGAAGTCAATTAAATCAAATGTGACATGTTGCTTTTGTTTCTAACATTTTCTTTTGTTTCTAACATTGAACCTAAAAATGTAAAAGAAGCTTTAACCGATGACTATTGGATTTTAGCCATGCAAGAAGAGCTAAACTAATACTAACAAAACGACATTTAGGACTTAGTTTCTAGACCGAGTGATCAGACAGTTATTTATACAAAGTGGGATTTTAAAAATAAAGCCGATGAGCAAGTAAATATAACTCGTAATAAAGCTAGATTAATCGCTCAAGGCTATAATCAAGAAGAAGGAATAGACTATGAAGAAACATTTGCTCCTGTCGCTCGATTAGAAGCAATATATAGCTTGTTAGCCTTCACTTGTTATCATAATTTTGAATTATATCAAGTGGATGTGAAAAATCCCCTTTTTAAATGTTTTTATAAAAGAAAATGTCTATGTAGAACAACCATCTTTGTTTACACATGAAAATTATCCAGATTATGTTTATAAACTAAAGAAAGCATTATATGGTTCAAAACAAGTACCTCATGCTTGGTATGATCGTCTCAAGAGCTATCTTATAAACTCAGGTTCTGAAATTGGAAAGGTGGATCAAATACTTTTCATTAAACAGGATAAGAAAGATACTTTAATAATTCAAGTTTATGTCGACTATATTAGTTTTGGCTCAACAAATGAAAAATTATGTAAAGAATTTTCTAATATTATGGAAAGAGATTTCAAGATGTCACATATGGAAGAACAATCATATTTTCTCGGTTTACAAATTAAACAATGAGTAATGGTATTTTTCATAAATCAAGAGAAATGCTATAATAATTTAATAAAATGTTTTGTTAGGGAAAACACTTCTGCAAAACCTACTCAAATGAGCACTGCAGTCCATCTCGATCGAGACGAAAATGGTAAAAGTATAGATCAAAAACTATATTGGAGTATGATCAGGTTTTTACTATAATTGATTTCTAGTTTTCCCGATATCAAAATGAGTGTATGTTTGTATGAACGATTTCAAGCAAACCCTAAAGAACCACATTTGCTAGCCGTGAAACCAATTTTGCGCTATTTAAGAAACATTAGAGGCTACGACCTCTTTTATCCGATAGGATGTCCTTTTGAATCAGTATCATGCAGTGATGCTGACATCGGTACCATGGTTTTGTAAGAAGCAAAACTTTGTCTCACTCTCGACATGTGAAGTAGAATATATCTCTGCTGCTTTGGCTTGTGCATAAGCGATCTATATGCAACAAACTCTTTAGGATTTCGAAATAAATCTTTCTAAATCAACAATTTATTATGATAACATAAGTGCAATTAATTTGTCAAAAAATTCAATAAATCATTTGCGAACTAAACATATTGATATCCGACATCACTTTCTATATGACAACGTGGAAAAAGATATTATTTCTCTCCAATTCGTATCTTCGAAAAATTAAATTGGAGATATATTTACCAAACTATTAAATGAGAATACTTTCATAAAAATAAGACGAGAACTTGGAATTGTATCACTACAATAATTGTAATTTTTAATTTTATTTTCATAGGTAATAAAAAAATAAAAGCATTAAATATTCAACCAAATTGGCACATCTTCTCTTGCATTTCAACCCATTATTTTAGATAAATCATGTAAAGGTCATAAAACTTGTGTTTATATTAACCATTAAAAATGCATATATAAGTCACAGGTTACAAATCAAAAGGAAATATTAAACACTCAAAATATTTCTAAAAATAGAAATCAATTATATATAAGAACAAAATGAGTGTAGATGAAATAAATAAAAAACGAAAATCATCTTTTCAGATAAAAAATATCTTCCTAAGAAAATTCTGCGTACTTGTCCATTGATTTCAGCTCATCCACTACCACACCTTCCAATAACTCAACTCCTATGTATATTCCCATATGCGTTACACCTTCTCCAAATCATCGCATTGGTTATACTCCGAATGGAATACGAGTGAGAATAATTATAGATTTTGGTTCACCTTCTACACAACATCAAATAGATAATATAGATCATTTTTAATAAGAAATAACAAGTGTTCAATGCGAAATGTGTTATGAACAAAAAAATCAAGCAGCTTGTTTAGGTTTCCTTGAGAAATTTGCTGTTAATATTTATGGTCATTCTCCAACAAAAAATAACATCCAGAGACAATCGCCTCGTCGCATAGAAGCACCTCCGCCTAATCTATGGGAAAAAGGTCCATCGACCGAACTCACTCCCATTCGTAAAAACTTTTGCCCCCTCTCAAACCATTGAAGGAGAAGACAAAAGTTGAACTAGATTCTTTCAAAGGTTGAAAGAATCCAAGTCTTCTGAAAATAAATAAATTCCTATACAATGGAGTGCTTAATAATACACACACACAGATATATATATATATATATATATATATATATATATATATAGTTTCAATATAGTAAATAATATGTTGTACTTAAAATTTATAGAATAAAATTGTTGAAATTATTTAATATGAGAATAAAACTCTTAAAAGATAGTAGATTTAATCGACTGTACGCCTTAGTTCAAACGGTTGAATTTTCAAAATTCCATCAAAATTTTCCGAATTCAGTCGGTTGATCCCAAAAATTCAAATGAAGGAATCAACCCAATTTTGGCCTATTTCTTTACTGGTTTTGTTTTTAAAGCATTCAGCTGGCCACCAAAGCATTACAACTGGCTAAACATTCAACCAACCCATATCTCCACTCAACAATCATACGGCTGAGTTGCTTCTACCAGCCGGTTGATTCATTTAATTTTTTTCTTTTAAAATAACCAGCATGTCTTTTATGGCACCCATTTTATTCTCCACCAACCAGTATATCCACTCAACCCTTCATTTTCTCATCACTCTTCATTTTAGCAATTGAAAACCCATTCTCCTTAAAAAAAATCACATTTTTACCACCAAACCTCTGTTCAAATCAAACAGTGGCTCCAAGACCCAAAATATCAAGACAAGCCTCCACTTCTACTAGCCTATCTCAAGACCAAATCAGAGCATGTCTTAATAATGATACCATTGTTACAATACTCAATAGCACGAAGAATTCAAAAATCTTTAAAGGAGCTTTTATGAAATTCGCTGATATTAATGGATATGGAATTTGAGAGATCCGGAGGCAAATATTTTAATTCTCTTATAGGGTATGATGCTAACAATTTCAAGATTTACCCTCTTTTAATTAAACTTTTCTTCGCAAACATGAAATTAGATCATCAAAATCCATAGAATAAAATTGATTATTTTTGGACTATAGTTTATGGTGTTAAGATTTATTTTTCTCTACAATGTTTAGGACACATTTTGAGATGTCCACCTCAAGGCTTAGTATTAAAGAAATTGAAGTTAACATGTTTCATCAAGATGAAGTGTCGTATAAATTTCTATCCAACGATAGGACCGAACTAAAATCTAGTGCATTGCGTCCAAAAGCTAGGTTAATTCATCGTGCTCTTATCTGATCACTTCAACCTCGAAGCGGTTACTACGAAAATGTTTATAAAAGGGATTTTCAATCTCTATACAATTTACTTTTCTCAACCTGCAAAATTGGGGTAAGATAATTTTAGAAGAATTTGAGACTGTTAAACATAGAAGAAATTATAAAACAATTCATTATGGAGCATATACTATGCGTATCTTGCAAAATTTTGGAGTATTTCGAGTTCACAACAATAAGCGAACTCAACTCCAAAACAATGAGTCCCATGTGTCTTCCATAACGTCCTACAAGTGATGACATAATTACCTTTCAACTATGGGTTGCAAACCATGACCAAGGTGTTACACAACCCCATGCCAGTAGCGTTGGTTACTCCTTCCAAGGACCGCAAGCTCAAGGGGATGATAATAAAATTGAAGAAATCAATGTGGATGCCCTTCCAAATAAGCTTTTGTTACCTTATCTCGAAACCAAAGTAGGCTTTTTCATAGTTTAACCAAAATTGAGCACAACATGTCAAAAACTAACAAAAAGATCAATTCCATCAAAGGCTTCTTAAACAAGATTTGGGATAAGCTTTCTCTCTCTTTGTCCACATCTGCTACTCCTCATACTTCATCAACTGGAGATACTGAAAATCCGGCTAGTTTCACTTGGATAACTTTTGAAGACAAAGACGAAGGAGGTAACTCTGAAAGCCAAGAGTTTTGATTGTTCTCTATATCATGATATGTTTTTATTATCGGCTTATTATGACTCTTATTTATCCTCTGTGTTTAACTCTTTAAAAAAATTTGTGTTGTAATGTTTGTGATAACTTGATCGTTGTGTTTCTATGATGTTATGTTGAATATTTATTCGTCATGTTATTATGCATGGTATTTCCCTGACATGTCTGTGATGTTTTATATCCACTGATCTGTGATGTTTTACGTGATGTGATGATTGTATGTTTTGTGCTATTTTGAGTCTAATACTGCTTCTCGTAAATTATTTACCTTTACGAACATTTTACTTCTCCTATTGATATCTATTTCCTTTTTTTCGATGACAAAGCAGGAGAATAAAGTAAGGCCATGTCGATAGGGAAGGATCAAGTTAGAGGGGAGAATAACTCAATTTAAAATTGAACTTATATAGTTGTCATCATCAAAAGGGGAAGAATGTTAAAGCTTTATATTTCGATGATTTGACAGTGATAATTATATAAGTATATATCGTATATATTAACCACTTTTGCAAGAAATGATGTCAACTTTACAAAGAGATAATTATATCAAAATGAAGACCAAATTGATGTTACAAAGTGCAATCAAACATAACGTCTATGTCTAGAGGTATAAAGTTTTTAAAATCTCTTCTATGTGGTATACACACATACATGATTTCTCAAAAATTGAATTTTCAAAAAAATCACAAAAAATTTGAAATCCAGTCAGCTTAATCACCCAGATCAGCCGACTAAATTTGTGCATGTACACAAGAATATCTTTATAGCCGACCGAAAGACTGTATTCATGCGGTTGAAAATGGCCTAAAATGAACTATTTCCTTTCAGATTTCAATATTGTTGACTCAGTGGGCTGCCACACTCTATTCAGCCGATTGAATCTTTATAACGGCTAGTCTTCTAAAAAGGTGCCTCTACTTCATGAAAGGTTACATCTCTTAAATCAAGAGTTGCAGTCCTAACTTTTGACCATTTCTTTTAACAAACGATTGCAACCATTAAACTCTATACAAAACAAATTATTTCATTGTTTTCATTATAAAAAATTCTATTTTTCAATTCTCCCTATCTTTACTATCAAACTCTAAAGCATTCAATTCCAAACTACTTTATATTTTTAATCACATGATTATTCAAGAATATTTTATTATGATCAAAATTACTTCTTTTCTTAACAAACTACACAATATACCACAAACAAGAAGATTATAGAAAGGGTGTATGTTATTGACTTATTAGTGCTATTCAAGTGCGTACTCGGTCAAATATATTTCTGCTATTTATAGTTGAAGTTTCATTGTAGTATCCTCAGGCGGTTGATGTCCAATTCGGTTGTCAATGCGGTTGAAGTCCAGTTTAGTTGCTTTGGCGGTGTAATACATGTTCCTCCCAGTTAAGTGGCGATTAAATCCAAAAGGAGTCAGTGTCTGGACGTAGGATAGGAAGTTCGAACCAGTATAAAAATCTCTCTGCTGTCGTTTACATTACTATTTTACTTTTATATTTATATTCCACACAAGTAAATAGTTCAGCTAATATTTCATATTACATGATCCTTGGTCACTTTCAACAAGTATCTAGAAAATATTATATATTAATAGTCACTAAATTTAGTTGATGAAATTTATAGAATATGCGATAGTTCCAGATTTCTAAATAACTTTGCAAGTAAAATGGTAAATTGAATTATCGCAGTTAAACATCATCAGAGTTGCAAATAACGTGTCGCAATGTGAATTTCTATACATCATCAGAGTTTTTGGTTTATAAATAAAAGTGTAATAGTTGAAATAACAAGGAATACAACTAAAATAAAAGAGATGTATAAAATAGGAATATTTATCGTATTTGTACTGCCTATTTCAATAACCATGAAAAGTTAATTCCTTATAACTCCATACGTAACACAAATTTATTTTTTTGGATAAGATATAAAAATCTACAATGTTTACCATTTTATTTGGAAGAAATTTAATTCCAATGCATTAAAATACAACAAATCTCTATGTGTAAATTAAAAAAAAAAAAATGTGATAAAAATAGTCTAAGAAAAGTATGTATAATTTAAGTAAAACGCAAGTGAAATAGCTAGAAATGAAAAGATAGACAAGTCATAATTTAAAATAAAAAGGATATAGATAGACTTCTAAAACAAAGCAGGGGATTAAAGGTTAAAAAGGAATAGGAATAGAAAGTTGAATAATGAGGGTAATGGAAAGTGAATGAGAAAATAGATTTAAAGGAAAGCGGCAGATCACCTCAAATTAAATAAGATGTAAACGCATAGAAAACCAAAAAATATTGTCAATGGTGAACGGTAGAGGCGTAATAATTAAATAAGAATGAATGAAGATTATATGTATGTATGTGTTTATATATATATATATATATATATATATATATATATATATAGCCTTAAGTATGTGTTTATGGTGGGTGTGAATTATATAAGTAAGTAAATAACTTAAATAGATAAGAATGACATAGTCATTATGATGGGTAAGAATGCGAGATCAGTAATATTACACAATAGAAGTTTGCCCACCGCGATGGGACACCAACAGTAGTGTATACATTAAACTGACGTGGGACATATCCAACAAAAGAAACCGAGGAGTATAACAATTGCATATAACTTTGGGATATACTCAATGAATTAAGGGGAAGGTATTGCCTTGATTGCATTAGGCAATCTAAATTGGATGGTAAACGGCTCTATGCTATGTCAGTATGTGTTGGTACCAAATCAAGAGTAGGAGCTTGTAACATGCCCCATTTGGAGGCCAAAACTAACTGCCATAGATGCTATAATCATTCATAATCATTAATTCTCGGTAAACAAATATAGTAATATTAGATATATTGATATAATAGAAATGTGGATTTTAAAAAAAAAATCATATAATAAATTTCTCATTCCACTTCAAATCACATTTTAAATTCATTACATAATCCAAATTCATAAGCCACATTTAGAGAAATATAATTATTATAAAATACGCCAAGAGCGACATATGTAGATGCCCCTTTGGTTGATCAGAGTCTAAATATCGTGTAACACCCCATATTTTGGTAACATTATTTAGAATATTTAATTAGCTAAGTAAAATAAATTAATGTGTTAATTAGAGAATTGAGATTTGATTTTAATTAAGGGTTAGCAATGTCATTTAAACAATGAATTAAAAGAAAAGTTAAAGTGAAATAGCAGAGGGGTAAAATGGGAAAGAGACCCTTCTTATACCCTAAACCCTTGGCCATGTATCCTATAAACGTTCATTTTCCATTCATCGAATTTCTTTTAAACTTGAGGCCAACCACCATTAACAAGAGCAAGCTGAAAAAGATTTGTACAAGTAAAGGAAGAAGCTTAATCATATCAAATCCATTCACATCCCAATCTCTTTAATCTCTAAAGCTAAGGTGAGTAATGTTTACATCTCTTATTTCTTGTTTTTTTCTATTTAAGATGAAATCCAAAATGTTTTGCAATGATTTTCCATGTTTTTGAATGATGGAATAATTATATATACACTTGTTGATGATTAATGCATGTTCGTATTGATTTTATGATATGTTTAAATATGGAAAACCTATTAAATTACATCCAAATGCCTTGTGAATTTTATATAGAACAGAAATAATATTTTAGATATGGGTTTCAATTTTCAGAATTTATGTGGAATTTATATAAATTTTCTAGTGATTATTTTGGGTTAAAAATTATTTAGGGTTAAATAATTAATGGTTTGGGTCTAAAATTTATATAAATTAGTAAACATATAAAAAGTGATTTTCTAGAATTTTCCTAAGTATTTTAATGGATATATAAAATTATTTAAGGTATGTGACTTAAATGTTTTATATATTTATAAAAAGGAGAAGGGATATTTTGTAAAATAATTCAATTTTTTATTTTTGGAAATTGGTAATACTTTTAGAAAAGAGAAATTTGCAACCAATCATAATTTGACAAACAATGTAGGTTGGGTACAAAGAAATAGTTTAAAAGGACAAATATACATGTTTTTCACTATTTCGATGCTTTCGGCATCAGGCTTTCGCCTTCTTACCTTCGCCTCAGACTCGATCAAAACCAATGCACATGGTATCAGGTAACTGGTACATTATGAATTGGTTATAGGCGGAAGGTATAGGGTCGAAACTAGGGGTTCCGAAGGGGTTAGAGCGATACCTTGCTTTTAAATAAAAATGGCCTCCTTGCTTTCGACTAAATAGCTTTTGACTAAGTTGGCTTTCGACCATGTCAATTGGTTTTAAAGAAATGGTTTTGGTGGGGATGCGCCTTTGCTTTTAAATATTTCTTTTGAACTAATTTGAAACCCATGACTGCCTCTTTCTACCTTTCGACCTAGATTGGTTTCGACGGTGTTGCTTTGCTTTTTAAACTTGACCACTTCTCCAATGCTTTCGAAAGGATGGTTTTGACACCTTCAGTTCTTTACTTAGGAATGCTTTCGATAGAGACGCTTTCGACTTATATGATTAAATGACCCTTTTTCTTTGAATTGAAGTATAACCCAAATGGTTTTGAAAGATACGGTTTTAATGGTTTCGAAAGGTGTTCCCATATGTTTTAAATTGAACCCAAGTGCTTTTGAAAGGGTAGAGTTTCGACGCCTTCGAAAGGTGTTAATGAATTGTTTTGCAGTGGTGGTTCCCCAAGGGCTTTCGAAAGGTTTAGGGTTTTAATGCTTTCGGAATGGTTTTAAATGCAGGTTTCGAAGGGGTGGTTCCCCAATGATTTCGAAAGGTTTCAAAGGAAGGTTTTCCAATGGTTTAGAAAGGTCTAAGAGGAAAGATTTTTTCAATGTTTTCGAAAGGCATGGTTTAAAGGTTGTAAAGAAGGATGTCTAATGTTTTAAAGCTTTCGAATGAAAGGCTTTAATACTTTCGAAAGGGTTACTTTCAATGGTTTCAAAAGGGGTACTTTTAATGGTTTCGAAAGGGTAACTTTCAAAGGTTTCAAAAGAGTTGTCTAAAGGTTTTAAAAAAAAAGGTTCGAATATACTAACTGAGCAGCACAACCTAAGTGTTTTTAAGTTAAATGGGTTTTAACTTATTTTGAAGGGATACGTAATCCTCATTAAATTTCATCAAAGTATATATAACATGGAAAAATAGCTTAGAGTGAAGCTAAGAATATATCTTCCTTGCATAAGTATGATTTAAAAGGTTCAATCATTTTGAAAAGATTTTCAAGAAAAAAGATGAAGGGTTGTTAACCCTAAGAAAATGATTTGGACAGATTTTCCATTTTGATTCAAACAGTTTGTCCAGTTTGAGGACAGTTAGTCAAGTTTGCGAACAGTCAGTCCAGTTTGTGGGCAGTCTGCCCAGCTTTTGGACAGATAGTTTATTTATTACTTGTGGATAGATAGTCCATTAATTACCTGATTATAGCTTAATGGACATAGCTATTATTATTATTATTATTATAAACAATTTGATTAGCCAATTTAGTTGTAGGAAAAGGTTTGCAAAATATAAGATTTGAAGAGGATATTAGTAAGGGAAAACCTATTCCGCCAAGTGGCATGGTCTCACTTAATACCAACAAACTGAGATGTAACAATATTATTCACACCAGACTTTATGTCTGACTCGAAGTTTTTGTTTCCCCTTAAGCTCTTGAGGGCTCAAAATTGATTTGAGTACGCTAAGGGTTGAGATTTACAAGTTTTAGTTTTGGCGAATAAAGCTTCCAAAGACGAGCAGGTGGATGTCAAATAGATAATTAGGAGTTGTAGTTTATTCTATTTGTTTCCGCTATGTGTATAAAGTCAGATATGACTATATGCTTTGATCAACCAAGAAGGAATCGTCATATGTCGCTCTTGATGTATTTCTGTAATTATTATTGATCTTTACCAGGAAAATATTATGGGATTATGTAACTTAGGTATGAATTTGTTTTGAAATGTCATCAGTAAAAGTTTGTTTTTTGAAATCTGTGATTTTGTTCATATTCAAGTGGTTCTTTATGGATACCATTTGCATTTCCGTATTTTGTCACCAGAAGTTAATACTATAAATGACTGCAGCATCTGCAGCGCTTAGCTTTTGGCCCCCAGATATGAGATGTTACAATTTGGTACCAGAGCATAGGTTTATGAAAAACTTTAAACTAAAAATGTTTTTTTTAAAACGTAATCCTAAGGAATTAGAGTAAGATTGGGGTATGAGATATTGCTATAATGACATACTTGTATTTGCAATGTATAAGCATACGTTTTATCTCTAGTCTCCTATCTTTATTAGGTTATTTTTCTGTATCTCATGAGTTTGAATACAGATATGGACAGTAGAAGAGGAAGAGTTAACCCAAGAGGGGAGCACCGATGGGAATGCCAGACCTAATACGAGGAGGACCCAAGGTCAGGCACAAGGAGAGAATGTGGGTGTAGGAGTCCCATAAGTTGACGTGGGAGCTATGTATCAATTTTTTGTGAATATGATGCCAGCCGGAATTGCAGCTGGAGTGGTAGGAGGAGATGCTGCAGGAGCAGTGGTTCCAGAAGTTTTGCTAGCTAACCATTATGCTAAGCTGAGTGGAGATTGTACTAAGCTTGGAGGAAAGCCATTTCTAGGGACCTGTGTGGTTAATGCACCGCTATTACCCCGCTATATTTCATAGCGGGTTTCTACTGCTATGATTTTTCCATGTAGCCCCAAAATATGCCTTTTCGCTTTAAGCCCCTCTATTTCCGCTATATCCCGTTATTACCGCTATATTCCGCTATATCTTCTTTAATAAAATGAATTGAAAAATTGCATTTATACATTATTAAAATTATGAAACTAATTTATTTGATTTAATTTTTAATATATTTTCAGAAATGAAAATACTCTAATATTCTACTAAATTCAGTTATGTTATATAACAATTTTACATTTATTTAAAGCATATTCACACATGTTTTTATTTAAAACTATTTATGTATTAATTATAATTCAATTAAATAATATTTCTTCATTTATTTACCATTTATATATTTGTAAAAACATCAAATACAAGTTTTATATGCTATTTTAGAGTCATCCGCTATATCCCGCTATATCCTCGCTGTATCCCCGCTATGAATCTGCTGAGCGCATTAACTGCACAGCTAGGGACAGAGGATGTTATAAAGGTGGAGAATTTGTTGTTGCACTGTGAGAGAATCTTTGCATTCTTGGAGCTCAATGATGAGTAGAAGAGGAGGCTTACTTCTAGATAGCTTTAGGGAGTAGCTTTGTTTTGGTGGAACAGTGTGACGGCTAGTATGGATGAGGAAACCTTGACATATGTAGATTTCAAGGGGAGGTTCCAAGAGAGGTTTATGTATACGATGGCACTGTTAGCTCTGATCAAAAAGTTTGCTACGTTAGAGCAAGGAGAGATGTATGTTCTACAGAATGCTTGATGGTTTGAGGAATTGGCCATATATGGGTATGCTTCAATGGATTCAGTGATGAAGAGGAATGAGAAGTTTATTAGGGGGTTGAAGCCTAAGTTAGCAAGGGCTACATTACCTCATATTAGAAATACTTCTGATTTTGTATGGAGATGGCCTAAAGGAATGAGGAGATGCTTGATTCTCTAAAGAAGATTGAGACTAAGGAGGTCCAGGTTGGGCAGAGTCAGAAGATGAAATTTTTCCCCAGAAGGGTGCTCAGAAGGGTGGAGCAGCTAAAAAAGAGAGGTCTATGGTTGTCTGTTTTAAGTGCGACAAGAAGGGACATTTGCGAATGAGTGTCATGCTGGAAAGGCAAAGGAGCTGGCTAGGAAGATGAATGTCCGGTGCTTCAATTGCAACCAGATGGCCACTATAAGAATCAATGCAAGGAGCCCGTTAAGGATGGAAAGTGCAAGGTTTATGCATCGGAACCTGCTACTTCAAAGCCAACAGCTCAGGAGAAGGGAATGGCAATTTTGGGAGGTACGTTTAGGTTCATGGTATGTATGTTAGCGTTCTATTTGATACTGGTGCATCACATTCTTTTATATCTAGATGTTTGATAGATAAGCTTAACCTAGAATCCACATATTTAGTTACTTCCTAACAGGTTGCGAATCCAATAGGAGGGTCTGCAACTCTAGGGTTGAGATGTGACCAGTTAAATTTTGACTTGTTAGGTCATATTTTGTTCGCAGTTTGCATGTCTTTGATTTTTTGGGGTTTGGAATTATTCTTTTTATGGATTGGTTAAGTAAATACGATGCTTCGATTTTTTCCATGATAGAAGAATATTTCTTAGGCACCCTAATTATAGCAACATGATTGTTTATACCATAGGAAGCCTTAGCAGTGAGATAAATGCCTTATTGGGTGTTACGGAATTGGAAGATGAGCTGGATCGAGTTTTCATGGTTAGAGAATTCATGGATGTTTTTGAGCCTGTAGTTGGATTGCCACCGAATTTAGCCATTGAGTTTTAAATAGATTTGGTTTCGGGAGCAGAACCAGTGAGTAGGCCGCCAGGAAGGATGATGACTACAGAAGTGAGGAAGTTGAAGGTGCAGTTAGTGAATCTAGAAGGTAAGAGTTTTATCAGACCGACACCTGTAGTTTTTCTACGAAGCTGGATGGATCATTAGGGCTATGTATCGATTACCATAAGTTGAATGAGAATTCGATAAAGAATCGATATCCATTGCCGAGGATTGACGATTTGTTCGATCAGTTAAGTGGAGCTAAGGTTTTTCCAATTGGATTTGGCGAAAGGGTTCCACCAATTGAGAGTGGTAGAGGACAACATTCCTTTGACAACATTTCAAACTAGGTATGGCTCGTATGAGTGGTTAGTGATGCCATTCAGGTTAACAGATGCACCTTCTTTATTTGTAGATTTGTTCAACCGAGTTTTTCGAGAGCACTTGGATAGGTTCATATTGGTTTTTATAGACGATATCTTGATATACTCTAAGGATGAGAAGGAGCATGAAGTTCATCTTAAAGTGGTGCTTCAGACATTGAGGCAGCATCAACTGAAAGCAAAGTTTTCGAAGTGTAATTTCTGAAAGGAGGAAGTGAAGTTTCTTGGTCATGTTGTCTCAAGGAAAGGGTTTTCAATAGATCCGACTAAGCTTGAAGCGGTGATTAGTTGGAAGAGACCCGAGACAGTGACTAAGATAAAGAGTTTCCTTGGATTATCTGGTTATTATTGGAGATTCATGAAGGATTTCTTATGGATAGCAGCATCGATGACTAAGCTAGCGAAGAAGGATGTGAAGTTTTTGTGGACCGATAAGTGCGATGAAGCATTCTAGAGTTTGAAACACTTATTGACCCATGCACCAGTTTTGGTTGTCCAGGAAGGGAATCAGGATTTGTTGGTTTATACAGATGCATGTGGAACAGGATTTGGAGCTGTGCTGATGCAGAAAGGTAAAGTGATTGCATATGCTTCTAGACAGCTTAGACCGCACGAGGTCAGATATCCCACGCACAATTTGGAACTGGCTGCAGTGATTTTCGCATTGAAGGTATAGAGACATTACCTTTTAGGAGAGAGGTTTGAGTTATATACAGATCATAAGTCGCTAAAGTATTTGTTCTCTCAGAAGGAGTTGAACATGAGATGTGGTTAGAGTTCATTATCGCTTTGGATTTTGGAATTAAGTACACAACGGTGAAAGGCAAAAAATTTGCGGATGCACTTAGCAAGAAACATCAGAATGCAGTGTAGCCGATGACTGTTGAGTGGAAAGATTTAGAAGCATTTTCAACTGTAGAGTGCAGTGGAGATCCGAGGCTGGGTTTAGTGGAGAGATTATTATATTATCTTGTTTGGAAGTTTAACCAGTGATGATCGAAAGGATTGCTTCTGAATAGGAGGAGGATCTAGTGTTAGCTGAACGGATCAGGAATTTGAGAGATGGAACCGAGAGTGATGACATGAAAGATTTCAAGCTTGACTAGAATAGGTGGTTGAGAAAGAAAGGGAAATTATGTGTTTCAAGTGTAGGAAATGCAAGGAAAGAGGTCTTGGAGGAATACCATCGTTTGAAGTTCACTATCGATCCAGGAGGGACTAAGATATATCGGGATATGAAGACAAGTTTCTTCTGGAAAGGTATGAAACGAGATATTGGCTTATGGGTACAACAGTGCTTGAATTGCCAACAGGCAAAATCCGAACACCAGAAGCCAAGTGGATTGCTTTGGCCATTGGATATTCTAGTATGGAAGTAGGATATTATTTCCAGGGATATTATTGACGGCTGCCAAAGTCGAATGAAGGAAATGAAAGTATATGGGTCATAGTGGATAGACTGACCAAGAGTCCCCATTTCATTTCAATTAAGTCAACCAGAACGACGCCTGTTTTGGCGAAGTTGTTCATGAAGGATGTGGTTATACTGCATGGAATTCCTAGTAGTATAGTTAGTGATAGGGATTCCTTATTCACTAGCTAGTTCTGGAAGAGTCTGCATGAAGTTTTGGGAACTAAGCTCAAGATGAGTACCGCTTACCATCTGCAGATAGATGGGTAAACGAAAAGAGTTAACCAAAGGTTGGAAGATTTTTTAAGAGCTTATTAGCTTTTAGAGGAACCTAGGAAGGCCATCTACATTTAGTTGAGCTTTCGTATAACAACAGTTATCAGACTAGTATTAGGATAGCACCTTGAGAATCTTTGTATGGAAGGCCATGCAAATTCCCGTTTGTTGGTTGTAGACTGGGTACAGGTTGGTTCTTGGTCCAGATTTAGTTAGTGAAACTATAGAAAATATTAAGGTCATTCATGCTAGAATGAAGGAGGCTCAGTCTAGGTAGAAGAGTTATGCAGAAAAGAGATGGATAGACTTTGATTTCTCAGTTGGAGATCAGGTTTTCATCAAGGTGTCACCGTGAAGGGTGTGATCAGATTTGGAAGATTAAGAAAGTTGGCAGTCAAGGTTTGTTGGACCTTTTCGTATTGTTAAGAGGCTCAGGAAACTCGCATATAGAGTCAAGTAACCAAGCAGATTGGTAGGAGTCCATGATGTTTGTCATGTTTCTCATCTTATAAAGTGTGTTAAAGACCCAGAGACTACTATTGCACCGACTGTGCTAGATAATTTAGCAGTAGAACCAGACTTGACTATAGTTAGAAAGTGGATTCGCGTTGTTGCAAGAAGTGAGAAGAGACTTAGAACCAAGACCAACGGATTAGTTAAAGTTCAATGGAGTGATGATGATAGGGACTGTACTTGGGAGAGTGAGAACGGGATTAGAGATATTTATCCTAACTTGTTTGATGATATGTTTTACCTCTTTGATTGATTTGTTTTGTGTCGTGTCGTAATTTCGAGGACGAAATTCTTTAAGGAGGGGAGTTTGTAACACTCTAATTTTTGGTAACTTTATTTAGGATTTAAGCTAAATAAAATAAAATAATATGTGATTAGGGGGATTGAGATTTGATTTTAATTAACGGGTAGTCGTGCCATTTGAACAATGAATTAAACGAAAAGTTAAAGTGAAATAAAAGTGGGGTAAAATAGGAAGGATGCCATTTTTATACCCAAAACCCTTGGCCGTGTATCCTATACAGGTTCATTTTTCATTCATCAAATATTTTAAAACTTAAGGGCAGCCACCATTAACAAGAATAAGAGGAAAAATGTTAAGACAAGCAAAGGAAGAAGCTTAATCAAATCCAATCACATCTCATTCTCTTTAATCTTTGAAGCCAAGGTGAATAATGTTTACATCTCTTATTTCTGGATGATTTCGGTTTTCTATGAAATTACAAATGTTTTGCAATGATTTTCCATGTTTTTGAATGATGGAATGATTATATATATATATATACACTTGTTGATGATTTATGCATGTTCATATTAATTTTATGATATGTTTTAATGTGAAAAACCTATTAAATGACATCCAAATGCCTGGGAAATTTTTATATAGACCAGAAATGATATTTAAGATATGGGTTTCGATTTTCAGAATTTTCGAATTTATGTCGAATTTATATAAATTTTCTAGTGAGGAAAAGTTATTTTGGGTTAAAAGTTATTTACGGTTAAATAATTAGTACTTTCAGTCTGAAATTTATATATGTTAGAAAACATATAAAAAGCGATTTTCTGAAATTTTTGTAGAACTTTTCTAAGTGTTTTAATAGATATATAAAATTATTCAAGATATGGGACTTAAATGTTTTATATGTCTATAAAAAGGAGAAGGGGTATTTTGTAAAATAATTCAATTTTCACCATTTCGATGCTTTTATATGTCTATATTGGTAGTACTTTTAGAAAAGAGAAACTTGCAACTAATCTTTGTTTGAAAACAAGGTAGGTTAGGTACAAAGAAATAGTTTAGAAGGACAAATATACATGTTTTTCACCATTTTGATGCTTTCGGCACCAGGCTTTCACCTCCTTACCCTTGCCTCCGACTCCATCGAAACCAATGCACACGGTATTAGGTAACTAGTATGTAGTGAATTGGATATAGGCCGAAGGTATAGGGTCTAAAATAGGGCTTCCAAAGGGGTTGGAGCGATACCTTGCTTTTAAATAAAAATGCACCTTCTTGCTTTCAACTAAATAGCTTTCAACTGGGTTGGCTTTCGGCCAAGCCAATTGATTTTAAAGAAATGGTTTCGATAGGCTTGTGCCTTTGTTTTTGTGATGACCCGGAATTTGAAAGCAATATCAATTTAATAATCTGAAATAAAAATTAAATTGATTTAATAATCTTTGTAATAAGATTTGAATTAATTTAATAATTCAATAAAATAAATAGTTAATTGATAGATTTTATTCTTTTTAAATCTAATAATTGTTTTCTATTTATAATATATATAGAATATTGTATATATTGTATATAGATCTTGTTTTAATCCGATTAATAAATAAACCCTGTTCTCTATAAATTATGTATCTTTAGTAAAAATTGGAAATTATGATTTTATTTAAAAGTTAAACTTTTAAAATAAATATGGTTTTAAATACATAAGAAAATTATTAAAATATGATTTAAAATATGTGAAATTCAAGTTTAAAATTTAAATAAATAACAATGAGGTTATTTTGAGTTTCTTTTAAATATAATGTGGTGATAAATAATTTATTAATAAAGAAGATAATTTCTTTTTATAAGTTATTTATGGTTATTTAATATTGTTATTTCCAAAAATATAATAATACATTGTTTCAACAAAAAAAATTATAATATTGTTTTTCAAAAATTTAAATTGTGTAGTTATATTTGTAAATAAACTAGATTTCAAAAATTCAATTTGAACATGAATTCAAAATTTTAAATCTAAAGTATAATTGTTTTTAATTTATTTTGAATCATTTGTATAAGTTTAATATTTATTCATTTTAAAAAATTATCTACATATAAATAAATACATGTTAACTAATGAACTAAACAAAGATTCACTTTTATCTTATATTAACATGATAACTAAATAACTAATTAGCATTTAACTATAACTAAATTACTTAATTATAACAAATTAAAATTTAAGACAAATGTAAACTTTTTACAAATTAAAAGAACAAGTGCTAATTCATAAACATGATATTGTGACAAATGTTAAAAACTAAGAAACAAGTGTCCTAATTTATCTTTTTCATTTTTCTTTTGATAAATCAAAAATTTACGTATATTAACACATCTCTTTTCACTTCATATTCTTTTCTATTCTTCTTTTTCAAAACCTTAAGAACGTCGTCAGCTAACAAATCTGAAATCAAAATCATGTTCAAAACAAAAGTCAGTAATCATCTTCTAAAGCCATGAAAATCTGAAACACACTTCCTCTAAAAGCCAAAATCATGGAATCTGTAGCATTCAAATCAATATCCACCTGCACATCTTCAAAATTGAAAGTCTACACATTTTCTAACACGTAAGTCAAATTATTTTAAAACTTGCATCAAAAACAGTCTGCACATTTTCAAAATTTGAATCAAACCTGCAAAAGTTTTGAAGCAAGTCAGTTTCAAAGCAAATTTGTTTTAAATTGCATTACTCCAAATCTGGAATTCAAAAGCAGCATGCATACAGTTTAAATAAGGAGCAATTCAAGTTTGAAAAAAAGGGGGAACTGCATATTTCCAGTTTTAAAGGCTTTTAATCTGGGCTCTGTCTTCTTCCTTATTTTAGTGAGTAACTTCACTTTTAATGAGTTTAAGTATTTAGATCTGTTGCACGATAATTTCTCTGTTAAGTATGTGTTTTTATTTTTATATTTTTATTTATTTATTTAGTAGATCTTCTATGAATATATGAATAGATATATTTTGTGTGCATGCTGTGGTCTCTGTACTACTGTTCTTAGTTCCAGGGTTAGAAATTGTTCAAAACCCATTATCATGTGTTGTATTCAATGTTAGTATTTAAGATTCAAACAAATTATGTTTGTTGTATTAAGAATTAAGGTTGAAAAATTTATTCAGGTTAAAACGACTTTGAATTTCTCTGAAAATTTAAGAAAAGCAGAGCAAATTTAATCTAAGTCACAATTCAAACTTTTTAAATCATTGTTTCAGGATTACAAAATGATTACCTAATTAAAAACTAGATTTTTAATACTAAAATCAAGAATTTTAGTAGTAAGATTTAGGTGAAGTTCTTATATGAACAGAAAAGGGAAAATTCAGGATTTCTGGTGATCTGTTGATTTTGGAGATCGGGTTTTCTTCTCGGAGATGGAAGGGTGATCGGTGAATAGGGAAAAAATGGTGGAAGTGTAGGTGAATCACTATGGAAGAGGTGGTAGTGGATTATCTGCTGTAGCCCTAGTTTTAACTAGGCATCTTGTGTGGGTCAGTACGGCCTGTTGGGAGGATCGAGTCGATTGAGTTTCTGGGGAATGATAGTAGGTTGTGAGAGGAACTCGTGACCGAAGGTGGAAGGATTCTGATGGTCGGAGCATGGTGGGAAAGGGTTTGACAGGTTTTGGGAGGTGGGTGTTCTTGCTGTTCCAGGTTTGAAGTTGAGTCCTCGAATTCAAATTTCGAGTTTGAAGTGATTTTCTGATGATTTTGTTTGGATGTGAAGAAGGTTGCCGATTTGGGACGACCACCAGAGATGGTCGAAGGTGATCGAAGTCACCGTGCATACGCACGGTGCACTTCGTTTCTGGTGAAGAATGAATTGTTGGAGTTGTGGAGTTGTGACTCGGGAGTGACTCGAAGCATGTGGGGGAGTTACTCGAAGCAGTGGACATGTTGACTCGAAGAGGAATTTAGTTAGCTCGGGTTTAATTACTGAAACAGGTTTTAACTGAAACCTGTACCAATTTGTTCTGTAAATTTTTAAAAACTGAAATTTAAATGTAAAGCAAGATCTAAATAAGTTTTAAGCCTAGATTATTAAACTGGAATTTTCAAGTTTAAGTTGAATCTTAAAATTTAGATAAGATGAAGTTTTAAAATTTGATTTGGTTAATTACTTTAGAAATGTTTAAGTAGTTAAAATCTTTAAAATAAATTTTTAAAATATAAGTAGAGGTTTAAAAAAATCTGGAGATTTACCTGAATTCAAATTTAAATATGTATTTTCATTTTGGAATGTAGGAAAGTTTTAGAATTTCAAATGATTTAAACTATTTTGAATGTTTAAAAAGTAATTTAGTTTGATTTGAATTTAAATATGAATTTAGTTTTAAAACTTTCTAAACTTCTTTATTAATTGAGAAATTCTTAAACTTATGAAATGAAAGGTTTAAAAATGTGTTTTAAAACTTTGTTAAAGATAATTTGAACCCAATTTTAAATCTTAAATTTAAAAATGAAATTTGAAAGTAAATTTAAAAAAATTGTTTTAGTATTTTATAAATGGTAACTTGATTAGTAACAAAGTTGATTTTTAAGTAAGTCAGAATTTAAAGATTTGTATTCATTAAATCTATAAGGAATTTAAGGGATAATTAATTTATTTTATTAATTAATCATTTGGATTAATTAAATAAGTAATTAAAGGTTTAAACTAATTAATTAATGGTTAAGGTTAATTAATTAGGAATAATTAATTTTGTAATTAAGATTATTAATTAGATTTTAATTAATAATTAAGAATTAATTAATCAAGTAATTATGACTAATTAAGTTACAGATAACACTTAATTAACTTAATAATTAAAGATTAATTAATTCGGTATTGAAGATTAATTTTAAATAAATTAATAATGATTAATGAAGTTAATTACTTAAGAGAAGTAATTAAAGTTTGATTAATAGTTAATGAAGGTCATTAACTAAGAATTATTTAACAATTAATTAATATGATTAATTTTAAATAATTAATTTGATTAATTAATTAAATAATAATCAATTGTGAAGTTTATTTAAGTTAATTACTTAATAGAAGTAATTAATGTAATTAATGGAGTTATTGAGATATGTTTAAATCAATTAATTAAGTTTAGTTAATTTTAAACATTGGATTTGGTAATAATTACTTGATGTAATTAATGAACTAAAATTACTTAGTGAAGTAATTAAAGATATTTAGTGGATGTAATTAATGAATGAGGTTTGGATTTTTGAAAATAATTTAGATTGAATTATTTTGTATAATTAATCAAAGGATTAAATAAAGATTAGTTGAATGGAGTAATTAAAATAGTTAATTAAAGATTGAGATTAATCAAAGGTGATTAATAATTATGGATTAAGTGAGATTAATTATTGAAAGTAGTTAATTTTATGGAGTAATTAATTAAATATAATTAAGAATCAATAATTAATATAATTAATGATGTAATTAAGATTGATTAATTAATATTAATTAATCAATAATAAGTAATTAAGGGTAATTAATTAGTTGTAATTAATTAAGGTTAAATGTAATTAATTATAGTTAATTAATTAATGAAGTAATTAAGGGTTAATTACTGTATTTGGTTTAGGGTAATTAATTTTGTGAAATTAATTAAAGTATAATTAATCAGGATTGATTAATTAAGATGATAAATTAGAGGTTAATCAATTAATTAATTTGTAATTAATTAATGATAATATAAGCAAGATTTATATTGTGTAAGTAATTAGTTTAATTCATTTTAAATTAATTAGATATGATATAATTAATTTAATTCATTTTAAATTAATTATAGATAGTATGATTATGGGTCATTGCTTATAAATGATTGTTATTGATTGCTTTGAATGGTTTTGAATCTCAGTTATGAGATTAATAATGTTGAGTGATATGGATGTATTGGTTGCATTGTGATGGTGATATGGGTTATCTTTGATAGTGATAAATGTGGATTATCTGTGGTTATGATAATGATAATTATCTGTTATGAATCTATGAGTTATCTATCTGTGTGTATATAGATAATTAGATTGAACTATTTTAAACTTTAAAACAACTTGGACCTAAAAGACACGCTTTGGATTTCGATGAGACCGGGATCGGGTTTCCATATTTGGAATCCGAAAACCACATCGATTCCAATTAAACGTTAGGTCGTTAATCCAAGTGGAGCGAATGAAGACTCTAGGTGTAAGGGCTATACGTCAGTATAACTCTGTGGGTGATTCCGTAATGAGTTTGACGGAATAGTACTTATAGATTCGAGATGGAGATTTAGAGTGCAAGGGTTATCGTCGTTAACTCTGAGGGTGATTCCAAAACGAGTGTAACGAGATAATGCCTTTGGTTTCGTTCGAACCCGGAACGAACTTGTATGGATTGAATGCGTTCAGAACATCGTCAGGTGGACGATGAGCATTCTAAGTAATGTGTCCTATAAAGGTAATCGTAGCCTCAAGCCTCATCAACCGGGAATGGCTAAAACAGGGGAGGTGCAGAAAGGCTTCGTGGGTAGCTTCCATTGGAGAGCAAGTTTGATCCCTGTCAGAGGTCCCTTTTTATTCGGCTTAGTGGGCAGTTGGAATCGCGCGCCAACTGCGAGGTTGTCTTGTTCGGAACTAGTCAGTAAGGAATGGGTCCGGCCTTGTGTTGCAGGGGAGTGGGAGTACTCCTCGGTACGTTGATCTAGGCCACGTACTGTGACGGGCGGTACCCCAGTAGCCCTGCCATTGTATGGAATCCAAAATCCAATAAGTGCCAACGGTTTTGATTGTATTACCCACTTTTGTGACTAGTAGCTGGAATTTAATAATGTAACAATTTCGGCTATTTCATATTTACTTGAAAACCCTAGACCCTATTATAATATCACTGGATTTCCTATCAAATGTTTTGGTTAGCGCAAGGTAAAAACTTTTTCATGTTTATGTGTGAGAAGTCTTACGTGATACCTTTCTTTTCAAAAGGTTTTTGAAAGTTAAGAAACTTTAACCTGTTACTCACACCAGACCCATGTCTGACCCGGAGTTTATTTTTGTTTTTCATAAACTCTTGGGTACTCAAATTTTTACGAGTAGCCAAGGGATTCAGGTTAGCTTTGACGAATTGTGGAGGAGAAATGGAGCAGGAGGCTTCTGCGTGTAGATATATATAGTATTCCGCTGTGTTTCTCTGTGTTGTCTCTGGATTGTATTATGTTGTAAATACTAGATAGGTGTTTATAACTGTCTAGTATATGTTGTATATCTATGTACTCTGATAATGATTGTAAACTATGTAATATTTTATGTTATTAATATAATATATTCGTTCCGCTGTTTAGATTCTGATGTGTTGTTTCTTCTTCTTCTCTTTCTTTCTCTTTTCTATCCCTTTCTTTCTTATTAGCGATGCAATTTCCTGGTGTTTGGAAGTTGGGTCGTCACAGTGGTATCAGAGCATTAGGTTGAGTGAATACCTAGGCTCTGGAGCGGTGTCTATCTTGAGAGAGCGTATTTGTAATTTTATATATATTTATATATATTTATCTATTTCTACCTATCTGTTGGGTTACCTGTTTAGGTTTTCCAATATAGGTTATAAAGGTAGATAAGGTAGTAGTGTTTGTAACACGATTACTACCATTGGTTGGAGTCCGATGTTTGAGGGTGGGAGTGTATCTGTCGAGACTGTAGACCTAATACCGTCTCGAATAAGTTTTGTTATGTCGAAGTATTTCATCGATCTCTGAAGGAAACCTGTTAAGGTTCAGAGACATCTTTGAAGTACAGAGTGGTTAGTTGTGTTTGGATCTGTCATTTAGGCTGAAGCAAGTGATTGTATTTTAATACCTCAGGAAGTTGTAACTGCGTGATGAGATGCAGTGACTATGGATTGTTTCCAAAAGATGTTTTCTTTGGAACGAGTTGAGAAGTGAGCCTGTTTCGATTTTGTGGCTGGATTCAGCAGGATGTTTTGGTATTTCTGACTGCTTTGAAGTCCGAGTTTCTCGAAGAACTTTGGATGAAGAAGTTTGGCATTGGCGACAGCAGTGCAGCTCGGAATGTTCTGTGAGCCGACGGGGAGGTCTTAGCGGAGTAGTTTTTCTGTAGATGGAGTTCAGAAGCTGCTAAGTGAATCCGTTTCTTCAATGGATTGACTAAACCAGTGTAAGCCGTTCTGTTTGGTAAGGAGAGAATTGTTTTCTTTGGAAATTTATTTGGATTGATCGCAAAAGTGACTTGCGATTATTTGAGTGTTATTTTAGATGGTTGGAGATTTTTCTGGATGTCTTCTGGGAAGACAGAAGTTCGTCCGCATCTGGAGATTGAGTTTTCTTATCAACTAGAATTCCAGGAGTGGAACCGGTGATTCTGTTTAGTTGGAGATGATTCCTAGAGATAGAGTTTGATGAAGTAACTCAGTTTTGGAGGAATTTCTGAGTTTTCTTTATGGATCTGTAGAACTATATTTCTGGAGGTGATGTCCAGTTGGTGCTTGTGTTCTTCGTCGGCATTTTCTTATCTACTTCGAATCAGAGTTGTGTAGCGGAAGCAGTTAGAAAGTGTTTCTGATTGTCTTTTTCGGATCTGGAGAAGTTAGTAGTCTTCTGCTATTTATGGAATAGAATTGTGTTTTGGTTTGGATTGATCTTGAGGAGATCATTGTGTTGGGTTGTTTTTGGTTCTGATTGTTCTAGAGGAATCAGCAAGGGTTGAGCTGATCAGTTTGGATGTTAACAGCCCAGGATTGTCTGAAGACTTTTGTGGATAAGGGACGGAGAAATTCGGAATTCGAAGTTAGAGACTTCGTTGTTGTTGGAGTTTTCTCTGATTCAGGAGCTATAAGTTTTGAATAAGTCTGGGAAGCTAGCTCAGTGATGTTTGGATCTTTTATCGGTGTTTTGGTTGGATTGGTGTTTGGTTTTTCAAGATTGAATTGTCAGTTTGGATAACTGGAGTTTGATGAGTTTCACGTATCTCTGAGGGAGTACGTGTATGGTCTATCTCTGGTTTTAGAACTAGCAGTTATGGAGTTTGGTAGTTAAGTCAGACTCGTCTGCAGTCTGATATGCTGTCTAGTTCTGTAGATATAGATGAATAGGAGCTCTATAGTTTAATAGTATTGATTGTTTGGAATCTATAGAGCGAGTATCCCGATATTTTTACCGGGGAAACTCGTGAAAGTATTATCCAGAATTTTTCAGGATAATTAGATTTGTTTGATTTGGTGAATTGATTGCTATGGTTGTTAGCATATCACTAGTATATGCTTGTGTTTTAAAATTTAATCTTTTAAATAGATTATTAAATTACCTTTGTTTTAAATTTCGGGGACGAAATTCTTTTAAGGGGGAAGGAATGTGATGACCCGGAATTTGAAAGCAATATCAATTTAATAATCTGAAATAAAAATTAAATTGATTTAATAATCTTTGTAATAAGATTTGAATTAATTTAATAATTCAATAAAATAAATAGTTAATTGATAGATTTTATTCTTTTTAAATCTAATAATTGTTTTCTATTTATAATATATATAGAATATTATATATATTGTATATAGATCTTGTTTTAATCTGATTAATAAATAAACTCTGTTTTCTATAAATTATGTATCTTTAGTAAAAATTGGAAATTATGATTTTATTTAAAAGTTAAACTTTTAAAATAAATATGGTTTTAATTACATAAGAAAATTATTAAAATATGATTTAAAATATGTGTAACTCAAGTTTAAAATTTAAATAAATAACAATGAGGTTATTTTGAGTTTCTTTTAAATATAATGTGATGATAAATAATTTATTAATAAAGAAGATAATTTCTTTTTATAAGTTATTTATGGTTATTTAATATTGTTATTTCCAAAAATATAATAATACATTGTTTCAACAAATAAAAAAAATATTGTTTTTCAAAAATTTAAATTGTGTAGTTATATTTGTAAATAAACTAGATTTCAAAAATTCAATTTGAACATGAATTCAAAATTTTAAATCTAAAGTATAATTGTTTTTAATTTATTTTGATTTTGAATCATTTGTATAAGTTCAATATTTATTCATTTTAAAAATTTATCTGCATATAAATAAATACATGTTAACTAATGAACTAAACAAAGATTCACTTTTATCTTATATTAACATGATAACTAAATAACTAATTAGCATTTAACTATAACTAAATTACATAATTATAACAAATTAAAATTTAAGACAATTGTAAACTTTTTACAAATTAAAAGAACAAGTGTTAATTCATAAACATGATATTGTGACAAATGTTAAAAACTAAGAAACAAGTGTCCTAATTTATCTTTTTCATTTTTCTTTTGATAAATCAAAAATTTACTTATATTAACACATCTCTTTTCACTTCATATTCTTTTCTATTCTTCTTTTTCAAAACCTTAAGAACATCTTCAGCTAACAAATCTGAAATCAAAATCATGTTCAAAACAAAATTCAGTAATCATGTTCTAAAGCCATGAAAATCTGAAACACACTTCCTCTAAAAACCAAAATCATGGAATCTGTAGCATTCAAATCAATATCCACCTACACATCTTCAAAATTGAAAGTCTGCACATTTTCTAACACGTAAGTCAAATTATTTTAAAACTTGCATCAAAAACAGTCTGCACATTTTCAAAATTTGAATCAAACCTACAAAAGTTCTGAAGCAAGTCAGTTTCAAAGCAAATTTGTTTTAAATTTGCATTACTCCAAATCTGGAATTCAAAAGCAGCATGCATATAGTTTAAATAAGGAGAAATTCAAGTTTGAAAAAAAAGGGAACTGCATATCTCCAGTTTTAAAGGCTTTTAATCTGGGCTCTGTCTTCTTCCTTATTTTGGTGAGGAACTTCACTTTTAATGAGTTTAAGTATTTAGATCTGTTGCACGATAATTTCTCTGTTAAGTATGTGTTTTTATTTTTATATTTTTATTTATTTATTTAGTAGATCTTCTATGAATATATGAATAGATATATTTTGTGTGCATGCTGTGGTCTCTGTACTACTGTTCTTAGTTACAGGGTTAGATATTGTTCAGAACCCATTATCATGTGTTGTACTCAATGTTAGTATTTAAGATTCAAACAAATTATGTTTGTTGTATTAAGAATAAAGGTTTAAAAATTTATTCAGGTTAAAATGACTTTGAATTTCTATGAAAATTTAAGAAAAGCAGATCAAATTTAATCTAAGTCAAAATTCAAACTTTTTAAATCATTGTTTCAGGATTACCAAATGATTACCTAATTAAAAACTAGATTTTTAATACTAAAATCAAGAATTTTAGTAGTAAGATTTAGGTGAAGTTCTTATATGAACAGAAAAGGGAAAATTCAGGATTTCTGGTGATCTATTGATTTTGGAGGTCGGGCTTTCTTCTCGGAGATGGAAGTGTGATCGGTGAGTAGGGAAAAAATTGTGGAAGTGTAGGCGAATCACTATGGAAGAGGTGGTGGTGGATTATCTCCTGTAGCCCTAGTTTTAACTAGGCATCTTGTGTGGGTCAGTACGGCCTGTTGGGAGGATCGAGTCGATTGAGTTTCTGGGGAACGATAGTAGGTTGTGAGAGGAACTCGTGACTGGAGGTGGAAGGATTCTGATGGTCGAAGCACGGTGGGAAAGGGTTTAACAGGTTTTGGGAGGTGGGCGTTCTTGCTGTTCCAGGTTTGAAGTTGAGTCCTTGAATTCAAATTTCGAGTTTGAAGTGATTTTCTGATGATTTTGTTTGGATGTGAAGAAGGTTACCGATTTGGGACGACCACCAGAGATGATCAGAGGTGATCGAAGTCACCGTGCATATGCACGGTGCACTTCGTTTCTGGTGAAGAATGAATTGTTGGAGTTGTGACTCGGGAGTGACTCGAAGCAGTGGACATGTTGACTCGAAGAGGAATTTAGTTGGCTCGGATTTAATTACTGAAACAGGTTTTAACTGAAACCTGTACCAATTTGTTCTGTAAATTTTTAAAAACTGAAATTTAAATGTAAAGCAAGATTTAAATAAGTTTTAAGCCTAGATTATTAAAGTGGAATTTTCAAGTTTAAGTTGAATCTTAAAATTTAGATAAGATGAAGTTTTAAATTTGATTTGGTTAATTACTTTAGAAATGTTTAAGTAGTTAAAATCTTTAAAATAAAATTTTACAATGTAAGTAGAGGTTTAAAAAATCTGGAGATTTACCTGAATTCAAATTTAAATATGCATTTTCATTTTGGAATGTAGGAAAGTTTTAGAATTTCAAATGATTTAAACTATTTTGAATGTTTAAAAAGTAATTTAGTTTGATTTGAATTTAAATATGAATTTAGTTTTAAAACTTTCTAAACTTCTTTATTAATTGAGAAATTCTTAAACTTGTGAAATGAAAGGTTTAAAAATGTGTTTTAAAACTTTGTTAAAGATAATTTGACTCCAATTTTAAATCTTAAATTTAAAAATGAAATTTGAAAGTAAATTTAAAATAATTGTTTTAGTATTTTATAAATGGTAACTTGATTAGTAACAAAGTTGATTTTTAAGTAAATCAGAATTTAAAGATTTGTATTCATTAAATCTATAAGGAATTTAAGGGATAATTAATTTATTTTATTAATTAATCATTTGGATTAATTAAATAAGTAATTAAAGGTTTAAACTAATTAATTAATGGTTAAGGTTAATTAATTAGGAATAATTAATTTTGTAATTAAGGATTATTAATTAGATTTTAATTAATAATTAAGAATTAATCAATCAAGTAATTATGACTAATTAAGTTACAGATAACACTTAATTAACTTAATAATTAAAGATTAATTAATTGGGTATTGACGATTAATTTTAAATAAATTAATAATGATTAATGAAGTTAATTACTTAAGAGAAGTAATTAAAGTTTGATTAATAGTTAATGAAGGTCATTAACTAAGGATTATTTAACAATTAATTAATATGATTAATTTTAAATAATTAATTTGATTAATTAATTAAATAATAATCAATTGTGAAGTTTATTTAAGTTAATTACTTAATAGAAGTAATTAATGTAATTAATGGAGTTATTGAGATATGTTTAAATCAACTAATTAAGTTTAATTAATTTTAAACATTGGATTTGGTAATAATTACTTGATGTAATTAATGAACTAAAATTACTTAGTGAAGTAATTAAAGATATTTACTGGATGTAATTAATGAATGAGGTTCGGATTTTTGAAAATAATTTAGATTGAATTATTTTGTATAACAAATCAAAGGATTAAATAAAAATTAGTTGAATGGAGTAATTAAAGTAGTTAATTACAGATTGAGATTAATCAAAGGTGATTAATAATTATGGATTAAGTGAGATTAATTATTGAAAGTAATTAATTTTATGGAGTAATTAATTAAATATAATTAAGAATCATTAATTAATATAATTAATGATGTAATTAAGATTGATTAATTAATATTAATTAATCAATAATAAGTAATTAAGGGTAATTAATTAATTGTAATTAATTAAGGTTAAATGTAATTAATTATAGTTAATTAATTAATGAAGTAATTAAGGGTTAATTACTGTATTTGGTTTAGGGTAATTAATTTTGTGAAATTAATTAAAGTATAATTAATCAGGATTGATTAATTAAGATGATAAATTAGAGGTTAATCAATTAATTAATTTGTAATTAATTAATGATAATATAAGCAAGATTTATATTGTGTAAGTAATTAATTTAATTCATTTTAAATTAATTAGATATGATATAATTAATTTAATTCATTTTAAATTAATTAGATATGATATAATTAATTTAATTCATTTTAAATTAATTATAGATAGTATGATTATAGGTCATTGCTTATGAATGATTGTTATTGATTGCTTTGAATGGTTTTGAATCTCAGTTATGAGATTAATAATTTTGAGTGATATGGATGTATTGGTTGCATTGTGATGGTGATATGGGTTATCTTTGATTGTGATAAATGTGGATTATCTGTGGTTATGATAATGATAATTATCTGTTGTGAATCTATGAGTTATCTATCTGTGTGTATATAGATAATTAGATTGACCTGTTTTAAACTTTAAAACAACTTGGACCTAAAATACACGCTTTGGATTTCGATGAGACCGGGATCGGGTTTCCATATTTGGAATCTGAAAACCACATCGATTCCAATTAAACGTTAGGTCGTTAATCCAAGTGGAGCGAATGAAGACTCGAGGTGTAAGGGCTATACGTCAGTATAACTCTGTGGGTGATTCCGTAATGAGTTTGACGGAATAGTACTTATAGATTCGAGATGGAGATTTAGAGTGCAAGGGTTATCGTCGTTAACTCTGAGGGTGATTCCAAAACGAGTGTAACGAGATAATGCCTTCGGTTTCGTTCGAACCCGGAACGAACTTGTATGGATTGAATGCGTTCAGAACATCGTCAGGTGGACGATGAGCATTCTAAGTAATGTGTCCTATAAAGGTAATCGTAGCCTCAAGCCTCATCAATCGGGAATGGCTAAAACAGGGGAGGTGCAGCAAGGCTTCGTTGGTAGCTCCCACTGGAAAGCAAGTTTGATCCCTATCTAGAGGTCCCTTTTTATTCGGCTTAGTGGGCAGTTGGAATCGCGCGCCAACTGCGAGGTTGTCTTGTTCGGAACTATTCAGTAAGGAATGGGTCCGGCCTTGTGTTGCAGGGGAGTGGGATTACTCCTCGGTACGTTAATCTAGGCCACGTACTGTGACGGACGGTACCCCAGTAGCCCTGCCATTGTATGGAATCCAAAATCCAATAAGTGCCAACGGTTTTGATTGTATTACCCACTTTTGTGGCTAGTAGTTGGAATTTAATAATGTAACAATTTCGGCTATTTCATATTTACTTGAAAACCCTAGACCCTATTATAATATCACTGGATTTCCTATCAAATGTTTTGGTTCGCGTAAGGTAAAAACTTTTCCATGTTTCGAAAGGTGTTTCCACATGTTTTAAATTGAACCACAGTGCTTTCGAAAGGGTAGAGTTTCGACGCTTTTGAAAGGTTTTAATGAATGCTTTTGGAGGGGTGTTCCTAAAAGGTTTTCTAAAGGTTTAGTGTTCTAATTCTTTTGAAAGGGTTTTAGATGTAGTTTTCGAAGGGGTGGTTCCCCCAATGATTTCGAAAGGTTTTGAAGGAAGGTTTTCCAACGGTTTCGAAAGGTCTAAGAGGAAAGCCTTTTCCAATGTTTTCGAATGGCATAGTTTAAAAGTTGCAAAGAAGGATGTCTAATGTTTTAAAGATTTCGAAGGAAAGGCTTTTAATGGTTTTGAAAGGGTTACTTTCAAGTGTTTCGAAAGGGTTATTTAAAGGTGTTAAACAAAGGTTTCGATTATACTAACTAGGCAGCACAACCTAAGCGTTTTAAGTTAAAAAGGGTTTTGACTTATTTTGAGTGCATATGTAATCCTCAATAAAATTCATCTGCATTATTTTGTGTAAAGTATATATAACATGACAAAACAGCTTAGAGTAAAGCTAATATTATAGTTTCTTTGCATAAGTACGATTTATAAGGTTAAATCATTTTGAAAAAGTTTCCAACGAAAAAGATAAAGGGTGGTCAACCTTAAAAAATGATATGGAAAAAAAGTCCATTTTAATTCTGACAGTTGGTCCAGTTAGTATAGTTTGCGGATAGTAAGTCCAATTTGCGGGCAGTTAGCCCAGTTTTCAGACAGATAGTCCATTTATTACTTGTGGACAGACGATCCATTAGTAATCTGATTATAGCTTAACGAACATAGTTATTATAATTATCATTATCATAATCAGTTTTATTAAACAATTTGGTTGCAGGAAAAGATTTGAAAAATATATGTTTTGAAGAGGATATTAGTGAGGGAAAACTCGTTCCGCTAAGCGGCGTGGTCTCACTTATTACCAGTAAACCGAGACGTACCAGTATTATTCATACCAGGATTTATATTTGACTCAAAGTTTTTATTTCTCGTTAACTCTCGGATGCTCAAAATTGATTTGAGTAGGCTAAGGGTTGAGGTTTACAGGTTTTAGTTTCGGTGAATAAAGCTTCCGGAGATGAGCAGGTGGCTGTCAAATAGCTAAGTAGGAGTTGCAGTTTGTTCTGTTTATTTCTGATGTGCGTATAAAGTCAGATATGACTATATTACTTCGATCAACCAAGGGGTCATATGTCGCTCTTAGTGTATTTCTATAATGACTATAATTGATCTTTACATAGGAAACGTTATGCGATTATGTAACTTGAATATGAATTTGTTTTGAAATGTAATCAATAAAAGGTTGTTTTTTGAAATCTGTGATTTTTTTCATATTCAAATGCTTCTGATATTATGGATACCATTTGCATTACCGTATTTTGTCACCAAAAGTTAATACTATAGATGACTGCAGCATCTGTAGCGCTTAGTTTTTGGTCTCTAGATACAGGATGTTACACATCGGCAATCAAATAACTTTGCCATTACATCAAAAATACATCGGAATCAAATTGAAAGAACTCCTACTAGCTTGCTTGCCACTTGCATGTCTCTGGATGCTTTTTGTCTAAAGGAGAACCCAAAAACCTTAACTCTCAAACTACTTAAAATCAATCCAACACCTGAGAGTTTAAGGGGAAACATAAAATTCGAGTCGAACAAAAAGTCTGGCATGAATAATTACCTACCATATAGATTGCTAGCGAGACCATGCCGCTTAGCGGAATGGGTTTCCCCTCACTATTATCTTAACCTAGCTTATAATAACCATATATTATGCATCTGCATCTACAATGGTTAAGACATAACATAATAAAAGGTAATATGATGATATGCGAACATGCGATATGCTCTAAATTACCATCCCCATAAACCTGACTATCTGTCTCAAATTATAGTTTCTAGGATCACTATTAACCTACTAGTTTTTATGGGCTGACTAAAATCCTGTTAATTCTTATGGAATTTCTATCCACCTTCATAGTTTTCATGGGATCACTATGAACCAATTGGTTTATACCAATATTATCATCCAATCATACTTTTCATGGGATCTCTATGAACCTATTGTTATCTAACAACAACTTTCTCCAATCATAGTTTCATGGGCTTATTATGAACTTATTGAATTCTCCAATAACTTCTCTCATATAATAGTTTTCATGGAATCACTATGAACCTACTATTCTCATTCAATAAATTATTCCGGATATAGCTTTCATGGGATCACTAAGAACCTATTGACACTTGTCAATAATTATTTTCAAACATAGTTTTCATGGGCTTACTAAGAACCTGTCTAAGTCAATAGTCCTTTGATTAGTCTTAAGGCATCCAATATTCTAGTCTACCTGACCTCCTAGATGTAATCCTACTCACATAGGAGTTAACTCAATATATATTCACTATTGGTCAACCTAGCTAGTTATTCCGCCCTTAACATCCCAAAATGCAGTTATGGATTAATTATAAAGTAAATATGTTTACAGAAGAAGCGCACATGATAATTGATCATAACATAGTAATATAAACATCTATGTTGTAATTTCCTTGTAATCATTTTTCAAATGAAATATGATTAATACCCTTAACCAACAATCTTTAGTAGGGAAAGCTTCTTTAAAAAATCCAAAGTTAAATATCATTTCAAAATTCTTTCATATTGCCATGGATTCATCTTTAAAAATGAGATTGGGCTTCTTGTTTGAAAACTAAAGCTTTTGACACCTTAGGCCTTCTCTTTCGAAACCATTAAAAACAAACATTTTGAAAGTATTCAAACCTTCCATTCAAAAGACTAAAAGGTATACATTTCGAAACACTCAAAATCTTTCTTTTGAAAGCATTGAAACCTTCCTTTCTAAACCATTGAAGATATACATTTCATGAGCATTAAAGCTTATCTTTTGAAGGCACTTAGTTAAAAGAAAATTAATGGAAGCGTAGTTTCGAAACCATTTGAAAGTATCTCTTACAAAATCATTGGGTATAAAATTAAATATAACTCTTGGGTGAAAGAAAACTACAACGTAAGTAACTCTTTCAAAAGCATTGATCTTCAAATAAAATAATTAGGGAAATGATAGCTTTGAAACTAACCTTTCAAAATCATTAATAAAGTGGCTATAAGAACCTATTCGAAAGCATTGCGAAGGCAGCTTCAATATTAATAAGACGAAAATTTCCTTTCGAATTCATTATTATAAGGCTATAAACGCGACCTTTAACCAATTCGAAAGGTATGAAGGCAGCAACTTGGTATCGCATAGATTCAAAATGCAGCAACTCATTCGAAAGCTTCTTTTAAAAATAAAGCAACAACTCTTTCGAAAGCTCCTTTCTGATAACAACGGCTCTTTAAACAAAGGTATGTTGATGGATTCGAAAATTTCAACCCCTTTGAAAGCATGCCTTCGACATAGTCCCTTCTGCCTTTCTCCAACCCACTACGTATCAAAGGCTTGATACCATGTATATTGGTTTCGAATGAGTTTATTAGCAGAAGTATGGAAATGAATGCTAGCATAGGGAAGTGGTGAAGTTGTAAATTGAAACAAAACAGGTTTTATTGCCTTTCAAAAAAATTTCTTTTTATCTAACTTACCCAATTTGTCAAAATATGATAATTGTTAGTTTTTTTTATCAAAATCCTTTTGTAAAAAGGCTGTTGAATTCAATATTTTGTAATTGAAATTATTTTAGCAAATAAGCCATTCCCTTCAACAAAACATTAACTTAAATATTTTAATAACCATATTAAAACACTTAGAAAAACTCCAAAAATCACCATAATTCACTTTTAATATGCTTTCTAACATATGTAAATTTTAGACCCGAAATCATTATAAAATTGCCTTATATAATTTAAACCTAAAATTGTCTATTTCATCCATCCAAAATTCATAACAAATTATATATAGCTTGGAATATTATGAAAATTTAAACCCATCTCCAAAATAATGTTTACAGAACATATTCAACCACCATGGCATTTGAAATCAATTTACACGATTTTAACCTTAAAATCAAGATATATGATTACACAAAAATCCTTGTTTAAATCAAAACATAGCATATAATTAAAGCATATCATCATTCATCCATCTAAATGGTTTTAAACCTTAAACCCGAAATTAAAATTTTCAAAAAGACATATATGAGTTGGTTTAGATTATTATTCAGCATGATTCGATAAGGAACTTGAGATTTGCTTTTGCTTTAATCTTCCTAGCTTGAATCTTAGCTTCTAATTGATTTTAGGCTCCTATTCTCATAGGGTAATGGCCTACCTTGATTCCCCTTTGTTTATGTTTTTGTTTTATGAAAGTATGAATGAGAATGAGGTAAGGGTTTAGAGGTTATGTGGTTATGGTACACGGCTATTCCCACATTACCCTTGCCTTAATCTCTTGGATATCTAATTATAAATCATCTTATAAATCCATTTAGTTGAGCCACGATCCTAATTAGCTTTCAAATCTCAATCCCCATACCACTCTAGTCTCTACCTATTCTATTTAACTTATCTAACTAAATCTTCCGAATAATGCTATTTAGAATTAGGGGTGTTATAGGCTCTTCTCCTTACAGAATTTCATCCTTGAAATTCAGCAAAGACTAAATACTAATCATAGCAATCATTTGTAACATCTCCTAACTACCATACCAGCCACTTGAGTAGAAAACAATCTATATAAAGCAAATATAGAACCTACCCTCAAAGCAGATTGGGATAAGTATCTCTAATCTTGTCTTCTATCTCATAAGTACAGTCCTTCTCGTTGTTGCTCCATTGAACTTTCACCAGCTTGACTGTCTTGCTTCTGAACTTCTTCTCATCTCTCACTACAACCCGAATCGATTGCCAAACGATAGTCAGATCCATTCTTCCAACGCAGTCAAAGGAATAGTAGTCTCTGGATCATGCACACACTTACGAAGATGAGACACATGAAACACAATATCTACACCTGCCAAAATACTCGGCAACTTTAGTATGCATGTGAGCTTTTCGATCCTCTCTATACCTAAGAACGGTCCAACATATCTCGTTTTTGCTAGTTTCCCTTACTTTTCGAATCATACAATACCCTTCATCGGTGATCCTTTAATGAAAGCCTTATCTCCAACTGAGAACTCTAAATCCTTTTGCCTCTTATTTGTGTAACTCTTTTGTCTAGACTGAGCTTCCTCCATCCTACCTCGGATCGACTCAATCTTCTCTGTTACATCTCTTACTAGATCTGGACCTAAGACTAATATGTCTGCAGTTTCCAACCTACATGCTGGTGACTTGCTTGGCCTCTCATACAAAACTTCAAAAGGCACCATTCCTATACTAGACTGGTAACTATTCTTATAGGAAAACTCAACTAAATGTAGGTGATCTTCCCATGATCCATCAGAATCTAGCACACAAGCACTTAACAAATCCTCAAGTACCTTGTTGACTCTCTCTATCTTCTCGTCTGTCTAAGGGTGGTAAGCAGCACTCATATGGAGCTTGATACCTAGCACATCACGTAGATTCTTCTAGACTTTGCTAATAAACAATGTATCTCTGTCACTTACTATACCACTAGGAATTCCATTTAGTCTAACTACGTTCTTCATAAATAATTTAGCTAAAACATGTGCCGTCGTGATTGACTTACCTAGAATGAAATGGGCGCTCTTGGTCAATTTGTCCACTATGAACATATACTTTCATTTCCTTGATTCGATCTTGGCAACCCATCTATAAAATCCATGGATGTCGAATCCTATTTCCACACTGGTATCTTTAAAGGTTGAACCAACCCACTCGACTTTTGATGGTCGGCCTTCCCTTGTTGACAGTTCACACACTTCCTTACTAACAAACCAACATCCTTCTTCATACATTCCTTGTAGAAACATCTATTCATGTCTTGATACATCTTGGATCCCCATGAAGAATCGTAAATTTAGATCGTTGACATTCCTTAAGGACTTCTCTCCTTAAATCCCTAACATTTAAAACACACAACTGTCCCTTCTTTCTCAACCATCCCCACTGGGGAAGACTAAAGTATTTTAGATCACCAATCTCCTATCTAACCTTAAGCCTTTTAATCTTCTCAGCTAATAGTTGATCCCCTTTCTACTTACAAGTAATCCTTTCGGTCAGTATTGGTCGAACTTCCAAGTAGGAAATGGAACTGCTCTGACTAGAACTAGCAGTCGATCTTAACTACACACTATCAGTAAACAAAGCCTCTAGATCCTTCTATTCCGTTAACATAAATAACACCACATTCTGATGTTTTCTACTAAGAGCATCGGCCACTTTATTTCTTTTTCCAAATGTATACTCTATACCAAAATCATAAGCTGCTAAAAACTCCAGCCATCTGTGTTGTCTCATATTCAATCCTTTCGGGAGAATAAATATCTTAAGGACTTATGATCTATGTATAATTCAAATCTTCCCCTAAGAGATAATGTCTCCATACCTTCAGTGCGAAGATCACAACTGCCAAGTCTAGATCATGAATAGAATATCTCACTTCATGCTATCTAAGCTATCGTGAAGCGTAGGCAACAACTCAAACTTTCTACATCAACACAGCCATTAATACGGTTCCACATGCATCGGTATACACTACTAATCCTTGGTTTCTGTCTGGAACTACTAATACAGGCGCGTTGGTCAAAAAATGCTTTAACTTAAGGAATCCTTCCTTACATTTTTCAGACCAAAAAAACTTCACGTGCCCCTTGGTTAGCTTAGTCAAAGGCGCTACTATCCACGAGAAATCCTTAATGAATCTCCGGTGATAGCTAGCAAATCCAAGAAAACTTCCAATCTCAGTCACCGTCTTTGGTCTCTTCCAGTTGTTGACAGCCTTGATTTTATCTGGATCAACTGACAAACCCTTCTCTGTAACCACATGGCTAAGAAACTTAACTTCTTTCTTCCAGAAATGACACTTTGAAAACTTTGCCTTCAGTTGATGCTATCTCAACGTCTCAAGCACCACTCTAAGATGAAATTCATGCTCTCTTTTGTCCTTTGAGTATATTAAAATGTCATCTATGAATACCAATAGAACATATTCAAGTGCTCTCAGAAAACTTGGTTCATCAATTCCACGAAGAATGCAGACACATTAATTAACCCGAATGGCATTACTAATCATTTCTATGAACCATACCTAGTCTGAAATACCATCAACGGAATACTATCCTATGCCACTCTTAGCTGATGGAAACCTATCGCCAAATGCAACTGGGAAAATACTCTGGCTCCACTCAACTGATAAAATAAATCATTGATTCTCGGCAAAGGATGCTATTCTTTATTGTCTTCTCACTCAACTTACGATAGTCGATACACATCCTTATCGACCCATTCGGTTTCTTTTCGAACATCGTGGCTACTCCTTAAGGCGAATTTCTCTGTCTAATAAAATTATTTCCTTCTAAATCCACTAGCTGTAAGTTCAATTCCTTCATCTCAGTAGGTGTCATCCTACTAGGTGGTTTACTTGCAGGTTCTGCTCCTAGTACAAGACCTATCTGAAACTCAATGGCTCACTTCAGTGGTAGTCCTGTGATTAGCCAAAAACCATCTACAAGCTCTCTTGCTATCAAAACCAAATTCAATTCTTCCTTAACTTCCATAGCACCCAAAGCATAAGCACTCAGATATGAATTCTCCACTGAATATGTAATTCGGCTATGATTATTACGGTGTCTTAGCGATATTTCCCCATCTCGGCCAAAAATCCTAGCATCATACCTATTTAACAATCCATACCCAAAATGATTCGGAACCCTAAAAAAATAAAAAACATACAAACTGCTTGCAAACTTATGACCTAACAACTCGAGTTTTAGCTAGTCACATCACATCCCTAGAGTTGCATAACGTCCTATTGGTTTCGTAACCCTTAAGGAAGTAATAAGGTATGAGGGTTCTAAACATATGTTTTATAAAAAACACCAAGATATAAATGAATGTGATGCACCAGTACCAAATTTTACCCTAACTAGTGTACTATGAATCAAAAGCATAACTTCCATCATAATCTTTCTTTTCTTAGTAGTATTTTGGTCTAGAAGAAGATGGTTCCAAAGAAGAAACTCCCCTTTATCCGCTCTGACTGGCCCTGGACACGGATTCTAATAATGTCCAATCTAGTCACAGTTGAAGCACTTCACTACCTTCTTATCCGCAACCTTTTCCCTTTTCTAGTTTGAAATTCATGAGCATCATGTCCCTTCTTGTTGCACTTGAAATAGACTATATCAGCTTTTGCCTTCGTGGTAGCTCCTACTTTCTGAACCCCTTTCTTACCCTGAGAATCATGGGTTCTGACCTGCTTATCCTTCCTATAAGTAGAAAGCATCTCTACATTTCGGATTGCCATATCCTCTACAACTATACCAGGATCCCGAAGAAGTGGCATAGTCACCGAAGCAATCTCAGGTCTTAACCCTCGAATAAACTTCTTGTTTCTTTTAATGACAATGTCAATGGTAGCATATCTGTATCTGGATAACTAATCAACTTCGTAGCATACTCAATCACTGACATTTCACCTTGCACTAAGTCCGTGAACTTTCTTAGCAATACTGACTTGGAAACTTCAGGCAAAATCCTCTCTTCGAATCTCCTTCGAAATTCTGCCCAAGTCAATTCTTCCTTGGGAACTCCCGCGGTAACACTATTCCACCGTTAAAGTGCTCCTCCCTACAACTCTCTATAAGCAAGTCTCCTCGTCTTCTCATCATCTAATCCCAAATCAGCAAAAATCCTTTCACAGTGCAATAACCAGTTTTCCACTTCAATACCATCCTCTGTTCCTAAAAATGGCTTTTCACCAAGACTGGTGTAATCTCTGCTCAGCTTAGCAATAGGGGAAACATGATTAGCTCCTCCAACAACATTACCCCTAGCTACTCCAGCATCTCCAGCTTGCATCATATTGAAAAAGAACTGATACATAGTCCCCATATCTACTGTAGGATTCAACTACGTTGGCATCTGCATTTGGATTAGCATTTGCCCGTCGACCTGGGTTTCTTTTAGTATTGGATTGAGCATTTCCATTAGTTGTGGTGCTTCCTTCACCAAGATTTCCTCCTCTTCCGTTTCCTGCCTCCATATCTTCCTTTCTCGTAAATCTGAATATGAGCCTTAGCGGTCTAAGAGAGAGGAAAATACGTAATTATATATATATATATATAGCAAATACGTTACTATAGATCTCATTTTATGACTCAATAGATTATGTTCTGAAAATCTTTTTAGGTTCAAATTTCTTTTAAATTTAGATAAACCTATGTTTCGAAACCAACTTGTAACATCCTCCATTTGGAGGCCAAAAACAAACTCCTATAAATGCCATAGTCATTTGTAGTTATTAATTCTCGATAACCGGTAATGTTAGATACAATGTGCAACAACCCGAATTCAGCGGGTCCATATTTTTCGCAAAGATGCTAAAGTTCAAGCCCACTGAAGCCCGAGTTGGGTATCTAGTATCTTGCAAATAGGCAAAGACAAATATATTAGAGCTCAATAAATATCTCATAGCAGAAATGACTAAAATATAATAGTAAGTAAATACTTACCGATAAAATAACACTTTCTAAACAAGTGTCTTAAAGCTGGGAAGCCTCTACCATCTACCTAACATGTAGGATGTTATGAGGAGGGGTCGGACTAAAGTTTTGGTGAATGGACAAATTGTACACTTCCAAGCTTAATTCTACATATACCATTTTATTTCCATTTACTGGTATGTTAAGTTCATTGGGTTTATAATAATCTCGCCTTTTGCGTGAATCCTGCCCATCTACTCCCTAGTAGATTAAAACCTAATGACTGATATATATATATAGCTTTATGCCCAATGACCACATTGGTTATAGGACCTATCCATAGCACCTTCCGTGTCCTCCTCGTAAATGACTCCATCGTCTTGCTTCCACGATGTTCTATAACTACATCTATAAAGAACTGCCTCATAAGACCTACAATACAGATGTTCCGTTGTCTACTATGAAAACGTAAAACATCGTCTACACTAGTCTATACTAATGCTCGGACATCCTCAATGTACCACCCAGTGCGTACCTTGAGGACTATACATAATCGTTCTGACTGTTCCCTGAATCTCGCTTAACAAGGTCTACCATGTACGGAACTCAGTCCGGGATTTTCTATTTTTGTAAAGGACTGCCTCGTTAGGCCTACAATACAAATAGTCTAGTTCTGTAAATGACTGCCTCGTTGGTTTACAATACAAATAGTCTATTTTTGTAAAGGACTGCCTAGTTAGGCCTATAATATGGGTATTCTATTTGGCCTGTCTCTTTTCTTATCGTGGCTATGGCCCCATGCAGCCAACCCTCAACTAATCGAAAGATCTCTAAAGAGCTAAGTGGTTATGCCCTACTGCAAATAATCTAAACATCCAATTAGTGGTGTCCCTCATCCAATGTCTTAATAGTGAAAGTATCGTCGAACTGTTGGTTTAACTCTAATCTTTCCCAAAATCGCTCTTGGTTTTGATGTTGGGCCGATATTCGCATTCGACTATCCTTTTAGGTCCTTTGCACTAAATTTACTTGCAAGTACTGGGACATACAAATATCCTACTCCAAACATTAACCCCTTTTGACTTCCTACAATAGTCCTTCCATGCAAAAAGCAGTCAAGGCATACTCTTTTGGTGGAACACCTATAGACCTGCCTCTGGAGGACTGCATCACTACGCCTACTCTAGAGGCCCTTCCTAGAGTACCCTTACGTCCCGTTGAAGTCTTTGTACTTCTATTTATCCCAAATTAACCAAGTTGGACATGCTTCTTTTATGCTAAAATCTGTTATGAACTGCTTTGTTAGACTCTTCATCCTTTAGGCTGCTCTAAATGCATCTCACTCTTTTTATTAGACCCTAAGTATAATTTTTTTATTTGTGTTTAGTTTATTTTTCTTATTCCATTGTCTACTTATTTACCATAATTAGCATAATCTTGTCCCAGCCTCACCTAACTATTGCAAGACTATCAATTCCTGACTAAAAGGGAATGTTGTTGGTACAAGCCACTTCTATAATCTTGCCTATCAACTTAATTTAAGTCTTAAGTTTATTAAAATAAGCATCTTCTATTATTCCTTCTTTATTTGCTTGTTAACTTAATTTAATACTTAAACAAGCATTTTCTGTTCTTTCTACTTAATTATAAACTATGCTATAATTTTACTTGTAATTGTCACTTTTATTTTCTTTTATAATCTATATGTTATATATATAATTACAAGCATCTCTTTTCTGTTCTAGTTTGTTCTCTTTTATTATGATGTTGAATTCTCTTTATATTATATGATAAGCTTAGCTTTGGACTACGTCCACTTGTCCAAATTTACTTATCATAATAATACTTTACTTTTATTCTATTATCTGCACAATAAACGCAGATTTAGGTACATTTCTGTTTATAGCTTCCAGTCTTATCCAATAATTAAATTGATTCCTTCGATTCTTTGTTTTATCTTTTTATATAATAGGAAGTAGTTCTATTCTATTTGGTTGGTTATGAAAACTATGCTAAAAATTCATTTCCATATTTTAATACTAAATAATGCTATAAACAATAATCCGTAAATGCAAGATATTTCTTTTATTATCTCTTTACTTTTGGGATAGTGTAAAATACAACGGTTTCTCTATTTTATACTAATTCTTGTTTTCTGTCTTTATTGTGCAAATTACGTTTATCGTTATCTTTTTAAATGTTAAACTAAATAAATGTACCATATTTTCTAAACCAACCAATTAATCTATCATATACTTCCAAATCAAATTATTAGATTTTTCTTTAAGTTATTACACCTATTTAGCATAATTACTATAAATTTCAATCTTTCTCTTTTTAATTCAGCTTTTCTTAATTTATATCTAATTTCTAGAAATCTAGTACTCTTCTATTTTAGTCCATATTTACGAATTCTTCTCTTTACCATTTTATTCGCAGAAAAAGGAATAAAAAGAAGCTAACATTTATAGGTTAAATTTCTACTTTGAAATAGATGTAATCAACTGTAAACCTCTTGCTTTTAGGCTTATGACTTTCTCTAACTATCAAGCCAAATATTAGTTACATAAAAGCTCTCTTATACAATTTACAATATCAGAATAACTAATTAACTGAATTAATTACTGAAATGAATATTAAATAAAATTATTTAATGGGAATCTAACGATAATATATCATAAACGAAAAGATGTATAATTAAATCAACTCACATGTCATCCTTAGCTTTGCTTGCGTGCAACTTGGTTCCATGGTCCTTTTGGATCCCCTTCTAAGGTGTATAAGATTTTTTTTGAGAAGATCTCCTCCCAAAAAAAATTTTATTTTTAGGGTCCAGCCTCAGGTAATGAACCTAATGGGAGAAAATTTGGTTGTGAGAAAATAGCTAGGCCTGGTGTAACGACCTGATTTTTCGACGTCCGAAAAATCAACATCAATACGTCCACTATATTAAATGCCGAACAATCAAATGCCCGAAAAAAAGACTGTGAGGGTTAAAGAAGAAGGAGGTAGAAGAAGAGAAAAACAAAACAACAACAGAATCTTACCATCGCAGCGGAACAAAATATAATAGCTAATAACTGATCTTTACACAAAAGAAACTATATCTTTTTTATATATTACATCATTAGAGTACAACATCAACAACACACAACACTGGGCAGTTATGGTAACTTATCCACATAGAAACTGAATTTGTAGCAACCATACACAATAGATAATACATCGTATACGTGTGATACGTCTCGCCATCCAGCTTGTCTCCTGATCTCCACAGCATACATTCCTTTTCTATAATACTGGGTATGACCGAGCATTACTGTTAAATAACACCCAAGTCAGCCTGAAAAACCAATGTGAGAAAACACACTCAATTGGGTTATTAAAGTTTTCGAAAATCCTTTGAAATCAAACGTATCTCTTAAGGCCACGCCATAAATAAACATGTCGGGTTTTTACCTTACGATAACCAAAACATTTTTTATCAAATTCGTCTGATATTATAATGGTGTCTATAGAAAGTAAAATAGAATCCAGCTAAAATGCTTGCATCTCACATTTCAGCATAGTTGGACACAATCAAAACCATACAGGCACTTATTGGAGATTGGATTCCATATAACGGTAGGGCTACTGGGGTACCGTCCGTCACAGTACGTGGTCTAGATCATACTATACCGAGGATCCACCTTGATCCCCTGCATCACAAGACTAGACCTACCCCTTACTGGATAATCCGAATAAGTTCACCCCGCGGTTGGGATCAACAACCGCCCACACAGCCGAATAAAAGGTACTTCTAGACAGGGGTGACCTTACCCTAATTGGTTGCTAGCCACTTAGCCTTGTGTGCACCTCCCATGTTTTAGCCATTCTCGGTTGATGTGGCTCGAGGTTAAGCATTACCTTTTTAGCAAATATTCACTTAGAATGCTCATCGTCCTCCCGATGATATTCTGAAAGCATTCGTCCATACAAGTCCATTTCGGGTTCGAACGGAACCGATGGCACTACTCCTACTACATCCATTTTGGAATCACCCTCAGGATTAATAGCGATTACCCTTGCACTTCACTGCTCCATCTTCGACACCAAGCTCTTGTTTTCCTTACGAAAATGTTCAAACCGGATCGAAGTGGTTTTCGAAAAAATAAATCCCAATCCCGGTCTCTTCTAAACGATCAGCGCATTGGCCAATATTGGTAGTCGGCTATTTAACTATCAAATAAAATTCACAAACAACCATCAGATTTAAATAATTTTCCAAACTATTTATTTCAAAATATCTTCGCATGATATCTTTTACATTTCAATCCTTTGAAAATAGTTTTCAAGTCACTTTTCGTCTCACTGATTAAATTTCCACCCAATTGCATAGTCCACTGAAAATTACCAAGTCTAAATACCTTAGATTTTAAAATAATTTAAATCACTTTATCCAAAATTATGTACTTTAAAATATTAAAAATAAAACTACTTAAATAATTTATTTAAATACTAGTTATGAAATTATATAATAATTTCTTATGTAAACTTAAGCCAAAACTAATCTTAAAATAACTATCTTTTTAAATCATAATACCAATTTACCTTCCAAAATAATTACTACTATAACTAATTTAATAAATATTTACTAAAATTTTAAACAACTTAAATAATAATTTCTCAAAAACATTCTTCTAAAAAAACTTTAACTTTTAACTTATATCTAAAAATCTGCTTTGAAACGTACTTGGCTTTTCAGGAAAATACACTTTTCTTTCACACCTTTTAAAAATAAACCACTATTTATTTTTAAAACAAATTACCATTCCCTTATAAATTCCCATCGTAAATTTATACTTCCAAATATCCACTGATATCTTATTTCACTTTGTAAACCCAGTTTATAAATTCCATAGTCTCATCCTTCTATTAAAAACACAGTTTCAAACACTAAATTAATTTCCAAATAGATTTCCAAAATTTACTCCGTTTAAAAATAAATTACTTTACTTACTCAATTTTATTTTAAAACCCATTAATTTCATATTTAACTTCTTTATTATGATTTAAAATCTTATTTAAACTGAAAGTGCCAATTTCATATTTATTTCAAAATACTTCTTTTATTTCTTCCTAAACCATTTAAATCCTGGATTTAAAATAAATCCTTTAATTCTTTAAACAATATCACTTAAGTCTAAAAATTCATTTATTCTCATTTATTCAAAAATCTCCTTTCCCATATTCGGAATCTATTTAGTTATTCGAATTTAAAAATCAACTTTTATTCTTTTCCAATTCATTCTTCAATTTATCCAAATTCTCTACGATTATTACTTATAATTCCTTATTTTACTTCCCTTTTTAAAATTCAATCATTATATTTTTGATATCTCAATATATCCAAAATATATTCAGTCAAACCATGACATTCAATATTTTCAATTTCCAATATAATCGATATAATTTATCACAGATTATCAAATGAACACAGTCTATAAAAATAGATTTCACTACTTTGAGTAATCCAGTTGGATCCCTCCAACATGTTTCCCTATATCCACAGATGTTAGTCAAGGAATAAAATACCAATTCCAATTCGAGGTGGAATATCGCGGTTTAAAGGGTCATCCGCTATTATGCGGCGCACATAGGGTCTCATCCGCTATATAATGCGAGAAATCAATCACTCCAATGTATATTATATATACTACTATATATAATATACCACATCCAATCAATTCAACCATTCAACCCAACAATTTTAATTTAACTATTTAAATTTAAATAATAATCCAGATGAGTGAGATTATCTCACCTTTGATTTTGTTCGCAAACCCACTTCAACCTTGACTTGTTTTCTTCATGATTTAGACCTTGTATAAATATTATATGGATTACTAATATTCCAAATAAATCAAAAAAACCAGTTACCATTTAATTTTAACTAATGTTTTAATTTGAACCAATAATTAAATCTTTAACTAATTTTCTCTTTTAAAATCTTTGAGTAACTAAAAATAATTAAATAAGTAAATTTAACAAATTAACCATCAACTCCAAGGTTTAAAATAAATTAGCAATAAAAAAATGAGTATAAGTATATTTATTTTCTTTGATATTACCTATATTTATACTTATAAAAATAATAGATACCAAATCTTACTTTATGTAACTCTCAACCCTATTAAAAGTTCCTATTATTATATACTTTTTTTCTTCTTCCAAAACGTTAACTTTATATATATATATATATATATATCCCATGTTCCTATATAGATAATAAAAAATGTGTGTTTACATATACATATTTTATAAAAATCTGTTTTTCTTCCCTTTTGTAAAGACACAATAACTTCTATACTGTATATATACACATATATATTTTTAACCTATTTGTATATACATTAAATTAAAACAGGATTGTTTTCTGCCTTACAATAATATTTTCTAAAAAAGAAAAGAAAAAGAAAAGAAAAAAAGACAAGTTAAACAAAATCAGAAAATACCCTACTGCTCACCCTCCGTTGCTCGAGCAACCCTCATCGCCACCACCAAACGGCTGCGCACGCGACTCCGCCAATTTCCAAACGAACGACTCCACCTCGTGAACCGACACTTGCTGCTATCCAGACGTGCGCTTGCCTCGAGAATCGACAAACCGTAGCCCAGCCTTCAACGCGCACATGCCATTGCTAGGAACCAAACATATGTCGCGCCTCCTTTGTCGTGCTTACATCAGCCACTCGAGGATGTGTTGCCAAGGACCACAGAATGCGATGTTCGATCGCCGTAGCCTCTTACATTTTTTTTCAAACAAGATTTGTGAATTCGATTGGAGAGGGATATTCGATTTTGATTTAGCTGCCATTTTTAATTTCTGTTTGAACTCTCGATTGAATCACGACCATGATTTTCAGATTTGGTTATTATTTTTATCTTTCGTTTTCAAAGTACTCGGCTGTCGAAAAAATAAAAAATAAAATAAAAAGACTCGTGTTAAAAATTAAAGGACAAATGTTTAAATTTTTCTTCATGTCAAAAATGCTACAGTACATTTCAATAGGTGGTAGAAAGCCCTGATGTGAACAGAGAATATATACTTGTTTATATTTGAATTTAAATTTAAATCGTCTCAAATACGCAACTTAAAATCTCGACCTCCTACCGAGGAGTGCTGCTAGGTGTTTATAATGTTATACCCCTATTCCGAACACACAGGAAAAGGTTTCGAGTCCTAATTCAATTGTATGGAGAAGATAGCTTTTTGGATCATATTATTATACCGAATTTTCGATTTAATTTGAACGCGTTTACTTACCGTACGACCAAATGATCGCTACAAACTCTATAAAAATTGAAGTCCGATAATAATACAATATTACGGATCCAATGGAACTGATTTCGTCAAATTCCGAGACTGTGCCTCGGAAGGCTATTTCTAAATATCAATTTAAACGATATATTTTCGAACCAAACAGAACAGTTTTAAATTCAACTTTTAAAAGTTCTATTATCTCCAGCATTATCAATAAATTTTTTATAAACCTTCAAATTATTTTTAACAGACTCGAAATCCTAGAATTCATACTTTACCTGATTTCCAATTGTTTAATTCAATAGCTTATTTGTCAATAGTGATATTTGAAATTCAAGTTGAAGATAAAATTTTGAATATTTAAAATCAATTAAACATTCCGATTTCAAATATCCAAAAATTCCGGATTGTCACACCTAGGGTTCTATTATAGTAGAGTTTGGGGATCCCAGACCACTGGAAAAGAGGGCATGGGTAATCTTTGATGTTCTGGGACGCACAGGTGCTACACTGATGTATTCAGCGAGTCTAATCCTTTGTCGATAGACCTGGATATTATTTCGCCTAAGCGTTTTTATGTTCTTTTTCTGTTCGACTTTTGACTTTTACTTCATGTTTTTGTGATATTTCTAAATTGTTTGGAGGGCTATGATGCCTATCAATAGGCTAGCTAAGTTTTGATGATTTTGAAATTCAAATTTGAATTGAATTTGGATGACGGTTTTGAGCAATTTATTTGATATCTAGCATTGATTTTTCCAAATAATTTGAAATAATTTTTGAAATAAATTGGCACTTCGATTAAAAATGGAGCCACCACGTTACAGGGCCATTTGGAGAACGTTAACTCAGATCACTCAAAAATCGAATTTGAATCCGTTCGTCACACACCTAGACGAAACTTTGTCCACGTAACAACGCTGGTCGACCCTAGGGTCGATCTATGTTCTCCTTGGGTCGACCTAGGAGTGCTCTGGGTTGACCCATTGGTCGACCAATTTTTTTTTTCTTTTTCCTTTCTCTGCTTATTGTTTCTTTCATAATTTCTCCGTATTAACTCGGATTCTGACACTTATATATGGACATTGATCAGAAAATTACCACAGATACAATGGTATAAGTTTCGAGGCCATATTCTGACAATTTCAAAAATGTTTATCTTTACTATTAATTGTTATTTGATTATTTTATTATATAAAAATAAAGGGTGTTACATTCTCCCAACCTTTAGGAAATTTCGTCTCCGAAATTTGACAAGGGTAAAAGTATATAATTCCTCGCATTAATCACAATCATTTTGTGTTCATCCAATTTTGCAAACATCCGCGTTCTTGTGCATAAGTGTTATTCAATACAAAATATATGCATGTGCATGAATTTCTAAACGGTGCCTCTATATGAATGCTTTTTTTTTCTTAAAATTTATTTTTAAAACATGATACACACATCCAAGATATACTTGCAATTACTATATGAATGCAATCTATTACAAACTCAGTATTTTTCATCTAATTTTTCCCACATTCCTACTGAATAAGGGTGTAGTTCAATGAATTTTTCATACAGATACTAACACACAACTTTTAATATTCAAATTTCATAAAAATCTAATTTTTTGAATTCAATTTCTTATGTCAGAAAAATGGCAGAAGATTGAAAAACCCTCATATTTCTTCGATTTTCTTTTGTGCACATCTTTCTCCGTACTTGGAATTTAGGTTACTATTCTATAAAATTTTCTATTTATTTTTTCCAAGCATAGTTTACATAAGAAAATATCTCTTTTTAAATTTTTTAGTTGACGTTTCTAGCACTTTCTTTAAATTTATTATTTTCCTTTTCGTTATTCTCATATCTTGTCAGGACCCGATTCTTCGTCTTCCGAAAATTCAACATCGATACTCACTTTATCGACTGCCGAGCAATCGAACGACGGAAAACCGAACACTGAGGGTTTAAGAAAAAGAAAAAGACAGAAAAGATAGAAAATAGAGAGGAAAGAAAATAGAAAATAGAACGGAACAGAAAACAACAGAACAACAACAGAATCTCACAATTCGCAGCGGAACAACATATAATAATAAATGAATAATCTTTAAACAAAGAACTATATCAGTTATTACATTTTATACATTACATTTCATCACATCATCAGAGTGTACAACAATATACAACAACATACAGCGGAAAAGAGATACTATATACTAGTAATTATGCCATGCCATCCAGCTTGCCTCCAGCAACTCCTGAATATCCAGAATATCCTGATAAACCTTAACTCTTGACTGCCCGTGTGGAAATTGGTGGGCACCCAGAGTTTAGGAAGGAAAACAATAAACTCCGAGTCATTCATGTGACTGGTGTGAGAACTCAAACAGTTTTTTTATCTTTAAAATCAAAATAGAGGAATATTTTTAAAGTCAATTCGCAATGCTTTTAAAAATGAGACTACCATAAGGCCTCCCACACACACACATAATGCAAACGCAGAATCGGAGGAGATTTCTCCTTATGATAGCCAAAGATTCTTGATACGCATTAAAAAGAACATTTGATATTATTACTAGTGCATAGTGTAGGAAAAATTTATTTCGAAAGTAGAATATAAATCTTAGCCAGCATAGACATTCCGAACTATGCCTACTATAGCTACCATCCAAACAGTGGGGCGCCACCATAAGTGAATGATAGGTTCTACAACTAATACCGTACAAGATCGTAGTGTTTCTTTGGATTTCCAACGAATGATCAGGCCAAGGAACTTCCCATTGCCACATGAGAATGCCTCTGGATGGACATCCCCGAGAACCAAACCGGATCTCTACCAACACAAGGCCGGGTTACCCCTAACTGAGCAACAACTGACCGAATATGCCATCCCCCGGTCCTTTGGGACCTTTCAACCGAGCGCTCGCAATCAATTCACACAATCATAAAGTGTTTTCAACATGAGTAAGTATCTGGGCTCCATACCATGATACCACCCTTTTCCAGAAGGAAATGCACATATACTAAAGGGCGCTACCCCTCATAACCTTGCTGCATCTTTCCTATTTTGACCATTCACGGGGTGTGAGGCTCGACGAAGTCACGTCCACAAAAACATACTTTATACAAAAGCCATGCTTTGGGTCAACAAATGATCATAGAAATGATCACCAGGATAGACGATCAAATAAATGATCCTATCACAAATAATCAACACAATGATCATTTACAGCTACACTCAGCATGTCACATTACCAAATTGGGAATATATCGCTGATAACCTTCAACTACATAACCTCTGAGCTCGTACGTCTCAGAGAAGGGTGTTAAGCTAAGAGAATAAATTCTCCGCCACCAACAGAAATATATTTGAAAGAAATCTGCTTTATATCTCAATTTGTAATGTTAGACATACAATCCATACAAGTCTGTTCCGGGCTCGAACAAAACCGAAGGCACTTACAAAGAAGTCTTTGCAATCCGGATAATCTCTAATCATGTCCGGACTTCCCATCACATAAGGAGTCTCTATACCGTAGCTACTCGGTGCAAAGACAATCGACGAGTTGTCCTTTCGCTTTCAAAAAGATCCGGTCTTCAACACCGGTCTTCAAATGCAATTCATAACGACGTATCACATATTCGGAATGGGTTATACGACCCCATGGTCCTTTCCCGGTTAACCCGAATAGTGAGCGCTTATTCAAAAATAAGTGTGGCATTCAAATTCAAACAAATCACATCAATTACCCATTCAAAGGGAAATATTGATAGTCGGTTATTGAACTATCAATGGATATGCACACATCACCAGTTTCCAAATAATTTTCCAAATTATTTATTTTCCAAAATATCTTTACAAGATATATAATTTTCACACTTCCAAAATAAATCAATATTTATTTTTAAACAAATTCTCCTTTCTATTCATAAATTCCATAGTGAATTTATATTCCAAAATATCCATGCATATACGATTTCAATTATTCATTTCAATTTATCTTCAAAAAGATAAATTCTCTAAATATTCACTTTATATTGGAAAATATTTCCATACTTATTTAATAAGTAATTCACAAATCTTTTATTTTCAACACTTGGAAAATATTCAAATATACTTAAATCGAGATTAAGTATATATTTCATTCTTTAAGGAAATCATTCTCTTAAACATATTTATTTGGGCCAAAACGAATGTTACGTAAAACATTGTTACGACAACCCAAAATCACTAGTATAGGGATTCGAAATTAAAATAAATATATAAATCCCAATACTATACAAAACATTTCCTTTCGGAAATCATTTACTATAACAATAGTGTTATAGTCCACCATTTCCTTTTATTTCTCGAAAACGTCTATTTCAACAATGAATGTTGAAATCTATGGTTTCGAATCTTAACATATCTTAAAACATCGTTAGATCGTTTTAATTTAATTTAAACATCTCATTCAAAACAATTTCTTTAACATATTATTCACTATTCAAAAACGTGAATATACTACGTTAACAAATTTCATCCTTTTATTCATTTTATTTCAAAGGATTACTCACAGTCAAAAACGTGAATATAACTCCATTAATAGGTTTCAGGAATTTACTTATCAAAATAAGTCGTTTGCGAATTTATAAAACAACGTTTATAAATTCCTTTTCTATTTGTTTTATAACTACTTCCTTTATAAATTTTCTTTATTAACCTATTCACTTTATATCTCATTTATGAACCAAAAGTCCATATTATAAGTTAAATACTTATAAAACGATTATTTTACAAAATCGTTCCTTTTAAGACTTTCTAAATTATAAATCTTATAACTTATAAGATTCATTTATTTATCAAAAATCCATTCTTCAATTAACTTTTTAAATTTTATAAACCTACTGCTTATAAAATTCCATTTATAACTTCACCGTTTATAATTCTATAAATTTCATTCATTTATAAAATTCATTCACAATTCATTCTAACACTTATAAAAACTCGTTTTATAATGTCAATATTTCAATTTATAAATATCCATTTATAAATCTCTTATATAAATCAATTCATATTAATATTTTAAAACATCTTTAAATTCCTTTATAATTTTATCCTTTTGATTTACAAAATAATCTATTTTATCTCATTTATTTTTAAACTTTTTATTATGAATTCAAAAATCCAATTTAATTATTTTATAAAGACATTAACCCATTTTTCTCAAAAATCAATCTTTAACCGTATTTCTCAAAATCATAATTTTTATAACTTTAAAAAAAATTATAACGTTTATTTATTTAAAATGGATCAATTCCAAAAATATTTTATAAACGTATACTCTTCAAAAATCACTTTAAAATCATTTTAAAATTCCAAATTTGGTCCAATGATGCTACATACCAAATAGCCAATCACGACTACAACGATATCATATATCGATATGATAATCCATCAAATATCAAAATATCTGAATTCAAATAAAAACTGTTGAGGAATCCAGTTGGATCCCTCCAACCTGTTTTCCTGCATTCACAAACATTAGCACAATACCAATTCCGCTCCAGCACGGAATTATCGCGGTATATGGGATTTAAAATATTATCCGCTTAATAGACGGCGCAATAGGGTCTCATCCGCTAAACAAATGCGGGAAATCAATAACTCCAATATATACATATGCCAATATATATATATTGCTATTATATATAATACCAATTTCACTGTTTATGAAATATTCGCGGTATATGTTTTTAATAAATAACCTCCGCTTACTAACGGCGCATAATGTCTATTTTAACAATCAATAGATAACAATCATCATTCAAACATGCATTCAAATATTTTAAATCTAACTATTTAAAATAAAATCGAAACTGATTCGATTGAGTGAGAAGTTCTCACCTTGATTTCAATTTCGTTTTAGCGATTTATTTCGAATAAAATTAAACGGACGTTTAATTTTACCCGAAATTCTCACTAACTCCAAAAGACTCCAATCCAACTCCATCGCGTAGTGCTCGTCCATACGATTCCAACGCAACTGGTTTCGCGCGTTTTCGACCTCGTATGAAAAGGATATGAATATTTGAAGTTTACACGATTTTAACTTAATAAATTTACAACTTTAATTATAATTTTTAACCTTCATCAATTCCTAGCCACTGGATCCCATCATCCTCAACATCAGGCCGTCCATCACCTTCTTCCATCTCACGCACGCCTACAGGAAGAAGCCGCACCAAAGAACCCATGAACATAAACTAGGGTTCGAAAATTCGGCCTCCACGTTGAACTATAGCACGATCAGAAACTTGCATCTCGAAGCTCATATCCTCCTCTACCCACGCCTGCCACCATAACAAGCTCGGCCACCCCCTTTTCATCGAAATGCGTGCACAACCCAAGGCCGACGGCCCCCTGTAGCTCCCCCTCCGACGCTCCAAACACGATCAACTCCGTATAGAGTTAAAGCCCTCGTTACACTCTTCGTCTTTGTAGTTGACACTTTCCTCTAATTGTCGATGGATTTGGAGAGATTAAGGAATGAATTTGGGAAGTTTCTGGCCTTTGATTCTGGTGGAGGCGGCTAGGGTTAGGTTTAGTTTATTTATTTATTTATTTTAATTTATGAAGGCTTAGGGTCTATTTATAGAGGAAAAACGAACACTATTCATCCGGGTTTTCCAAACTCCGATTTACGCGCCGTAACCAGCGTTTCTAGGGTTTACCCCGCGTTCCGGACACAATGGAACAGGTTTCGAAAGCTAATTCGAACATCTGTGCGAGTTATGGCAACAAACGATCGATTTAAATTAAACCGATTTAAACAATTTTCTAGGCGTTTTAATTTGTACTGGACAAACGGTAAATCCAATTGACACAAAATTTGAAACCTTACAATAATATCACATTACGGATCCGATGAAACTGGTTTCGTCAAAATCCGAGACTTTTTGAAAAATGGCTATTTTAACTCGCCAAATTAATATTAAAAATAATTCGATGCGTTTCGAGCTGCTACGATCAAACGATAACTCCGATTGACGCGAAAATTAAAATCCGGTAATAACTAACTATTACGGATCCAATGGCACTGGTCTCGTTCAATTATGAGACTGTTCAAAAATTGACTATTTTCACTAGTCGATTAAATATTAAAATATTCAATTTTCACAATTTAACTCTTAATTCAATTTTAAAAGTTCTAAAATATCGTTCTAACTTCAACATGATAAAATAAAATTTTACAAATCATTTTCAATCATATTTAACCCAATTTTCAATTATTTCCATGATTTAACATATTAAATTATCGATTTAATTATTCAATTAAATCCAATTATTCGAATTAAAATTTATTCGACTTATAAATTCACTTATTAATATTTAAAATTAATTAAATATTCAAATTTTTATTAATTAAAATTCTGGGTCGTTACAATCTTCCCCCCTTAAAAGAATTTCGTCCTCGAAATTAACAAGTAAGAAAAGTTACAGTATTTATTAACTTTCCAAAATCCATAGTTAAACTTCTTACAATAACTTTACTAAGTTTTCAAATCATACTTAGTTATCTTTTCAAAAACAACTACTATTGTTTAACTTTCAATTCCAAAATCAAAGTTATAGTTTTCAAAATTTTTCCAATTTTCTCAAATTTTTTCTAACGCCTTAAATTTCCGGAAAAATTCGCCATAGTCTCCTTTGCGCGGCTCGATCCGAAAAAAAAATGACAGTATATATATCACAAATATACATCTCATCAAGAAATGAGGCATCCCGAAGGGAACAAGTATAAAAGTACGTTATGTAATCCGAGATATGTACCTTATATTTTATTAGCGAGCATATACGGCTAATATAGCGCGAAAGCGAGCTCCAAATGCGAAGCAAACGCGATCCGCACCTACTAAACACTCAACAAACAACATGAGAACATGCATATATGAAAATAATCTCAATATACATCATATAGCAACATCAGGCCGTCCATCACCTTCTTCCATCTCACGCACGCCTACAGGAAGAAGCCGCACCAAAGAACCCATGAACATAAACTAGGGTTCGAAAATTCGGCCTCCACGTTGAACTATAGCACGATCAGGAACTTGCATCTCGAAGCTCATCTCCTCCTCTACCCACGCCTGCCACCATAGCAAGCTCGGTCACCCCCTATCGAAATGCATGCGCAAGCCAAGGCCGACGGCCCCCTGTAGCTCCCCCTCCGACGCTCCAAACACGATCAACTCCGCATAGAATTAAAGCCCTCGTTACACTCTTCGTCTTTGTAGTTGACACTTTCCTCTAATTGTCGATGGATTTGGAGAGATTAAGGAATGAATTTGGGAAGTTTCTGGCCTTTGATTCTGGTGGAGGCTGCTAGGGTTAGGTTTAGTTTATTTATTTATTTTTTTTAATTTATGAAGGCTTAGGGTCTATTTATAGAGGAAAAACGAACACTATTCATCCGGGTTTTCCAAACTCCGATTTACGCGCCGTAACCAGCGTTTCTAGGGTTTACCCCGCGTTTCGGACATAATGCAACAGGTTTCGAAAGCTAATTCGAACATCTGTGCGAGTTATGGCAACAAACGATCGATTTAAATTAAACCGATTTAAACGATTTTCTATGCGTTTTAATTTGTACCGGACAAACGGTAAATCCAATTGACACGAAATTTGAAACCTTACAATAATATCACATTACGAATCCGATGAAACTAGTTTCGTCGAAATCCGAGATTTTTGAAAAATGGCTATTTTAACTCGCCAAATTAATATTAAAAATAATTCGATGCGTTTCGAGCTGCTACGATCAAACGATAACTCCGATTGACACGAAAATTGAAATCCGATAATAACTAACTATTACGGATCCAATGGAACTGGTCTCGTTCAATTCTGAGACTGTTCAAAAATTGACTATTTTCACTAGTCGATTAAATATTAAAATATTCAATTTTCACAATTTAACTCTTGATTCGATTTTAAAAGTTCTAAAATATCGTTCTAACTTCAACATGATAAAATAAAATTTTACAAATCATTTTCAATCATATTTAACCCAATTTTCAATTATTTCCATAGTTTAACATATTAAATTATCGATTTAATTATTCAATTAAATCCAATTATTCGAATTAAAATTTATTCGACTTATAAATTCACTTATTAATATTTAAAATTAATTAAATATTCAAATTTTTATTAACTAAAATTCTGGGTCGTTACATATCTGCTTTTACTTTTCTTTCTACAATAATGTCTTATGCCTTATTCTCTATTGTGAACATCACAAAAACCCAAAGAAAAAGCATCAATACTGATTTACTACAATATGAGTTAAATGCTTACATAAAAGTACAATTTTATAACTAAAAGAGAAAACAAACCCTACTACAAAGTGATACTAAATAGGTAACAATAGTAGGCTAACACAACTATCATCTAGGGCAAGGAGGTCTAGGACCACATCCACTCTGACATAGAAATGTCCTACTCTAATGATCCAAGTAACTCATATGCTCCTCCTGCCGTACTTATTACCAACTTATGTTGTATTACTCATGACGAATAAGATCTATTCATCTCTACTATTCCATGCTCAAAAAGGAATAATTAAGTCTCATTTACTGCAATGGATAAAGATTTTAATCTATGCAGTATCTATCTAAAGACAACTAAGCTTAGGGAAATTCTCTCTTTAGCTTTCAATTTTCCCCAACTAAGGTCTACCAATCCCAACCACGTGTGTCTTATCATCTTACTAATATCATTTCGCTATTCTTCTATAGTCTACACACATGAAGCATTCTAGGTTTTCACTAGTGTCCTATACACCTTACGGGAACTTTCATTATCACTACTACGAGTAATTACTGTTATAGCCTTATACTTTTCCCGTTACATCTAGGAGATGATTCATACTACTACATATTTAAAAGTTCAGTTTGATTTGGTATTGAGCATTTTACTTCAAAAATTAAAGCTTCTAAATTTTATCTTTTCAAAAACTTGTTTACTTTTCCACCAAACCATTTTTTAAAAAACATGTCTTGCTTGTTCTTAAAACATTTCACTTTTTTCTTGACTTTAAAAGAATGTCCTCATATGTTTTCAAAATATCCTTTTTTATAGATTTTCAAATTTACTAAAATTGGGGTAAATATGAACAACTATTTTATCAAAAATCTCTTAACTTTCCTACTCTTCCAATTACTTAACCTTAAAGGAGTTCCTAACTTACTATACTTAATAGTTTTATACCTTAATGTATTGGAATTACATTCTCTTATGAGAAACCATTAACGCTAAAACCTTCTATGAATCCTTTAAAGGAGGATTTCATGTTTATGTGAAATTATAAAGAATTTATTTTACATTTTATCAAAATAGGTTACACAAAATGTTGCTTTCCATACCTTGTACATCTCTTTCACGTATCCCTTATAACTTGCACAAAACATCTTTATTTATGATTCATAGAAAATTATATCATTATTCATTTCATTCCAATAGATTAAGGATTTTTTACTCTATATTTACATACATAAGATATTTCCTACTACATTCAATAATCTATCGTGCATTATTTTTCAAAAGAAAACATTTTTAAAAATTCTTTATAACTAGAAAATATTTTCAAATACTTATTTAAATAATAAGTATACGTGCATACCACTTTAGAGATTATCTCTAAACTCATTTGGGTCAAAACAGATGTTGCGTAAAACGTTACTACAACCCAAAAATACTAATGTATGGATTCAATATAAATAAATATTAATAAATCCCATATGCAATGTAAAAACATTTACTTTGGAAGTCATACTATAACAATAGTATCATAGTCTATGCTTCCTTTATTTTTACTAAAAACATTTATTACAACAATAAATGTTGTAACATATGTTTTCGATACTTAACACACTCTAAGTTTTTATATTTAAAATCTTTGTTTACCTACAAAGAAATTAGCGAGCTATACATGCTCTATAATTCTTCAAAAAGAATTTCACTTTTAACAAAATTTACATCATATAAAAACCAATTTAAATTTCATTACACTTATTTCTTTTTCAAAATCCCAATATTTACTTCCTCAACTATATTAACAATTATATTTTTCAACTTTTCAATTCAAAAGTTTCACTTTATTGGGTTGTAATAAAGTGGATTTTTTTACTAAAACCTCTTATTCCTTCCAAAATGAAAACACTCTCCCTGCTATCCCTAGAGGATTTCCCTACTTCCTATATACAAATTTTCTCTCAAAACATGGCTTATTTGTATGCTATAAATCAGTAATGACATATGGCTCATCATACTTGGGTAATCCCGAACCCTACTAGACAACTAAGCACAAATATACTTCTAAAAGCTTTCCATATGTTAAAATCTATAATTAGGGACTATTTGGATTTTAATACATAATATATTTATATTTTATTCAAAAATACAAATATGTTCACTCACTATCTACCCAGGAATCCTAAACCTAGATTTGATACCAAATGTAGAAACCCGAATTCCAGTGGGTCCGGATTTTTTATAAAGATACAAAAGTCCAAGCCCATTGAAGCCCAGATTGGGTATCTGGTATCATGCAAATAGGTAAAGACAAATATATCAGAGCTCAATAAATATGATGCTAAAGTCCAATCCCACTGAAGCCCAGTTGTGTATCTGGTACCATGCAAATAGGCAAAGACAAATATACCAGAGCTCAATGAATATCTCATAGCGAAAATGACTAAAATATAATAGAAAGTAAATACTGACCAATAAAATAACACTTTCTTAACAAGTGTCTCAAAGCTGGGAAGCCTCTTCCATCCACCTAACCTGTAGGGTGTAATAAGGATGTGATTAGAACTAAAGTTCTAGTGAATGGATAAATTATACACTTCTAAGCTTAATTCTACATATATCATTTTATTTCCATTTATGTTAGGTTCTAGTGAAGGACTGCTTTATAAGGCCTACAATACAGATGTTCCATCGTCTACTATGAAAACGTGAAACAGTGTCCGCACTAGTCTTTACTAATGCTCGAACATCCTCAATGTACCACCCAATGCATACCTTGAGGACTATACATAATCGTTCTGTCTATTCCTTGAATCTCGCTTTTACAAGGTCTACCTTGTATGGAACTCGGTCGGGGATTATCTATTTTTGTAAAGGAATGCCTCGTTAGGCTTACAATATAGATAGTCTAGTTCTATAAGGACTGCCTCATTGGCTTACAATACAGATAGTCTATTTCTGTAAAGGACTGTCTCGTTAGGCCCACAATACATGTATTCTATTTGGTCTATCTCTTTTCTTATCGTGGTTATGGCCCCACGCATCCACCTCTCAACTAATCGAAAGACCTTTAAAGAGCTAAGTGGCTGTGCCCTGCTGCAAATAATCCAAATATCCAATTGGTGGCGCTCCTCGTCCAATGTCTCGATAGTGAAGTATCATTAGACTGTTGGTTTAACTCTAGTCTTTCCCAAACTCACTCTTGTTTTTTATGCTAGCCTGATATCTTCATGCGACTATCCTTTTGGGTCATACCCACTAAACTTACTTACAAGTATCGAGACATACGAATATCTAACTCCAATCTAACTCCAGCATCAACCCTTTTAACTGCCTATAATGGTCCTGCCATGAAAAAGCAGTCAAGGCATACTCTTTTGATGGAATACCTATAGGTCAGTCTCTGGAGGACTGCATCACTACGCCAACCCCAAAGGGCCATCCTAGAGTGCCCTTACATCCCGTTGAAGTCACATACATCCTTCTAGTCCAAATTAACTAAGTCAAACGTGCTACATCTGTGCCGAAATCCATGATGAACTGCTTCGTTAGGCTCTTCATCCTTTGGCCACTCCAAATGCATCTCACTCTTTTTATTAGACCCTAAGTCTAATTTTTCAATTTGCGTTTAATTTACTTTTCTTAATCTGTTTGCTACTTATTTACCCTAATTAGCATAATCTTGTCCCAACCTTACCTAACTATTGTTAGACCATCAGTTCCTGACTAAAAGGGAATGTTGTGAGTATGGGCCACTTCTATTACCTTGCTTATCAATTTAATTTAAATCTTAAGTTTATTAAAATAAGCCTCTTCTATTATTCCTGCTTTATTTGCCTGTTAACTTAATTTAAGTCTTAAATAAGCCTTTTCTATTCTTTCTACTAAATTATAACATTTGTTATAATTTTACTTGTAACTTTCACTTTTATTTTCTTTTATAATCTGTATATTATAAATATAATTACAATCGTCACTTTATGTTCTAGTTTGTCTTCTTTTATTATGATGTTGAATTCTCTTTAATTCTCTTTATATTATATGACAAGCTTAGCTTTGGAATATGTTCGCTTGTCCCATATTTACTTATCATAATAAGTACTTTACTTTTATTCTATTATATGCACAGTAAACGCAAATCTAGGTATATTTCTATTTATAGCTTCTAGTCTTATCTAATAATTAACTTGATTCCTTCAATTCTTTGTTTTATCTTCTTATATTATAGGAAGTAGTTCTATTCTTTTTGGTTGGTTAAGAAAACTGTGCTAAAAATTCATTTCCATATTTAGTACTAAATAATGTAATAAACAATAATTCATAGCTGCAAGATATTTATTTTATTATCTCTTTACTGTTTGGATAGTGCAAAATACAGTGGTTTCTCTATTTTACACTAATTCACTTTTTCTTTCTTTTATTCTTGTAATTACGTTTATCGTTATCTTTTTAAATATTAAGATATAGAAATGTATCCTATTTTCTAAACCAACCAATTAATCTACCACGTAATTCCAAATCAAATTATTAAATTTTTCTTTAGGTTATTACTCTCTTTTTAGCGTAATCATTGTAAATTTCTATCTTTCTCTTTTTATTTCAGCTCTTCTTATTTTACATCTAATTTCTGTAAATATAGTATTCTTCTATTTTAGTCCATATTTTTGAATTCTTCTCCTTACTATTTTATCGCGTAAAAAGAAATAAAAAGAAACTAACATTACAGGCTAAATTTCTATTTTAAAATAGATGTAATCGACAGTAAACTTCCTAATTTTCTGCTTACGTCTTTCTCTAACTATCAAGCCTAATATTAATTAAATATAAGCTCTCTTATACAATTTACGGTCTCACCATAACTAATTAACCGAATTAATCACTGAAATAAATGCTAAATAAATTTATTTAACGGGAATCTAACGATAATATATCATAAACGTAAAAGATGTATAATTAAATCCACTCACATGTAGTCCTTAGCTTTGCTCGTGCACAACTTGGCTCCATGGTCCTTCTGGATCCCCTTCTAAGGTGTATAATATTTTTATTGAGAAGATCTCCTCCCTAGAAATATTTTCTTTTTAGGATACCGCCTCAGGCAATAAACCTGTTGGGAGAAAATCTAATTATGAGAAAATAGCTAGGCTTAGGGTTCTATTTATAGTGGAGTTTAGGGATCCCAGACTGTTGGACTTTTGGATTGAATCTGGAGCCACCATGTCACAGGGTCGTTTGGAACCATCATGTCACCGGGTCGTTTGAAACCATCAGATTAATCAATATATGGCTCAGATCACTCAAAAATCGAATTTTAATTCGTTCGGTACGTACCTAAACTTCGTCCAGGTAATAAGGTAGTTCGACCCTAGGGTCGATTTATGTTCTCCTTGGGTTGACCTAGGAGTGCTTTGGGTCGACCTATTGGTTGACCCATTTTTTTCCTTTTCTTTTCTCTGCGTTTTGTTTCTTTCGTAATTTCTCCGTATTAACTCAAATTTTGATAGGTTATACATGGAAATTGATCAAAAAATCACCACAGACACAATGATATTAGTTTCGAGGCCATATTCTAACAATTTCAAAAATGTTTATTTTCATTATTCATTGTTATTTGATTATTTAATTATATAAAATTTCGGGGTGTTACATTATCCCACCCTTTAGGAAATTTCATCACCTAAATTTGACAAGGGTAAAATTATGTAATTTCTCGCATTAATCACAACCATTTTGTTACGTCCAATTTTGCAACCATTCGTGTTCTTGTGCAAAAGTGTTATCCCATACAAAATTTATGCATGTACATTAATTTCTAAGCGGTATCTCAATGTAAAATATATATATCTGTATATTTTAATTAGATAATGATTTGATGAATGATTATATATTAATATGTATATATATATATAAATTATGTTAAGTTATTTTTTATACGTATATATTTCATAGTAATAAAATTACTGTATATATATGTATGTATGTATGCATGTATTTATAATTATATTTGTAATATCTAAAAATATTTATAAATGTATGTATGTTAATATATAAATATATTTATGTTATATAATTATATCAATTATGAAATTAATTAAAATTAAATATATGTATATCTTATAACATTCTAGATCCAATACACAACATAAAAATATTTCATTATAATTTTATATTATTACGTATTATAAATCTATTATTCGAAAAATATTAGAAATAATTTCGTAACATATTTTTCAAATTTTAAATTTTCTGAAATTCGAATATGATATTATAAGGCATCGAAAAAAATGAGTTGAAATTATATTTTTATTATTTAATTAATTTTGGTTCTTACTACAAATGACTTATTTTAAAATAATAAATTTGATTTTTAAATTCTGTGATTTTGGATGTGTTAACGCTAAAATGTGAACGCTAACACCCCGGTGTGTGAAGTGTAGTTGTGAAAGCACCACCCGATAGATCGGGAAAGAATTACAAGCAAGTAATAGCAGAAAAGCAGTAAACAACAACAATTTTATAGTGGTTCGGCTTAAGGGTATAGCCTACGTCCACTCTAAGTACTTTTATTAATAATCTCGTTACAAGCTGATACAATTCTTCTCAAGTACAATATACTTCAAGCTACAAGTGATTTGGAACAAGTCTTAAACTTCAATGTCGATTAAAGTCTTTAAATTCATGTTGAAGATGTGTGGTTTCTTCGTGAAGTTCTTTGATGTATTCCTCTAATCTTGAAAGCTCTAAGTGTTGATGAAGTTCTCAATGCAGCAAGGTAACGGTGTATGAAGAGAATGTGCCAAAAGTCCTTTGAATGTTGGAGGTGGTTGCCTATTTATAGAGAGTTCTGATTCTGAAATTTTTGCCAAGTCCTAAACCGTGGCCGACTCAAGTTAAGCCGCAGCCGACTTAAGGTGAGTCGTGACCGATCTAAGGTCGCCTCCGAGTCAACACCACCTCCTCTCAGTATCATGGCATCGGGCTTATATTAGGTCGTGGACGAGTTAACTTGGTAGGTCGCAAGTCACGGTCCAAATGATAAGTCATGGATCGTGAACGAGATAACTGGGGAGCTGGATCGGTTGTGACTTGGGTCGGCAACTATTCTAGGTCGCCAGCTTGGTAGGGCATTAGATCGGTAACTCGGTCAAGTCACTGAGTTGGTATCTTCTGAGTCTTAGGCCAGTACCCACGTTAGGTCGGCAACTGTTTTAGCCTTAACTCGGTATTTCTCAAGTCGGTATGCCTCTCAATCCTACTAGGTCGGTAACCCTTTGAATCTTAAGTCGGTCTCCCTTGAGTTGCTGTCCCTTCTGAGTCATTAAGTCGGTAACCATTGAGTCGCCATTCATTTTAGGTCGGCAATGAGCTAAGGCTGTTGGGTCGGTATTTATGTTGAGTCGGTAGCCTCGTTGAAGTGTTAAGTCGGCATAACCCTTAGGCCTTAGGTCGGCACCCCCTGTTGAGCCTTAGGTCGGCACCCCCTGTTGAGCTTTAAGTCGGCATGCTTCTAACTGTTAGGTCGGAACCTCTTGATGCACTAGATCGGTGAGCCATGGTCAAGGCAGAGTTAACATTTGCCCCTCGAAGTATACGCCTAAATGTTAGGTCGTGTGCTTCGATAGCCCTTAACCCGTCCCCTCTTAGGTCGGGAGGTCGTATGCGACCTAACAGTTAGACCGTGTGTGTTGCTCCAAACTTTCCACTGCAGGGTATAAGTTAACTTTCTTCCTCTTTCTTCGTCACTTACTCTCTTGCCTGATTCCGCCATTAAAGTATTCTCAAATTCCTAGAAGCAATTTCCTTCCAACTAATCACCGATAATCTCTACCATCCATTGCGTAAGTGATTCTATTTCTCTTTCGATCGTAGATTACTTGTCGATTCATGAATCCTGTCGCTCAAACACGAATCGCCTCTTTGTGTGATGCTCCATCAAGAATACCATCGTTTTCGTAATTGGTGAAGTTTAGGTTGCTCGGTTCGATTTCGACTGATCGATGGGACGATGAAGATGGTTTACTGATTTAGGCTAGCTGATTTTGATTCGTGCTAGGATTGCAAGGCGCTGACTTTGCAGAGGTTTCGAATTGATGTCTTGGATGATCCGAATGCATGAAATAGGATAAATGAAGTGAGAATTTTTTGGTTGAGGGAGTAGCTAACGGGTTAACAGGTTGAGCGGGGCGAGGTATTGATTCAGATACGACCTGGTGATTTTAGGGGGCTTGGCTTTTGGCTGACCCAATCCTTAAATCGTGGCCGTGCTAGCACTTGAGGGAGATCTACCGACCTAACCTTCTGCCGATCTAAGCCTTAAAACTGTGGCCGAGTTAATCCTTGGGGAAATCTGCCGATTTAACCTTCTACTGATTTAACCTTGAACCGCAGCCAAGTTAATCCCTAAGTCGTGGCCGAGTTAAACCCTTAAACCGTGACCGAGTTGGCTCTTAAACCGCTGCCGAGTTAACACTTAAGCTTTGGGCATGCTGACTTTTTGAGAGCATAGATCCACTTTGAGTTTCTAACTTGAACTGCCAAACTAAGTTGCCTAAATTTTGAACTGCCCCAACTTTAAATTTGCTTGAATCTCATTGTATTATTTCACAGATCGCATTAACTTATAAGCTGCTAACCTGCTGAAAATAACAAACAAAGAAAACCAAGGCGAAAATACTGCCATTGACTGCCCATGTCAGATGACAGATTAGTCAAGACAAGACAAGCAACTTAATTATATTGCATGAAATGTTTGTGAATCAATCAATTAAAGTTAAACATTAATGCAAAGTATCAATAATCTGAACTGATTTATCTGCATTAACATCTTACTTGCATATTTAGGCTTAAAACAATAGTCCCTGAATTTCATAACTAACAAATGCTTGCTAGTTTTCATTCCAGTTATATTTGTTCACTGCTTGATTGATTTTACACAACACTTCACACACTTTAGGAAACGTGCACCTTCATGTTTGAATACCCAGTTGTTTATGTAGAATGACTTCCCACCGAGAAGAAGAAGTGGTAACTCAAGAGGAAGAAACTTTTCCGATAGCTGTTCCCATAGAGAATCCTCCGGAGAGAACCTCGACTATTCTAACTTCGAGAGCGTTTATCCAGCTGCGCACTCAATTTGGCTTTGCTGAAAGTGATGTTCTTCTCCCTGGGCCAAGTGATACTGCTGACAATCCTCCCTATGGTTTTGTTGCAGTCAATCGCCAAATGTGCTTAAGTGGGGCGATTCCTCCTTTTAACGACTTCCTTCGAACTCTTCTCCTTCGGTTGACAATCTCTCCGTTTCAACTTCATCCCAATGGCTATGCCATCTTGACGGGGTTATGTGTTTTGTTTAGAAGAACTCTTGATCGCCTACCGAGTTTTGAAGAAATTCGTTATCTGTGCTCGTTTGCAAAGAGTAAAGATCATCCTTCCCTCATTATTGTGAGAAGTGCAAGAAACCGCAAGCTCATTTCCGATCTTACTGAAAGCGTTCATGGATTTTTGAACCAGTTTTTCTTTGCCCGCTGTCCCCCAGGGTTTTATGCCATCTGGAGAGTAGGAAGTAAGATTAGTGTTTCTATTTTTTCCGTTTTGAAACTTTTTCGAGATCCGAACTTTCAGTTGCTAATTTCATTCGTTGTTCCTTTCAGCACTTCCTCTCCCTTCTAGAGACCCAATTCATAAGCAAGTTTTTGAGAGGTTGAGTGCCGTGGCCACAGAAGAGAGGAGCATAAAATTTCTGTTGAGGGATGAATTTTTACATCAACATGGGCTTCTACACACTTCTCGCTCTATGCATGCTCATGAAGTTCCAACGGAAGTCCCCGATTCTCCGATAAAGACTCCTGAATCTTCGCTGGTGAAGTGCTCCACTTCTGTTGATGTTGCGGGGCCATCTGATAAACTTGCCCCGGTTATCGAGGAAGAAGAGCCTCAGGGATCCTCTCACCATTCACAAGAATCTGGTGAAAAGGCTAAGAAATCCAGTCCTGTCAAGCAAAGCAGGGACGATACCTTCGAAGGATTGAGCGACCTCTTCGCTACTTCACAAGAGATCTTCAAAGATGACCCTACTACTGCCGGGATTTCTTCTTCAGTAGTTGAAGCTACTTCTATTTTGCAACAGTCGTCGTCGACTCAAGAGTTGACGTTAACTATTACACCCACAACCACTCCCCAAATAAAGAGTGGTTCGTAGATTAATGCGCGTAGTTTGCACATCACACACACTTAGAATTTCTCATCACTTCTATGCACTTATCTTCTTGTACTTTAAAGATTTCTAAAGCTTATTATTTTAATTCCAGATTCTCCTATGGGGCGCAGCGGCTCGTACTATGATGATTTCCAGCGCTACGGGAGGCGTAGCCAGTATGATTACAGGCGTTACCTTCCTTCTTACAGAGAGTCGGATGAAGAGAGGGCCATCAGGAAAGCCGATGAGAGACGAGCATATGAAGAACGTCGCCGAAGGGAACAAGAAAGACATGATCTTCCCCATAGAGATGATGACACCCAAAAGAGAAAAGCTCATGATGAGAGAGGAAAGAGTCACATAGACGATTCTTCTAGCAAGCGGGCTAGACTTACTGAAGAAACAACTCCTTCAGCTTCTGAACATGTCCCTGCTCAATCTCCTGCTCTCGCTCGCTCCGACATTCAAGCAATCATCAACCGGCCCGCATACCAAGTCGGGCAAGGTCCTCCCACTCTTCAAAGTCGATTTCCTCAGTGGTGCCTGAGAGGGGTTCGATTTGATCTCGACTTGGTTCCCCTCGACAAACCGGCTATGCTGCGAAATCTTGATGCTGTCAGGACCGATATCGAAAGAATGTCGAACTGGCAAAAACTCGTCGACGAACTTCAGAGGGTTAACCGAGCCAATCTCGAGGCCATGCTAACAATGGAGAATGATAAGGCTGAGTGGCAGAAGACTCTTGAACAGCATGACGTCGAAATGAGAAGTATTGCTTCCTACAATGAAAAGCTGGAAGCGGAAGTAGAAAAACTTAAGGAAGAATTAGCTACTTCATCTACTTTCCATTCACAAAAGGAGAGCATGCTTCAGCAACAAGTACGAGATGCGCATGCCAGTCAAAGAGCAGTCGAAGATAAGCTTGCACACAAGGAAAAGGTCATAGAAGAATATCGTGCTGAAACTGTACAACTGCGAGAACAGACCGGCTCTCAAAGCTTGGAGATAGAGTTGTTAAAAACTCGACTTGCTATGGCCGAAAAGGAGCGCGACGAGGCTGTTGCTGGTAAACTTGCGGCCGAAGAGGTTCATCAAGCAACCAAAGCTGACATTAGCTCCACATTATTCGATTTTTATCTGCAAAGCATTTTGGGACGTGGCAGCCTTGCCTTTCTAGGCCCCAAGTATGAAATCACACTGGCTGAAGTTTGGGAGACAGCACTTGATATGCTCGGTGGTAAAGGTGCTGGATATGCTGAGTCAGCCCTTGAAGAGCATTATCTTGATGATGAGGCCCGTGCCGCTCTTGCCAAGGGAAAGGAGCAGCTTGCCAGAGTGCGGGCCGGGATGGCGGAAGAGGAGCGTTCTGAAAAAGAAGTACCGCCTACCATCTCTGAACGTCCTCTAGTTTCTCCCGAGGTGGACATTACAGGCTCTAGTGCTCATTCGCCGCCTCCTACAAAAACCGGGGTAATTACCCCTACTGATGAAGAGGCTTTGGAGGACATTGGGGCTCAGAATTATGAGATTGAACTGACGAAGCCAATATCTTCAGGTAATTTCGACATTGGTCCGATTCAGGTGGATTACCTGCTTATTCCTCAAAAATTTGATGAGCTTCTCGATTACCTCTTGAATCTCGATGAACCCATATCTCCCTTCTTTCGGGAAGATACTAACATTTTCAAATTTTCTTCTTCTGCAGTTGAAACAACAAGTGTCGTGCAGACTTCGCCTTCTCTGGTTATTCCTCCTCCATCTCTTCAGGTGACTCCTCCTTCTGCTTCACAACCTGGGTCACAAGAGGAGAAAATTGAGGCTCTTCATGGTTTGGATGACCCTATTGCTTCGCAGGAGCAAAAAGAGGAGGGACTCGAAGGAGGCGAGATCTCTCCGGAGCGGACTCCTTCTGACGACGTAGTTTTGTCCGCTCTCGTTACTCCGGGGAGTGAGTCTTCTTCGAAGAAAAGGAAGAAGCATGGGACATCGAAGAGGAGGGGGAAGAAAATTATCACCACAGAAGAGGAACCGGAAATTGCACCAGTTGCACCTCCCTCCCCTTCTTCCCTTATGCCTTCAGACCAACCTGAAAGACCTGAAAAGCTAACCACTCGGCCGGGTAAAGGGTCTAAAGGCGGCAAGAAGAAATGAAGAGTTGAGCTTTTTGATTCCTTTTTTGTGTAATGGTCGGATGTTGTGCAGGCACCGGCCCCTGCTTTTTATTTTGAAACCTGTATCTGCAATATCTGCAATTGAATAAAATGATTCTTTATTTGTACAGACTTTTGTTTGAATTTGAGAATGCATTGACTATTCATTTTTGCACAAGTTTATTTATACGATGTTGCGGTGAGCTTGTGGTATGTTGTTTGAGCGTACTTTACCGACATAGTTATACCGCTTTGTATGTAACTATACCATGTTGCCCCTATACCATGAGCTTACTGCAATATCGTATACTTTGAGGGGACTTGCACTCTCGTTTTCTAAAGAATAATTACTTCATTCTCGAAGAGAATTTTCGTAGAGTGCAACTTCCTTTATATAAGTTTTTACGCTTTGTCCTTCGAAGAAATCACTCTTTCCTTTTGCGTATGTATATATTTTGCCAAGTGAATTCTTCTATGTGGCAAAGCGGACCTCTGAATGTACTTTAACCTTCTTCCCCCTTCTTTTTTTTTTTTTAGAATAGGTAAATCGCTCTTCCTTTGAAAGTTAAAGTACGCTCTTGATGAGGATTTTTCTTTTTTCCTTTTAATAAAAATTTGTGCCTCTGAGGAGAGATTTTTTCACGTTTCAACACTTGGAAGTTTTATTTCAATCTTGGTGAAACGTGTTCCTCCAAAGAGTTGTGCCTTTGAAGAAAGCCTTTTCACGCTTCAGCACTTGGAAGTTTTATTTCAATCTCGGTGAAACGTGGGCTTCTGAAGAGGTCTTTCTTTTTAATTGTGTCCCCGGGAGGGGGTTGTACCTCTGAGGAGGGATTTCTCACGTTTCAACACTTGGAAGTTTTATTTCAATCTTGGTGAAACGTGTACCTCCAAAGAGTTGTGCCTTCGAAGAAAGCCTTTTCACGTTTCAACACTTGGAAGTTTTATTTCAATCTCGGTGAAACGTGGGCTTCCGGGAAGGTCTTTATCTTGTTTTGCATTTCAACTTTGGTGAAGTGAAATTCCGAAGAGCGGTTACGACACTTCAACTCCTGGTGAAATGGGCCTCCGAAGAGGGCTTTTATTTTGTTTGCATTTCAACTCTGGTGAAGTGAAATTCCGAAGAGCGGTCATAACACTTCAACTCCTGGTGAAATGGGCCTCCGAAGAGGGCTTTTATTTTGTTTGCATTTCAACTCTGGTGAAGTGAAATTCCGAAGAGCGGTCATAACACTTCAACTCCTGGTGAAATGTGCCTCAGAGAGGGTTTTCATCGCCTGGAAGTTACTCTCTCATGGTTGGAGGGTCATGACTCCTCCAATCTTTTTTGTTGAGTAGAGAACTTTCTTTTTTGTGGCGTATGACCCATTAGAGGTCTTTATCCTCCGAAGAGTCGTGCCTCCGAAGAGGACTTGTGCTGCCGATGATAGCTTTGGTTGTTCCTCTGTTCACTTGCTTATGCCTTTTCAATGATCCTCTGCCCCCCCCCCGTTTTTTTTACAAGTAACTTGTTTAATCCAAGGAAGTGTGCTTCATTGTCAGGCAATTTCGTGAGAACGAGCACTAGCTTTTTAATTGGATGTTTGTTTGTTCAAACGATCTCAATTTATTAGCAAAGACTCGTTTCTGTCGAAATCATAGGCTGTTCAATTGAAGTACTTCCTATCTAGGATTTGAATTCGGGGCTCTTGTGACTTGAAATTAGGCGAGAATCATTTGGTCTTTTTATGTGCAAGTTTCACTTCCATTGTCTGCAAAAATTCAAATCGACATTTCAGCAATTACATTCTATGTACCTTTTATATCGAGAATAAAGCAAACATGTAATAATAATAAGGAACACAAGATTTATAGTGGTTCGGCCATGAAATTGGGCCTACATCCACTTTATATTCTTTCATTATTTACTTGCATCAGTTTTACAATTGCTTTCAATTACAAGAATCATACATTCATAATTCTTTTTACAATGTTTCAACAAAAATTTCAAGTAAAGTATGGACGCAAATGGTTGCTGTTCCATGCCCTTGGAATTTGATCTCCATCAACAGTGGTGAGTTTGAATGTGCCGTCAAGAAGCTTCTGACCTATTACATACGGTCCTTCCCAATTTGGCCCAAACACACCTGTCGCTGTCATAATTCTCTTCAGGACTAGGTCTCCAATCTCAAAGCTGCGTTGGCGAACTTTGGAATTAAAATGTCTGGCTATTCTTTGCTGATGAGCTGCAATTCTGAGATTGGCCTCATCTCTTTTTTCATCAAGGAAGTCTAGCGCTTCAAGCTGTAGCCTTTCATTTTCTGCTTGATTGAAATGGATTCTTCTGTGTGAAGGGACCTCTGCTTCAACCGGAATCATTGCTACCGATCCGTATGCTAACGAAAAAGGAGTATGCCCAGTCGCAGTTTTGTGAGTCGTTCTGTATGCCCATAGTGCAAGTGGTAGTTTATCGACCCAACCACCTTTTGCTCTTTCGAGTTGCTTTTTGATGGTTGATTTGATGATCTTGTTCACTGCTTCCACTTGCCCGTTTTCCTGCGGATGAGCTACTGCCGAAAAGCTTTTCTGGATTTTGAATCATTTGCAAAAATCCTGGAATTCCTCGCTTTCAAACTGAGTACCATTGTCTGTGATTATTTTCTGAGGCACACCGTATCTGCAAATGATATTCTTGGTCACAAAGCTTATCATTTTCTTAGAAGTGATAGTAGCCAATGGTTCAGCTTCAGCCCATTTAGTAAAGTAATCAACTGCAACAATAGCATATTTAATCCCTGATTTGGCAGTTGGTAGCGGCCCAATGAGATCCATTCCCCAAATCGCAAACGGCCATGGACTGACCATCTGTGTGAGTTCGGTAGAAGGTGCTCTAGGAATTTTGGCAAATCTTTGGCATCTGTCACATTTTCGGGAGTAATCTGCAGCATCTCGATTAATTTCTGGCCAAAAATATCCGTATCGGAGAATTTTCTTTGCTAATGTTTGACCACCTGAATGATCACCACATTCTCCTCCATGCACCTCAGCTAGGATTGTTTTGGACTCTTCCCGGGATACACATCGAAGCAATGGCATTGAGAATCCCCGTCTGTACAATCGGCCATCCTGAATTACATAGCGAGAGGCTTTCCTTAGTAGCTTTCGTCTTTCTATCGAATTTTCTGGCAGAGAACCTCTGAGTAGGTAGTCCAGTATTGGAGTCATCCATGACTCTTGTTCTTGAGATACATTCATAATCCAGTCTATATCCATCTCGTCTATACTTGGTGCTGAAAGGACTTCTACAGGGACCAATCCCAATAGTTGAGCTTCACCAGAACTTGAATACTTTGCGAGGGAATCTGCCTTCATATTCTCTTCCCGAGGAATGTGGCTTATTGAATAGTGATCGAGTTCACATAGGAGTTCCCAAGCCTTTGACAAGTAGGAAGGCAAGTTTCCACCTTTTGTTTGAAATTCCTTCTTGACTTGGCATACAATAAGCTGAGAATCACTGAAGATCTGTAATGCTCGAATGTTTAGCTCTTTAGCGATTTTCAGACCTGCAATAAGAGCTTCATATTCTGCTTCATTGTTTGTTGAAGGAAATTCCAATCTTAGTGCATAACATAATGATCGACCTTCAGGAGTTTCAAGTACCACTCCGGCTCCAGAACAGTAGTCATTTCTTGCGCCATCAACATACATCTTCCAATGGATTGGGGAATAACTGATCGCTTCATCCTCACCATTATCCTTCTCTGTGAATTCTGCAATGAAATCAGCTAAAGCTTGTCCGTTGATTGCTTTTCGGGGGTGATAAGTGATGTCATATTGACTGAGTTCAATGTTCCATTTTAGAAGGCGACCCGAAGTTTCAGGGCGAAATAGGACTTGCTTTAGAGGTTGATCAGTAAGTACCCTGATAGGATGAGCTTGGAAATATTGCCTCAGTTTCCTTGATGCGACTAGTAGGCAATAGGCGAGTTTTTCCAACTTGGAGTAATTCAGCTCTGCCCCAGTGAGTCTTTTGCTGATATAGTAAACCGGATGTTGAATCCTTTTGTCTTCCCGTATCAGCGCTGCACTTAGAGCATGAGATGATACTGCCAAGTATATAAGAAGATCCTCACCATTGCCTGGCCTAGAAAGTATTGGAGGCGTTTCCATATGACGGATCAACTCATCGAAGGCTTTTTGGCATTCGGAAGTCCATTCAAAATTCTTCTTTCCTTTCTTCAGGGCGTCAAAGAATGGGATGCATTTATCAGTGGCTTTGGAAATGAACCGACTCAGGGCGGCGACCTTTCCGTTGAGACTCTGCAATTCCTTCTTCGTTCTAGGAGCTTTAACTTCTTTTAAGGCAGTAATTTGAGCTGGACTAGCCTCAATGCCCCTAGCACTAACAATGAAACCTAAGAACTTTCCGGACTCGACCCCAAATGTACATTTCAGAGGGTTAAGCTTCATTCTGTATTTCCGGAGGACTGTGAACATTTCTGCTAAGTGTTCAATGTGATCCGCTGCTTTCTTAGACTTCACTAACATGTCGTCGACGTAGACTTCCATAGTTTTGCCCAATTGCGGTTTGAACATAGCATTAACAAGTCTTTGGTAGGTTGCCCCTGCATTTTTCAATCTGAAGGGCATAACTTTGTAGCAATAAAGACCAACATCGGTGATAAAGCTCGTGTCCTCCTGATCAGGTTCATGCATCATGATCTGGTTGTATCCGGAGTAGGCATCCATGAAAGACAACAACTCATGCCCCGCTGTTCCATCTACCAGTTGGTCGATCCTGGGAAAAGGGAAGCAATCTTTGGGGCAAGCCTTGTTTAGATCAGAAAAATCGATGCACACTCTCCACTTTCCATTAGCTTTCTTGACCAGCACAGGATTTGAAACCCAATTCGGATATGTAGATTCTTTGATGAAGTTATTTTCCATGAGTCGATCAACTTCTTCTTTTAATGCTGCTGACCTTTCTGGACCTTGGGTTCTTCTTTTCTGTTTAACTGGCGTAAACTTTGGGTCAATATTCAGAGCGTGTACTGCAACTTCTGGAGATATTTCACACATATCGGCATGAGTCTAAGCAAAGACATCCAGATTTGCTTTCAGGAAAGATATCAAGATATTCTGAATTGACACATTAAGCTGTGAACCCACATTCAACACCTTATTTGGGTCCTTCGGGTCAACAGGTATCAGAACTGTCGTTTCCACCGGTACCACTCTATTCTCCCCTGCACTGGCTTTTCTGGGATCCATTTCTTTCCGTGCCCCGCTGTGCTCGCTAGTGCAGGGTCCGCCCCGTAATTGCTACAAGGCTGGTTCCTTGATGCGGACTGGGGTTGCCGCATCCTTTCCCATTTCTCTTTTTCTTGACTCTCGCAGTTCTGTCAAATAGCACTCTCGCGCAGCATTTTGATCCCCTTTTATAACTCCTACTCCATTGTCAGTAGGGAATTTAATAGTGAGGCACCACGGGGCTAGGATAGCTTTGAATGCTGCGAGTGTTGGACGGCCAAGAAAAGCATTATAAGCAGAAAACTCATCGACAATCACAAATGTTTGCTTGCGGACCACTTTCCTTTCTGCTTCCCCAAGTTCTACAAGCAGATCGATGGTCCCAATTGGTTGCTTTGGCTCCCCAGTGAAGCCAGCGATCTTCTGTGATGAGGCTTGTACATCGATCATAGGGATTTTCATCTGGTCAAATGTCTTCTTGAAGAGGATATTACATGATGCTCCGCAGTCAATGAGGACTCTTCTGACAATGGCCGGTCCAATACCAGCCGAGATGACCAAGGGATCTAGGGTAGGAGCTTCTATACCTGTGGAATCTCTGGCTCTGAAAACAATATCATCGCTGAAAGTTTTCTGTTGTTTCAGGGGCGTAGTGTCTTCTAAAACAAAGACGTCTTCTTCGGCTGGAGCATATTTCAAAGCCCTGGAATATCTCTCCATCTCACCCCAGCTCTTGCCAGCTGGGTGAGGCCCTCCTGTAATGACATTGATAACGGGCCTTCCAGATTCATGTCCCGTAGCTTTCTCACCTGTCCTAGGCTGATGAACAGGAACCTGTTGCCCCTGACTTGACGATGCAGGATTGTTGCTATTCTTCTTCACAAATTGCTGCAGTTTGTTTTCTCTTAGCAACTCTTCAATCAGATTTTTCAACTGGCGGCATTCATCAGTCTCATGACCGGGTTGATTGTGGAAGCGGCAGAATTTCCCACTCTGTATGGCTTTTTTCCCGGTTCTCAAAGGGATAGGTTTAGGGAAATCGACGGAATCTTTAGTGGCAAGGTAGATGTGCTCCGGCGTATGTGATAATGGAGTATATTCTGATGGCTTGAAGGATCGGGGCTTCTTCAGATTACCCTGTTTCTTCCCATTATTATTCTCCCTTTTTTGCCCCACCGATTCATTCTTGCGTGGAGCGACAGTGTTGTCTTCTGCTTTCCCCAACACTGTCTTTACTGGTAAAGGACGGCTTTCCAAGCGAATGAATTCATCTGCTTTTTTGTAGAACTTTTCGAGAGAGGTTGGCTCCTTCATATTTAACCATTTCCCAAATTCGCTTGACTTATCAATAGCCCTCATCAGATAAGTCAATATCATTCGTGGTTCAGCATTGTCCACCTCAGCCAGCGCTATATTAAAGCGGTTCAAGAAAGATCTGATAGACTCACCAGGATTCTGCTCTAAACTCGACAGTGACATGATGTCCTTGGCCTTCGAAGCATATAGTCTAAACTGCTCCTTGAATTTTCTGGTCAAGTCTGAAAACTGATCGATAGATCGGACTGGCAACTTGGTGAACCATAGTAGAGCCACACCTTCCAGGTATACGGGGAAATATCGACACTTTATTTCGTCAGAGGCTCTAGCACCTGTCATGTGCCAATCATATTTATACAAGAATTCATTCGGATCACTTGTCCCTTTGTAAGCTGGAATAGTCGGAGGGACAAACTTCCTTGGAAATTCCGCCTTTAAGATTTTTTCAGTAAACGGAGTTTTACTTGGGGCGAAACCCCATTCCTTCTCATCTTCAACCCTTTGCATACTTTCTTTCATGATCTGCCGGACCATTCCAGAAAGATATTCCTCATCATGCCGAGTTCTAGATCCACCAGCCTCAGGAACTGCCTGCTCAAAGGGACTAGTAGCCCTTTCAGGAGCATTCCTTTCATTAACATCATGAACGTTGCCAGCATAGTTCCTTTCATTACCAGCCGGTTGATTGTTTGCCCCAAGTAAGTCGTTTAACTTATTCAGAATCAGAGCATTCTGGGCACTTTGAGCCTCTAATTGTGCATTTTGGGCGTTTATCTGCTAGTTTAGCCCTAGAATCACAACATCCAACTCCGCTTTCGTAACTCCAACAGACGGAGTGGGTTGATTAGGTACAGGGGAAGCGAAGGTTCCCTCTTGAATGTTTCCAGATCTGACAGATCTACTTTTCCTTCCAGGAGCCATAATCTCAGATAGACTTCTGGTTTTTAAGGAAATTCTTTCTTCAAATCTCTGTGAAGCAATGATGACAGTTTTCCTGAGTTCAATTCTCAGTGAAAGCACCAAAAAATGTTAACGCTAAAATGTGAACGCTAACACCCCGGTGTGTGAAGTGTAGTTGTGAAAGCACCACCCGATAGATCGGGAAAGAATTACAAGCAAGTAATAGCAGAAAAGTAGTAAACAACAACAATTTTATAGTGGTTCGGCTTAAGGGTATAGCCTACGTCCACTCTAAGTACTTTTATTAATAATCTCGTTACAAGCTGATACAATTCTTCTCAAGTACAATATACTTCAAGCTACAAGTGATTTGGAACAAGTCTTAAACTTCAATGTCGATTAAAGTCTTTAAATTCATGTTGAAGATGTGTGGTTTCTTCGTGAAGTTCTTTGATGTATTCCTCTAATCTTGAAAGCTCTAAGTGTTGATGAAGTTCTCAATGCAGCAAGGTAACGGTGTATGAAGAGAATGTGCCAAAAGTCCTTTGAATGTTGGAGGTGGTTGCCTATTTATAGAGAGTTCTGATTCTGAAATTTTTGCCAAGTCCTAAACCGTGGCCGACTCAAGTTAAGCCGCAGCCGACTTAAGGTGAGTCGTGACCGGTCTAAGGTCGCCTCCGAGTCAACACCACCTCCTCTCAGTAACATGGCATCGGGCTTATATTAGGTCGTGGACGAGTTAACTTGGTAGGTCGCAAGTCACGGTCCAAATGATAAGTCCTGGATCGTGAACGAGATAACTGGGGAGCTGGATCGGTTGTGACTTGGGTCGGCAACTATTCTAGGTCGCCAGCTTGGTAGGGCATTAGATCGGTAACTCGGTCAAGTCACTGAGTTGGTATCTTCTGAGTCTTAGGCCAGTACCCACGTTAGGTCGGCAACTGTTTTAGCCTTAACTCGGTATTTCTCAAGTCGGTATGCCTCTCAATCCTACTAGGTCGGTAACCCTTTGAATCTTAAGTCGGTCTCCCTTGAGTTGCTGTCCCTTCTGAGTCATTAAGTCGGTAACCACTGAGTCGCCATTCATTTTAGGTCGGCAATGAGCTAAGGCTGTTGGGTCGGTATTTATGTTGAGTCGGTAGCCTCGTTGAAGTGTTAAGTCGGCATAACCCTTAGGCCTTAGGTCGACACCCCCTGTTGAGCCTTAGGTCGGCACCCCCTGTTGAGCTTTAAGTCGGCATGCTTCTAACTGTTAGGTCGGAACCTCTTGATGCACTAGATCGGTGAGCCATGGTCAAGGCGGAGTTAACAGGATGAAAGTTAATATGACGATGAAGATTTTTTATAAAATTTAAAATACAATACACAAATCATAAATTATTTTATTTTAATTATATAAACTTTATTTTAATTTAACTAATATTAAAATTAGTAAATAATTACAAAAAATATTTTTCTGTTACCTAACATTATATTTAGTATAAATTTGCATCTATAAAGTATTAGATCAATTTTAACATGACATGGTGACATAATGAATTATAAGTTATTTAAATTTGTGCAATATGACTTATTAGTATAAATATAATAAATTTATATATATATAATAATTTCGATTGTGTATATATCTGATCTAAATAATAATTAGTTTCTTTATTATACATACATGCATATAACCATTCAATATGTGACAACATTCATACATATAGGAATCTCACCTAAGTAATAATATAAATATGATATATATCCACAAGCAATGGAATATTATACATGAATTATAAGTTATATGAAATAAGAAAACATACCAAAATTATGTCTTAAAGTACACCTTTCTATAATGAATATCCCACTTTAGAACTCTTCTCAATTCGCATGACTACTAATCTTTGAATTGTTGACCGTTGACTATCCAATAGTTATTGAATTGTAATTGATTTGAGATGAGCTTTGATGGAGCTTTGTGTAGATGGGATCGGCTAGCAAGAATATGCAGTGAAAAAGTCTTAAATGCATTAGAGTTATACCTTCTTTTATAGTGGAAGGAATAGAGAGAAAGGTGGATCAAATCTTTTACCCATTCTCCCTATATCAAAGCCTTCCATCAAAGATCCTCCAACCCATCTTTTATCCGCCACTATCATGTATGCTAGTGCCATATGTATCATCATACATCATGGGCTAATAGCCCATTAATGTCCAAATAAATATTACTGATTAAATCTGATTTAATTGCTTATCGATATTGTATATCGATCAATATAAATATAAGTATTATAAATAGAGCATTACGGTACGCGCTTCGTGCGTGATGAAGACACATAAATTATTTTTATACAAATTGTATTTATTTAATATGTTCAAAAAATAATATTTCCACAAATATTTAGCTATATTTCTGTATTGAATCATATATAGTTAACTTGAATTTTTATTTCTAAGTTTCAATATATAATTTTTTGTTAGTTTAAATTTTTATTTATATTATTAATTAATAAAAATATGAATTTGTAAAGTAATTTATTTATTAGATCCTATTTTTAAGTGATATTAAGACTTGATAAATATTTGTAAATGAAACTTTGAATTTGTAAAGCAGACTTAATTGTCAGATCCTATATTTAAGTGATACTAAATTTTGAGAATATTAACAGAGAGACATTTATGATATTTTACACCAACATTGAAAGATTGTGACACCGAATGTATTACAACTATTAATAAAGAAAAGTATACAATGGTATTTTTGTCACTTCGTGGTCGGACCAAAAGATTGCACTTCTAGGCCAACTATTATTAAAGATATATACACTAATATTTATTCCTCAAATCACACTCAAAATTTCATAAATATTAATTAATGTAATTAATTAATAATAAATATAAACTAATTAAATTTTTTGGTCTAAAGATAATTTGTCATATCGGTTGTGTGACTCATTAGGTGTAAATTTAGCCAGCAATTAACATTGAACCGTTCGAATGTTAACGCTCACTCGTCACTTAGCAAGTGGTGTGACATTTTGGCCAAATTTATTGCTTACTTAGTTTCAGTAAAATACAATTTTAGTTAACTAAGTGTTATCTGGTTGTGACATTTATTTACACCAATTCTCTTCGTCAAAAGTATATCACTTTGGATTATTGAATTTGGTTGTTAACCATAAAATTCACTTAAGAATGAAGGCATGAAAGAAGGTTCATAAAAGGTGTTAAGCTCCACACGAATTAAAGACAAGGGTTTTGCCATAATTCGAAAACTGTGTTTCGATGGCATTAAGACAGCATTCGAAGAGGTTAGGATGGAGTCGCAAGCACCTACAATTGTCGAGTAAAACAAGAGCTTTTGAAGGAGTAAAAGAGAAAGCAAAGCTACCCTTTTTCCTCAGCCAGACCTTTCGATGCAGTTGAATCCACATATATGAGGGAGCCTAGTATGGGTTTGAAGCACCTTTCAAGGGTATTGGACAACAGGCTCACACACAAGAACCAAACTCATCGAAATAGTTGGTTTCGTCGTCATTAATCTTCCACTTAAAGAAATTTTACCAATGTGCACCTCTAAAAGCAACAATAAGCTTTCAAAATGGTTGGAACCTTCCATAAGCATAAAGAAAACTCTACATGAAGCCAAGTGACCTTTCGTAATAATCCAATTGTTGAAAGTGTTCTATGGATCATGTGATATGGATATATGATAATACAAAGTATAATGATGATAGTAATACTGTAAATAGTGTGAAATATAAAAAGCAGTAAAGTTAAATGACACCAGGAATTTTTATACTGGTTCGGAGCACCGTCCTACGTCCAGTCCCAGACTCCTTTTGGTATTTTACTAAAACAACAACCCTCACTTAACCCGACGGAATAGGTCTATACACCCCTGATTAGTCGAACGAGGGCCTGAGCAGTAGAACGGGATTTTGCCTCAACAGCCGAAGAGGACTTCACTCGCCTGAGCAGCAGAACATGACTTCAACAAATACAAAGGAGTTTCGATTGAAGTGTTGCGTCCAATCTTTTCATAGAGGTTCGTATCTCTTCACAAAAAGTCGTGTCTTTTCGAAAAGTGGCTATTATAGAAATTCAGTCAACTGAACCTCTGGGTCAGTCGACTGAAAATTCAAAATAATATTTAAATTTAAATTCGTATATCTATGTATCTGTGCATGCTGCACAAAATTTCCAGTGTCGGTCGACTGGGCCTCTGGGTCGATCGACCGACCTGGTTAAATTTGTGTAATATGCACAGTTTACATAGGTATATTAATTTATAAAACTTTAAAACACTTTTATAATTTAATTTTATGCTTAAATATGTACAAATATTTGGGAAATGTAATGATTAATATATATGCTAATATGTATGTAATCGAGGAGATATTTTAACAATACTGACCTAAGACTTAAAAACAAAATACTATAGTTATAGCACTGGTTTTAAAGTCTCGTCTCCTTGTCTCTTTTTGTCGTAGCAGCCGTCAAATCTATATTCTTTTTGTCGTAGTGATAGCTTCATGTCATGAATCAAAACCAAGTCTCAACATTCTCTCCCTTATTGATTGATGACAACCTGTAAATAGATATAGAATTCGACTGTATATATATATATAAAATAAGTACTTACTCTCCCTGAATTTTGACGCTCTATATCCTGCATTATTAATGTTAGCAATAATATTTATCCCCCTTTGTCAACGACAAAAAGGAATAAGTAATATGAAGTTATAATGTCATATATAATACGAAGAAAACAATCAGTCATACATTAAACTTCCATAGACAAGAGTGTTTGAAATAAATAAACTAGAGTGACCATTTAGTACAAGCCATATGAAATGAAAACTAATGTTTTAATAAAAAGAATAAGAAAAACATCTTATGCCATTGGTTGCTTACCCCTATCACTATGTGATGTCTGACCACCACTATCACCTTTATCTCTATCATCATCACTACTACTTGCTTGATCGTCGTCAGAAGAGGACCAGGTAAAGACGGGTTGCTTACCCGGATCGCCTATAGTAGCCGTAGATGTCCCAAAAGAACATGAGATAGCTAGCCATAATTTTGTAATCCTTTGACCTTATCAAGCTTCTTATCAACTTTGATGATATTGGATTGTAGAATTTATTGGTTATGACAAATTATAGAGATGGATTCACGTGGTTGAAGACCAGGATTCGGAATCAAAATTTCTTCTTGTTGATGATGAGTCGATCTTTGACGAGATGGTCCTTGAGATGGTTCCCCATGCTGTTGTGGTTAGTCTTGAGCTAATTGCCTTTGGGTCCATTCTTCAAAAGATATGATATGAGGGGGTTGAGCAACCAGTAGTTTCATCAAGGCTAAAGTCCAAGAGTTCAAACATCCAATGGTAGAAATCGGTGAGTTCGGCTCCGGAATCTCACAAGTCTTTAGAAGATACAAAATATATTCACCATAGTAGATTATATTCATTCTACCATTGTTGAAGCTTAAAAATTCGTCAAGAATTAAACGGAGCCAGTTGACTTTAATGTTTCCAAAAATAGCATACAAAGCTTAAAAGTTATTTTCGTAGACTAGTTCATAACTCCGGTTCTTAGAGTTATGGTTTTCATTAGAGGATGATAAATAATTCTTGCTTTTGGACGTAGAGACATGGATTTGAGTTGACACATTTCGTCTTCTAAAAACAAATGACTTACATTGTCACGAACAACCAAGTCACAATCAATATTGGATAGTTCCATACCATCATTTTTTGTTTGCAAAAATGAGCCATGCGATCCAGCGAGAAAAAGATAGGTCTTCCGCACAGTAGACTCCATACACAGTCTTGTTGATTTGGAACAGTTTTGTGACCCAAGTTTAGATTTGCATAGAATAGTTTCACCATTATTTGATTGATTTTGTGCCGGTCATCATCAATGTTAAATAACGATTCCAAATTACTCCTTCGAGCTAACTCTTGGATATGATGTGGAGAGAAATCAGAAAATTTAGCAAACGTACCTTCGAAGATTCGTGAATCTTGCATTCGTTTCCACCTCCTAATTGCAGTGTCATCAAATAGCCATCTTTGAATTTGCTCGTTTGACGGAGGTTGAGATGATGAGGAATAGCCACCTTTGAATTTTTGGAGAATAAAATAGAGTTTTTGAAAGGTTAGGGTTTTGGAAAATTTTGAAATATGAAATGGTAATGGGGAAAGAAGGTAAAGTAGAAAATAAAAGAAGGAAAGTGGGTATGTAAAAGTAATAAAGTGACACAGGTCTACGATTCAATCGTCTGGCTCAGTGCATCAGTCGACTGAAGCCGAAGGTCGAAATTTTTCACCATACTGGTCCAGTCGACTGAGGCACTGAGACAGTCGACTGGCCATGCTTATATAAGAAAAAAATTTGTTTATGTGTCAGTTGACTGACCACCTGGTCCAGTCGACTGACCTGGATGTTTTTCTGTAGTGAATTTATTTTTGGAGTGAAATGTTAATATATTATATATCTGAATGTTGTAAGTTTATTATCTAGAAATTAATTAATTTAATTAAGGAAAATTAAGTTTAATTTATTTAATTAATAATGATTAAGAATTAATTAAGAAATTAATTAAGAGTAATTAATTTATTTAAAATGATTAAGGAGTAAAAGTTAATTAATTTGAGATTAATTAATTAAGTAATTAAGGTTGATTAATTAGTAATTAGAGATTAATTAACTTGTAATTAAAAAGGTACTTAATTAATAATTAAGTTTTATTAATTAATAATTAAGTTTTATTAATTAATAATTAAGAAATTATTAAATCTATTATTAAAAATTAATTAAGGATTAATTAACTATTATTTAAGGTTAATTGTAATTTAGAATTGATTAACTGATTAATTAAGGATTAATTAATTTGTTATTAAGTTTTATTAATTGATAATTAAGGTTTATTAATTAATAATTAAGGGTTAATTAATCTATAATTAAAGATTAATTTATTTAAAAGGGGTAATTAAGGGATGAATTACCCAATTGTAATTAATCAAACAAGTATTATTAATTTCGGTTAGTCAAATGGGTTGATTAATTAAAGATAATCTTTTGGTGATTGATTAAGCATAATTACTTAATGAGATGGATAAGTATAATTACTTAGGGTAAGTAATTAATGTATAATTACTGGGATGTAATTAATTAAAAGGGAATTACTTAATGGGAAGTAATTAAAGTATTATTACTTAGTAGAAGTAATTAAGGGTTGATTACTAGGTGTAATTAATCAAAGGATTAATATAATTAATTAAAGAGTTAATTAATTAAGGTAAGTAATTACAGGATGGTAATCATTGTTTATGATTAATTAAAGTTGATAAATGGAAGTAACTAATTAAGGATAATTAATTAATGTAATTAATGAGAGTAATTAAGGATTGATTAATTAAGACTAATTAATCAATAATAAGTGACTATAAGGTAACAAATTAATTATAATTAATTAAGGATTAATGTAATTAATTATAGTTAATGAAGTAATTAAGGTTAATTACTTAATGGTTTGTAGATAATTAATTTGTATAATTAATTAAGGGTTAATTACTTAATGTAATTAAGGGATAATTAATCAAGGTTGATTAAATAAGATGATGATTAATTAATTGGTTTAATTAATGTTTATGTAAGCAAGATTCATTGTGATGAAGGTAATTAATTTAATTTATTTTAAATTAATTAGAGATGGTGTAATTAATTTAATTCATTTTAAATTAATTTTAGATGGTGTGGTTAATAGATCATTGCTTATGGATGGCTGATTGATCACTACTACAAAACAGGCCATTTGCATCGGTTGTTTACCCCCCTTTTGCATCAGTTCAACAACTGATGCATATGCAACCGATGCAACAGGCTTAACACTTTTGCATCAGTTCTGAAACCGATGCAAAATGGTCCTTTTTGCATCGGTTATTGCTAACAACTGATGCAAAATATCGTTGTTGGTAGCTTGGACACAGCACCCATGTTGCATAGGTTGTAATGAAAACCGATGCAACAAAGGAACTTGTTGCATAGGTTGTTGTTGAAAACCGATGCAAACTAATCCCTCTATTGCATCGGTTTTTTATAACAACCGATGCAAACTAATCCCTCAAAAACCATTATTACAGTACTCAAATGGACTATATATATATTATTGATTATAACAAACAATTATTGCAAGCAATATTACAATCATTCAAAATTAAATTTGATGGCAAATACAAACTGAATAACATAATACCAAAATAAACATATATCAATTAAAGTGTTAATAATCTATACAAAGTTCATCGCCAGCAACATTACCCATTCACTACTCTTCATTGACAAAGTTCATCGCCATCAAAACTGTCCAAACATATGAACACAACCAAAAAGGAAAAGAAAAAAATATATCGTCAGCATAGCAACTAATAGTGCAAACATAGCATCACAGTTCACCACTTTCAACTGCCTGAACTCCCGCCACACCTTCTAACTTCTCACCAACTACTGTTGCCCGACTGATCACCACTCCCTCTACCGAGCAACCAAACTCCTGTTGTTGTCAGCTGTTCAGCGCAACCACACTTCAACTCATCATAGACAAAATTGCCTCCATCTGCTGAACTCTGATCGACATAACACCACCACATCAATCAACAGCAGCAGTTCCCTTGAATCGAACCTCTCTGATCACCATACCAAATAGAGCCTTGATGTTAACTAATACTTCATTTATGTATGGAAGTAATATTGTCAACATACAGATTACATCTTCTTTAATTACGCATTTTGCTTCATTCTCTTTTTCATATTCTACTTCTCCCCTGTTTCAAGTAAAAACGTATTAATTTTACAGAATTTGTTTTCCTATTTTTGTAATTTTCTTCCTAATCTAGAAACCAACCATTAATTTAATTATACATTTTATGCCTATTAGTAATGATGATATTTAAATTGTAATGAATGCAATAATTTATTATTGAACCGATCTGAACTATTATAGATCAGTCGATTCAGAATATAATTGTTCCACTTTCTTAGATACAAAATCCACCTCAAATATGCAATGTGATTAAATGTACTGCTATGTACACTTAATTATTTGAAGAAATATCAAGTGAATATGACTTTACCTGTAAGAATGGATATGTAGAAGAAAATCAAAGCCAGATAAACAAGACCCACATAAGAAATTGCTGAAATAATGCTGCAAAATTGAAAGAAGACAAAAAAAATCAACAATTATGCTTTTCTATTTTTAGTTATGATTTTAATGTAAATTTGAGAAAGGTATTACCTGAAGTTAAGATCTTTAGCATATGAAGAAAAAAGTAGCATAAATGTACCAAACCCAAAAACAAAACAAGATTTTGACACATCTCTCCACATTACCAAATCAACTACAAAAATTCATCAATATAATGATCTCGTCTTCGCACAATTATCAAAATGCAAAAATGTAGTAGTTTACCAATATTCTGCATTCTGTTTCCAGAACTATACTCTTCTTCCATCCTCTCTTCTTCATGTATCCCTAAAAACAAATACACATTATATTGATAGTAATAAATGATATAATTATAAAATGTACTAGCTTACTCAAATCTGGCTCGACTTCTTCATGGTATATCAAAAGTTCAAGATCACGAATTGGTTGAATAGGCAAATTGATTTCTTTATCATCGAAATTATTGGCAACCCTTTCAATCTCAATTTCATCGTCATCAACCTCCTCATCTTTAATGGTTTCATGACAAATTTTTGGAGAATTTGATAAATCCGAAGCTGCTTTCAGTAATACTGGAGATTTGGAATTTGTTTCGGGTGGCTTCCAGGTATACTGCTATCTACCTGCAAACAACACACTTTGTCACCATTCAACCTGCCTTACTGCCATCTAAACAACCATCCATCCGCTTGCCTATGGTCCCATCCATATCAAAACTTCCCAATATCCATCCTACTGACATACCCATATCCATCTCTGTGCACAACAACTTCCATTATTCGCACTGCCACATTGCAACTACATTTAACTGACATTGACACTACAATAAAATCTGTGCATTACTACACATTCATACATCCCCACCTTGCTGCTCCTACAGCCCCTGCTCCACTTTCACATACATCAATCGCCACAAACCATTCACAACTTTCCACTTCCCTCACCACTTAAATTGCTTCATCCAACTACACCACAATACCACTGTCATCTCCATACCATTGGCACCATTCCACTGCACATCACAGTGCAACCATCTACAAAACTACTTCTGCCACCAGTGCTCCACTTCAACTCCAGTCATCACCATACACCTAACCCACTGCCAAAACATCACCCAAACATTCACCTATAACATCCTCTTCACTATCACCTATAACAGTCAACAAATTAAACAAAAGACTCCTATATACCATACAACAACCCAAATCTTCCTCTGTCTGCCAGAAACACAACTTAATTTTAAAAAACCACATCTTAAACTTAAACCAAGTTTCACATTTGTTATTAAAAAACACATCTTAAACTTTTTAAAAAATATCCGAAAGTAAACGCAACAGAATGTGCAACCGAATAATGTAGAAATATTACAAAATCTAATCTTCAAACATAATTTCATCGAATTCTATCAACCATTAATGCCACGATAAAATAAAATGAATAACATAAGTTAAAGTTAAAGTATATTTTAATAATGAAAGTATTTGTATGTTCTGTTATATCACCAAATGCAAATTATTGTTTACCAATATGAAGGAATGTCTGATGGACATGTGCACCGAATGCAGTAAGCAAAATTATTTTATTGTAAAAGAACTACAACACGTGTACACATAATCATTATTGTGCTATTTTTTTCATTAGTCGTTAATAAAATTCCAAAATAGGAGCCCTCGTATAATTAAGTAACTGATATTTTTTTCGATGTTAATAAAATGCATTAAATGCAGAAAAAGCCAGTGCATGAAAGTTCTGACTACAAACCCAAAGAGATAATAGTTAAAGATAATTACTCTAGGCAGTTGAAATTCTGTAACTTTTGATAACTGCATATCATGAGTTGTGTTACAATTTGTGGAATTGAAAGATGGTAGCTTGGAATATTTGTTTTGTTATATATTGATGTAGGTAGTTTAACAACAATATGCATGTATTTTTTGTTTATGATATGATTATGTATCCATTTATTATTCAATAAACATTCCCAGTGACAATAATACGACATAGCTCATCTGGTAAACTTCTCGAAAACAATACTTGAACTATGTGCATAAATGTTTATGCTTGAACACTCTTCGTTGAAACTGTTTTCATGAATATGCAGAAGTAACTAAAATTTGGAAGTAATTTAACCATTCATTTGTATCATTTCATCACATAAACATTTGCTGAGATAATACACTATTATATGATATATAAGGATAACAACCATAATTAAGATTATTTCTCTTAAACTATATGGTAGTTATATCATAATCCTACTGTAAACATGTATTACATAAAGACGCCCATAAAATAATGTGTCCTAAGAATAATAAAACCAAATACACTTTATGTGTTGGCATTTGCTATCTTTTCTGCCTCAAATCCATGTAATCCATTTTATAACATTGCACAATAAAGATAGTATAGAATAATTATCAAGTACACTGCACTATATAATATTGTATTGTGATTCATTACATTACCAAATGAGAGTTTAGCAGTTGTGAGCACAACAAAAATATATCATTACAGAAGAAGATTCATGTGGACAGATAAACATATAGCTCCAGATTAGCCTAAAAACTTTTCAAGAAAAAGAATCCCATGATAGGGTACATTTATTACATAATATCTTTTACAGCTCAATTTTCTAATTCTTACAAAAAATAGTTATTTTATTTTAGGATATTAGATAATAACGGTAACAGCTATTGTGAAGATAACACAATATCAATTCTAATCATCAAAGTTTAAAATTACCACTCATATTTATCTCATATGACAAATTTTTGTTTCCCACAACCACATTATTTAATACATGAGATTGGTATTCACGTAGGAAGAGGATCGATGGAAAAGAAACCAAATGGGGGTATGAGTCATTTGGTATGACGATTACTTCACTTAGTTCCCTAACCACCCAAAGTAATATGATATAAGTTATTATAAAATTCTCACAATGGAATTCGTAACAAATGGTAAAAGACGACGAATTTACACTAGGCAGTATTTGAATTGTAACAATTATGATACCAACAACCTTGTACACTTATTTCCCTTTAAGGGAAAACACAATCAAACAAACAATGATATCAACCCAAACTAACTCAATCAAAACCAACAATCAAACAGAATTTAAACCTTAAACTAATTAAGCATCAAAAGAAAAGAAAAGGTAAAAGAATAAACAAACCACAACAAACATAACAGCTTATTTGCATCGTTGTGAATTGTACTATTCATCAAAGGGTTTTTGTCTTTTAGACTCATATGCATATGCAAAAATGCAATTCATGAATTAACAAAATAAGAACTAAAAAAGCTGAAAGTAAAAGGAAATAAAATTTGTTTAAACCTAACATGGAATTCTATGATTAAAGCACAATAATCTCCCCATTTCGAAGTTTTATCACATCTATCCCTGGCAGAATGTGAATCACGACTCGGAATATTTGATTAGAGCATAACAACTTTCGTGGCATCATCGTGAACCGACCGATGAAGAATAATTAAGTAAGAGAGGAGTGGAGACAGTAGCCACATCTTTTAGTATATTTTTCAGTTATATCGGGAGGCGAAACATTATCATTGATAAGCTTCTGGCGCTTTAATAAGTTGAGCTTCAGATCCAAGCGTCGAACTTCAGATCTTTTCACGGCATCGAGCTTCAAATCCAGGCATTTAGTGAGTTAATCGATCACGGCAACGTCAAGCTTCTCTCATCGCCAATAAGTAGGTGTCTCGGGCAGAATAACAAGAAAGGCTAAGAAGTGAGGCAAGGTAGGAGGAGTCGATTAAAGGTTCAGGTTGAAAGGAAGGAGGGAGGATCTTCTTCAATGGCGGGGGCAGGAGTGGGGGCGGAGGCAGGTTGCTCTTCGACAATGGAAGTAGGAGCGGCGGCTACATATTTGATTGACGTGGTTAGCGAAATACTTTTTAAGGGAAACGATAGGAAAATAAGCGGCGGCAGAAAAAATTGGGATGGCGGGATAGGAAAATAAGCGGCGGCGGAAAAAATTGGGATGGCGGGATTTAATGAAAGTGCGCAGCGAAAGGGATGGAAATTAACGTAGTTGCATCGGTTGGTTTTAGAACCGATGACTAAAACTATTTGCATCGATATATTTTCTTCGATTGTTGGTGACAACTGATGCAATTTGATTTTTTTTATTTCCTATTGCTTTCCACGTACTAATTGCATCGGTTATTAAGACAGAACTGATGCAAATAGTTCTATTTGCATCAGTTTTTACTTCAACCGATTCAAATGAGGCGAAGCAATATGCATTTTTTGTAGTAGTGGATATTTAAATGGCTTGATTTGTTTGATATCTCTGATGAGACATGTGTGATATATGATATGAGATGCTTTGGTTGAAGTATGATGATAGTATGAATTATCTGTTGTGATGATAATGTAGACTATCTATTGTGATATTGTGAATTATCTATCTGTGTGTATATAGATAATAGAATTGAATTGTTTTAACTTTAAAACAACTTGGATCTAAAAGATGGCATTTTGGATTTCGATGAGACCGGGATCGGGTTTCCAGATTTGGATATACGAAAACCACATCGATCCAAATTAACGATAGGTCATGAATCTCAAGTGAAGATGAAGATTCAGAGTGCAAGGGTTATTGTCGTTAATTCTGAGGGTGATTCCAAAATGAGTGTAACGAGATAATGCCTCCGGTTTCGTTTGAACCGAAATGAACTTGTATGGATTGAATGCTTTCAGCACATCGTCAGGTGGACGATGAGCATTCTAAGTGATGTGTTCTATAAAGGTAATCGTAGCCTCAAGCCTCATCAACCGGGAATGGCTAAAACAGGGGAGGTGCAGCAAGGCTAAGTGGATCATGCCCAAGTAGGATGAGATGAACCCCTGTCTAGAGTCCCTTTTTATTCGGCTGTGTGGGCGGTTGCTAGGTACAACCGTGGGGTTACCTTATTCGAAAATTTTCATTAAGGAATGGTTCCAGCTTTGTGTTGTAGGGGATTTAGGGTGGATCCTCGGTACGGTGGTCTAGGCCTCGTACTATGACGGACGGTACCCCAGTAGCCCTGCCATTGTATGGAATCCAAACTCCAGTAAGCGCCCTCGGATTTGATAGTATACCAATGTAGCTGGAATTTAATAAATGTAACAATTTCGGCTATTCTTATTTATTTGAAAACTCTAGACCCTATTATAATATCATTAGATTTCCTATCAAATGTTTTGGTTAGCGTAAGGTAAAAACTTACCCATGTTTATGTGTGGGGAGTCTTACGTGATACCTTTTTTTCCAAAAGGTTTTAAAAGTTAAACAACTTTAACCGTTTACTCACACCAGACCCATGTCTGACCCGGAGTTTATTTTGTTTTTCTTAAACTCTTGGGTACTCAAATTTTTACGACTAGCCAAGGGATTCAGGTTAGGTTTGACGAATTCTGGAGGAGCAATAGAGCAGGAGGCTTCAGTGTATAGATATATAGTATTCCGCTGTGTGTTCTCTGAGTCGTTTGTCTGTATTGTATATTGAGTTGTATAACTAGATAGGTGTTTATAACTGTCTAGTATGTGTTGTATAAGCTGTGTAACTCTGATATATATGATATTATATAATATCTATGTGATTAATATAATTTATTCGTTCCGCTGTTGAGATTCTGATGTTGTTTCTTTCTTTCTTCTCTATCTTTTCTCTTCTCTATCCCTTTCTTTCTTAAAATGATGCGTCTTATTGTGGAGAATAAGGCGGACCGTTTCAAATATCTATATGTTTAGTTCTTGAATAGTTTACTGGATTTTTAGATAGGTTTATTGTACTAGAATTATTACAGTAAACTGTTGATTTTGATAGATTGATTCCAAAATCTTTAAGCGTCTGTTGCATAAATTACTTGTGTGCAAGCTAGTGCCGCAGAAATATATTCTGCTTCACAAGTTGATAAAGAGACACAGTTTTGTTTCTTGCTAAACCATGATATTGAGAAGTGACATGTACCGCTTGTACATTTTCTACCTGTTTGTGATCCTCCGAAATCAGCATCACTGTATGATATTAATTCGAATGAGCACTCCTTTGGATAGAAAAGTCCAAAATTTGTAATTTTACTAAGATAGCGTAGTATACGTTTTACGGCACGTAAACGTGATTCTTTCGGGTCAGCTTGAAATCATGCACATAAGCATACACTCATCATAATATCTGGTCTGCTTGCTATTAGATAAAGTAGTGATCCTACCATACTATGGTATAGTTTTTGGTCTACACTTTTGTCATTTTCATCTTTATCAAGATGTGCCGTTGTGTTCATAGGTGTTGGTTTGGCAGAAGTGTTTTCCATTCCGAAAAGTTGGATAAGATTATTACAGTATTTTTCTTGTTTAATAAAAATTCCATTTAAAACTTGTTTTATTTGAAGTCCTAGAAAATATGATAATTCTCCTATATGGGACATTTCAAATTCTCTAGTCATTATTTCAGAAAATTCTTTACATAAGTCATTATTAGTTGAGCCAAATATAATATCGTCGACATATATTTGACCTATTAATATATCATTTTTAGAATGTTTTATAAATAAAGTTTGATCTACTTTTCCTATTTCGAATCCAAAATTAATTAGACAGCTTTTAAGGCCTTTATACCAAGCACGTGATGCTTGCTTTAAACCATATAAAGCTTTCTTAGGTTTATATACATGATCTGGACCTTTTTCATGAACAAATAAAGGAGGCTAACTTAAATGTTTTCTTTAATATAGCCATTTAAAAAATCACTTTTAACATTCGTTTGATAGAGTTTGAAGTTATTAAAACATACGCACGCCAATAAGATTCGTATTGCTTCTAGTTTAGCAACTGGAGCAAACGTTTCTTCGTAGTCTATTCCTTCTTCATGGTTATATCCTTGTGCTACTAATCTTGCTCTGTTTCTAGTCATATTTCCTAATTTGTCTGCTTTATTTTTATAAACCCATTTAGTTCCTATAATAGTCTGATCGGTCGATCGGGTACTAGTTTCCAAACTTCATTTCATTCAAACTGATTTAGTTCTTCTTGCATAGCAATAACCAATTTTCATCGGATGATGCTTCCTTGGTATTTTTAGGTTCTATAGTAGAGAGAAAAGCTACATTACCCATTAAATTTAGTTGATTTCTAGTTCGAACATTTGAATTTATTTCTCCAATTATATTTTTCGTAGGATGATTTCGTAACACTCTTCGAGGAGATTTTATTGTATTAGTAGTATTTCTATTTTCTAAATTCGCATTGTTTTCATCTTCTCTAGAATTATAAATGATATTATCATCATCTCTAGAATTGTTTATTATTATATTTGTTTTATTATCATTATTAAGTAAGTCAATGTCATTAATTGTATTAGAAATAAGTTTAGAGTTCTCATCAAAAGATACATGAAGTGACTCTTCAATAGTGTTAGTTAGTTTGTTAAAAATTAGATAAGCTTTGCTTCGATTCGAATATCCGAGAAATATACCCTCATCACATTTTGAATCAAATTTGCCAAGCTGATCTTTTGTGTTTAATATAAAACATTTTGATCCAAATATTTTAAAATAAGATATGTTAGGTTTTCTACCGTTAGTTCGTAAGGAGTATTTTTGGTGAGAGGTCTAATAGAGACACGATTCAAAACATAATAGGCAGTTGCAATAGCTTCAGCCTAATTTTTTTTTGGTAATATTCTTTCATTTAGTAACGTTCTTGCACATTCTTATAGAGTTCGACTCTTTCGTTCTACAACTTCATTTTGTTATGGAGTTCTAGGAAACAAAAAGTTATGAAATATTCCTTTCTTTTTACAATAGTTATCAAACTTTATATTTTCAAATTCACCTCTGTGGTCACTTCTTATATTTTTTATTCAAATACCTTTTAAATTTTGAATTTGTTTAACAAAAGTTTTGAAATTTTCAAAGGTATCACTTTTATTTTTCACAAAGAAGGTCCATGTATATCTAGAAAAATCATCAATTATTACAAATACATATCTGTTATGATTTATAGATTGGATTTGGGTCGAGCCAAATAAGTGCATATGAAGTAACTCAAGCGGTTGTAATGTCGAAATAACCTTCTTAGATTTAAATGAAGATTTAGTTAATTTCCTAATTGACATGAGTCACATATATTATTAACTCTAAAATTCATATTCGGTAAAGTTTTCACAAGATTATTGTTAGAAATTTTATTTATATTTTTGAAATTGGTATGACAGAATCGTTTGTGCCATATCCAGGGATCATTTTCTTTAGCTATTAAACACATATCCGAGTTATGATTAACTTTCTTACTCAAAACGTAAATGTTTTTATTTCTATTTCCTTCGAAAATAAGATTTTAGTTCTGATTAAGAATACTACATTTATTTTCCGAAAATGATATTTTAAAACCTTTATCGCATAATTGACTTATACTTAATAGATTATGTTTTAGATTCTTAACTAATAAAAAGTTTATAATAAGAGGTAAGTTAGATGTGCCGTAATTCCTCACACCGCCTTTGCCGAAGATATATCCCTTGGAATTATCTCCAAAAGTGACAGAACCTCCATCTGAGTATATAATATTTATCAGCATATCTTCATCTCCTATCATGTGTTTTGAGCAACCACTATTGAGTATCGATTTTCCTCTTTTCTTGAGTGGGACCTGAAAAAAAATATGAGATAACGTTGGTACCCACCTTTTTAATAGGGTCTTAAGAGTTAGGTCTAAGAAAACCAAACCCAAGTGGGTTTAATATCCCTTTTATAAGTATAATTTTTATTATTACAAACATCTTCTATAAATGAACTAATTTTATTTTTCCTTATTAACTTATTAGTTTTAGGTACCCAGATATTTATAGTTTTAGAAACTACTTTTTGAAGATGTGGGTGTTTTATCATACTTAACTTTGTTTAAATTACTAGATTAAAAATTCTTGATTTTCTTCTTATATCCTAAACCATTTTTTATTATTAATAGTGAATTCTCAATAATTCTAAATAAATTTTCTCTTCCTTTATTAAAATTTGAAACATTTTTAGTAATTCCTTCTGGTTTGGTCTTTAAACTTGAATTTTCTAGTTCTACCATTTTAATATTAATTTTAAAGCATGATTTTCAGAAATAAGACCATTATTCTTTTCTTTTTGAGTTTCAATCTCTTGACTCAATAATATAAGTTGAGAATTAATATTTGAAAGAGATTCTTGAGTTTTCTCTAGTTCTTTTTTCAATATTTTCTTCTCATCTTTAAGCATATCTCTTTCAAATTCTATCTTGTTTTTATTTTCTACAGCCTCCTTATATTTTCTTTTGAGACTCTTTAAAGTATTTAATAATTCAGAATTTATTTCTGTCATATCATCAAAAGTTAAATCACTAACCTCATTAGCTTTGGCCATAAAGCATATGTAAGCTTGTTCGTTATCGCTGTCACTTTCACTTCCAGAGGAAGAATAGGAGGAATCTGAATCATCCCATGTGACTAAAAGGGCTTTTCTTCTGAATTTGTCCTTTCTTTTGTTTCGATATTCTTTCATTTGATCTGGACGGTCCTTCTACATATGCCCCTTTTTGTGATAGTTAAAGCACTCCATAACTGATAAAGACGGTGGTTTATTGCTATTTGAACTTCTCTTGGCATTATTTCTGTTTCCTTTTCTATATTTCAAGAATTTCTTGAAGTTCTTGGCAATAAAGGCTAGGTCGTCTTTGTCTGAATCTGATTCTTCTTGTTCAGCACGGAATGCTATATTCTTCTTATCTTGAGCTTGAACTCTTTTAGCCTACAAATTCACTTCATAAGACATTTTCTATTAATTCTTCTGGGGTTATTTTGGAGATCGTTCGCTTTTTTAATAACGAGAACTTTTCTTTCTCATTCTTCCGTTAAAGAGATAAGGATTTTGGATACAATATCAAAGTTAGAATATTTTTCTCCTAGTCCTACTAATGAATGATTGATATCATGAAATCTTGAGTACATGTCATTTATAGATTCATTTTCTTTCATCCTAAAGTTTTGTAACTAACTTTTGAGCATGGATATTTTGCTTTGTTTGATCTTTTTGGTTTCTTCATGTGTAACTTTGAGTGTATGCCATATTTCATATGCAGTATTGCACATGCTAATATGGTTAAACTCATTTTTATCTAAGGCACAAAATAACATATTCATGGCTTTTGCATTAGCTGTGGCATCTAGTTTCTGTGTATTTGACCAAGTAGAATATTCTTCGGTAGGAATAGTATATTCTGTTTGAGTTATATTCCATGAATCAAAACCATCTTCTTGCATATATATTCTCATTCGTGTGGCCCAATAGTTATAATTCATGCTATTAAATAGTGGTGGATGTGTAGCGGATTGTCCTTCAATGAAGCTAGTGTTAATGCTAGTGCTAGTGCTAGTGCTAGTGATAGTGTCCATATTATTAGATTATCAGATAACTGTGTTACAGTTATGATATTTGGCATCAAAGCCTGGAAGTCTATCGATCGTCACAACATTATAAAATAATGGCCATAAAATGATCTAGTCAAAATACAACAGGCAAAATCCCTGTTAAAGCCACCAATGAGGACTAGAAAAGGTACTTTCTGATTTACAAATTTTAGTAAAAGATAATAATGAATTAGTTAGTATAAGCGATAAGATTTCAAAGCTTAATTTTATTATTTTATAAAAGATGAAATCTGTAGAACGTGAAAGTGAGAAATTAAAAAATGAGAAATTAGATTTAGAAAATCAATAGGCTATTTTGAAAAATAATTTTAAGGCCTTTAAAGACTTTCTAGACGAACATTATATTCCGTACTATTTACGGTATTACTATCATCACTATACTATGTATTATCATATATCTGTATTACATGATCCATAGCACACTTTCATTTGTTGAGACTTGGTTTTGATTCATGACACGAAGCTATCACTATGACAGAAATAATATAGATTCCACGACTGTTATGACAAAAAGAGACAAGGAGATGATACTTTAAAACCGATGAGTTAACTATAGTATTTTGTTTTTAATTCTTAGGTCAATATTGTTAAAATCTCTCCTTGATTGCGAACATATTAGCTTAGGTATTTAATCATTATATTTCCCAAATATTTTATACATATATAAGCATACAATTAAATTATAAAAGTGTTTTAAAGTTATACAAATTAATATACCTATGTAAACTGTGCATATTGCACAAACTTAACCAGGTCAATCGACTGACCCAGAAATCCTGTCGACTGACACTGGAAATTTTGTGCAACATGCACAGATACATAGATATACGAATTTAAATTTAAATATTATTTTGAATATTCAGTCGACTGACCCAGAGGCTCAGTTGACTGAATTTCTATAACAGCCACTTTTCGAAAAGACACGACTTTTTGTGAAGAAATACGAACCTCTACGAAAAGATTGGACGCAACATTTCAATCGAAACTCTTCACCAAGAGTCGTTGCTTTCTAACCTTCATAAATACAAACTCCAACTTGATTCCAAATCACTCAGTTACAATCGAATTTTCTAATCTCTCTGATCTAACTTTCTAAAATCTATTTGCTATCATACTTATAATTATTCTGCATTAAAGCAATATTATACCTTTCTATTCTTCATATACTTCAAATACACACACACACACACACTCGAGGAGAAGATTATGGGAAGGGTGTACTACAAGTAACAAATCTATGTTATCAAAACACACAAAAGTCAAAACTGTTTTTTATATTTGTTGAAGTCCTGTTCCATTGCTCAGGCGAGTGAAGTCCTCTTCGACTGTTGAGGCAGAATCCTGTTCTACAGCTCAGGTCTCCATTTGGCTGCTCAGTGGTGTATAGACCTATTCCTCCGGGTTAAGTGAGGGTTGTTGTTTTAGTGAAATTCCAAAAGGAGTCTGGAACTAGACGTAGGACGATGCTTCGAACCAGTATAAAAATTCCTGGTGGCATTTTACTTTATTGCTTTTTATATTCTACACTATTTACAGTTTTACTATCATCACTATACTCTGTATTATCATATATCCATATCACGCGATCCATAGCTCACTTTCATTTGGTATCAAAGCTTGGAATTCCATCGATCGTCACAACATCATAGAATAATGACCAGAAAACGATCCAATCGAAATACAACAGGCAAAATCTCTGTCAAAGCCACTAGTGAGGACTACAAAAAGGTACTTTCTGATTTACAAATTTTAATAAAAGATAATAATGAATGAGTTAATATAAGTGATAAGATTTCAAAGCTTAATTTTATTATTTTAGAAATGATGAAATCTGTAGAACGTGAAAATGTGAAATTAAAAAATGAGAAATTAGATTTAGAAAATCAACAAGGTGTTTTGAAAAAGAATTTTAAGGCTCTTAAAGAGTTTTTAGAAGAACAAAATACCGTGTTTGAAAAAGAAAAAGAAAAAGTTTCAAAAGAAATTATGGATTTGAAAAGACATAATGAATCATTACAATCATCTTTAGATAATTCAGAATCTCAAAATTTTCTTCTCGAAAATGAGAACTGTACGTTAAAAAAGGAGAATTCTGAGTTAAACAAGCAAACTGATATTTTGAAAAATAGTAATATTTCTTTTGAAAATAATAATTATGAATTTAAAGCTAAATTTGATAAATTTAACACTGAAGACACAAAATTTAATAAAGGTCAAAACGATTTAAACATGATTTTATCTAGTTCTAGACCTTTATATGATAAAAGTGGTTTAGGGTAAATAAAACTAATAGTCGAAATAGCACTAGATACGCATTCATGTATAATAAAAATGTTAGTGCTACTACTAAATATCTAGTAAAGTCTAAATCCAATTTTTATAGAAATTCAAATACTGCTATGACCAATAATTTTTATAATTTCTTTAGAAGTACAAAATCATTGACGGGAAATATGAGTAAAAATTATCTAAGCATTTGGGTTCCTGTTAATTGAAAAAATAGAGAAAAATATATTGATGATTATTTTGATATGGTAGTTAATAATGAAAATTATATTTTTAAAGGTTCAACTGCACCCAAATGGGTATGGTTTCCTAAAAATTAAGAAATTATAACTACCTTGGATATCGCATGCCTCAAATGTTAAATTTTTCTGATACCTTACACTATAGTAGTTATTTTGTTCTATATTGTTCATATTCCTTTTGTCGATGACAAGGGGGGAGAAATATTACTACTAATGTTAAGAATGCAGGATATAAGTGTCAAAGAACAGAGAGAGTAAGTATTTATATTATATACAGTCCAAATCTATATCTATTTACAAGTTGTCATCAATCAAAAAGGAGGAGAATGATGAGACTTGGTTTTGATTCATGACACGATGCTATAAATACGACATACAGATTTGGTGACTGCTACGACAAAAAGAGAATATATACTACAAGGAGACGAGACTTTAAACCGGTGCATCAATTATATTTTTTTCCTTTAAGTCTTAGGTCAATATTGTTAAAATATCTCTACGGTTAGGTATGTATTAGCTTATATATTCAATCATTCTATTTCCAAACTATTTTATACATATATAAGCATATAATTAAATTATAAAAGTGTTTTAGAGTTATAGAAATTAATATACCTTTTAAAAGTGCTCATATATTTTGAATATTCAGTCGACTGGCATAGAGGCTCGATTGGCTGAATTTCTAAAACAACTACTTTTCGAAAATACACTACTTTTTGTGAAGAGATACGAATCTCTACGAAAAGATTTGGATGCAACACTTCAACTCTTCACCAATAGTCGCTGCTTTCTAACCTTTATAAATACAAACTCCAATTTGATTCCAAATACCGAATTACAATTGAATATTCTTATCTTTCTAATCTAACTCTCCTGAATCTATTTGCTATAATACTTTCAATTATTCTGCATTAAAACAATACTATAACCTTCTATTCTTCATATACTTCAAATATATTTATTTATACTCGAGGAGAAGATTATAGGAAGGGTGTACTACAAGTGACAAATCCGTATTATTTAGAACACACAAAGTCAAAACTATTTTTGTATTTGTTGAAGTCATATTTTCTGCTTAGGCAACTGAAGTTCTCTTCGGCTGCTCAAGTGAAATCTTGTTCTCCTGCTCAGGTCCCTGTTCGGTCGCTCAGGGGTTGTATAGACCCATTCCTTCGGGTTTAGTGAGGGTTGTTATTTTAGTGAAATTCCAGAAGGAGTCTGGAACTGGATGTAGGACGGTGCTCCGAACTAGTATAAAAATCTCTAGTGTCATTTTACTATACATCTTTTTATATTCCATACTATTTACAATATTATTATCATCATTATACACTGTATTATCATATATCCATATTACACGATCCATAGCACACTTTCAGAATCAAGAGAACAAAAACTTACTTTACTTACTTATGCTTTCTAACTCTATACTCTATTTTATATTCTTGATCTCTGCACTCTAGCAATCTTTACTTGTATTCAGTCTTCCATATAATTAGTTCTTCATAAACATTATTCCTTAGAAATATATTGGAAGAAATTGTACTAATTAGTTAATATCCATGTTATATTGAAACACACATTTGACGAGAACAACTCATTGCAACAAGCCTATTCCTCCGGGCAAAGCGAAGGTTTTTGATAGTCGAATTCTAAAGGGGGCTTCAAGATTGGACGTAGGACAGAAAGTCCGAACCAATATAAAATTCTGTTGTGCTTATTCTATATTTACTTAGATTAATACTATTTTAGTTGCATCATATATTTTGTCACATATACTTGCATATACACTACACGATCCACCTCGTAGTCTTTCGCTTACGTCCTAGTGTCGATGCGGCTCGGCCATGATGTCGCACCTTTAGAGGCTTGTTTTTGGAGTCAAATAAAACCATTTTTAAAGAGGCGATGAAGCCTATATTTTAAAGGGTCGATGACCTTATATGTCTTCGGTAGTGAGGTACAAAACTTATGAAGGTTTTATGAATTTGTCTTCGACCTAGATGATGGTCGATGAGGTCAATATCACGTGTGTTACACTTTATTTTTATATATAAAGGCGGAGAGCCTTAACCTACCAGTTGACATGATCAATATGTCGACATTGATCCATTTTAAACTATTTAAAGGGCTATATATTTCCTTGTTTTAAATATGACTTAAGGTGATGTCATTATGAAAATGATTTCAAGGATTTTAATAATGAAATAGCCAAAGTTTTGAGTTGAAATTTCCAAAGAAGATATATATTAAGATTAAGTAATTATGTGACATAAAGAGACCATTAATCAAACATATTGAATGATGGATGTTATATGTTCTTATGTTTAAATGATCTGTTATTATGCATGCTGTTATTATCATACTCACATCTTTTATGACTTATTTCTTCATTTTGTTGTGTGAAGGGGCATAATAATCAGCCAGGTTGATCTAGTAGTGAGTATAAACAGAATTAATTCCTGAACGAGTAGAATTGTATCTAGAAGATCAGAAGTATAGTATAACTCCTCGTAAATTTCATGGATTTAATTTGGTTAAATTAATAAGTTTGAAATTAAATTTAGAAGAAAAATAAAATAAATTAAAAACCTACTTATAGTAATTCGAAGTTAATTCAAATGATTTTAAGTAGTGAATTTTTTTTACCTATATATGAATTGAATATGAGGAATTTAAGGAAAATATTAAACTGATTTAATGTAATAAACATTTTTAACAGTAAATGAAATATGACAATAAGAACAATTGCAAGTTTGTATTTATGGGGGAAATAATATTGATAGGTAATAATTGTTGTAGAGAATATATTTCAAATGTTATAAATTGTAAAATGATGACAACTATTGTCCGTTACCAATGCATGTAATTAATAGAGATTAAATGAAATTAATCATTCCTTTTGTAAGCTAAGAAAATAACTGAAAATTTTAAAGGTAAAATCAATAGAAAGGTTAACTATATGCATAAGTTGGAGAGTTGAATAGAATTCTGATAAATGATAATAAGGGAAAACGTATACAATCAATGTAGGTAATTAGTAATTACAATGTTTTTGAAATTATTAAACGTTTCTTGCGATAATTAATAAATAACGAAAGGAGTAAACATATTTATTTACAGTATCAATTTCAATTGGATAGAGATTTTAAGTAACAACGTTTAATGCAATGTAAGTAATGCAAATTTAAGTTAATAATAAGGAATTGGGATGAATTCAAAATTTGTAACATATGGCTTGTAAACATATATTATTAATTACCTGCTTATTTGTTAATGGAATTAGAATCGGTAATAAGTGATAATAAAATAAATGAATGTACACTAATGGAAAAATGAAATAATTAAATGTTGAGTAATTATTGGATCGTATTTATTATAAGCGTCATTTTTATAATTATGATTAATTGTGAAATTAATACGGGAAGATGTAAAGTAATAACTAGGGAAGTAGTACGTTATAAAATAATTATAACCTAAACTTAAGCGTAAGTAAAAGGTTGGAATTGAATCTAATCTGTTTAAATTGGAAACTTATTTAAATAAATTGGATTCAAGCGTAATAAAAAGATTATTTTAAGAAATTGAAATAAGTACTATAATTGGTAAAATAATTTACATTTAAGATTTGAGATAGGGATTTGTTTAAGGAATTATAAAAATGTTATAAGTGGATCAAGGTGATAAAGATTATGAATTGTAGAACGTGAATTTTAATAGTGATTTAATTTGTTAATATATAATAGTTGGGCTTATTGAAATAAATGGAATCAAATTCTAATTACTACGTTAAATAAAAATTTAAGTTCAAAATTGGGAAATATTTATGTAATAATCTTAAATCCAATGGTAAACCGTCCTATTTGAAATATGAATGGAATAATCATTGATTGATTCATTAATTTAATAGAATTATTAGAATATTTAATTATAATTTTGAATTTTATGAGATTGAGAATAAATATTGAAATTTATAAATGAATCATCTAAATTTACAATTTTTAAATTTGTTTAAAATCATTGTAAATGATTGAGGAATCATAAGGGATAAAATTTTCCAATTTTGAAACTAAAATATAAAATTTGGATTTATTTACTAATTCTTAATTTATTAATTAATATAAAAATAGCCATTTTGGTCACGGACTCGGATTTCGACGAAACCAGTTTCATCGGATCCGTAACAGTGAATTATTGTAGGGTTTCAAGTTTCATGGCGATCGGACTAGTCGTTTGATCGTACGAACGCGAAACACCTTGAAATCGATTTAATTGAAATCAATTTGAAAATTTTGTTTTCAGCATAACTTCTTCATACGATCGAATTTGGACGTGACACTTTTTCCATCACGTTCAGAATATTTTAAAATACCTATTTCGATATATGGGTTACCCAGTTTCGTTCCGGGGTTAGAACGGGCTTTTTGAGCCACATTAGCGTTAGCACGTTTGTTTATCTGATCCATCTATTCAAAATTCTAACCTACCTATATAAACCCTAGCCTCCATCTATTCTCATTTCTTTTTGCATTCATTCCCCTCAGCTCCTCCTCTTCCCAATGGCTGCAAACCCTAGATCTACATTCAAATTTCAAAAATCAAATCAAAAGTCAAAAATTCAAAGTCTCCGAAAAAATTCACAAAAATTATATGTCATAGTTCTCGAAGAGCATAATCTACTGGTACTGTTCGTTTTTTGATTGGAGCTATTTTTTGTCCCGAAAACTTCAAATTGTTTTCGGCCGTTCATAGTGCCGGAATCAAACGGATTCTGATCGTGAAACCCCTTCTGGGTATCGTAGAGAGCACCAAGGGAAGTCGACCGGTATGGTTCGTTTGTGATTTGGATGGTTGGATTCGAAGCTAAAATTCGATTAGGGTTATGTAATATGGGGCGGCGGCTGACGTTTCCCTTTCGATCGACACGTGGTTACTCGGGGGGGGGGGGGGGGGGGGGGGGGTCGCGGCCTTGTGCCAGGAGCGGTCGGTGGGTAGACGCGGGTGGCGAGTACGGTGGCACGTGCGGGGTTGCGAACGCGAGATGCAGTGGTTTGGGAGCGGGTTCCTGTAGGAGTGCGTTTCGTTCTGTACGAGAAGAAGGAGCTGATGTGACGTGGCACACCAAAGAGGGTAAAATGTGTTCCTTTTATTTTATATTTTATTATGATTTCAAGTCTTATTTATCTTCATAACTTTTACGTACGTTATCCGTTTCACGCGCAACTTTTTTTTTGTTAGGATCGTAATTAAATTCTAGATCTTTTGACACTAGTTTGGACAGATTTGGAGAATGTCGAATTTTTGGGTTTAAATCGGATTTAAATTCGATTTAAATTCAAAAGGTGAGTGTTTTAACCCACTCACAACTTCTAAAATTTCTTGTGTTTGTTAAATTGATTTTAGATATGAGTAGAAATTTATTTATGACTGTTTGGCATATTTTATTCATCATCTCTGTTAAATCGCATTTATTTAATTTAACTGTTAATTAATTTTATTATTGCATATAATTTGACAGTTAAAATTTATTTATTTGCATATAAACTGCTAGTTAAACAGTTATTAAATTTATTATTGAATATAAACTGTTAGTTAATACCTGTTATTTATTACCAGTTATATTTTTATATGTTATATATTGATGTTTGTTTAAATTGATGATGATTGAAATAAATTGGTTGATGATTGATATTGGGTGAATGGATGATGTGTTCCATCTTATATAAACTGCAAGTTATCATGCATTTTCTTTTCATTCGGGATTGAGGTTTGAAATGATATACAACCGTATTTTTATTTTTAAATTGCGGAGTGAAATGATAAATATCCGTATCACTTGACCATAGGATAGAAAATTATATACAGGCATCGCGGTATATATATAAAATTATTTTTGAAATGATTTTTATGGTTGGATATGATATGGTTTAATAAATAGTAAATTTGGATATGATAAATATATTTTATATATACATATATAGTTAAATTGTTGAATTTAAGCTATGCATAAATCTGTTAAATAAAAATGAATAAGTTGAAAAATGGAATTTGATAATTTATATTATATGATTAAGTACAGGTTTAAGATCTTGTGTATATATATATATATATATATAGTTTTAAATATTTCAAATCAATTAAGATCGAAAGATAAATTGCAAATTTAATTAGAATAGAGCTTATTTGAAAAATTAACTCCATAAGTTGATGTTAATTTATTAAAATTGAAAATTTTAAGGTATGATATTTATAACTGGATTTAATGAATAATTCTAGTATAAATAAATGGAAGGAAATATTTAGTGTTAATAAATTTAGTTTATTTTAAATGGTTATGGATTTATCATGTAAACCTTTCAAACTAAATAATAGGAAAATGAATTGTTGATAAGAAATTCCCAACCTTAGTTTTGAAATTCATTAAATACCCAAAGTTTGAAAATATTGAAATCGAAGTGTTTTATTCATACTGAAAGTGAATCTAAAAGTTATGGGTGTAGACTGAATTTAAAGTGAACAAAAATTGTGAAGGTGTAGAAATTATTTACTTTTAAAGAAATTTTAAATTCAACTATTTTATTTTATATACTATTGAATATCCAAACCATTTAAGTTTTGAAAGTTATGGTTTTAAAACTATGGATTTCGATGTACTATGTTGAAAGTTAAAATTCAAATATTTGGTTTCGAGGTATTATAAATTTTAAAAGTGGCATGATTTTGAAAAAGAAATATATTTGAAATAAAATGATATCATATTTATTTGGGTTTTAAAAAGGAAATGATATCGTATTTATGGGTTTTAAAATGGATAATTGTATTCTGGTTTTGAAAGGATAATTATTTTTAAAATGACCGCGGTGTTATAAACGTTTGGTTGTTGAAGAGACCGGGATCGGAAGTTGTCATACTCTCTGCCAACCTCGAAAACCACTTTAACAATCGTGTACAAGGTGGAGATTCCAGAATGAAGTAGGTTGGTGGCGGCGTTTCCTGTAAGGTAAATACGTGGACCCAACTCCCGTAAGTTGGCATAAGGTGGCTAAAATAGGAGCGATCGACGGGTTAATAAGGCAGCACCTTTGATCGGACACATCCCTTCGATATTATACTTTGACTTTTGGATTGATTCAGTGACCACTTTTGATTTTATTTGGGGGTGTGGCTCGAGGTGGGCGGTAGCTGTGCGCTAAGCGTTACCACCGACCCAGAAGCATAATTGGTATATCTACCTTGGCATTGCCTAGTTGTGCCGTGTCACCTACCCTATCGCGCCTTGTACGAGTTTGGATTTCTCCCGTAGCCCGTGTGGTATCCTCTGGTGGCTTCCCGATCAGGAGGGACTATGATATTGGATGGACTACTGGGACTATTATTGTGTTAAGGGGAATATTGGGTCACTCCTTAATGCTATTTAAAAGTAAGTTTATTTTACAATTAGACACTATTATAATAGCGCAATATACTACATAGTAAATAGTTTAACGGATCCTTAGGAGATGTAAATCCCGAGCATCTCTTGAGTTACTGCACTCATATTTATTTCTGTTAATGTAACTCACATAAGATCTTTTAGTTCTGACTCGAGTGTTTTTGTCTTTTCAAATTCGCTCGGGTCAGTCCGAGCGTTTCAGGATTGGAAGATTTAGCTCTGTAAGACGAAGACGAAGATTTAGATTATCATTATTTATACTAGTGCACTACGCACTGTTCCGCTGCATTGTTATTGGTATGTGTACTCTGATATGTACTATATGAATAGTTTTGTAAATAGATTTATAAAATGTATATTTGGTTATTATATTTTATCCTTCCACTGTTAGATTCTGTTTTCTTCCTTCTTGTTTTTCTTATTTACCCCATAACAATTCGCCCTTCCGTATGGTTTGAATTGGCACGTGTTTCGATTTAAATCGTGCGAAAAGGCGGGATGATACATCTGGTATCAGAGCGTTGGTTTAGCGATAAACCTTTGCTTTGTGGGGTTTAACTCTTTACTAATAGGGTAATAATACCCTATGGGAGTCACTGAGAGCATATACATGAGAGAGCGTATTTGTTAGTGTTATAAAAAAGTTTTAATATTGTGTTAATCTGTTCCGTTTTGTATTTATAAATTTTGGTTGATGCATGGGACGCTATGACATCAATAGGGATTTCTAAACATTTAATAGGACAGACCGACATAGTATTTGTTTTTAATATAGGTGAATGAAATAATTTTGCCTATTATATTTTCTATATATAAAATAAAATTTCTCAAATGATATCTATATTTGGCTGCAATAGATTGGTTGTTAGGTAATAAAGTGTAAATAATAATAGAAATAAGATTTAAAAATAAAATAAATGAAATTTGGAAATGTAGAACTTAAGTTCCGGGGGTTTTGAAATTTCTTTCGAATAAATTTTGGAATATAATAATATTATTTATAAGTATTTTCTGATATAAATATTTCAATATAATTCAGAAGAATTGTTTTAAAGTAGATTTTGGAGAAAATAAGTTTTGTACTTTCCTCTCTGTCGTTGGAAAATAATTTCGGTGATGGCGGCTGCATTATCGACTTTCATTTTCGAGTTTCGAAGGGGAAAGGCCACTGTAGTAGTTCTACTGCAGATTCATTTTTAAGAAATATATAAATTTTGAATTGTTTTAAATATAATTAGAGATATATAAGTTGTAAGAATATGTTTATCTATTGTTTTAAAATAAATTGAAAATTTTAACCCGGTGTTAAATTCTTAAATTTCCATTGATTAATTGTTTCAATTATTGTAGTGAAACAGAATTTAACTAATAATTGAAAAAGAAATTTAATGCTAAGTATTAATGGATTTATATAAGCAAAGGATAGTATTATTGAACTTTAAATTAATTAAAAGAAACAGGGAAACTTGTATAACTTCCAGTTACACCCTTAAAATAACATATATAACTTACCAAATATTAAAAGTTGAAATGTATAATAGGAAATGTAATGAAAATTGTACAAGTAAAAGTAGGTAATGAAGTATTCAATGAATTTGCTATTATAAATGAGAATATAATGTTATAAACTTAAGTTATAATTGAAATTTTACTATAAGTAAATATAATTAAAAGTAAGTGATTCAAATAGATGATTTTCAACTTAAGTAAATAAATTGGAAATGCTAAGAAATTAAATGGGACATGAATACTGTAATAAATGAAATTAAGGAATAAATAAATGAGGACATGCAATAATAAATGAATGAATAGTTATAACGAAAAAAAATGGAACTAGCATGACCTGAGTTAATGGAATTGAATAATTGTAAGTAATAAGTGAAATTAAATGAAACAAACATTGAATGAGTAAATAAAATTAAAAGTTTGTTAGAAATAAATGTAAATTACAAAAGGAAATTTATGTGGTATGAACAAAAAGAGAAATTAAACAACAAATGTATGAATGAAATTAATAATGATAAACAAATTTGTTGTTCAAATTGGTTGTTATTGGTTATGGTTGTTTGGGTAAGATACTTTAAAATTGGGTTTGGATTGAATGAATAATCTATTTAGTTTTATCTAAGACTGTTGAGTAAATGATGCGCTAGTAGTTATTTCTTCATTCCGTACAATTTAAAAAGTTTTGAACCCGAACAACTATTTGTTTGTTTGATTTAATGGTTGTTTTATATTTGTTGTGTATGCTATTTGTTGAAATTGATGGTTGTTGTATTGATTTGTTGTTAGTGATTGAAACCACTTAAAAACTTCTCTTTATATAAATTCTTAACCCTTTGAATTATATGAGTGAAATGAAGGTTATGGAAGCAATTGCTACTGCTTTTGGTTCCATAAATAAACGTTAATTGCCCGACAAATAGGTAGGTTTCGGATTACGTTTTTATAGCGCTATTTTATATATTTTCCCGTGCAGAGATATATATTATTTTGGAAATATTTGTGTATATTGTTATATTTATATTATATTTTCTTTCGAGCCTCTCCGTACAAAGGAGACTCTGCCATCGTAAATTTTGGACTTAGAAAAAATTGAAAATGTTTACAAACTTTAACAATTTATATAAAGGATTTAAATGGGTATAAATTGGTATATTTTATGTTAAATTATTTTATTTTGTAAACTTATTTGTTTATAAATTTAACTAAGAAAGATATATTGTTTTCTTATTTCTTCTTTTCCCTTCTTTTCCTTTTCGGGGACGAAAAGTTTTGAGTGGGGGAGAGTGTAACGCCCCGTAAATTTCATGGATTTAATTTGGTTAAATTAATAAGTTTGAAATTAAATTTAGAAGAAAAATAAAATAAATTAAAAACCTACTTATAGTAATTCGAAGTTAATTCAAATGATTTTAAGTAGTGAAAAGAATTTTACCTGTATATGAATTGAATATGAGGAATTTAAGGAAAATATTAAACTGATTTAATGTAATAAACATTTTTAACAGTAAATGGAATATGACAATAAGAACAATTGCAAGTTTGTATTTATGGGGGAAATAATATTGATAGGTAATAATTGTTATAGAGAATAAATTTCAAATGTTATAAATTGTAAAACGGTGACAACTATTGTCCTTTACCAATGCATGTAATTAATAGCGATTAAATGATAGTCATTGCCTTTTGTAAGTTAAGAAAATAACTGAAAATTTTGAAGGTAAAATCAATAGAAAGGTTAACTATATGCATAATTTGGAGAGTTGAATAGAATTCTAATAAATGATAATAAGGGAAAACGTATACAATCAATGTAGGTAATTAGTAACTACAATGTTGTTGAAATTATTAAACGTTTCTTGCGATAATTAATAAATGACGAAAGGAGTAAACATATTTATTTAGAGTATTAATTTCAATTGGATAGAGATTTTAAGTAACAACGTTTAATGCAATGTAAGTAATGCAAATTTAAGTTAATAATAAGGAATTGGGATGAATTCAAAATTTGTAACATATGGCTTGTAAACATATATTATTAATTACCTGCTTATTTGTTAATGGAATTAGAATCGGTAATAAGTGATAATAAAATAAATGAATGTACACTAATGGAAAAATGAAATAATTAAATTTTGAGTAATTATTGGATTGTATTTATTATAAGCGTCATTTTTACAATTATGATTAATTGTGAAACTAATACGGGAAGATGTAAAGTAATAACTAGGGAAGTAATACGTTATGAAATAATTAACCTAAACTTAAGCGTAAATAAAAGGTTGGAATTGAATCTAATCCGTTTAAATTGGAAACTTATTTAAATAAATTGGATTCAAGCGTAATAAAAAGATTATTTTAAGAAATTGAAATAAGTACTATAATTGGTAAAATAATTTACATTTAAGATTTGAGATAGGGATTTGTTTAAGGAATTACAAAAATTTTATAAGTGGATCAAGGTGATAAAGATTATGAATTATAGAATGTGAATTTTAATAGTGAGTTAATTTGTTAATATAATAGTTGGGCTTAATGAAATAAATGGAATCAAATTCTAATTATTACGTTAAATAAAAATTTAAGTTCAAAATTGGGAAATATTTATGTAATAATCTTAAATCCAATGGTAAACCGTCCTATTTGAAATATGAATGAAATAATCATTGATTGATTCATTAATTTAATAGAATTATTAGAAAATTTAATTATAATTTTGAATTTTATGAGATTGAGAATAAATATTGAAATTTATAAATGAATCATCTAAATTTACAATTTTTAAATTTGTTTAAAATCATTGTAAATGATTGAGGAATCATAAGGGATAAATTTTCCAATTTTGAAAATGAAATATAAACTTTGGATTTATTTACTAATTCTTAATTTATTAATTAATATAAAAATAGCCATTTTGGTCACGGACTCGGATTTCGACGAAACCAGTTTCATCGGATCCGTAACAGTGAATTATTGTAGGGTTTCAAGTTTCGTAGCGGTCGGACTTGTCGTTTGATCGTACGAACGCGAAACGCCTTGAAATCAATTTAATTGAAATCAATTTGAAATTATTGTTTTTAGCATAACTTCTTCATACGATCGAATTTGGAAGTGACACTTTTTCCATCGCGTTCAGAATATTTTAAAATACCTATTTCGATATATGGGTTTACTCAGTTTCGTTCCGGGGTCAGAACGGGCTTTTTGAGCCACGTTAACGTTAGCACGTTTGTTTATCCGATCCATCTATTCAAAATTCTAACCTACCTATATAAACCCTAGCCTCCATCTATTCTCATTTCTTTGTGTGTTCACTTCCCTCAGCTCCTCCTCTTCCCAATGGCTGCAAACCCTAGATCTACATTCAAATTACAAAAATCAAATCAAAAGTCAAAACTTCAAAGTCTCCGGAAAAATTCACAAAAATTATATGTCATAATTCTCGAAGAGCATAATCTGCTGGTACTGTTCGTTTTTCGATTGGAGCTATTTTTCGTCCAGAAAACTTCAAATTGTTTTCGGCCGTTCATCGTGCCGGAATCAAACGGAGTCTGATCGAGAAACCCCTTCTGGGTATCGTAGAGAGCACCAAGGGAAGTCGATCGGTATGGTTCGTTTGTGATTTCGACGGTTGGATTCGAAGCTAAAATTCGATTAGGGTATGTAATATGGGGCGGCGGCTAACGTTTCCCTTTCGATCGACACGTGGGTACCTCAGGGGGGGTCGCGGCCTTGTGCCAGGGGCGGTCGGTGGCTAGACGCGAAGGCGAGTACGGCGGCACGTGCTGGGTTGCGAATGCGAGATGCAGTGGTTTGGGAGCAGGTTCCTGTAGGAGTGCGTTTTGTTCTGTACGAGAAGAAGGAGCTGATGTGACATGGCACACCAAAGAGGGTAAAATGTGTTCCTTTTATTTTATATTTTATTATGATTTCAAGTCTCATTTATCTTCATAACTTTTACGTACGTTATCTGTTTCACGCGCAGTTTTTTTTGTTAGGATCGTAATTAAATTCCAGGTCTTTTGACGCTGGTTTGGACAGATTTGGAGACTGTCGAATTTTTGGGTTCAAATCGGATTTAAATTTGATTTAAATTCAAAAGGTGAGTGTTTTAACCCACTCACAACTTCTAAAATTTCTTGTGTTTGTTAAATTGATTTTAGATATGAGTAGAAATTTATTTATGACTGTTTGGCATGCTTTATTCATCATCTCTGTTAAATCACATTTATTTAATTTAGCTGTTAATTAATTTGTTATTGCATATAATTTGACAGTTAAAATTTATTTATTTGCATATAAGATGCTAGTTAAACCGTTATTAAATTTATTATTGAATATAAACTGTTAGTTAATACCTGTTATTTATTACCAGTTATATTTTTATATGCTATATATTGATATTTGTTTAAATTGATGATGATTGAAATAAATTGGTTGATGATTGATATTGGATAATGGATGATGTGTTCTATCTTATATAAACAACAAGTTATCACGCATTTTCATTTCATTTGGGATTGTGGTTTGAAATGATATACAACCGCATTTTTATTTTTAAATTGCGGATTGAAATGATAAATATCCGTATCACTTGACCATAGGATAGAAAATTATATACAGGCACCACGGTATATATATGTAAAATTATTTTTGAAATGATTTTTATGGTTGGATATGATACGGTTTAATAAATAGTAAATTTGGATATGAAATATATTTTATATATACATATATAGTTAAATTGTTGAATTTAAGCTATGCATAAATCTGTTAAATAAAAATGAATAAGTTGAAAAATGGAATTTGATAATTTATATTATATGATTAAGTACAGGTTTAAGATCTTGTATATATATAGAGTTTTAAATGTTTCAAATCAATTAAGATCGAAAGATAAATTGCAAATTTAATTGGAATCGAGCTAATTTGAAAATTAACTCCATAAGTTGATGTTAACTTATTAAAATTGGAAATTTTAAGGTATGATATTTATAAATGGATTTAATGAATAATTCTAGTATAAATAAATGGAAGGAAATATTTAGTGTTAATAAATTTAGTTTATTTTAAATGGTTATGGATTTATCATGTAAACCTTTCAAACTAAATAATAGGAAAATGAATTGTTGATTAGAAATTCCCAACCTTAATTTTGAAATTCATTAAATACCCAAAGTTTGAAAATATTGAAATCGAAGTGTTTTATTCAAACTGAAAGTGAATCTAAAAGTTATGGGTGTAGACTGAATTTAAAGTGAATAAAAATTGTGAAGGTATGGAAAATATTTACTTTTAAAGAAATTTTAAATTCAACTGTTTTATTTTATATACTGTTGAATATCCAAACCATTTAAGTTTTGAAAGTTATGGTTTTAAAACTATGGATTTCGAAGTATTATGTTGAAAGTTAAAATTCAAATATTTGGTTTCGAGGTATTATAAATTTTAAAAGTGGCATGATTTTGGAAAAGAAATATATTTGAAATAAAATGATATCATATTTATTTGGGTTTTAAAAAGGAAATGATATCATATTTATGGGTTTTAAAATGGATAATTATATTCTTGTTTTGAAAGTATAATTATTTCTAAAATGACCACGGTGTTATAATAACGTTTGGTTGTTGAAGAGACCGGGATCGGAAGTTGTCATACTCTCTGCCAACCCCGAAAACCACTTTAACAACCGTGTACGAGGTGGAGATTCCAGAATGAAGTAGGTTGGTGGCGGCGTTTCCTGTAAGGTAAATACGTGGACCCAACTCCCGTGAGTTGGCATAAGGTGGCTAAAACAGGAGCGATCGACGGGTTAATAAGCTAGCACCTATGATCGGACACATCCCTTCGATATTATACTTTGACTTTTTGATTGATTCAGTGGCCACCTTTGATTTTATTTAGAGGTGTGGCTCGAGGTGGGCGGTAGCTGCGCGCTACGCGTTACCACCGACCCGGAAGCGTAATTGGTATATCTACCGTGGCATTTCCTAGTTGTGCCATGTCACCTACCCTATCGCGCCTTGTACGAGTTTGGATTTCTCCTGTAGCCCGTGTGGTATCCTCTGGTGGCTTCCCGATCAGGAGGGACTATGATATTGGATGGACTACTGGGACTATTATTGTGTTAAGGGGAATATTGGGTCACTCCTTAACGCTATTTAAAAGTAAGTTTATTTTGCAATTAGACACTATTAATAGTGCAATATACTACATAGTAAATAGTTTAACGGATCCTTAGGAGATGTAAATCCCGAGCATCTCTTGAGTTACTACACTCATATTTATTTCTGTTAATGTAACTCGCATAAGATCTTTTAGTTCTGACTCGAGTGTTTTTGTCTTTTCAAATTCGCTCGGGTCAGTCCGAGCGTTTCAAGATTGGAAGATTTAGCTCTGGAAGACGAAGACGAAGATTTATATTATCATTATTTATATTAGTGCACTACACATTGTTCCGCTGCATTGTTATTGGTATGTGTACTCTGATATGTATTATATGAATAGTTTTGTAAACAGATTTATAAACTGTATATTTGATTATTATATTTTATCCTTCCGCTGTGAGATTCTATTTTTTTTCTTCTTGTTTTTCTTATTTACCCCATAACAATCCGCCCTTCCGTATGGTTTGAATTGGCACGTGTTTCGATTTAAATCGTGCGAAAAGGCGGGATGTTACATATAGGATGCCCATAGCTGATCAAAAGATTGTTGATTCAGACAGGTTATTGGAAGGGTCTAATAGTTCATAGTCATCCCGTAAAACAATGTCCGGATAAAGTTATTGATAGAAATCAATAGGTTCATAATGATCCCATGAAAACTATGATTTGAGTGGCGTTATTTTAGAATCTAATAGGTTCATAGTAAGCCTATGAAAATTATGATTGGAGGGTTATTAGTCAGCCCTTGAAAACTAAAAGGTTCTTTGTGATCCCATAAAAAACTATGAATTTGGATAGATTGTCCCTAAGAACTGAGACAAGTTATTAGCCGACCCATGAAAACTAATAAGTTTGTAGTGACCCTAGGAAAACTATAAATTTAGACAGATAGTCAGATAAATTGGGATAGGCAATCCATTGTATATTGCATTCTTGCATAATTATTATGTTGTAACCATTATGGATGCAGGAACACGGTATATAATTAATATTTTAGGTTAAGATGCTAGTGAGGGAAAAACCTGCTCCGCTCAACGGCATGGTCTCACTATATATATATATATATATATATATATATATATATATATATATATATATATATATATATATATATATATATTTGATTCGAGATTGTAGGTTATTATTCACATCAGATTGTTGTCTGACCCGAAGCTTTTGTTTTTTCCCTTTAAATCTCGGGTGCTCAAAAATTAATTTAAGTAAGTTGAGAGTAAGGGATTCTAGGCTTCCAGTTAGAAAATAAGCTTCCCGAGGCATGTAGGAAGCATTCTAGTTATTAAGGGCTTTATCTATTTTGGTTTAGTTTTATCTATTTGGATGTAATAGCAAAGTCATATAAAGTATTAGATTCTAAAAAACCAAGAAGGCATCTTCATATTTCGTTCTTGGAGTATTTTATAATTGTTATATTTTCTCTGAACGTGGGATTATGAATGAGGTTACGTAATGAATATGACATATCCTTTGTGAAATGAAATGTGAAAATTCGTTATTAAGTTGTATTTGAAATTTTTTCTTTCATGTGCTCATGATAATTGATATGATTAACTTAGCTGCATTTTATCGTCGAGAATTAATAACTATGGATGACTGCAGCATCCGTAGCTGTTAGTTTTAGGCCTCAGAATGGGAGATGTTACAACGGCCGTTGCAACACTTATACAGAAGACTTGTGTAAATAAAAGAATATTTTCTTTTCAATCTTCTTTGTATTTACATTTTTGCATCTTCTATTTCACTTTCTTATATAGCTACCCGCGTATAAAGTATAATCATTTGTAATTCGAATAAATTTACACTATACATGCATATGTTTGTGCAATGCCATTATTTACTAGAACTTTGTATAAATACATAAATTTATCCAATTGCTTGGTAGCATTTCTTTATTTAGATCTTTTTATCATTACCGAAATATTTGTTTCTTGGCCAAACTAAACAATCATTTTGCCAATCCGTGACCAACCTTGTTTATCTTTGATTAGGTTCCATTCGACCGTAAACAAAGTTGTAGTCATAGAAGCTTCCAGCTTCGCACAATCTCCTATCTCTGGGAAACGGTGTCTTGAATGTCTATCTCTGGACATCCATTTTCGATCTCGTTCTATCTCTGGGCATCGATCAGAAGCACTCATTGATCACTTATCTTCGACCGGGAGTGTCTCATCGAGCTATAACCATGGTCTTAACTACAAAAGGTTAAGTAATACATCAATTCCTATCTCCTAGAACAAGTGTCTTAGATGCCTATCTTCGGGCATCAATCGTTGAATTTGCCAATCTTTGGGCATTAGTCAAAGATTAGATGTGTAAAGGCTAATCATCTGATTAGACTCGATATGATTATAGTCCTTTGACCTAATCATGGATCCAAGGAGTTTATCAGTACCTATCTTTGGGTAGTTACATCTGGTTTTTCAAAACATAGAATGTATGATTCTACCGCTGATCATGCGGCATAAATTCAGACTTTTAAGAAAGCGGTTCCACTGATTCTAAAAGCTGATTTTATTTATAAATGAAAAGATGGCAAATTATAGCTTATTACATTGCATCTCATTAACTAGGATGGCTCATTTGCAAAAATAAATAAATCTAAGTGTAAGAGCATCATAAGTGATCGTTATTCCACTCTCATGGAATTACGGTTCTATCAATAGTCGATAGCTTAAAAGATCCATCTTCTTGCTTCTATTCAATCACATAGGGACTTTTCCAGCTTGAATCAGAGTCCCCATACCAGAAGGACCTATTTTAAAATGAGGCTATCTGTCATCAAGGTACGTTTTCTGATTCTGCTATCAAAACGTCTTGATACTCTTTTCTAGTAAGGAACTAATCTTAGTAAAGCCTCTTCTTGCTTTCCGTTTACAAAGTTCAAGGGCTTAAGCAAAAATTCATCGTTCATCTTGGGATTAAAATGCTTTCCTCGGTGAGACGGGATTTTCCATTCTATCCAAATCATGGCCTCGGCTACGTAGGCCGAAGCGAATAATGTATTCTAAGTAGTAGACTTATGGGTTGTCTTATAAGCCCACGGTGCTAGTGGTAACTCATCAACCGAGTTTTCCATGGGTTCACCTAATCGCTTCTTGGGGATTGATTTGACGTTCTTGTTCACCGCCTTCACTTATCCATTATTAGTGATGATCTTATATTGAACTTAAAATCTACATGTGATGTCCTTCACCACAAAGTTGAACACTTTCTTCTTAGTGATAATGGCTAGCGGTTTCACTTCAGCTCACTCTGTGAAGTAGTCCATAACTACAATAGTTTACTTTGCTCCACCGTTTGACATCGGTAGCACATTGATTATACCAATTCCCCATACTGCAAATGGCCATGGGCTAACCACTTGCATAAGCTCTATGGATGGGGATCTCGTATCTTCAAAGACCTTAACATCTATCACATTATTTGGTAAGGAGCAAATCTCGCTCTCTTAGCCTTAATTTCCTTTTTTACTTGACAAATCATCAAATGAAAGTATTGAACATATGCAGTGTCTTGACTCCCTGTACTTTTACTACCTTGAGTCCTACAATTAGTGCTTCATATTTGATATTGTTGTTAGTCGTCTGGAACTCTTGCTTCAATGAGTAGCATACTTTCTGTTCCTTCCAGGTTACAAGAATCAATCCTGGCTCAGAAATACATTTGTTGGACGCTTCATCTATGTTTAATTTCCTCTACGATGGTTGCACCATATCTTCCACTTCTTCATCTTGGACGATAAATTCAACAATGAAGTTAGCCAATCTATGTCCTCTTATCGCCCTCCGAGGATGGTATGCTATATCGTATTAGCTTAGCTCGATATTCCACTTCAATATACTTCTTGAAGTCTTAGGTCGATATAGCACTTGCCATAATGGATGATCTGTAAGCACTTTTATTGGATGAATCTGGAAGTACAGTCGCGATTTCCTTGAAGAAACCAACAAGTAGTAGGCTAGCTTCTCCAATTTTGGATAATTCTTTTCCACTCCAATGAACCCCTTACTGACAGAACACACTGGCTTTAGGATCCTAGACCTCTCATGTACCAAAGCTGCACTTAATACGTGAGCAGTGATTGCCAAGTAAATGGATAGATTTTTCTCCTTTTAAAGGCTTTGACAAAACTAGTGGCTTCTCCATATGCTCCAACAATATTTGGAAAGCTTCTTGGCATTCCTTCATCTAAACAAACTTTTCATTTTCTTTCTTAAAGGCGCCAAAGAACATTATATATTTGTTTGTCGCCTTCGATAGATTCAGTGCAATTACCTTCCCGTTCAAGCTCTACATTTCACTACTTTTTAGGACATTAACCTCTTTCAATGCTTTGATTTACTCTAAGTTAACTTCAATGCCCCTTATGTTTATAATGAAACCCAAAATTTTGCTCGATGCAACTCTAAAAGAACATTTCAATGGATTAAGCTTTATCCCGTACTTCCAAAGTACATTAAACATCACTGAGAGGTCATCCATGTAATTCATCGATCACTTTGACATCACAAAGCATATCATTCATATAAACCTCCATCGTCCATCCAATTTGATTATTGAACATCGTTTTCACTGATCATTAGTGAGTAGCTCCAGCATTCTTCAAACCGAATGACATCATTCGATAACAATACGGCTCAAAATCAGTGATGAAACTCATATGCTCCTGATGTGGAACGTACATTGTTATCTGGCTATAGCCAGAGTATGTATCCATGAAGGATAGTAGTGCATTGATGTGCATGTAAGAACGTATATTATTACTCTCATACTTAATCGTCTTTTATTAAAATAAAGGGCATATTAAGATATTTTTGCAAGTTTTAACCAAAATACAAAAGTGTTTTCAGATCACCATTCATCTACATTTAGAAAAAATGGTAATTTTGTGTACGCATTTATTTTGAGAAAATTTGTTTGCACTTTTAATTATATTTTTAGGAAATTTATTGCAAAGCAAATGAGGCTTCATGGATGTATTTATGCACATGTAGTGGAAGCAAAAGAAAGAAGAAAAGATAAGGAATTACCCTTCATGAAGGAAACTACTTACCCACCTGTTAATGGACAACATCTAAAAGCAAAAGAAAATGTTAATGGAAGATTAATTAATCTTTATTGATGACTTGAAGGCCACATAAAGTCAAGGGAAAATTGGGTAAATTCCTAAATGATATTATTGTTTTAGAACATGTATAAATACCCTCTCATGTTACATGTAATATCTCGTCTTTTATGCAAATTTGTAGCCACAAAATTGAAATAAAAGTTCTCTTATCTATTTTTAATGGCTTCTTAGTCTTCTCTTTTATTTATGCACTTTTATTTCATGCTCTTTTTTATGCACTTTTATTTTATGTCACTTTTTATTTCATATTAGTATATTAGATTTATTTTATCCAATAGGTGTAGAATTATTTTTATGCAATTAGTTAGCTCTCTACTTCTTTCTAATTATCTCTGTTTAATTAGTTTTTCTTTCATTTTTTTATGTTGAAATCACTTTATGTTGATATGAATTCAAGTATGAGAAGATAAACCCCTTCAATTAGGTAATGAAGCTCTCATGAATCATGTAAATTCAAAATAATGATTTCCTTTAGTTAAATTTCAAATCATATAATTCACTTACTAACTCAAATTCCTTTCAACTTTACTAAAGTAAATTCTTACTTCATATTATAAGTCCAACACTCGTTTCACTTATTTTTATCAATTTTAACTTGGATTTTAAATTAAATTTGTTTAACACAACAAAACTTCAATTTTTAATTTATTTTGGTAGCAAATCCATCACACAGAAACTAGAAAATAATACTGATGATGCTGCAGTCATCGCCCTTATTATTTCCCAGCAACAATATTGAATTCAGTGCTCTATATTCTTTTAAAAATTCTTTTTATTTATAAATCACATTTATAAATCTATCACTTATATAATTTCACTTATTTTCTATTTATAATAATATAACCTCTTTAACTTTGAAAAACAACTTCCAAAATAAACGGGATTCAAATTTCAACTTCTTAGCGTAAATCCAATTTTATTTACAACTCATATTTATAAATATATTCATTAGTTTCATTTCTTATATATAAGATTATTTCATAATTGTAAATTATATTAATTAATAATTCCATACTTTATAATTCATTTGCTTATATAATTTTATTCTTTTAAAATTGATGCTTTTATTTAGATTATTCAAACATCTTTCATTAACTTATACATATTTACATTTCCAAACAATCAAACAATAAATTCAATTATATACACTTTAATAATTCCTGAAAAATTAATCTTTATACATAAAAATAATCGAGGTAAAATTATTTCATCTACCCAATTTAAAATGATACTATGTCGACTTGTCTCATTTAAGTGTTTGGAAATCCCTATCGATAACATGGCGTCCCATATACCGGCCAGAATTCACAAACAGCTCAACGGATAAGAAAACACAATATAAAACATTTTTATATTCACTAACAAATACGCGCTCATATATATAATACACTCAAACTCAATCTACGGTGCTACTGTCCCTATCTATACTGAGTACACATCAAAGCTTAGGAATATACAAAATCTAAGCTCTGATACCAGATATAATGATCTAGGCTTTTCAACCATCGACAACGGCCAGTTTCTGCCGTAGCTTACGCTGGTACCTCACGCTTTGCTTTTACGACCAGCCTCTCGACAAACCAACCCTTCAATACTCGATCTCAAGGACATGTAGGAGTAAGAGTCATCCGTTCGCTACCAAACAAGAAGCAAGAACCCCCTATCATGTACGAACCTCACTAAGCAAAGCGGATAATCAATAATCAAAACAGATACGCGTATAAGAAATGAAGATCTCCAGCTCTCCTGCTGAAGCTCCAAAAGCACCAAATCATAACTTACAAATATACTCGGTTTGACCCGAGCATTGAAAGGGAAGAACGCCTGGATCGGTCTGGTAAACCAGCGTGAGAAACACACTCAACTGAATTTATTAAGTTACCAAACTTTTCCTTAGTTTTCAAAACAAAAGTATCTCGTAAGACAAGTCCACACATAAACACGGACATGTTTTTACTTTACGATAACTAAAACATTTCTTTCATATCAAATCCTCTTATATTATACTACTGTCTAGTATATACAAATAATATTAATCATAGTCGAAATGCTTACCTTTATAGCATTTCGAGGCTATTCATTACGCCTTTACAAACAAAATCGTAGCTCGTAGTGGGTTTTGGATTTCCATACAAATGACCAGGTGAAGGGACTGCCTTCCGACAGTACATCTCTAGAAGAATGTACCGAGGACCTTCACAAAGGATCCTCTACCAACACAAGACCGGCCAACCTCTACAATTAGATGGTACCGAATATATCATCATCCGATCGTTACCGACCTTTACCGAGGGTCCTCTAGCATATAAACCACAATAATCAGATACATGACGTCATAGCGTACAAAGATATATCTAGAAGAGGATGATCATATCCAAATGGGAGCAACCCACTTAGCCCTGCTGCATCCAACCCTGTTTTGGTCATTTTCAGTTGATGAGGCTAGAGGTAATGATTACCTTTCACAATCAAATCACTTAGAAAGTCACACGACCATTTCCGTTGACTACTAATTGCTTTGCATAAAAATACAACCCTTAAGCTCATACGTCTCAAGAAGGGTATTAGCTAAGAGAAGTTGCCTTCTCCGCCACCACTGATGTACGTTTGTAAAAACCAATGTAAGTAATCTATAGAAATGCAATGTCAGACAAACATCCATACAAGTTGTCCAGGAACAGGGCAAACCGAATGTACTTTCCTACCACATCCTGTCGGGAAATCCCTATGATTAGTAGCGAATAGTCCTCACATGGGATATTTCATAATAAAGAGACCACTGCTACTTGGATGTATATTGGGATTTTAACCCCAAACGATCAACAAGCAGTCCCCCACTATGAAACTCCGGAATATCAATATCATCACAAGCAACCTGCACAATCGTCGCATATACGTTGGTCTGAAGTCGTTTTCAGATAAATCTGATCCCGGTCTCTTCGCACCAATAACGCAAAAGCGTTTCTCAACCTCACACAGAAACTAAGTCTCATAGACTTATCACGCTTCCAACTTTCAACTTGCTATCCTTCGGGCCAAGAAGGAAACTCGATAGATTGGAGTAATACTTCGCACTATACGAATCAACATCCTCAACACAAACAATAATCAAGCCTACACAGAAGGCTACGTACTAAGTGTACAACTAAATAGTTCCTACATCAAGTCGAGGAACTAAAATTTGGCCTAGTTTAATAGTCGGTTATTTGACTATCAAAACAAACAAACAAATATTTAGCACCATAACAATCACTAGGCCTTTTAATTAATCTTTATTAATTAAATCACTTGCCAAATATTCACTTCAATTTATCTTTAAAAGGATATATTCCCAAAATCATTTCAACATTGGAAAAAATTTCCAAATACTTATTTAGTAATAAGTAATTCACAATTCAATTTATTTTCAACACTTAGAAAATATTCAATATACTTAAAACACGATTAAGTATCTATTTTACTATATAAGGAAAACATTCTCTTTAAACACATTTATTTGAGTCAAAACGGATGTTGCGTAAAACATCGTTACGACAACCCAAAATCACTAGTACAGAGATTCGAAATAAAGATAGATATATAAATCCCAAGACTATGCAAAATATTTTCTTTCGAAAATCATTTACTATAACAACAGTTTTATAGTCCATCATTTCCTTATTTCTCGAAAACGTCTATTTCAACAATGAATGTTGAAATCTATTGTTTCGATTCTTAACACATTTTAAAACATCTTTTAATCATTTTATTCCATTTTAAAATATCACTTTCCAAAACATTTCTTTAATATATTATTCACTGTCCAAAATCGTGAATAAAATGTCTTTACCAAATCCATTACTTCTATATATTCATTAAAGGATTATCCACTGTCCAAAATCGTGGATATAATTAATTAAAGGATTATCCACTGTCCAAAATCGTGGATATAATTCCCAACTAAATTCTCTATTATTAGAACATTTAATTTAAAGGATAATTCACTGTCAAAAATCATGAATAAAATTCCTTTAAATAAACTTCTATATTTAATATATCAAAATCAATCGATTTCGGATTTATAAAATAAAGTTTATAAATTCCATTTATATTTTATAAAAACTTCAAGTTATAAATTCCTTTTATTTACCAATTCCATTTACATCTCAATTATATACCAAAAAGCTAAATTATAAGTTAATAACTTATAATTCATATATTTCACAAAATTCGTTCCTTTAATAACTCGCAATTATAAATCTTATTCCCTTATAAACTCCATTTATAACTTTATTTTAACACTTATAAAAACTCCTTTATAATTTCCTCATTTTGATTTATAAAAATACCACTTTTATAAATCTTATATATAAACATTTTATAATAAATTCAAAAATACCATTTAAACTATTTTAAAATAATCAACTTCATATTTCCAAAAATCACATCTTGGTTTTATTTCACAAAAACTATAATTTCAATTATATTTCGCAAAAATCATAATTTTTATAAGAGGGAATTAGGCATAAGGACAAACTTTGAAAAAATTTAGGCTGAAGGACACGAAGTTTCATTTTTTAGCTGAAGGACAAACTTTGAAAGAAAATTAGGCTGAAGGACAATGCTAAATACAACTAGCATTTTGTACAGTATAAACACTGTTCAAAATGCTAATTATAACTAGCATTATATCCAGTTTTACATTGTACAAAATGCTAGTTGTATTTAGCATTGTCCTTCAGCCTAATTTTCTTTCAAAGTTTGTCCTTCAGTCTAAAAATGAAACTTGTTGTCCTTCAGCCTAAATTTTTATGAAAATTTGTCCTTGTGCCTATTTTCCACTTTTTATAATATAAAAATTATAACTTTTATTTATTCAAAATAAATCAATTCCTTTAACACTTCAAAAAACAATAAAACGTTAATTTCCAAAATCACTTTTAAAATCCTTTTAAATTTGGAAATCATCACTTCGACATTTTTAAATTTCCAAAAATAGGCCCAATGCTGCAACAGGACCAAATACATCACTTGCATCCAAAATATCATATATCATATGATAACAGAATATACAACACTATTTGTAAATAAATCAATACTGGTGAGGAATTCAGTTGGATACCTTCAATCTGTCACCTGCAACAAATATACATATTAGAATATATGTACATTGTCCGCTTCGAGGCAGACGCGCGTACAAAGGGTCATCTGCTCATACACGGGAACGTATCGGGTCATCTGCTCCACTAGGCAGGTATATATCCAAATACCAATCAATATACCATATATCATCCAAACAATCATCAATCATCATATAATGATATTTATTGTCACTTATATAAAAATATCAGTGAGTCAGAAAGAGTGAGTTGTACTCACATTGATTGTAGTCACGATTTCTGTGTTTTATTCCGAATAAAATTAAACGACCGTTTAATTTTACCCAAAATTCACACTGTCTCCAATCAACTCCAAACTAGCTCCATCGCGTAATGTTCGTCCATACAAACCCAACGCAATTCGTTTCGTATGAAACAGACCTCGTATGACAAAGATACAACATTTCAAAGTCTATACGAATTAATATTACAATAATTTACAATTTAATATATATTTAAATTTAAATTTTCTTTTTATTTTCTAACCCTAAAAGAAAATCTAGTCATGCATTTAAGAGGATTAGATCGTGGCCAACTGGTATCCTTCTTCCCCAGGATATTCGAACGCAGACAAAAACCCATGGCCGCCGTTCTTTGATTGATTTTCGTGCCTTCCTCGTTCATTTCTACAACGATCAGGCACCACCATTCCAAAGCCCCTCCTTGCCTCTACCATCGCCGAGAACGCCTTGAAGCTCGGCCACCATTTTGAGTTGAAAACCATGCACGACTTCCTGATGATCGTGGCTAATTTGTCAACAATATATGGCTCCATTCTCGATCACAGTCGTTGATAATGTAGATCACGCGATGCTCTACAACTTCCGTGTTGAAAGTTTCTCGAATAGATTTACGAGTTGGATGATATTAGAGGAGAAAGAATCAAAGTTTTCGGCCATTGATTGTATATGTGGCGGCTGTGAAACCCTAGGGTTGATTAGGTTTGCAAATAGAAAGAATAACGTCCTTTTATAGAAAATTTGTCGACACTATTCATCTGAATTTTTCCCGAACTCCGAACGAAGCGTGTCGCCTGGCGTTTATAATGTTTTACCCCTATTCTGAACACAATGTAATATATATCGAGAGCCAATTCGATCATATTTGGAAGATAGGTTTTCGAATCGACTATTTAAATTTAAAATTCACTTAAACCGATTTCTACGCGTTTTAGCTTGGCCCGGGCAAACCTTAGATCCGATTTACACGAAATTTGAAATCCTACAATAATTTAACATTACGGATCCAATGAAACTTGTTTCGTCGAAATCCGAGACTGTTTGAAAAATGGCTATTTTTACACGTCAATTAAATATTAAAATATTCAATTTCTATAATTTAACTTTTAATTCGATTTTAAAAGTTCTCTAACATCATTCTTATCCAAATAAGATTTAATTCAACTTTATAAAACATTTTTATTCATGTTAAGTCCAAATTTCAATTATTTCTACAATTTCAAATATTAAATTATCAGTTTAATTATCCAATTAAACCACTATATTTGAAATATAATTTATTCAGCTTATAAAATTACTTGTAAATATTTAAAATTATTTAAATGTACAAATTTCAAATGACTGAAATTCTAGATCGTTACATTTCCGTTTGAGAGAAATGTAATTCCAATAAATTAAAATGCAGAAATCCCCAAGGACTAATTTAAAGAGTATACATGTGATAATCAAATGGTCTAACAATATGCTCAATATAAAAAATATGGAAACGAAATAGAAGAAGTGAAAAACTAGACAAGTCGTAATTGAAATAATAAGGGGAATGGATAGTTTTCTAAAACAAGGTAAGGAATTAAAGGTTAAAAAGGCATAGAAATAGAAAGTAAAATAGTAGAGGAAAAGGGAAAGTAAATGAGAAAATGTACTTAAATCTTTTAAAAACAGCACGCTCCCCTTCCCCGTCATGTTGTTTTGCCCCAGCAGCTCTTCCTTTTCCTTTTCTCTTCCACCTATTTAACCTACCCTTACCCACTACTTCTCTACACCAAAAAAAACAGCCCACCCCTTCCTTATTTACTATAACACGGATCGAGTATCTTTTTAGGTATTTTTCTTGTTATTGTGTTCATTTTGTTTCAATCTATAACATATATTTTTCTACAAATGTTTTGATATATTCTGTAATTTTCAGTTTTCAGCATATCTTATGGATATGCTACTTCCTCCCAGCTATTACTTTATTAATGCCCAAAAAAGAGGGAGTATTCATAGATTTGTGTGTGGATTTTCGTAACATCCTCTATTTTGAGGTCCGAAGCTAAGCACTACAGATATTGTAGTCATCTATAGTATTAACTTCTATTGATGAAATAACATAATATTAATGACATCCTTACAAGCACCATCGCCCTAGTGGTTAAGTGATTCGACTTCGGTGCGAGAGGTTACAAGTTTGAAACTTACATAGCGTGATTCGAACATTTGTTGACCCATGATTTGTGGTTTGCCAGTGACATGTTGTATCTAAGTACCGTTTCAAAAAAATGTTAATGGCATCCTTAATATCAGAAGCACATGAATATGAAATAAAATCAACATGGATTCCAAAAACAGCTTTTCTGATTACATTTCATATCAATGTTTCATATGCAATTACATAATCCCAAAACAATTATCAGGTTTTCATCAAATATAATTATTACAAAATATGCCAAGAGCGACATATGAAGATGCCTCCTTTAATGATTAGAGTATTAGGTAGGTAGACATATTACTCATAAATACATCACAGTGGAAATACTACTAAATAACTCCTACACAGCTAGCTTTACCTCCTATACGTCTTCGAAAACTTAGTCATCCAACTTACTAAACCTAAAAAGTCTTTAACTCTCAATCTACTCAAATTTAATTTTGAGCACTCGAGAGTTTAAGGGGAACTTCGAGTCAGACATAAAACCTGGTGTGAATAATTCTATTACATCTCGCTTTATTGATATTAAGTGAGACAATGCCACTTAGCGGAACGGGTTTCCCCTCACTAATATCCATTTAAAATCATATCTTTTGCAAATCAAAATCCTGTAATCAAACTTGATTATAGCAACAATAGCAGTACCATATATTCATATAAATCAGGTAATCAATGGACTATCTGTCTGAACATCATAGTTTTATTTGGCTAACTATTAACCACTGACTGAATCGGGTCTACCAAACATAATAATTATTCTAACTTCTTTTACGTATAATACTGAACGATATGTCCTTAACTTACTTCTTTAAGGTTCAACTGATCCTAATGGTTTTATACCGATAACCTACCTCTACTCTGTGTATTCCACTATGTGTGTAACATCATTTTAGTCTTACCTGTGGCAAAGCCCTACACATTGGAATTTTGTGTTTATATTATGTAGGGGCTACTAACTAAAGTATAGGGCGTGGCCCCACACTAGTCTTCTAATATCTAAGTCATATACTTAGGGTTAACAAACCTATTCAATTTTCTTTGATAAAATTTTTTTCAAATTTTTCAACCTTTTTAAAATCATACTTAAACAAGGAAAATATATTGTTTTCTTTACTCAGAATACCTATGCCATGATATATGCTTTTTACATAGAACAATGTTGATGAAAACTTGTAACAATGGGGTTATCTATCCCTTTGAAACAAGATGAATACCTCAACCTTGAAAACATTAGGCTGAAAGGCCACAAACCTTCCTTTTGAATGTATTAGAAATAGACCATTCAAAATCATTACTTAAAGTCTTAGATATCCTCTTTCAATGCCATTAAACATATATTTTGAAATACTTGGTAACATTCCTTTCGAAACACTTAAAACATACCTTTCGAAACACTTAAAACATACCTTTCGAAATACTTAAAACATACCTTTTGAAGGCTTTAGGATCAAGTAAGAATTTGTGGAAACATTGATTCGGAACCATTTAAAAGTATTTCTTTCGAAATCATTGGGTTCAACATTAATATAACTATATGGTCAAAGAGAATAAAAGCGAAAGTATCACTTTTGTAGGCATTATTTTCAAGTGAAAGAATTGGGGAAGAGAGCACTTCAAAACTACCCTTTCGAAACTATTGCTACCGAAACTATAAAAGCGGCTAAGACACCCTTTTTGAAAGCATTGGGAAGGCGGCTTCAGTATTAAGAAGACGAAATCCTTCCTTTCAAATACATTGTTTTATGGTTATAAAGACAAGAGGTCTCTAATTAATGCGAAAGGTATAAATTCCATAGCTAGGGTATCAAAGGGGTTCAAACGCGGCAACCCTTTCGAAAGCTTCTTTTAAAAACAAAGGCAAGTTAATGGATTCGAAAGCTGATAAAAATGGCTTCAACCCTTTCGAAAGCATATTTTAGACACCGACCTTTCCTTCCTCCTTTCTCTAATACTCTACTTACAAATTGCTTGATATCATATGCATTGGTTTCGAATGAGTGTGAAAGGTTTATTGGGTATGGTGACGAAAGCAAGCAATGGAAGTGGCGAAATTGTAATTCGAAATAAAAATGATTTTATGCTTTTTAAAGTAATTCCTTTTTTTATAACTTGCATAATTTTCCAAAATATGATTGGTTGCCAATTGGTTGCCAAAATTCTTTTCAAAAAAGGCTACCGGATTCAGCATTTAAAAATTGAAACATTTTAAACAAATTAAACGTTTAAAACGTTTAAGTTACTAACTCAAATAATTTAATAACCCTAGTATAAAATTTGGAAAAAAATCCCCGAAAACCACAATAATTTGCTTTAAATATGTTTTCTAGCATTTATAAATTTCAAATCAGAAAACATTATTTAATTTCCTTAAATAATTTAAACCCGAAATTAACTATTTTCTCTCATAGAAAATTCCAGTTAAATCCACAATCACTTAGAAAATTGTGAAACTTGAAACCCACTTCTAAAATAATATTTTTAACCATATATCAAAAACTCTACTCATTTGTATGTCATTTGATAGGTTTTCTAATCCAAACATATCATAAAATCTATATTAAGCCATATAAATTATCAACATGAGTGTGTGTGTGTGTCCATGTTAACAAACATAACATGGCATATTATTTACGAATATAGTATGGATCTAACTTGAAACTAAAATCATTATCAAAAGTAAGATGCAAATTAATTATTCATCTTTGTTATGTGTTAAGACGGTTGAAATTTGCCCTTAGATTGATTTCTTCAAGCTTTCTGCTTGAATCCAAGCTTATCTTCCCTTTAGATCTTCTTAATGGTGGCCGGCCAAGTTCCTTTAGGGTTTTAGTTTTGTTTGTGATAGTTAAAATGAATAAGGAACAAAGAATGGAAGGGCTAGGGGTAATGGGATAAAGGCTATCCCCATTTTTCCCTTACCATATTCCTTTTACTTACTTATTTTTAGTTGTCTTTTGTGAATATATCCATTAAGGCGTGGCTACTTCTTAATAAATCTCAATCTCTTAACTATCTATATTATTTTATTTTATTTATCCAATTAAATATTCTGAATAATGTTAGTCAAAATTAGGGTCATTACAGACTCCCCTCCTTAAAGAATTTCATCCTCAAAATTATGATAAGGTACTCACAACAATCAAACATAATGGTAAAACATATCATCAAACATGTGAGGATAAGTATCTCTAATCCTGCTCTCGGTTTTCCAAGTATAGTCTCTCTCATCGTCACTCCACTGCACTTTGACTAATTTGACTATCTTGTTCCTTAACCTCTTCTCGTCTCTTGCAACTATACAAACTAGTTTTCTAACTATAGTCATATCTGGTTCCACTACTAGATCCTGTAACACTATTGGTGTGATATTAATCTCTGGATCTCAATTACACTTCCTTAGATGAGAAATATGAAAAAAATTATGGACTCTTGTGAAATTATTTGGTAATTCTACCCTATACGCGAGTTTACCGATCCTTTCTATAATAGGAAATAGTCCAACAAATCTTGATGCTAATTTTCCTGATCTTCCAAATATGATCACACTTTCATTAGTGACACTTTTATGAAAACATGATCTCCTTCTGTGAACTCTAAGTCTTTCGGCCTATTACTATAATTCTTCTACTTAGACTAAGCTCCTTATTCTTGCTCGAATTGACTCAATATTTTCTACAGCTTCTTTAACCAAATCCGAACCATGAATTAATCTATCCCGGTCTCTAGCCAAAAAACAGGAGATTTGCATGGTCTTCCATACAAAGCTTCAAATGGTTCCATCCCTATACTAGTCTAATAACTATTGTTATATGAAAACTCTACTAAGTGTAGATGGTCTCCCATGATCCTCCAAAATCTAGCACACAACTCTTAACAATTCCTCTAAATCTTTGTTTAACTCTCTCCGTTTTCACATCTATCTACGGATGGTAAGTGCTACTCGTCTTGAGCTTGGTACCTAAAGTCTCCCGTAGACTCTTCCAGAACTCACTATTGAATGAGGAATCTCTGTCACTTACCATTCTACTAGGAATTCCATGCAGTCTAACTATATTCTTGAAGGATAACTTAGCTAAATCTGGTGATGTTGTAGTCGATTTAATGGGTACAAAGTGTGCAATCTTAGACAGTTTGTCCACTATAACCATGATACGCTCATTTCCTCTGTTCGACCTTGGCAATTCGTCTATGAAATTCATTGAGATAGAATCTCATTTCGAGGCCAGAACATTCAAAAGCTAAAGTAACCCACTCGATTTCTGATGTTTGGCTTTTATCTGTTGACAGTTCAAACACTACCTCACCCATAAGCCTACATCTCTCTTCATACCTTTCTAGAAGAAATTCCTTTTCATATCCTGATACATCTTTGTTCCTCCTAGATGAATATTGAACTTCAAATGGTGGTATTCTCTAAGGACCTTCTTCCTTAGGTTTTCTACATTGGGACACACAATCGTCCCTTCTTTCTCAACAATCCTCTCCGGTCAAGACTAAAATCCTTCAGATCATCAATCTCGATTCTGTCCTCTAGCCTTCTAATCTTCTCATCTAACACATGTTCATCTTTCTTCTTAGATGAAATGCCTTCGACCATCATCAGTCGAACTTCTATATATGATAACATGGTAGTTTCTCGACTAGAACTAGCCTCAGATCTCCATTGTACTCTACACGTCGTCAATGCTTCTAAATCTTTCCACTCAAATATAATTGCCAATAATGCATTTTGATGTTTTTTGCTAAGTGTATCTGCTACCTTATTTACTTTTCCTGGTGCATACTCAACACCAAAATCATATGCGGCTATGAAAGCTAACTATCTCTGTTGTCTCATATTCAACTTCTTTTGAGAGAATAAATATTTTAGTGACTTATGATCTGTAAACAGCTTAAATCTTTCTCTCAAAAGGTAATGTCTCCCCACCTTCAGTGCGAAAATTACCGCCATTAATTCCTAATCATGAGTTGGATATCTAACTTCATGTAGTTTAAGCTATCAGGAAGCATAGGCAATCACTTTACCCCTCTGCATTAGCATATCTCCTAAACCTGTTCCACATGCGTCCATGTATACCACTATCCTGATTCCCCTCTGAAACAACTAACATGTGTGCCTTAGTCAATAAATGTTTCAATTGCTGCAACGCCTCCTCACACTTATCAACCTAAATAAACTTCACGTCATTTTGAGTGTATCTAGTATCGGTGTGGCTATCCGTAAGAAATTCTTAATGAATACCCGGTAGTAGCCAACTAACCCTAGAAAACTCTTTATTTCAGTCACTATCTCGGGTCTCTTCCAATTATTCACCACTTTGATCTTAGCTGGATCTACTGACAACCCTTTTTCTGAGACTACATGACCAAGAAACTTCCTCCCTTCTTTCAAAAGTGACACTTCAAAAACTTTTCCTTCAATTGATCCTGCCTCAATGTCTCAAGAACTTTCCTAAGATGAACTTCATGATCTCTCTCAACCTTAGAATATATCAATATGTCATCTATAGGTACTAATACAAATATTTCCAAATGCTCTCAGAAGATTCTATTCATTAAGTCGGTGAAAAATGATGGTGCATTTGTTAATCTGGATAGCATCACTAACCATTCATACGATCCATATCTAGTCCTAAATGCCATTAAAGTACTGTTGCCCTCTACTACTCTAAGCTGATTGAACTCCATCTCCAAGTCCAATTGAGAAAATACTTTGGCCCCACTCAACTGGTCGAACAAATCAACCATCCTAGATAAATATATTCGTTCTTTATCTTCTTCTTATTCAGCTTACGATAATCGATACACAACTACGACAATCCGTCCGGTTTCTTAATTAATACCACGGTTGCTCCTCTAGGCGAACTGCTTGGTCTGATAAAATTCTTACCTTCTAAATCCACCAATAACTCCTTTAACTCCTTCAACTCAGTAGGTGTCATTCTACTTAGCAGTTTACTTATAGGTTCAACTCCTGCTACTAAATCTATCCGAAAATTGATAGCTTCTTTTGGCAATAGTCCTATCACAGGCTCAAAAACATTTGCGAATTCTCTAACAACAAAGACTTGATTCAACTCGTCTTCTTCGTCCATAACACCCAACAAAGCATTAACTTCAAAACTAGGGTTTTCTATGGAGTATATAATTCGCTCACTACAGCTAGGTTGTTTAAGTGATATTTTCTTATCATGGAAAATATCCTAGCATCGTACTACTTAACCAATCCATACCCAAAATAATTACAACCCTATGAAATCAAATACATGCAAAATGAAAGAAAATATATAACCTAACAATTCAAACTCTAACCGGTCACATCTCATCTCAAGCATCGGGCACTCTCCTATCGGATTTCAACCCTTAAGGATGTAACTAGGTACGAAGGTTTTAGGTTAAGCTTATCTACCAAATAATGAGATATAAAAGAATGTTATGCACTAGCATCAAATAGAACTCTAACTGACACACCATGAATCAAAAGCATACCTCCAACACATCTTTTCCTTTCTCCTCTTTTGTTGGTCTTGAGGTGGCTGTTTCCAATGCAAACACTTTTCCCTTTCCATTCTTAGTCAGTTTTTTTGCGCTGGTTCTTATAACGTCCAATCCGATCACAGTTGAAACATTTCACTAATTTCTTGTTAGTAACCTTATTTGCTTTTCCCGTCAAACACTCATGAGAAAAATGTCCCTTCTTGTCGCACTTGTAGCAAAGTACATTGGCATTCCATTTCTTGGTTACTTCTCCTTTCTGAGCTCCTTTCTTATGGTAAAACTTGCCCTTTTGATTCTTCCCACCTTGAGTTTCCACTACTTTATTACCATTAAAGAAAGCAAGCATCTCCTCATTCCTCGGAGCCATATCATCAACTACATAACACGGATCCCTAATAAGTGGTAAAGTTGTTTTAGCAAGTTTGGGTCTCAATCCGTGGATGAACTTCTTATTAATTTTGATAACCATATAAATCGTAAAAATATTCGTATTTTGATAATTCCTCAAAATATAGTAGAATACTCGAGCATTGTCATGTCTCCCTGCACTAACTAAGCAAACTTCCCGAGCACAATTGACTTGGCAATCTCCAACATGAATCTTTCCTTAAACATCCTTCTAAATTCCGCCCAAGTCATGGTCTCTTCATCTACTCCCACAGTAACACAACTCCACCAGTATAGTGTTGATCCTTGCAACTTTCTAGAGGCCAATCTCCTTTTATGCTTATCGTAAGTCCTAAATCAACAAAGATCCTTGCGCAATGAAGCAACTAATTCCCTACGTCAATTGCGTCCTCAACGCCTATAAATGACTTTCCTCCACGCCAGCTTAGTCTCTACTCAATACTGCATAGTTATTGAGCACCGCGGCTTCTTGACTTCCTCCTCAAACATTTCCTCCGTCTAATCCTACAGCAGCTCCAGCTTGCATCATGTTGACAAAGAACTGATACATAGCTCACATATCAACTTGTAGTGCTCAACACCACAAAAGCAGCTTGTGCGCGACCTGGATTCCTTCTAGTGTTTGGTCTGGCATTTCCATTAGTTGTGTGCTTCCTATACCAAGGTTAACACTTCCATTCCTAGCATCCATATCTTACTTCCTTAAATCTGCATTCGAGTCTTTCTAAGATACAGAAGAATACTTAAGAGAGATGGAAGAATATAGATAAAGTGTATACTTATATATGCCAAATACAAGTACATTACTATAATGTGATCCCATACCCCAATCTTTCTCTAATTCCATAGGTTTATATTTTCAAAAATCATTTTAAATTGAATTTTTCTTTTAATTTTTCATAAACCTATGCTCTGGTACCAAGCTGTAACATCCCCTATTTTGAGGCAGAAGATAAGCATTACAGATGTCGCACTCATCTATAGTATTAAATTCGGGTGACAAAATAGGGTAATGTTAATGGTATCCATAATATCAGAAGCACATGAATATGAAATAAAATCAACACAGATTTCAAAAACGGTTTTTTGATTACATTTCAAATCAATATTTCATATGTAATTACATAATCCCAAAATGATTCCCAAGTTTTGATCAAATATAATTATTACAAAATACACCAAGAGCGACATATGAAGATGCCCCATTAAATGACCAAAGTACTAGATAGATAGACATATCAGTCGTAAATACATCACGGCCTAAATACTACTAACTAACTCCTACATAGCTAGCTTTGCCCCCTGCACATCTTCAAAAGCTTATTCTTACAACCTACTAAACCTGAAAATTCCTTAACTCTCAATCTACTCAAATTTAATTTTAAACATCTGAGATTTTAAGGAAAAACATAATATTCGAGTCAGACATAAAGCTTAGTGTGAATAATTCTATTACATCTCAGTTTACTGATATTAAATGAGACCATGCCGCTTAGCAGAATGAGTTTCCCCTCATTAATATCCTTTTAAAGCATATCTTTTACAGATCAAAATCTTGTAATCAAACTAATTATAGAAACAATAGCAATAACATATATTCATAACTTTTGCTAGATACATTACTGGACGATCTGTCTTTAACTTACTTCTCTAAGGGTAAATTAATCCTAATGGTTTTGTGGGCTCACCAATAACCTACCTCTACTCTGTGTATTATGCGTGTAATATAATTTTAGTCTTACATATGACAATGCCATACAAATTGGAATTTTGGACTTATATTAGTTAGGGGGTACTAGATATAGGGTGCGACCCCACACTAGTCTTATCTGGTCTTCTAATATTTGAGTCATATGTTTAGGGTTAACTACCCTATTCAATTTTCCTTGAAAACATTTCTTTAAAATTGATTTAGCCCTTTAAAATCATACTTAAACAAGGAAAATATACTCTTTACTTTACTCAAAATACCTATGCCATGATATATGCCTTTTACATAAAACAATGTTGATGAGAACTTATAATCAATAGGTTTATGTGACGACCCGCCCTTCTACTATCAGAAAGACGTATCATCATTTAGAAAGAAAGGGATAGAAATGGAAGAGAAAGAGAAAGAAAAGAACAACAACATCAGAATCTCACAGCGGGGCGGAACAAAATATAATATATCACATAAATATTTCATAGTTTTACATATATCAGAGTTATACAATATCAATACACATGACAACCATACATACATCTATCACTATATACATCATAGGTACAGTACACATCAACTAACACAGCGGAACTAGATAGATAGCTACATATGTCTGGAATATCTTGCTCCAAGCTCTCCAGAAATCAAAGTCCGAAACCTATCACTTGGCTACTCATAAAAATTTGAGTACCCAAGAGTTTATGAAAAACAAAATATAAACTCCGGGTCAGACATGGGTCTGGTATGAGTAAACGGTTTAAAGTTGTTTAACTTTGAAAAACATTTGAAAATAAAGGTATCACGTAAGACTTCCCACAAATAAATACGGGTAAGTTTTTACCTTACGCTAACCAAAACATTTCATAGGAAATCCAGTGATATTATAATAGTGTCTAGGGGTTTCAAGTAAATAGAAAATAGCCGAAATTGTTACATTTATTAAATTCCAGCTATTAGCCACAAAAGTGGGTAATACAAATCAAAATCGTAGGGTCTCGTAGGGAAAATGGATTCCCAACAATGGCAGGGCTACCGGGGTACCGCCCGTCACAGTACGGGGCCTAGATCACCGTACTGAGGATCACTCCCGACCCCCTGCAACACAAGGCCGGAACCATTCCTTACTGAACAGTCCCGAACAAGATAAACCCCGCAGTTGTAGCTAGCAACCGCCCACACAGCCGAAATATAAAAGGACATCTAGACAGGGGAAATATCTTGTCCTGCTTGGGCATGACCCACCTAACCTTGCTGCATCTCCCCTGTTTTAGCCATTCCCGGTTGATGAGGCTTGAGGCTTCGATTACCTTTATAGAACATATCTTAGAATGCTCATCGTCCGCCTGACGATGTGCTGAAAGCATTCAATCCATACAAGTTCGTTCCGGGTTCGAACGAAACCGAAGGCATTATCTCGTCACACTCGTTTTGGAATCACCCTCAGAGTCAACGACGATAGCCCTTGCATTCTGAAAGCACCATCTCGATCTTCATTTCAGGATTCACGACCTAACGTTTAAATTGGATCGATGTGGTTTTCGGGGAATCAAAATTGATTCTTCCGATCCCGGTCTCATCGAATCCAAACGCCATTTTAAGGGCCAAGTTGTCTAATTAACTTAACAGTTTAAATAATTTAAATCTAACAGTTGAATTAACATAGCATTTATCACAGATAAAACATATACAAGCATCATAGATATAACATAACATATCACAGAGCATCACAGAACATCATTAAATAAATATCACAAGCAGATATTCTACTCAACCATCCATAAACAATTACCCTTAAATCTTATTAGTAATTAATTCAATTTAGAATTAATTACCTAAGAGTTAATCTCTTAACTCTTTTTAATTAATCATCAATTAACAATTAATTTCCTATTTCATTTCAAGTCATCTAATTGATGATTTCTTAATTTATTATTAAGTCTTAATTTTATTTCACACTATTAATTAATTACTTCCTTAATCAAGTTACTTAACATTAATTATCCTTTCCTCAATCATAAATCGATAACCTTAACTGTTATTTAATAAACTTAATTGCCCATTTGTTAATTACTAATTTCTATATTAATCATTCTTAATTCTTAATTAAATCACTTGATTTATTAACTGTTACCCATTTATAAATTAACTTAAATAGTTGTTTACAAATTCATTTATTAATTATAATCCATCACTAATTATAATCAAATTCATTATTCTTAATTACTTCCTGAAAATAATCAATTTATATTAATTTCTCAACTTAATTGACCTTTTAAAAGAACTCTTCTTAAGTTTTGAAATCAATTTGTCTCTAATTACAAACCTGTATTAATAAGATTTATACTTATCTTATGTTACTTACCTAATTTGAATAATTATGAGCTTAAAACACATTAAAGTATTAGCTAAAGTAATTAACTTGTATCTGAGTTTTAGCTTAAATGGTTAACTACTACCAAGTTTTACAGTATTTAAAATCAAATGAAAATTTGTAGGAAAACAATACTACTCAACCTCTACATTACTGCAAAACTACAGTTTACCCCAACTCAAATCGTCCTAGGTAAACCCGAGACCCTCCCTGCTTTATACTCGAGTATAACTTCGAGTGCTCCCCGCAACTTCCCGAGTTTCCCCCTCCCCCCCTGAACAACTTCTTCCTCTTCCCTATCTTATTCTTCCATAAATAAGTTTTAGTTTAAATGTAAATTAATTTAGCAACAGGATCGTCTCTCGTACGCGAACCCGAAGTTTCCTCATTCTCTCTCGTGCGCGACTCGAGCAGACTCCTCCACGTCACCACAGATATGCCATCCTCACCCCATCGCCACCGTGCACGTGCACGGTGGTTCTGCGCATCTCCGGCAACTTGCACAACTTCCAGCAAACCCCAAATCATCATCTTAATCGAACACAAATCCAACAAAATCGAATAAAGGTCAAAACTAAAAATTTGCCTACAGCTAGAAAAAAACCCTGCAACAACACTCGGAAGAAATCGCTTGGCCACCACCACAGGGATCATCGGCATCGCCCCTACTACGTCTACGCCTTGACAACTCGATCATCCTTCCTCTCCCACATTCACGCGCAGCTCGATCATGTTATGGAGGCGAAATCGATGATTTTACAGAGAAGAACCACTCACCCCTAAAAACCCTAATAAAGTCTCGTGTTCGAATTTCAATCAACAGAAAAATTTATTCATATTTCTCTCGAGTTCGTGGATGTATCAACATGCTTCACTCCAAATTCCAACTTTTCCCATTGATTAAATTTTCTGGAATTGAGAAAAATGTAGTTTTATTTCAAGTTCGAACTGCTCATGAATTTCAAATTTAAAAATCTTTATTTTTGTGTTAAAAATCATGAATTCTAGTAGACACTCATGCTATCAACTTGAATTATTTTTCTATAACAATTGAATTTATTAACAGATTTCTTGATTACCTGTAAACCCATTCTCCAGCAGACTTATTCACTTATCATATTTAATCCTACTTCGAAATCTTGTCTGGTGTTTTAGTATCTTGTTTGATTTAAAACTTTACAATGGTTTAGATGAAAACACTAGAGTTTAAACAATACCCAACCTTAATCTATAACAGAGAAGATTCTATGCAGATGACATATATACATACACATATCCAAATAAAACCATGTACAAACTAAACTGGTTAAAGAATCATGAACCAATTTATTAACTTAAACTTAAAACAAAAATCTTTGTTTACTCACCTGATAACAGTTGAACAGAAAACAAGTTAATAAAGAATGCAGAAGAATTCCCTGAAACTCTTCTTTTCCTTTCCTCTGTTTCTTTTTCTTTGTTTTTCTATTTTGAATTGTATTTATATTTGCAAATCCATAATGTCTCAGGTTTGCTTTAGGCTTAGTTAAGTGTTTATAAATGAACTGATGATATATATTGGATATATATAGAAGCTATAATAAGTAGGTAGTAACTGGACAGTTGTATTTGTTTGTATTGCCATTTTTCTTCTTATTGGCTAAGTAATTATACACTGCAGTATGAAGTGATATAGGGATTTCGGCTGTGTACTATACTTAAACAAGATGTTATGCTATTAAATGTTTATGCTTTTAATTATGATAACATGTATTTAATGTTTACTGCTAGTTGTAATTTGTACAAAGATAGTTATTATTATTTCGGCCAGCATGCTTGTAAGACACAGATTTTTTTTGTTTTATATATTAAAGTAAAACTTGTTTTTCTTATGCATATGAATTTTCCTGCAGCACATAAACTTAATATTTAATTCATAGCATTGTGATGGTACAAAGATATTTATATGTACTTTTTCTTTCTTTCAGGTTTATACAACCTGGTTTAGTAATCTAAAGAGCATACATATGTTACTTTATTCATTTCTTACTTGGCTTATATTTTCCTTTCAAGTGTAGCTTTGACTTGTTTTCTTTGCATTATTCATTTGTATATACAGGTTATACTTTTCAACTTCGGATATGTTTGTTTAAAAGTTATTGTTAACATATTGGTTGTATTCTATTTGTTAATTAAATTTTCAAACATTTGATTTATAACATATACTCGTATTTTTATACTTCAAGTTATAATTTATATTTATATATTTATTACTTTTATTACATCTTATAATTATAATTATGTTTTATACTAGTCTTGTATGTTTATATTTATAATCATTTATATTGTTTTGTACCTTTGCATTAGATTTTCATGTTTATGTTAATATTACTATGTTTGTTAATTTTTTTACACTTATCATTTTAAAAACTAACATTGTATCCATATGTGTATTATCAAATAATAAAATATGAAATCTTTGATTTTTATTGTATAAGAGAGATTTTACTATAAATAATTTTAAAAGATTGCATTTTAAATTTTCAAATCCAAAATTCCTTTACAGGCCATATATCACTGATAAATAATTAAAATCTCATCGGTTTATACAATTGAAAAGCTTGTATTTAATTTAATTTAGATTAAATATTCAGTAAAATATGCTGTCAAAAATTCCGGGTTGTTACATTCCTCCCTCCTTAAAAGAATTTCGTCCCCGAAATTTAAAACAACAGTTAATTCACAAGCTTTATATTAACAATCCAAACATACGTATCATTCATACAATAGCAAACAAACAAACAGTCTACTCTAACAAACATCACTAGTTATCCGAACATAAATCCGGATAAGCATTCTTAAAACTATCGAGAGTTTGTTTCTCGATGATTAACAATCCAAACTGCATTTCTGACCACAGATAATTTCGATTCAACTTCCAAATTCCTGAATTTCTGGTTTAACAACTAATGATGAATCATGAGCAAATTTCCTGATATATATATGGAATAACAATGAATTTCAGATATCCACTCTAGCAATTCAATTTTGAAATTTACAATATTAACTCTTTCCAAATTTATTGACCTCTTTACAGGATTTCAATATTTATTCAATCAAGCCCGTACGATGTACATATACCATTCGTACGCAATATCAAATCCGATCGCTCGATCACACAATTTCATTTCCGAACTAGTATCGTCCACCTGACTTCCTAGTGCAGACTCAGAACTGGTTTCTTGATTAGAAACTGTCATTCTCCTTGCATAGTCACAACTATGATAGAGAATTTCCAGCATCGATCAAAATCCATATCCATGGTTCGTCGTCGGAAATCGAGTGAAAAATCCTAACTCGGATCGATATAACTATCTCGAAATTCTGTGCTCGAATCTGGATCAGTTTGTTATGCGAATAAAATAATATACGTTCATCCTACGTATTTATATCTATTGATTATCAACTATATCAATTTTCTTTTATTCACATTATTCTGATTTTATCCACTTGGAATAATTTTCTCAATATCAATCTTTACTTAAGAATTCCACCATTCATTTCTCAAGTTTAATTTAAGCATTATATATACCCCTATATTATTACTCTACCATTTAGTTTTAATATCTTCTTATTTCAAATCTGAATTTCCAATTCCATATGAATTCAATTTTTTCTTAACTCTGAATATTGAATTTTTATTGACTATCTCCATTTATAACTGATTCCTATTATTATTTTTAAATTAGTTTCATCCACTAATTTACCTTAAATTTTCAATTTGAAATTGTTTTGTTGCTAAAATTTTAAATTAAAATTGTTTTCAAAATTTTGAAAAGCTACGGCAGAGTCTCCATTACATATTTTCATAAGCACATATGTAAGGTTTCAATCTTTATCACAATTAATTCCAACCAATTTTCAAACCATTCCCTTCGGTTTAAGTGATTTTCAACTTACTTGCTTAAGCAAAACAAACTCATATTCAAAATGATCCTATTTTGCTTCCAATAATTCATAGACTTTTATCTAATCTTGTTTACTTCAAAAGACTCATTTTCTTATGCAATTTGACAATACTATTGTGAATAAATGATTACTTAAGTTTTATAACAATTCTTAAATTGATTCTAACTCAATTTACACTTGACTTCGTCACATTTAATTTATTCACAATCCTTTCATTGCATCTCTTTCATTTCAACAGGTTTGGTTCCAACCATTTTATTATACTCGACAACCAATATTTTAAATAATCTTTCACTATTTACTTAATTCATTTATTTTCTTCAAACTGTTCCACCCAACAACTTAGGTTTATTCTATTTCACCAATTTCTATTTAAATCTTTGATTCGATTTTCCTTTAATCAAATCCCAACTATTTTCTGATTAGTTTATTCTTTTATCCATTCTTAGATTTACATGAACAATTATTATTGAATTTATTATAAAGTCATTTAATTTATGCTTGAATTAGATTTGTTTACACTCACACCAATTCTGTTTTAACCAAATTCAAGACTTACTTATTTACTTAACAATTTTATTTCATTCAATCTTATCTGTAACTTGATTGAATTTGTTTAAATTCAGTTTTATTTCAACTCAACTTCAGTTAAATTTAGCTACTTACCATACTTTAAATTTATTCCTCACTATATGAGTTCAAAGCTTATTTATTTACTTAAAAGTTTATATTACTCGTTTGGGTCATTTAATCTTATAATCATAATTTCAAATTATATATATATATAACACTTACTATCTTAAAGTATAAATTTTCATTTTACAATTACAATCATTTTACCTTCAAATTTTATATCCAATTAAGTTCATTTTGAACTTCAATTCCATTTAACTTATCTCAGGTTAAGCTCCAATATGTTTTCTTATTTTCATTTACTTAAGTTAAATTTTAATTCCGGGATTAAAATTCCCGATTTCTTCTTATTAATATCAACTTTACTTTATAAATCCAATAGTTGATTTATTCAAACCTTTCACATTATTAATTAGAATTCTTAGAATTCAAATGCCCGGTTTTCATTTCCAAAACCATTTTGAAAGTATAACTACACTTACCCACTTGGTGTCATTTCGAATTTTCAAATTCCAAACACTTGTTTTCACCAAAAAAAGATTTCTCTTCAAAATTTCTAAAACAACTTGTATACCCAACAACCCCAAACAATATCATGTCCAACTATCATGGTAGCAATCCATCACTTTAGAAACTCGAAAATGAATACTGATGATGTGGCCATCATCATCAGGATTATTTTCCAGCGACTGAAGTGAGTTCAATGCTTCCTTACTTCCATAAATTCTTTCCAAACAATTTCCATTCAATAATATTTTTCCCAAAACAATACCCCATTATTGTCTTTAAATCTTTGGAAAAACATTTCAAACATTCCCAAGATTTTAAATTCCCAAATTCCTTTGTTTAAATTCATTTAAACACCTTTCAAATTTCCGGGACTTAAATTCTAGTTTAATCAAATTTTAGTTATATTCCTTTTTATTTAAACCATACTTAGACAATTTAATTTGGTTATAAATCACTCAAATTTTTATATTTTTATTTGGTTGTAGTATTAACAACCACCCATTCAAATATATATAATAATTTCAGAAAAATATTTCTTTTATATCAAAATATAATTTTGGGTAAAATTATTTCATTTACTCTACTTTAAAAACAATACCGTGTCGGTCTACCTTGTTTAAGAGTTTAGAAATCTCTATCGATGAAATGGCGTCCCACACATCGACCAGAATTCATAAACACTCAACAGATAAGTCAACACAATATAAAAACAATTTTATATTCACTAACAAATACGCGCTCATATCTATTAATACACTCAAACTCATTTTAGAGTACTACAGAGTCTATGAGTGATTTCTATCAGAGCCTAGTTTAACACCAACCTACGCTCCGATACCAACTGTGACGACCCGTCCTTCTACTATCAGAAAGACGTATCATCATTTAGAAAGAAAGGTATAGAAACGGAAGAGAAAGAGAAAGAAAAGAACAACAACATCAGAATCTCACAGCGGGACGGAACAAAATATAATATATCACATAAATATTTCATAGTTTTACATATATCAGAGTTATACAATATCAATACACATGACAACCATATATACATCTATCACTATATACATCAGAGGTACAGTACACATCAACTAACACAGCGGAACTAGATAGATAGCTACATACGTCTGGAATCTCTTGCTCCAAGCTCTCCAGAAATCAAAGTCCGAAACCTATTACTTGGCTACTCATAAAAATTTGATTACCCAAGAGTTTATGAAAAACAAAATATAAACTCCGGGTCAGACATGGGTCTGGTATGAGTAAACGGTTTAAAGTTGTTTAAGTTTGAAAAACATTTGAAAATAAAGGTATCACGTAAGACTTCCCACAAATAAATACGGGTAAGTATTTACCTTACGCTAACCAAAACATTTCATAGGAAATCCAGTGATATTATAATAGTGTCTAGGGTTTTCAAGTAAATAGAAAATAGCCGAAATTGTTACATTTATTAAATTCCAGCTACTAGCCACAAAAGTGGGTAATACAAATCAAAACCATAGGGTCTCGTAGGGAAAATGGATTTCCAACAATGGCAGGGCTACTGGGGTACCGCCCGTCACAGTACGGGGCCTAGATCACCGTACCGAGGATCACTCCCGACCCCCTGCAACACAAGGCCGGAACCATTCCTTACTGAACAGTCCCGAACAAGATAAACCCCGCGGTTGTAGCTAGCAACCGCCCACACAACCGAAATATAAAGGGACATCTAGACAGGGGAAATATCTTGTCCTGCTTGGGCATGACCCACCTAACCTTGCTGCATCTCCCCTGTTTTAGCCATTCCCTGTTGATGAGGCTTGAGACTTCGATTACCTTTATAGAACATATCTTAGAATGCTCATCGTCCGCCTGACGATGTGCTGAAAGCATTCAATCCATACAAGTTCGTTCCGGGTTCGAACGAAACCGAAGGCATTATCTCGTCACACTCGTTTTGGAATCACCATCAGAGTCAACGACGATAACCCTTGCATTCTGAAAGCACCATCTTGATCTTCATTTCAGGATTCACGATCTAGCGTTTAAATTGGATCGATGTGGTTTTCGAGGAATCAAAATTGATTCTTCCGATCCCGGTCTCATCGAATCCAAACGCCATTTTAAGGTCCAAGTTGTCTAATTAACTTAACAGTTTAAATAATTTAAATCTAACAGTTGAATTAACATAGCATTTATCACAGATAAAACATATACAAGCATCATAGATATAACATAACATATCACAGAGCATCACAGAACATCATCAAATAAATAACACAAGCAGATATTCTACTCAACCATCCATAAACAATTACCCTTAAATCTTATTTGTAATTAATTCAATTTAGAATTAATTACCTAAGAGTTAATCTCTTAACTCTTTTTAATTAATCATCAATTAACAATTAATTTCCTATTTCATTTCAAGTCATCTAATTGATGATTTCTTAATTTATTATTAAGTCTTAATTTTATTTCACACTATTAATTAATTACTTCCTTAATCAAGTTACTTAACGTTAATTATCCTTTCCTCAATCATAAATTGATAACCATAACTGTTATTTAATAAACTTAATTGCCCATTTCTTAATTACTAATTTCTATATTAATCATTATTAATTCTTAATTAAATCACTTGATTTATTAACTGTTACCCATTCATAAATTAACTTAAATAGTTGATTACAAATTCATTTATTAATTATAATCCATCACTAATTATAATCAAATTCATTATTCTTAATTACTTCCTGAAAATAATCAATTTATATTAATTTCTCAACTTAATTGACCTTTTAAAAGAACTCTTCTTAAATTTTGAAATCAATTTGTCTCTAATTACAAACCTGTATTAATAAGATTTATACTTATCTTATGTTACTTACCTAATTTGAATAATTATGGGCTTAAAACACATTAAAGTATTAGCTAAAGTAATTAACTTGTATCTGAGTTTTAGCTTAAACTGTTAACTACTACCAAGTTTTACAGTATTTAAAATCAAATGAAAATTTGTAGGAAAACAATCCTACTCAACCTCTACATCACTGCAAAACTATAGTTTATCCCAACTCAAATCGTCCCAGGTAAACCCGAGACCCTCCATGCTTTATACTCGAGTATAACTTCGAGTGCTCCCCGCAACTTCCCGAGTTTCCCCCCCTGAACAACTTCTTCCTCTTCCCTATCTTATTCTTCTAGAAATAAGTTTTAGTTTAAATGTAAATTAATTTAGCAACAGGATCGTCTCTCGTACGCGAACCCGAAGTTTCCTCATTCTCTCTTGTGCGCGACTCGAGCAGACTCCTCCACGTCACCATAGATACGCCACCCTCACCCCATCGCCACCGTGCACGTGCACGGTGGTTCTGCGCACCTCCGGCAACTTGCACAACTTCCAGCAAACCCCAAATCATCATCTTAATCGAACACAAATCCAACAAAATCGAATAAAGGTCAAAACTAAAAATTTGCCTACAGCTAGAAAAAAAAACTGCAACAACACTCGGAAGAAATCGCTTGGCCACCACCGCAGGGATCATCGGCATCGCCCCTACTACGTCTATGCCTTGACAACTCGATCATCCTTCCTCTCCTACATTCACGCGCAGCTCGATCATGTTATGGAGGCGAAATCGATGATTTTACAGAGAAGAACCACTCACCCCTAAAAACCCTAATAAAGTCTCGTGTTCGAATTTCAATCAACAGAAAAATTTATTCGTATTTTTCTCGAGTTCGTGGATGTATCAACATGCTTCACTCCAAATTCCAACTTTTCCCATTGATTAAATTTTCTGGAATTGAGAAAAATGTAGTTTTATTTCAAGTTCGAACTGCTCATGAATTTCAAATTTAAAAATCTTTATTTTTGTGTTAAAAATCATGAATTCCAGTAGACACTCATGTTATCAACTTGAATTATTTTTCTTTAACAATTGAATTTATCAACAGATTTCTTGATTACCTGTAAACCCATTCTCCAGCAGACTTATTCACTTATCATATTTAATCCTACTTCGAAATCTTGTCTGGTGTTTTAGTATCTTGTTTGATTTAAAACTTTACAATGGTTTAGATGAAAACACTAGAGTTTAAACAATACCCAACCTTAATCTATAATAGAGAAGATTCTATGCAGATGACATATATACATACACATATCCAAATAAAACCATGTACAAACTAAACTGGTTAAAGAATCATGAACCAATTTATTAACTTAAACTTAAAACAAAAATCTTTGTTTACTCACCTGATAACAGTTGAACAGAAAACAAGTTAATAAAGACTGCAGAAGAATTCCCTGAAACTCTTCTTTTCCTGTCCTCTGTTTCTTTTTCTTTGTTTTTCTATTTTGAATTGTATTTGTATTTGCAAAGCCATAATGTCTCAAGTTTGCTTTAGGCTTAGTTAAGTGTTTATAAATGAACTGATGATATATATTGGATATATATAGAAGCTATAATAAGTAGGTTGTAACTGGACAGTTGTATTTGTTTGTATTGCCATTTTTCTTCTTATTGGCTAAGTAATTATACACTGCAGTATGAAGTGATATAGGGATTTCGGCTGTGTACTATACTTAAACAAGATGTTATGCTATTAAATGTTTATGCTTTTAATTATGAAAACATGTATTTAATGTTTACTGCTAGTTGTAATTTGTACAAAGATAGTTATTATTATTTCGGCCAGCATACTTGTAAGACACAGATTTTTTTTGTTTTATATATTAAAGTAAAACTTGTTTTTCTTATGCATATGAATTTTCCTGCAGCACATAAACTTAATATTTAATTCATAGCATTGTGATGGTACAAAGATATTTATATATACTTTTTCTTTCTTTCAGGTTTATACTACCTGGTTTAGTGATCTAAAGAGCATACATATGTTACTTTATTCATTTCTTACTTGGCTTATATTTTCCTTTCAAGTGTAGCTTTGACTTGTTTTCTTTGCATTATTCATTTGTATATACAGCTTATACTTTTCAACTTCTGATATGTTTGTTTAAAAGTTATTGTTAACATATTGGTTGTATTCTATTTGTTAGTTAAATTTTCAAACATTTGATTTATAACATATACTCGTATTTTTATACTTCAAGTTATAATTTCTATTTATATATTTGTTACTTTTATTACATCTTATAATTATAATTATGTTTTATACTAGTCTTATATGTTTATATTTATAATCATTTATATTGTTTTATACCTTTGCATTAGATTTTCTTGTTTATGTTAATATTACTATGTTTGTTAATTTTTTTACACTTATCATTTTAAAAACTAACATTGTATCCATATGTGCATTATCAAATAATAAAATATGCAATCTTTGTTTTTTATTGTATAAGAGAGATTTTATTATAAATAATTTTAAAAGATTGCATTTTAAATTTTCAAATCCAAAATTCCTTTACAGGCCATATATCACTGATAAATAATTAAAATCTCATCAGTTTATACAATTGAAAAGCTTGTATTTAATTTAATTTAGATTAAATATTCAGTAAAATATGCTGTCAAAAATTCCGGGTTGTTACAGTTTATCTATCCCTTTGAAACAATATAAAACCTTAACCTTGAAAACATTAGGCTGAAAGGCCAAAACCTTCCTTTTGAATGTATTTTAAAGGACCTTTCAAAGTCATTACTTAAAATCTTGGATATCCTCTTTCGAAGCCGTTAAACATATCTTTCAAAATACTTGGAAACATTCCTTTCAAAACGCTTAAACATATCTTTCGAAACACTTAAAACATACCTTTTGAAAGATTTAGGTTCAAATAAAAATTTGTGGAGACATTGCTTAGAAACCATTTAAAATTATTTCTTTCGAAATCATTGAGTTCAGCATTTAATATAACTATAGGGTCAAAGAGAACAGAAGCGAAAGCATCACTTCTAAAGCATTGATCTCAACCAAAAGAATTGGGGAAGAGAGTACTTGAAAACTGCCCTTTCTTAACCAATGCCTTCAAAACTATTAGTAAAAGCGGCTAAGAAACCCTTTTGAAAGCATTGGAAAGGCGGCCTCAATATTAAGAAGACGAAAGCCTTCCTTTCAAACACATTATTTTAAGATTATAAAGAAAAGCAACCTCTAATTAACGCGAAAGGTATAAATGCAACAGCTAGAGTATCGAAAAGATTCAAAAGCGGCAACCCTTTCGAAAGCTTCTTTTAAAAACAAAGGCAAGTTAATGAATTCGAAAGGTAATAAAAGTGGCTTCAACCCTTTTGAAAGCATACTTTAGACACCATTCATTCCTTCTGTATTTCTCCAATACACTACTTAACAATTGCTTGATAACATATGCATTGGTTTCGAATAGGTGCGAAAGGTTTACTGGGTATGGTGACGAAAGCAAGAATGGAATTGGTGAAGTTGTAATTCAAATTAAAACTGATTTTATGCTTTTAAAGTAATTCTTTTTCACCTAACTTGCATAATTTTTCCAAAATATGATTTGTTGCTAATTCTTTACTCAAATTCTTTTCAAAAAAGGCCGCCAAATCAGCATTTAACAGTTGAAACATTTTAAACAAATAAGCCCTTCTTCTTAATAAAACATTTGAAACATTTTAGTACTCTAACTTAAATAATTTAATAACACTAGTAAAACACTTAGGAAATTTCCCTAAAAATCACAATAATTTGCTTTAAATACGTTTTCTAAAATATATAAATTTCTAAGCCGAAAACATTATTTAATTTCTTGAATAATATAAACCATAAATTAACTATTTTCTCTCATAGAAAATTCTTAATAAATCCACAATCACTTAGAAAATTATGAAACTTGAAACCCACTTCAAATGTAATGCTTTTGACCATATATCAAAACTACAACTCATTTGAATGTCATTTGATAGGTTTTTTAATTCAAACATATCATAAAATCTATATTAAACTATATAAATCATCAACATATATATATATATATATATAAACTAACATAACATGGCATATTATTTGCAAACATAGTTCGGATCTAACTTGAAATCGAAATCATTATCAAAATTGAGATGTAAATTAATTAATCACTTTAGCTTTGTGTCAAAAAGGTCGGGATTTGCTCTTAGATTGATTTCTCAAGGTTTCTACCTGAATCCTAGCTTATCTTCCCTTTAGAGGGCAATCTCTATTTTACCCTTATCATATTCCTCCCACTAACTTATTTTTGTTCTCTTTTCCTAATACATTCTTAAGGCACGACTACTTCTTAATTAACAAATCTCAATCTCTTAACCTTCTATATTATTTAATTTAATCTAATCCATCCAATTAAATATTCTAAATGCAAAATTAAGGTCATTGCAATTTTCTACTGTATATTCTATCAGTACGTTTATTACCTCGGTGGCAAGAACATTTAAGGATAGATTTAACCTTGACTAATCTCATACACAAATGAATAACAAATGAGACAGTCTAAAGCGTGCTTGGGGTTATTGGGACAGACTGCTGCAGCTAGACGGAGGGAACTGGGATCACGAGAACGATTAGTTGAACGGTCCCGATGAGTGGTGGAATACCATTGCACGAAGATATAAGAATTCAAAAGAGATCCCCTTCAAATTAAGAGAGTTGGATCAGTTTTCTGAAGGTTGCGTAAGAAATGACATTTGCAGATATCTGATACCTCCTACTCCACCCGTTTAGACTTTCACTGCCGTTGATACGAATTATTACTCCAATTGGGTAGCCCCTGAAACTACACCTATTCACCCTAGACGCAGTAGACACACCGAGCAGAGCAGCTTGAGCATGCATGATTTTGAAAGGTCAATCATTCATATGGATCATTTCGAGAATGTCGTGCAGCGTTAGTATGCTATACTATCTCCTACCATAACTATTATTCGATGGTAGCTTATGTTAATTTTTCATGATGAATCCAAAAACTTAGATATTGAGGAAATATTGACGGATGAAGAAATAACATGATTTATGATGTATCAGTTGTATTTATTGCACCATTGTCATCAGTAGTTTTAATTAATTTTTTGAATGTATTTAAATTTAAAAATGTATTAGTTTGTTTTAATGAAATGTCGTCATTTAATTTTTATTATTTGTAGTTATTAAACGCATATTATATAATGAAAATAATTAATTAATTAACTATAAATCAATTAAATTACAAATTACAATTTAAACACTCTGCTCAAATACCTCATTCGCATCGCCAAACGCATTTCCCGTTCAGTCAACTCCCCTCTCAAATGCCACACTCAAATTCTCCATTCAAATGCCGCACTCAAATTTCCCGTTCAAATGCTTTGTACCATTCATCGAGAAGGCACACTTAAAGTAGATACAATATTGATTGAAAATCATTTACCGAGATTTGAAAGCCTAAAAGAGAATGGAATGAGAACTCAGCGTAGACAACGTAAAATATGTAGTGCCAGTAATAAAATTCAAGCAAATCTTAGCAGCTCGGTACTATATTGACACTAACTATTATAAGAGTTCAATACTTGTTTCGCACAAAATCGTAGACAAAGGAAAGATTTCCCAAGCTGTTATAAAATATTACAGTCGATAAGGTTGAAAGTAATCCAACGGGATACTTAATTTCGTAAGAGGTACACCACTCATTGCAGTCAATATCAATGAAAAAATACAATCAAGTATCGAAACTTACGTAAAATAAATAATGAATTCTACTCTTTTCTTCCAAGAAAATACACTGTGAGATATGATTACATATGGTAAATTGCTAATTACGAAATAGATGTAGTGCATGCTCATACATAAGAAATAGTTTCACTTGTTCATGCAAAAACAACTATTTGTATAAGAGACAACATCAAAATATATCGAATCTTTGGTTAGATATGAATATGCATCACTAAACTACAGTATTTCTTTAGTATTTTCGCTTAAATAATAGTTTTTCCCTGTTCATTTCTAAGAATTACCTTAATGAAGAGATATTGGGGAAAAAGTTAGGACATACGAAAAATCTAAAAATATCAACATGTAAATACTACCTTTTGTCCCGAGATGGATTCAGAAAATATAAAATCAGATCGTCTAAATTAAGAAAGGTGATAATTTTTTTTCCATAAAAGATGAATTTCACTCATAACTAACCGAAACATTCTAATTAACTAATTAGTTTTTTAAGCTTACGGGATAGCATATATATGAAGTGAGGACAGAAACTACAAGATACACTGCATTTAGCAACTGAAGGGGCGGCGCCTGTCGAATGGCCCGTCGTATCCATGGCGGTAGCTGGCGATGGCTGGCCACTTTATTATTTAGCAAATTTAATAATTTATTTATTTAATTTCCATTACATTTTAAAATAAATTTTAAAATACTAATATAATCTCTAAAAAATAAACAAGATATTTTAGCACAACCATTCAACATAACAACTACTTTGATCGTTTAAATTGGTATTTTCGATAATTCGTCTTTGCATAATTCGAATATTTGACATTATTGAAAATCTAACTCTCATGATCAATTTTTGTGACTTTTAGTCGGCCCATTAAGCGAATTTAATAAATTTGATTTAGTGTAACATTTTTGCTAATTAAAATATTTTTTAAACCATTGGATAATTAGTTAAGAATTTTTAACTGTATTTAGCATTATACAATTATATAAAATAAAATAATCAGCAAAAAATTAAATTTATTGAATTTTATGTCGATCTAAAGTACAGTTGACCTATTTTCAGAAGATGGTGAAAAAATAAATAATTGTAGGCTGCTGATATTAAATTCTAACTTTATTTCCATCGTCGATATTCGGACTAAAAACCCTTCATTCAAAGGCGAGATGACCTTGGAATGAGGCCAAATTCGAACCATTGATACTTGGCAATGTGTTAATCCAACCCGTATGGTTAAAAAATGGGACAAAAAAACCCGAAACATGTCAGTTCGTCGAGAATTGTTATAATACAAATCAATAAACATGAAGATTTTCTCATTATTTTCACCCTTCCCACAAAAACTCATGCACATGGAAAAAAGAGGAAGCCTTTGTTAACTGTCGATGCCCTCCTTCGACTGCCATTGCCTACCATCGACTTCGCTTAAGGCCTTCATAGCTCATCAGAATCACCATTCTCTCCAATTTCATCATAATTGAGTTAAAATTAAAACCCCAGTTTCGGATTCAGGGCTAATTGGTATGATTGTGGTTTGAAATTGATGATTATGGTGTGTTAGTTGAAGATAATAGTGTATTAGTTGATTTGGGAATATTAGTTAGTATTGTGATTGTTTGATTTGTATTTAAAAATCAGGGTTGATTTAAAATCCGAAAATTAGTATATAATTATTGATTATTATGCTTATCGATTAGTTTACATAAATGTTTGCTATAGTTTCGGACAATGTTTGTTATAATTTACACGAAAGTTAGTGCACGATTGTTGATTAATATGCTTATTGATTGGTACATTAAACCTAATTAATTTATTTTAATTAATTAGCGTGTGTTAATAATAAGTGTTAGTGGTTAGTATAAAATAAAGTTACTTCAATTTATTATAAGCGCAAACTTCAAATTTTAGTTTACAAAATAGTTAAATTTAAAATTTTAAATAGTTAAGTGAATTATAAAATATGTTTTAAAATTTCAAATTTAGTTAATAAAATATTTAAATAGTTCAATGGATTATAAAATATGGTTTAAAATTTAATTTATAGTTATTAAAATAGTAATTCAAGTGTTTTGGAAGTAGTTGAAATAATAAATTATTTATTTTGAAACAAATGTTCTACTAAAATCAATTTGCTAAAAAATTATGAAATGAATATAATGTTTATTTGAAAATAAGCATTAAGTGTTATTTTTTCAAATGCAACAACAATTAAAGCCTTTAGTTCTAAAAGACTTAAATTCATTTTAGGAAACACAACAACAACATACCTCTTACATGCAAAGTTATGCGTATAAGAAAAAGAAGTGAAGTGCTGTCAAAATTAAAGTCTTTAGTCCTAAAATGCTTTAATTTGTTTTAGAAAGAAATGAAGTGCCATCGAAATTCCTAAAATATATTTTCAAATTAGGGAAAATTTGGATTATTCTCTCGACCGTATTTGGATTTATGAAGTCAGAACTGGATGAAAGGTTCAGTGAATGAACATTTCTACCACGGTACACAAATTTATTAGATTCGCTAAATCTAGTATTCGAAATAAAAAAGAAATTCATTGCTCTTGTAGTAAGTGTAAACATTTAAGCATTGGGAACCGGTTAAATTACATTTGTATAAAGCTGGTTTTATGCCAAATTATTGCTTGTGGGATCGTCATGGAGAATTTGTTGTACCTATATCTAATTCTGTATTATCAAAGGACGATTATGTTATGGTGAATCCAATAGAAGATATGGTAAAGATGCAGCACAATTAATGTTTCCTACCATTCAAATTGATAATGAAGACGTAAATGTTGAAGAAGAACTGACCGTGGGTGGCAAAAAGAATCTATTATTTTTATTGAATGCTATTAAGAGGTCATTGTGGGATAGTTGTAAAAGCAAAACCAAATTATCAATAACCGCTGAATACATTACTATGAATTCAAAATTCAACTTTACAGAAGCTGGATATACAGCAGTTATACAAGCTGCAAAATGACATATGTCATCTAATAGCCAGATGTGCAATAGTCATTATGAAGTGAAAAAACTTATGTCTGCTTTCGGCCTGCCGTACCAAAAGATAGATACATGGATAAAAGGTTGCATGTTGTATTGAAATGATGATATTAACCTTAGGAAATGCAAAATATGTAATGAGGAAAAGTACAAACCAAGGAAAAAAAAAAGGAAAGAAAGCTCCATCCAAGAGAATGCATTATTTACCCATCACTATGTACTAGACTTCAAAGGTTATATGCGTATTCTGCTACAACATGCCATATGCGAGGGCACGGTGTGATAACATGGGAAGAAGGAATTTTGACACATCCATTTGATGGAGTAGGAAGGAAATGTTTCGATAAGACTTATCCTGCTTTGCTGCAGAGAGTCATAATGTCAAACTTGGTTTACATACGAATGAATGTTCACCATTTCTCTATTCGATAATAAATACTCATCTTGTCCTATTATCATTACGTCTTATAATTTACCTTTGCGGATATGTATGAAGACTCCATATATATTTCTCAATATTATCATCTCTGGTCCGAATGATCTGAGACAAGGAATCACTATTTATTTACAACCATTGATTGAAGAGTTGAAAACTTTGTGGCATGAAGGAGTTGAAACATACAACATTTCAAAAAAAGAATTTTTGTATGTTCTCTTCTTTATGATGGACTATTGGTGATTTTCCTGCATATGCAATGCTTCCAGGTTGGAGTATGGCATGTCGTTACCTTGTCCTTACCGCACAGAAGATAAAGTAGCTTTTTCTGTATTACATGGGAAGAAAATTTCATGTATTGATTGCCATCGGTGTTTTCACCGTAGTAATCATCCTTTTAGAAGAGATAAAAACTTTACAGCTAACAGAGCAGAGAATTTGCAACTACCAATAATTTGGTCAAGTGAAGAAATATGTGAAATTGTAAAGGATTATCCAAAGATACATGAAATTGGAGTACGGATTGAAATTCTAAGTAAATCGATGATTCATAATTTTTGCAAACAAAGTGTATTTTAGAAGCTACGTTATTGAAAAGATCTCTTACTTCGACATAATATTGACATGATGCATAACAGAAAAACGTGTTTAATAATATGTTTAATACAATTTTGAATGTTAAGAGGAAAACTAATGATGATATGAATTCAAAACATGATATTGAACACTTTTGTAAATGTCTCAAACTTCATATGAATCCTAATGACAGTAACAAAACCCAAAGTATGCTATGAGCTAGACAGCAAACAAGCAAAACTCATGCTAAAGTGGGTGCAAGGACTAAGATATTCTGATGTGATTACTTTTAACCTCCATAGATGTGTTGACTTTAAAAATAATAAATTGAGTGAGTTAAAAAGTCATGATTGTTGTATCATGATGGAAAAATTATTACTCGTGGTTATCAAAGAACTATTGCCTATAAAAGTACTAAATGTTATAATAGAATTGAGTTTGTTTTATAAATAGCTTTGTTCGATAACGTTTAAAGTCAACCGTAGATGTAGAATTGAAAATAATAGCCCTATACTGCTCTATAAACTAGAGAAAATATTTCCTCCAGGATTCTTTAATGTAATGGAGCATTTACCTGTTCATCTTCCATCCGAAGTACTTTTTCGAGGCCTGAGCAATATGAATGGATGTATCTATTTGAGAGGTAATATTGAATATCCATAATATTAATTTTAATTTAAAATTCAGATAAAATTTAGATTTACATAAGTAAATTTAAATAGAATTAATTTTGTAATAGTCACTTGAACCATTTGAAAAAATTGGTTAGATAAAATGCACGAGTTGATGGTTCGATTTGCAAATCATATCTTGAAGAAGAAGCTTCATCATTTTTCTCTCATCATTGCTGTGACCATGTAAAATTATCATTTGTAAGCGTTCATCGTAATGATGAAGCCACTAAATAAGATTCTTCTCAAATAATGTTACCTATTTTTAGATAACATGGCCGACCTATTGGAAAATGTGTGCAAATATGGTTAGACGATAGTGATTACCATGTAGCGCGTATATATGTTCTTAATTGTGCTGAAGTTGCACCATTTGTTAGGTTATATTAAATTCATATTTATTTCAGTTGTACTTACGTATTAATTATAATGGAACATATTATATATATTTGCAGTATTAATGAATCACAACATCTACTTAGCGATCTCAGTAAAGAATTAGCTAATTGGTTTTCAAACTACATTTATGATCTAAGAAACAATATTGTTAATAAAGGATTGCAACATCTTGCGCTAGAAGCAAAAAAGAAATGTCAAGACTTATCCAATATTCTGCATCAATGGATTTAAATTCAATACCAAGGAATATGGTGTTGAAAAATTAACATATAACAGCGGTTTTTCGTCAAACGTAGCGATGATCCAGGTGATTATATAAAATATTTTTATGGCATCTTAACATAGATTTTAGAGTTAATATATTTTATACGGCCTGTAATTTTTTTTATTCAAATGCAATTGGTTCAGCAGTATTCCTGGTTCTGAAATCAACATGCACAAAGATTATAAACTTATTAAAATAAAGCATACCTAGCATTACTATAAGTTTGATTCTTTCATATTAGCCAAGCAAGCATTACAAGTTTATATTGCTCTGTATCAGTCCCTAAAAAGAGCTAAAGCGGATTGGTCGATTGTTTATGAAATAGAGGTAAGATCAACGTTTGATGGAAATAATATTCCAGACAAAGCAACTTATCCAGCAAATCATGAGTCAAATAATGAAATAATAATTACTGATAATCATGCTGATTTAATCTCTTTGAATAATGTATCAAATGTTTTAATAGAAACATTTGAGAGTGCCGAGGAAAATGATATAGAGTATGAGACCGATCCAAATCAGAAAACGACGTAGATTAATTATTCTGAATATTTGTATCGCTTGTTGTATAATTTATACTTTTGGTTTCCATTATTATTAATGATGATGACCAAATTGTGAGCTATGTATTATTCTGTTTTCTTAGTTCTATGTATGTATTCAGAAGATCTTTTTTCATAATTTTAGTGGAAATTTTATGTGATTATTAATCAAACATGTTTTCCAATAATAAAATTATATGGTTTTTCATTATATGACATGATATATTTGTGGCGGATATGTATCACAGGAGATCTTCCATATCTCAAGCTTCTCATTCTCCTGCTATTGGCAACGGTGTCGATGACACAGTGATTTACGCCCAAGGGCGACCATTATTCCAAAGAGGCGAGGATAAGTATCAAATTTATTGCAACGTCATTAATATTTAGTGCATGCATATTATTTAAAATTTATTAAATGTCTACATCGAAACTAATACAAGGGTTTCGAGCTAGAGCATTCCAACTATATTATGCCCTTCTCTAGGAATGTGTTCATGAGTCGGATGTTGGGATGTTGGCCTCATTGGGATGATATCCCGGTGTATATTAAGAATGTTATATGGGACGATGTGATGGTAAGTATACATTTATAATTCATTTGAAAATTAATATACCGTATATAATTCAATTTAATTTCAATGTGTAGGCTGTGGTAGCTTTTGAAGAGGTAGGTAAATATATTTTAAGAATCTCTAGAACCAAAAGCTGAGAAAAAAATTATAGGGACACCCACTCAGGCGCAAAAAAAGAAGAATTAAAAACCCAATTGGATGAGCGCTGATATTTGGGCTGGCACAGCTTTAGGATACTCCTGTCATAAAAGTAAGTTATTTAATTTCATATTATTATAATTTATTTAAAGTTTGAATGATAGTTGCACTAATTTAGTCATTTATATATTTAAATTTACAGAAATTTCCACACAACGGTCGGCAAACAGGAATTAAAATCCTGTTGCACACTACGAGGGCTCAAAATCCTTCCAACAATATCAGAAGGAATTGGTAAATTTATAAGTTACGATTATAAAATAGTTATAACATTTTTAATCATATGTATACATTGTTTATTCATATATAATTTCAGACCTAGGAGAAGCAACGTGAGCCTACATATATGGAGATCTACACATGTATGCATGCCTCGAGCACACAAATAATGATGGCTCAGTTTCATATACTTGGATGGATCCTAAATTCCAAGCCATAGTGGTAAACATTCTAAAAAGTTCTTTTATATCACATTATATAAGTTGTAAATTGAATATTTATTATGACAAAATTCTATTTCTAATCGTAGGAAAGATCTGAAATGAAGCAAGCTCGAGTGATGCAGTTCGCCGGCTAGAGAAGTTTACCATGGTGTAGGATAGGATTTTTGCTGCTGTGACCGACCCGTCCATACAAAATAGACGATATAGTTACAGCAATTAGGAGGTAATGTTTATTGAGTTCAACTGCTTCATTAACTGATATAGAAATTTTATTTAATATTAAACATAAATTATAACCAACTATTAACTAAATTACGATGAGGATGTCCCAGTAATCACAGGCCGAAGAGGAGATAACTCAGCTCAAATAGCAGACAGTATAGTTGAACGATCGAATTCATGTTGGAGGATCGACTATGCTGCTAAATGAGTGGATTGTGGCATATTTTGTAGAGCATGGGTAATTTCTTGGGGGTGGGTTAGGAAATGATGATGAGTATGTATGGTTGTATTTGTGCTAGATTTTGATTGTTTTGTTTTGTACATATTTGACATGCGTTGTTGGATTTGATACTTGTTTGATGGTTGTGTTGTTTGTGGATGTTTGATGGATCTGTGGATGTTTAATGATTGTTTTGTTTGATGGATACGAGGATTTATAGGTATGATTCTGTTTTTTGATGGAGTGTTGATTTTTGCGATATAAACTTGCCTATGTGTGATATGTATAAGATTATGAAATATATGCGATGATTGTAATTGTGAAGTTGGATTTATATGTGTTATATATGAGGTGGAGAGAAAGATGAATATATATGTGTTCGATTGAATGGCGTAAATAGCAGTTGTTTTGTAAAATGGGATACCAAGGTTAGCATCAGCTAGCGGTGACCAATTGACATAGGCTAACGATGGCTAGGGATGGTCTATTGGCATAGGTTAGCAACGGCTAGCCCAATAACTGGCTCCTAGCATAAGATCTATTCGAAACTCAATAGCTCCTTTCAATGGTAGTCCTGAAACCAGCTTAAAAACATCTACAAATTTTCTTATAGTTAAAACCTGATTCAATTCGTCTTCCACTTCTATGGCACCCAATAAAGCACAAATTTATAGACTCGAACTCTCAACTGAGTATACCATTCGGTAACTACTTTAGGGCGTCTCAATGATATTTTTCTTTTCTAGCAAAATGTCCTAGCGTCATATTTACTTCACCAATCCATAGCTAAAATAATCTCAAAACTCATGAAATCAAATACATAAAAACTGCAGGCAAAAGTATAACCTAGTAACTCAAACTCTAGATGGTCACATCTCATCCTCATAGTTGCGTACCCTCCTATTGGATTAGCTATTTTTAAGGAAGTAATAATGTATGATGGTTCCAAACATAACTTATATACCAAACACTTAGAGATAAATGAGTGTGATGCACCAATATCAAACAATACTCTAATCGGTATCTTTTGAATCAAAAGTGCACCTTCCGTCACAGAGTTTCCTTTCTCAACAGTAGTTGGTCTGGAAGATGATGGCTATAAAGCGAAATATTTTCATTTGTCCACTCCGACTGGCTCTGCACACTGATTCTTGTAGTTCCCTATCTGCTCACAGTTGAAGCACTTCACACTTTTCTTTTATGCAATCTTCTTTCCTTTACCCACCGATACTCATGAGCATAATGTCCTTTCTTGTCGCATTTGAAGCAGTCAACATCAGCTTTACCTTTCTTGGCAGCTCCGTCCTTCTGAGCTCCCTTCTTCGTGAAGAACTTCTATTTCATTCCCTGGGAGCCTTGAGTTTCTATTGACTTCTCCTTTCTAAAAGTAGAAAGCATTTCTTCATTCTGCATAGCCATTTCTACCACTACATTCGATGGATCTCTGAGAAGCAGCATTGCCGCCCTGGCAATCTTTGGCCTCAACCCTCGGATAAACTTTTCATTTCTTTCAATCACGGCGTAAATAGTAGCGTATCCATATCTAGACAACTTATCAAACATAGCAGAATATTATGACACCATCTTATCCACTTCCTCCAATTCCATAAATTTTCTATGCAAAATGGACCTAGCTACTTCAAACAAAAATCTTTCCTTGAATCTTCTCCGAAAATCCACCCAAGTCAACTCCTTCTCAAGCTCTCCTATGATAACTATGTTCCATTAGAATAAATGGGCTCCCTGCAACTGTCTGGAAACAATCTTCTTTTATGCTCATTATTCAGTCCCAAATTAGCGAAAATTCCCTTGCAATGAGCAACCGGTTTTCTACTTCAATTGCATCAATGGTTGCTAGAAAAGGCTTTCCACCCACACTGGTGTAATCTCAGCTCAGCTCGGTATAGTTATTACCAACTAGCGCTATGAGACTGACTCCTCCCACATTAGCAGCATTTTTTCCAACTACTCCTACAGCTGCTCCAGCTTACATCATATTGATGAAGAACTAATATATAGTCCCCATATCCACTGGTGGGGTCGCAATACATACATCGGTCTTTGCATTTTGATTAGCATTTGCCTGTCGACCTTGGTTCCTCCTGGTATATAGCTGAGCATTTCCTTTAGTTGTGATGTTTCCTTCATCTAGATTCACTCTTTCGTTTTCAGCTTTCATATCTTTCTTTCTCATAAACATGCATATGAACCGTAAGATACAAAAAATGGTCTAAGTAGGAAGAGAAAATAGAGATGGAATACATATTTATATCTCTACTACTAATAACGTAAATTCAATCCATATGTTTTCAACCGTGTCTTTTTGGAATACCATAAATACACTTTGCATTTTCACATCACCATTTTATGCATCACCCCTTTCCCAATCATACTACCCTAACTTCCTGAAAAATAGAAAACCCTAATGCATCCATGCCATAATGGTGTGCCAACGAGATAATCTCCCCTACGTTGGTGGATTATATCCCTTTTTTCCTTCACCCACTTCTTCTCAATCCTTTTATAGAAATTCGATTTAAAAATGCTTTTACCATCCCAGATCTCAGATGTGGATAAACATTCGCCGCCCATTCATAAACCGACACCACTGACTACTCCTGCAATGATGCTGGACTTAGTCGAATTGACCAGCTGAACTTATTACGTGAGTTAAACAATTTGCCAAAAAAATTCTTCGCTTAGTAACCGATGTTTGGTTTAGGTCAATTTTTTTTTGTTTTAGATGTTATTTTTTCACTTGGTAGTATATTTTTCTCTACAACCATCGGATATTCGGATTTGCTATGGTCGGGTTTTGTCACTGTTCAAATTAGCAGTTAGTTTTTTTGATAGGCTTCAAATTGACTTCCATGAAAAATATTTAGTGTTGTTGACCTAGGTAGAAATGACATCAAATTTCCATGAAATTATCATGAAATGAAACCGATGTAAACATATTTTGCAGGCTTTTGAAAATGCTTTACAACATGTAGGTGGAATGAGATCAATTAATACTATGAAATCTTTTACATGTAGCAAGTCTAAAAATTGCAGAGTTAGCAAGTCTGAAAATGTTAATGTTTCCTTGCAGTGAAATCATATTTAAATATATTTCTTGACATATCTTATGGTACCGGGAATTCTACAGATCGTGAGGTTTTACTTATGGCTTACCTTTGATATATGCTAGCTGAAGTGAGTTGGCTAAACATGCATATTTTACTATTTATTTTGTTGACTGATTTTCAGCGGTAGAAAGTTAAGTTTATTTTAACAAAATCAACTTAAATTGCAAGTGTTGCTTTTAAGTAGTATTCTTACAATATTCTTTTACGAGGTTGTTATGTCACACTGTACTTGGCACAATGTGGCTAAAAGTTCATGGGTTACCACAAAGTCTGTAAAATATCTTTGAATACATTTAAATAAAAATTTATTTGATTACCAAATTAATTTATGCATGATTAGCATAGACATGCTTTTTCTATATTGTCCTTTATTTTTGAAATTTTCCTCTTCCTTTCCTTCAGAAAAAAATCTTTCTCTTTCTCTTTGTTGGCATGGATGCACTTGATATAGAAAAGTAGAAACTTGACAGAGATAGATATGTATATTATTTACATTTGGTGAAGTATAATATCTATAAATGAAAAGGAGTTTCAACCATCTTTATAAGAGATTTGGATCTTCTGCTGTGGCCAAAAAATAGTTCATCCATATATTTGAGCTTCTATATCAATGCTTGAGTAATCAAAATCAAATTATTGTATTGTAGTATATTCAGTAGTTCAAAAAGTTGTTAAAATGCACCAGATCTTTTCATCCAACTGTTAAAATGCACCATAGCTTCTGTATCAATGCTTGAGTAATCAAAATCAAATTACACGATGTTTGATTAATAATGTTATTCAATTAAAATTCTCAGCCATTGTGTGCATGCTTATATTTCTAGCCCAAAACTTATACTTTCTTAGTTAAATTAATTGCTTTTGATACATGTTCCCATGTAATACTTAACAATATGGTTTTGTTCAAATAAAAATATGTTGCTTTAGTCTTAAGATAATAGTACCGCTGATCAAATACAAATAGTATTATGACAGGTAATAAATATCATACAGCTATTCAATACAGTTGTATTATCCTAAATAACACTTGTATAACATTTACTTCTGTATTTATCTTAAAGTGGTGAATAGATATACAGTAATAAAGCGGTACTTAACTTTAGATTTCAAATAATATAATTATATATGTGGTTAGTTGATTGCACATTACTTAATATGTGCCTATTCATTGTGAAATTTCATTATGTGCCTATTCTATGTAAGTATACATTTACTTCTACTTTAAGGTCTATAATTACTGTAGTCTTAGGATAATAGTAGCACTTATCAAATACAATAGCATTATGCTATGTAATACATATATAACATTTAATTCTATATTTATCTTATAGTAGGAAATAGATATACAACAATAAAGGCGGTATTTGACATTTATTTTTAGGATAATAGTATTGCTGTTCAAATATAGTTTTATTATACTAGATAATACATATATAACATTTAGTTCTATATTTATCTTAAAGTAGAGAATAGATATAAAGCAATAAAAGTGGTTTTGACTTGAGATTTCAAATGGTATAGTTATATTTTGTATTTAGCTGATTGCTCAGCACTTATTGTGTGCCTATTCATTGTGAAATTTCATCATGTGCCTATATTCTATTATTTCTAAAGTTAACATTTACTTATATACTTGAAGAGTTATAATTGTCTTGAAGTAGGAAATAAATAACAGAAATAAAAATGGTATTTGACCTGAGATTTAAAAAAAATTACATTGCTAATTTGTATTTATCTTGACTAATGTACTATTTTATTTATTTGTTTACATGTTTTATTTCGACTATAAGAAAAGTCGTTTGCCCAGTGCTTATCACTGTTTTTTTCAGTAGTGTTTAATCATTTAATATCGATGTACTGGGATTGTAATTGTGTTTGCTTTTTCAGATTATGTTTAGTCAGATTTGTAGATAGTTAAGTTTGTGCTCAATATTAAATGTGTTGTTGTAAAACTTTTGCTTATTTCATAGTTAATGTGTGTTATCTTATATGTTTAATTTTTAAAATTTTGTTTCAACGGATGCAGGTTGTTGTAGGTGTGACCAAAAAGAAAGTCTACCAAACTAGCTAGAATAACTAGCTCATTCATTGTATGGATTCAACTGTCTGCATAATAATTGTTTGATCTTACTGCTAGGTGACAAAAGTAATGGTTTCCAACAATTACTAAATCACATGTTTGTTGGACAATAATTTCAGCATGTCCAGCTGTTATTTGATAATGCGTTTTGGATTTATGAGTTGTATTATGTTGTTGGATACTCTCAGATTGTATTATCATATCGAATTTCGTCGATCACATGTCAAAACATTTTATAACATGATTTTGTTGTTAGTTCATGTACTCCATGCCTCCACCTCTCTTCTGTTCATATTGTTATATGTCAATGGTCTTATGAAGTCATAAGATGTACTTGTTATTGCTTACTATGGATATACAGTACTGCTACAGTAGAACTCTTTTTTTTTCTTATGCTGGATAATTAATTTTATGCTAGGAAGTGGTGTGTAAGACCACATTTCATATGGGACGCCAAGTAGAAGTAAGCTTCGGCAAGACTTTAACTATGGAGCAAAAAATGCAAATGCATCTTCTAAAAGACAAATATGACCTTGTTGGTCCTAAAAAAACCTAAGTTACATCTTTCCTCATTCAGTTCGAATGTCTGTTGTGAGAATGTAGCAACTCTAATAGAATTAGTTATTAAAAATGCTCTAATTATATACATAGCGAATTAACATAAAATCAATATACGTAGAGAAAGCATTGATTGTATAATAGTCTGATATAAGCACATGTATAAAATAGTTTGACAAAATATAAAAGGGATGCATATAACATTTTTTTTTGTTATAGGTCGGATCTTATGGTTCATGTACACTTAACCAATTCGTGATGCAATTGGGTATATTTGAATGTGTCGAGGTGCCAAGCGATCATTGCAGTGATTTTATTGCTATTTTTGTTAATGATTATGCTATAGAAGTATAGCTCGGCGGTCAAATGTAGGTCCACCTGGACGTGCGTATATATTCGTATAGAAAATATAAGTATATAATCACTATCTCATGCCCCAATCTCATTCTTTGATTCATTAGGATTATGTTTTCAAAAACTCTTCAGATTTAAATTTCTTTTAATCATAAACTCATGTTCTGATACCAACTTGTAAAATCCTCCATTTGAAGGCTCAAAACTAACTGCCACGGATGTTGTAGTCATCCACGGTTATTAATTTTCAACCACAAAATACGGCTATGTTAATCATATTAATAATCAGAAGCACATAAATATGAAAAACATTAACATAGCTTAATATTAAATTTTCACATCTCATTTTAGCAAATCATATTTCATATTCATTACATAATCTCATTTGTAAATTCACGTTCGGAGGAATTATAATTATTACAAAATACACGAAGAGCGACATATGAAGATGCCCATTTGGTTGATCAGAGTTAAATAACTGGCAATTATACAACTTTGTCATTACATCCAAATAGACAAACCAAACTACACATCAGAAGTAGATAAAGCTCCTAATAGCTAGATTACCTCCAACACATCTTTAGAAGCTTTTTCGTCTAACTGGAAACCTAAAATACCCTTACTCTTAACCTACTCAAATTTATTTTGCGCACTCGATAGTTTAAGGGGAAAGATAAAAAATTCGGGTCAGATAAAAGGTCTGGTACGAATATTAATCTACCATCTCGAACCAAATAGAGATTTAGTGAAAACACGCCGCTATGTGAAACAGGTTTCCCTCAGTAATATCTTAACCAAAATACATTAACTATATACCGTGCTTTTGCATCCACAATGGTTAAAACATAATAATATTTGATGATATGCCATTGCTACAACAGTACACGCTTGTAGTGTACATTGGAATGATGAACAAACGATATTCATAAATTTTATATCCTTATCGCGATCTATGGGCTTCCTATAAAATTAAAAAGGGATAGTATAAAATTGTTTAATAAACAAATGACGTTGAAATTTTTCCAAAACAAAAAAAGAAATATGGAGAAAAAGGTGTGAATGATATAGTTGGTATTCTTATCTTGCTATATTAGTTTTGTATTAAAAAAAGAGGATAATAGTAGTGATTGAATTCAATGTACAACCCAAGCAAATATATTGCAATCTTACTTATAGCAACATAACAAGAACATGAGATACCATGTTCCTTGTTCCAATATCAAATATGTTTTCGTTATAACTCATCGTAGAAACCTCCAAGTCTAAAATGACCAAGTGTTTTAATCTTTTATAGTTAGTCATGAAATTCCATCATAAACTCCTCTTTTACCAACTTTGGTCATGATATTCAGTTCCAAGGTCAAAAAATAACCTCAGATGCATGCATGTATGAAACATATAATAAAAGCATAATCATATATCACTTACAGGTCTAGATATTTGACCAATACCATATGAAACATACGTCATGCATCAATTAGCAAATATACACACACCACACATCAGACGTAAATTTTCGGGCAAAAGTGAGAAAATACAGCACGACATATCGTGATCATGCGAATCGAACAAAATTATAATGATGGAAGTGTTGAACTCATGTCGTATGATTACATTAACCTGGGTATTAAAATTTCTTATGAATGACTTTAGCCATTGGTCTCTGCTCTATTAAAAGCCTTACATTAATTAAATTTTGTCACCTAAGCATGAGTCATTTTTGGATACTATTTTAGCATAGTTAATATGAATGATGAATTGAAACAAAAATAGTAAATTGATTACTGTGTAAGTTAGGCGTTAGACTGTAACAACATAATTAACATGAGTTGTGCACAAATAAAAAAATATATGAACATAATAAATGTCATTGTCTTCATCATTATCAGAAACATACATAGCCATATTAAAAAAAACATAATTAAAACAAACCACTAATTATCAATACCATGAAAAAGCTATAAATAAGAACAAATAATATAACCTTGATTGGGTTATCAGTCATAAGCTTGATCCCCTCCACCATGGCTTTTGCTAGGATCCTCTAACACCTTCTATTCCTTTGCCACTTCAAAACCAACATAACTAAGCACCTCGACCAAAATCATCCTCTGCAATTATATATCCAGAATTAAATGACTTATGTTGGATATAGAATCCAGAAGGAACAACACTGGTTTGAATTGTCTGAATGAGATTTAACCATTCTTTTTTTCCTTCTAAATATTTTACTTGGAAAAAAAATTGAGTTATTTAGTTTAAATACAGAGATCTGATTTATACTAATAAATTGGACAATAATTTGTACTGTACAAAGTAATTCAAGGTGTCAAAATATAAAGATTTGAAGGTTGCATGATCAGTCGTTTTGAGATGTTTAGGTTAGTGTTTGAGAAATAATTTATATGAGAAGAAAAATAAAATGGTTTTTCATTGAAAGCGATAACATTGAATATTTAGGCTGACGGTTGCAGGAATGACAAAATACACTAGTACATAGTGTTGGGTACATAAAAATACAATCTTTATAATCAATATTCTCCAAAACAATTTTAAAGCAGTGTTGAAAAATATAATCTATAATCCATGGCCAACTTTTTTAGGATATTATTTCATTTCATGGAAGATGAACTTTGAAAAAAAGGCTGGCTTCAACGTTATTTGTAAAACAAATCCATTGGGTTAACATTACTACATTGTCTGCATACTTTTTCCTCTAACAAATTCAGATAACATATGACAGTCTTGTGTATGCAACACACATTATTAATAGCATTTAAAAGACCAATCAGTAAATATGGAAATGAGCATAACAACAGAAAGATTTAACATTTGGTTTCAATTTTACAGTGGATACTGAAAAAAATCAAAAGGCTGCTACATATCAGTATTACCTTATTTTTAGAATGTTTTAAGATGTAACATTTAAGGTGGATTTGATTAATCCAATTTGGGTCAGAAACCAGACAGAAATTCATACAACTCGTAACAAATACATATGATTAAGCTAAATCATATAGTTTATATGTAGGGAGAAATGAAACAAAAAATAAATAAATAAATAAAAAATATCCGAAATCAAACATATTACCTGATTGTAGATGAAAGTTGTGGTCCAAATAAAAATACAGCCAACGTACACTACAACAAAACAGTCTTTTTACAACGGGCAATGCCCGTTGTAATATGGTTTTCGCAACGGGCATGTGCTTGTTGTAATAGGCCTCGTTGTAATGGATCCACCACACTTTACAACGGACAAAACACATTGTAAAAACCGTTGCAGTATACATTTTTACAACGGCCATAACCCGTTGCAAAAGACTAAGCATACTAATTGCATAGCCTATTTCACAACATGTATTGACCGTTGAAAAATACATATTTAACAACGTGTGTTGACCGTTGTAAAAATCTTATATAACAACGTGCAGTGACCATTGTAAGAAGCTCATATAACAATGCACATTGCCCGTTGCAAAATAAATGCAAATTTTTTAAAAAAATTACAGCAGCATCCATGCAATACATCCATACTAATACTAAATATTGTCGTAAATAATTAAAATCATATACGAAAAGACTAAAAGCTAGAGTCATAGAATTCTAACACTTCAAAAAGTTAGATAAGTTTACATGCCAAATACATAAAGCATTAACACATAACAGTCCGCTACAAATATCATGTTCTAAGAACAATCATACTATACCACAGAGATGAAGTTTTTATGTCACGCGACGGTTGATCCAACGGCCTCTTTGATAGTCGGCATCTTTGAATTTGGTTTAAATAAAAAGGCTTCTGGTTTGAGGCCAACCTTTGTAGGAGCACGGACTGCCTTACAATCGTACTCAGCCGAAACAGTTGCTAACGATTTTGTCCTCCATTCATGCTGACATAACACTCCAAATTTACCATTACTGCTAAACCTAGTTTTCATCATCTTGCTAAAGTAGAAAAAGAGAGAGAATTATAATTTTAGAGGAGAATAGACAATTTTTTTTTATAACTTGCTTTTTGTCTTGTCTACAACTTGCTTTCAACACAACAAAGTGACCACATATATATAGTGGTTTACAACCCTTACAAACGGACATAACCTTTTTGAACAGGCACCCTTTCACTTCAATAGACATGACTTTTACTTAATAGACACGACTCTTCATTTCAATAGACACGACTTTTCAGTGAACGGACACGTCTCTTCACTGAATAGATATGACTCTTCATTCGAATAGACATGACTCTTCATTCGAATAGACATGACTTTTCACATCAGCAGACACGACTCTTAATTTTGGTTTACACCAACAATGCCTCCCCTAAACCAAAATTCCTTCGAACACCTAATGCAGCAACAATTCTTGAGAAAGTAGTCCCTCCAAGCGGCTTTGTGAAGATATCAGCAATTTGTTCTTCAATTCGACAATACTCAAGACTCACTTCTTCTTCACGAACGAGTTCTCGTAGGAAATGGAAACGTAGACGAATATGTTTTGTTCTTCCATGCAAAATAGGATCCTTTGAGACAGAGATAGTAGAACTATTGTCGCAATAAATGATCGTAGGATCTTTTTACTTGAAGCTTAAATTTTCAAGAATTCCTCTTAGCCACAAAGTTTGACATCCTGCTAGAGATGCTGCGATGTACTCCGCTTCGGTGGTAGAAAGTGCCACAACTGGTTGTTTTTTTGAACACCAAGAAATAATTCCACTTCCAAGGTTAAATGCATAACCTGAAGTACTCCTTGAATCATCGATACTTCCACCTAGATCACTGTCCGTATATCCAACAAGCTTCACAGGCACATGAGCTTCATACAAAATGCCATACTCAATAGTTCCTTTAACGTATCGTAAAATTCTTTTTGCAGCTTCCCAATGGTTTGAGAAAGGCTTCTCCATGAATCTGCTAATCAAGCTTACTGCGTACATGATGTCGGGTCTTGTAGTAGTGAGATACATCAAATTTTCAACTAGGCTTCGAAAAATAGTTGGATCCACAAACTTTCCTTCACCATTTTTGCACAATTTCGAACCTGCAACACAAGGAGTTGAAACTGGATTTGCATTCATCATATTGAACTTCTCCAATACTTGAGCAGCATATTTTTCTTGTGAGATAAAAATCCCACATTTTGATTGCTGAACACCTATCCCTAGAAAATGATGTAATTCTCCCAAATCCGTCATCTCGAACTCCTGTATCATTGAATTTTTGAATTCAGATAACATCTTCATATTATCTCCAGTAAAAATCAGATCATCCACGTATAAACTCACGATCATGAAACCTCCTTTTGAATGCTTCTTCATGTAAAGAGTGTGTTCAAAAGGACACCTTTCAAAGCCATTCTTTAAGAAGAAATTGTTGATACGATCATACCATGCACGGGGGGATTGCTTCAGCCCGTATAAAGCTTTCCGCAGCTTATACACCTTTTCCTCTTCGCCCCTCTTCACAAAACCAGGAGGTTGTTGAAGATAAATTTCATCTTGAAGAAAACCATTCAAGAAAGCTGATTTCACATCCATATGCAGCAGCTTCCAGCCATTTTGGGCAGCAAGAGAAATCAATAATCGAATTGTATCAAGTCGAGAGACAGGAGCGAATACCTCATTGAAATCTTCCCCTTCCTTTTGCTTATACCCCTTCGCAACCAAACGTGCTTTGTACTTGTTGATGGAGCCATCAAGATTTGTTTTGGTTTTGAACACCCATTTTACACCAATGGCTGATTTGTGTGAAGGCAATGTGGTAAGCTCACACGTACCATTTTTCTTAATAGACTTGATTTCATCCTTCATTGCATTCACCCATTTTTCTTCCTTTGATGCTTCTTCATAAGTGATTGGATCTTCTCCCGCAAAAAATGCAAAATATACATGATCCGTAGTGTCAACTTCTTCGGTTGTATCATAGATTTCTCTCAAGGATCGCGTCCTTCTTTCCGCCGTTGGTGGTGAATTTTTCTCCTGCTCAACCCCATTATTTTTAGGCTGTTGTTCTTCAATACCAACATCAGCATCAACACCTTGTTCCAAAGAAGTTTCCTCTTCAAGATTTAGAGTTTGCCATCCAGGTAATTCTGCAAAATCTGAAAAATTATAACAACCATTTTCATCAAAGCAAACATCTCTGCTGATAATCATCTTCTTCGTCTTCGGATTGTAAAGCTTGTAAGCTTTAGTCCTTTGACTATAACCAATGAAAATGTCTTTTTCAGATTTGTCGTCGAGCTTCGATCTTAAAGCATCAGGAATATGAGAGTATGCAAGACAACCAAAAGTTTTTAAATGAGCAACATTTGGTTTCTTGCCATACCAGACTTCATTTGGAGTGGAATCCTTTAAGCTCTTCGTTGGTGATCGGTTGATTAAGTAAACGGCACAAGAGACCGCTTCAGCCCAAAAATATGCAGGCAAGTTCTTATTCTTCAACATGCATCTGACCATATTCATTATTGTTCGATTTTTGCGCTCTGCGACTCCGTTTTTTTGAGGTGAGTACCTAGCAGTTAACTCATGGCGGATTCCATGATTTTGGCAGAATTCTTCAAACTGAGAGGACATGTATTCTCCTCCACGGTCACTCCTTAGATTTTTTATTTGATGACCGGAATGTTTTTCAACTTGAAATTTGAACTCTTTGAAGCAAGAGAAGGCATCTGATTTTTCTTTGACACAATAAACCCAAATTTTCTTATGTAATCGTCAACAAATAACAAGAAATATCTGCTACCTCCAAGCGATGGCACTTGCATTGGTCCACAGAGGTCGGTGTGAACAAGCTCCAGAGGTGATTGAGAAATCCACTTCGATTTGGATGGGAAAGATTCACGATGTTGTTTTCCCAATTGGCATTCCTCACATGCTTCGTTTATCACTTCAAGTTTAGGCAGACCTCGGACTATTTCTTTGGTAGACATTTCCTTCAAACTCCGAAAGTTTAAATGGCCAAACCTCTCATGCCATAACTTGGAAACTTCATCATTAGAAGTAGCAATCATGCACGTACTGCTTACGATGTCAAGTTTGATCGGAAATAATTTGTTGAATCCCATCACAATATTTGCCACTTGTTGGTCGTTCTTCTTCATGCTACATTGATCTCCAACGAATCGAAAATCAAATCCTTTCTTCAGCAAGTGACCGACGCTAAGAAGATTGCTACGTATGCCTGGTACATAAAGAACCTCCGACATTTTTTCAACTTTTCCAGCCTTGGTTTTGAAAGAAATTTCGCCAACACCTTGAATTTTGTATGATTTTGCATCTCCAATAGTAACCTGACCATCATCAGCTTCCACAAGACTTGAAAATAGATTTTTATTTCCAGTCATATGCCTACTTGCACCACTATCCAAGTACCATACGTTTTCGACATTTCCATCCGAAGCGATCAACAAAGATTCAGATTTTTCTGCTTCATTATGCATAAAACCAGCAACTGGCTTCTTTTCAGGATGTTTCTCCCAACAATCATTTGCTTTATGACCCGGCTTGTGACAGAAATTGCATTCAAAATATGGTTTTTTGCCTTTGTATTTCCCTCGCGCCTTGTTACTTTGGAATGATCGTTTCTCCTCCTTTGATTCTTCAAATTTTCCACTATTCCTGCTGTTACTTTTGCCATGGGATGGGCCTTGAACTTTTATGGATGTGAATTGAGATTTTAAGGCTTGATCTTGAGAAGAATTTGTTTGTTTACTTCTCATCAAGATTCTAGCCTCATGAGCTTCCAGCCTTCCTTGCAAGCCTTCAAGAGAAAGTGAAGCAATATCATTTGATTCCTCAATTGCAACCACAATATGATCGAACTTGATTGGTAGGCTCCGTAGAATTTTTTCAACGGCTCTTTGAGTCTCCACGACTTCTCCGTTTGAAGCCATCTGATTTATGATGGAAGTGAGACGAGTAAAATACTCTGAGATTTTCTCACTATCCTTCATTTCGAGCTTTTCGAATTCAGCTCGTAGTGACTGCAGGCGAACCTTTTTTACTTGATCTTGGCCAGAATACGTTGTATTCAATATTTTCCAAGCCTCCTGAGCATTTGCAACTTTTGAAATTCTCTCATAAACTTGAATTTCAAGTGTCTGGTAGATTTGGAAGAGAGCCTTCCGATCTTTCTGTTTTTTGCTTTTCAGAAGATCTCTTTGGGCAACTGTGAGTTGTGTTTCATCTTCCGGCGCACCAACACCTTCTTCAACAACTGTCCACAAGTCTTGAGATTCAAGACAGAGCCTCATTAGATTGCTCCAATAATCAAACTTTTCACCATTGAATCGAGGAACAAGGGAGACAAGGTTGTTTGACATTTTTCAACCAAGCTCTGATACCAATTTGTTAAAGTAGAAAAGGAGAGAGAATTATAATTTTAGAGGAGAATAGACAATTTTTTTATAACTTGCTTTTTGTCTTGTCTACAACTTGCTTTCAACACAACAAAGTGACCACATATATATAGTGGTTTACAACCCTTACAAACGGACATAACCTTTTTGAACAGACACCCTTTCACTTCAATAGACATGACTTTTACTTAATAGACACGACTCTTCATTTCAATAGACACGACTTTTCAGTGAACGGACACGTCTCTTCACTGAATAGATATGACTTTTCATTCGAATAGACATGACTCTTCATTCGAATAGACATGACTTTTCACATCAGCAGACACGACTCTTAATTTTGGTTTACACCAACACGTAGCAGTATTTATTTTATGAGCTACCGATTGTAAAGCTGTTCTCAAATGTGTTGAACCTGTGCACCATTTCAGCAGCCACAGCATTCTCACTTGCTGGATTCACCAAGTGTATGTATGAGGCTTTTAGTGTTTCCCCTTTGTCATCCCTGTTATTAGCAAATGGAGGAAGGATTATGATTTGTAAGACCAATTTTCTTTTGAATACTGTAGATGTTTGTACTGAAGCACTTACAATATTAGGGATGTGGAAAAGTCGGGTTTAGTTAGCACTACGCCTGCATTGTATTTACTGAAAGAGGCAGAAGCACTATCGAAGGCCATCTCTGCACCCAAGGTGATATCTTTGGTTCCTGTTGCTGCTGAGAATTCCAATAATGGTGCAGGTGTTAAGCCCATGCTAGAGCTAACAGCTGCATAACCATTAACGTAGTGCAGATCAAGCTGAAAAACAACAATATAATACGCCGTTATAAAATGGTTAATGACACAATAGATGACGCATACTTCCTCAGGGTTCACAAAGTTTACAAGCTTTTTATAGGTATTAAGAAACAATAGTTGATGATCAACATGTGTAGGATGAAATGTCTGTTTACTGAGTCATAAGCCTTTTTAAGATCCACTTTTATGCACATTTTATTACTGCCATGCTTGTTGAAATTCCTGATGTGTTCATGTGCAATGATTATCCCATCTTTGATTTGCCTGTTTGGTAAATATGCTGTTTGATTATCAGAGATTAGTTCTCCAAGAACATACTTCATTCTATCACATAACATTTTGGATAAGATCTTGTACAGCATGGAACAACATGCTATAGGTCTATAATCTGAAACTGTTTCTAGAGTTTTGACTTTTGGGATTAAGGAGATAATAGTATGATTTATTTCTCTCACTATTCTGCCATTGTCAAAGGAAGTTTGCATAGCTTTCAGAAGAGATTTTTTTAATTCATTCCAATGTCTTTTATAAAATTTTGCATTGAAACCATCATATCCAGGGGCAGTATCATTGTGTATACTGAAAATGGCTCTTTTTAATTCTTTTTCCTCAAATGTAGCATTAAGGAAATTTTTACCCCAATCATTTATTTTCCTTTTTGGAATGATATTTGGAAACTGATCAATCATGTTTCCTCTATTGTATATGTTGGAAAAATATTTGACAGCTTCATCTTCTATCTCTTTTGAGGTTTTGACTACTTCTCCATTTTCTTTTATGATATTTTGACAACTGTTTACAAATCTTCTAGTTGTTTGTTTTGCAAAGAAGAATTTCGAATAGCTGTCATCCCATTTGATCCATTGGCATTTTATTTTTTGTTTATTGTCCATTGCTAGCAGCCCCAATTTTTTTGCCAAATCTACTTGTGCTTCATGCAGCTTTTGTGCATTTGATGAATTATGATTATTATCTAATGTTTGTAATGCAATGTTGACCTTTTGCTTGCATTTTGATACTTCTGTCTGCAAATCATTTTTTCCTTTGCACCATCTTTTAATTTCCCTTTTGATGTTTTTCTGCATTTGTATGAGGTTGAAAAGTTGATTTTCTTCTGGGAAAACAAAATGTTTTTCAATTGTTTCTTTGTACCCCTCACAGTTAACCCAGTGATTTCTGAATTTAAAAGGTTTTGGTCCTTCTAATGTTTGTGTATGGTTAAACTGAAACATAATAGGAACATGATCACTGGTAGATAGGTCTAGATATTTTGCATGAGAACTTTTGAACATGTTTATCCATTCAATGTTGCATAATAGTCTGTCAATCTTTGTAGCAATGTTTTTGTTTGGTCCAGATCTCCATGAATACTTAACCCCTGAAATGTTGATTTCTTGAACTCCTGCTGAATTTATAAAATTGTTTAACTCCTGAATGTTTCTTGTTGTCAACTTATTTCCTCCCACTTTTTCTTTCAAAAACCTAACACAGTTGAAATCCCCTATGATGCACCAAGGGGTGATGAATGTGTTTGCCTCTTTTTCCAGTTGATTCCATAGTGGTTTCCTTTCAGATTCAAGATTTAATGCATATATGACAGTGACAATACATTGAGCCCCTGCAGTATTGTTTAGCATGCATGTAATGTGTTGTTTGCTCATAGAAATTACATAGCTGCTCCAAATATCCGAGTTAATCATGATGAGTATTCTGCATTTATGATGATATTCAATGTTGTTGATGCATGTCCATTTATTGCCCCATGATTCCATAAACAGCTGAATTTTATTTCTTCTCAACTTATTTTCAATTAAGCAAAACATAGAAGGTTTTTGCGAGAAAACAATGTTTTTTACCTCTAGAACATGTGCCGCCTTGTTAAGACCTCGCACATTCCAGCACAAGATTGACATTATTTGGATGAGCTTGCTTGACTCCTAGTTTTTATAGTGGGAGTCACACTATCATGAATCACTTTAGTCTTTTTCTTTTCTTGGGGATTTTTCTTTCTCATTTCTGATAGCACATTTTCAAATTCAGGGTTGATGGATGTGAGGTTTTCTGGTGAATTGTTGAGAGTGTTGATGGTAGCAGGGTATGTGGGATTGTACATGATTGAGATACAGAAGATGCTTCCACATTTGAGTCTTTCATGTCTGATTGCACCTGAAAAGGATTAAACATTACAGATGTTAGATCTGAAATTTGAGGGTGAAAATTATTTGAGATATGTTCAATATGATTTGGTAACTCCCTGTTGGATAAATTCTCTGATGATGATAAATTGACTGAGACTTTTGTCGATGACGTCTTAGCAGTTGGATCCAGAGTCTTGGTGCTTGTAAGTGATTCTTCTGCACTGTTTTGTATTTGATTCATGTCAGAAGTACAAACGAGGGGTCCCTTTGCAATTGTGGCAGCCATGCTGGATTGAGAAAGAGGTTTAGATACTACACATTTAGCTGTTTCAGTTACTGGCGAGGCTACAATTGCAACTGTAGGATTCTTTGATGACATCTGATCTGTCTCAACATATAAGACTGATGTATCTGATGGAGAGACATCTTTATTCTTATTATTTGTATAATCTTGGACATTGGACTCTTCAATTGTAAAGTCTTCTGTGTTGTGATGTGCTGTTGCTTCTGAGTTGATATTGTTTCCTTCTGATGCAAAGTCTATAAGATTTGCCTGTTTGTTGCATGATGTGGGCTTTGGAATCCATTGCTGTGTATAAGATATAGGACATTCATTGTCGACATGTCCGAAACATACACAGTTACTACACACCGGGGGTATGAATTCATATTCAACATTTTGCATTACACAATCTCCTTTAGGCAGTTTTATTTGTACTTCTTTATCAAATTTGAAAGATGCATCAACTTCAATAAGCATTCTGGCAAATGTTATTCTACTTCTGTTTTTGGTATGCTCATCCATTGCAATCGGTTTGCCAATCGTACTAGCAATTTTACATAGTGAAATATGATTCCAATATGCAAAGTTTAAGTTAGGAAATCTCACCCATATAGGAATAGATAGCAATAGATCTTTTTCATATTTGATGGAACTGTTCCATTTTTTCATGATAATGAATTTTCCATCCATCATCCATGGTCCTCCTTCTAATATTTTATCACAATCTTCTGCTAATTCAAATTGAACTAGATAAAAACCATTATCTCTAGCAAACACTTCAAATTTACCTTTTGGAGCCCACATTCTTTTTATATATGCTTTGAAAAACATATAGTACGGCCTTTTACCTACCAAGTATATGAGAATAGAATTGGACCACATTTTCTCTGCTGAGATTAGCTCTTCCTCTTCAATAATGGCTGTTTTCTTGTCATTAACAATTTCTGGGTCAAAGTATTGTATTAGATCTCCTTGTTTTTTTCCTTTGACCAGTTCGCACCAGTTTATAGGTTTTGATTTTGTAAAAACTGCTGTGCCGATTGATGCATTTTTCCTCCTAATCTGATTTTTATGTTGAACCATTTCTGATTGAGGAACTGAATTAGTGAGATCTGCTTCCTCCTTTTGCCTATAAGCCAAGAGAGCCTGCTTATCCCTACGATCCATCACCCGAGACGTCTCCTTTTGCCTGATAGCCGATAGGGCCTGCTTTTTCGTCGATCCATCACCCGAGTCCAGCCGTCCCCCTCCGCATCCTCCCCTCCCAGATCCGAAAGTGAGTTTGTCGCCATTAGAAAGTGTTTTTTCCTGATATAAATTAATTTATCAAACACTTTAATTAATTATATTATTCTTAATTTATCACATTAATTTCCAGAGAAATGGATAAACATTATTCAAGAAATGATAACTACTCCTAGTTACACATCTTCCATTGAAGGGTATCACAAGGGATATTTTTCTGGAAGTAATGGATTAAGGCAAGGAGATCCCCTATCCCCCTACCTATTTACTTTATGCATGGAATATTTCACTCTGTTGATGGATGCAAAAGCTACTAAAGGAAAAGTAGAATCAGTTATCAAAAACAATTCAAACATAACACATCTCATTTATGCAGACGATCTGTTAATTTTCATAAATGCTACAGCAGTGGGAGCCAAATCAGTTAAAAATTGTTTTAAAAAACTGAAGCAGGTGACTGGATTAGAAATGAATAATCTCAAAACCCAAGTTTTGCAGCAACAAGGATCAAGTACTCAACATTCTAGATATTCAAGAAGGAGAACTACCTGTCAGGTATCTTGGACTACCCTTGTCTGTCACATACATCAAACATTCAAATTGTAAACAACTTATTGACAGAGTGTTAAATAAGATGCATGGTTGGGAGTGCAAATTCCTCACTGTCCCAGGCAGAATTGAATTAATTAAAGCTGTTGTCTACCCAATGGTCAGTTTTTGGATGCAACGTTTCATGTTACCCAGCCTAACCATTCACAAAATCAATCAGTTATGTAAACAATTCATATGGAAAGGTAAAAACAGCAAGGTACCATGGGAAACAGTCACAAGTGTTAAAGCTGAAGGTGAGATGGGTTTGAAAAAACTGTCAGACATTAACAATACATTTTGCATCAAAAGAATATGGGAAACCCTTAACAACTCATCTTATAGTGCTAGATGGCTTAATGCAAAATATGCTAACAATGAGACTTTGTGGGAAGCTAACTTCAGTAACAATTCTTCATGCACTTGGAAGAAAATGTTATACTACAGAAAAGAAGCTCAAAAATTGATTGACAGAAGAATTGTGGATGGTAAATCCACCAGTTTATGGTTTATACATTGGATCAATGGTTCTACATTATTGGAAAAACTGGGGCAGCAAATCTTATCATATACAAGAGGTCATAATCATAAGGTAAGTCATATCATATCTGATAATTGTTGGAGGACAGAAAACATCTCATATTTAGGAAACATAAGTGAGGAAATAAGGAAAGTTCCTATACATCATGATAAAACAGAAGACTATTGGTTTTGTAACAGCAGTAAAAATGGCAAGTTCAATTTTCATGATACATGGAATAGTATAAGAGTCAAACTCCACAATATCAATTATCATAAAATCATATGGAATACCACATCACTCCCAAAAATGAATGTATGCTTATATAGAGCAATTTTCAATTACCTTCCCACAAAAGATAAGCTACAACTACAGGGAGTAACAGAAGATAACTTATGTGTATTGTGCAAAAAGGAAATAGAAACATGTAACCATCTTTTTTTCAACTGTTCCTTCTCCAAACATGTGTGGTATTGGATCAGAACCATGATGGAGGACCCTATAACTCATGGAGACATACATATTTCTCTTTTAGATGCTGTCACATATATATCCCAAAATTTTACAGTCAACAGTATAAAGAAAGACATCATAATTGCTGCGCTTAGCACAGCCGTTTGGTACATTTGGAAAAACAGGAATGATATCATCTTTAACAATGAAAAGAAAGATAAAATCACAGTCTGTAACATCATCAAATCCAATGTTCGAGACTTTATCATCAATAGATCCAAGATTTTCAACCACAGCAACATCAATGCGGACAACATCATACAAAAATGGGAAATCATACCTCTGCGAGTTGACCTTACCGTAACCAAAAACCCTAATTCCCCCAATACTGCTTCATCCTCAAGATACATGATTGATAAAGAAGATGTAGAAACAGAGAGCTCAAAATTGTCTAGATGCACTGATAGTATTATCACTATCGTTGAAAGAGATGAAAGATTGCAAGGGAGAGAGAACGAGCCGCCATGAGTCGCGAAACTATTGCAATGTATTTAGGGTTTGTGTTTTGTCTGTAGAGTATACGGGTTGCCTGTTTTTTTGTGCTCAACAGTTTCTTTATGTATATAACTTGTATGTAATGTGTTGGCATTATCAATAAAGCTTTTGGATCCTTTTTTCAAAAAAAAAATAAAAAATAAAAAAATAGTTGATGATCAAGATCACACTGAGTCCTAATAACTATGTTGTGTTCTTCAGTGCATTGTACTACATGATCAGCTTTTCGTGCCTGATAAATACCTATAATATATTGTCTGGTGACATTAATGTATTTAGCTATCTACAATTAATGTTTAATATTTCTGGATTCTGAGTTGTTTACCTTTCCAGATTTATGATCAGGTAACTTAAAACTGAGTATAGCTTTGCCACCATCGACCACTTCATTAAGAGTGATAGTTGTTGATACCTGTGTGGCAAAATCATATGAGACAAAGAGTCATAAGTCAAAACTATTCAAGTTGCACAAGCTAATCACTACTAAAATCCGAAATAGAAAGCATATTTTATTGTAGTTTTGAGCTGAGAGTCATCATCAGATTTGATAAATATGCAAAGGAAAACTGAAAGATGATCTTACATTTGAAATGGTGTTGACTTTGACATCAGCAACTGCAGTTTTACCATTTTTGAACCGTGTTCCGATATCACCAAAAAATAGTCCGTCCACTTTTACCCCAGTAGTTGTAACGCCCTGCAGTAATAGACGGTAAAATAAAATACAGGAAGGCAGTTATCACCAAGATAATACAATATATAGTTCCATTATAATCTCCAACTTAAATGCGCATAGGCAAACATTTGATTGCAGCGTACAAGGAATGGGCTTCCTGGGTATACAAAGTATAATGCACTGAGCAGATTGATAAAATGCATGTCTGTATGTTCCTCAATAGACAAACTAAACAGAGTATGTTCATACTTTTTTAAGGCAGGTAAAAGGCACAAGATAGCATGGTATACTATATATAAACCAAATATGAAGGAGAAGCATGAGTGAAAAACTTCAAAGATCCTAAAATGGCAGCATGTACAAAATTAATGTCGAATTTTTTAACAAAATAAAATCTCAGGTCAGCTTGGATGAAATCTAAATAGTGTATTATAAGACAATTCTGGACCACGCCAATTGGTAATAATGCCTCATGCACATGGAAATCCATTCTCAAACTAAGGCAATGTTGTAAACGTTATTTTATTGAGGTGATTACTGATGGTACTACTACATTATTATAGCTGGAACTATAGACAAAATTGCAGCTTTTTAATAGGCATTTCACGGGTGGACAGACTTCATATACTTAAGGTCTACAAAAGAAAGAGTTGTAGACATAAATAGAAATGGTGTGATTAATTGAAACTTGCATCCAACTACAAGAGAAATTACTTCAGATATTCAATAAATACAAATAGACAACATTGCACACAACGATCATTATAAGTGGAGAGATGGTGGACAATTCAAAATTCATATGGTATGGAATTCAATCAGAGAACAAAACAATAATCAGACATAGACAAAAGCTTTATGGCATAACTAGAATAGCAGATAGAAGTCTTTATTCACATATAAAGCATACTTGAATAGATTAAAGACAAAAGATCGACCAATCAAATAAGTACTCCTAGTTGTGTATTATGCGAAAGTGCAGAAGAAATTTGACTCGTATATTTTCCAGCTACTTGTATAGCAGATATAGATATATATGGACTTTGATGCAGCTTAGATTAAAACTTTTACATATATCAAGATATCCTATTAAACATCAAAAATAGAGCTTGGTGTTTAACCAGAGGACTATAGGGCAAAGTCCCCTACTCTATTTTTACAGGAAACTACTCGTATAGCTTTGATGCAACTCTATTTTCTCAAATATATATTCTCAAATATTCATGTAAACATCAAAAAATATATATGCTATTAAACATATGGACTTTGAGAAAATAGAGCATGTATATTTTGATGTTTACCTAAATCAAAATATTCTATTAAACATCAAAAATATTTTTTCAAGTTCGTTGAAATAAGTATATAATCCATTTTTTCTCCATAAGCGCTATTAAAAAAATAGAGCAGCATTCCCATTAAAAATTTATCTCTCTACCCCTTTTTTAGGTATCTTCGAAAACATCAAAAGATTCAAAACTAAGGTAAAAGTAGAATGCAGTGTAAATTTTCACTCAACAATGTAATATCGACCAAATTGTGTGTATTTTCACTCAGCAATGTATTGCCAAGCAAGTAAAAGGAAGAAATAGATGATTCCAAAAAATTTCGAGTGTATATAGAAATGTTGTAAGGAACTATACCTAAAAACCTTTGCACTTGATCAATTCCTTTATCCGATCCTCAACATAAACTCGGCCTTTTACATCAAAATATCCAAGATCATGCGTGTGCAACCAGCCTTCTTCAACTAAAGTTTGTTTTGTGGCTTCCACATTATTCAAATACCCTAGAAAACAACATAAGAGTTTATCGACTATAAATATTTTTCCATTAAGGCTGCTAATATGTTTAACACAGTAAAACGGAAACAAAAAAAATCTTGCATCATATTCGGTCCGGTAACAAAAGCTCTCCATTGTGATTTGGTGGAAGAGGCTTTCGTGCGTCTACCCTAATAACTTTGCCTTCAATGCCTGACATAAGGTAACATGCAGATCTATATTACCTATTTGCATCTTTGGGATATTCTAGTGAAATAATGCTATATTTTCTGTCATGCCATATCCCTGTTTATGACATGAGGGGAATGTAACATTATCAAATTATGAAACTGATAAAGCCTAAGGTTGAGTGATTATTATATGTTCTTGATACAAGATCAAACTTTACTTCAGAATCATTTCGTAATACTTCTTCACTTATAACCATTTACAAACATTTATCTTTTATGAATGTGCCAATAACATATCCAACTTAAGTATATCCACCACATGGACCCAAGGGCACCTCCGATTACACTTACTAATACCATATAAAATTTAATAAACTTAATTATAAAATTTGTACTTCCTAAAACGATTTTTTCTATTTTGTGACTCGGTAAGTAATTACCGATTGGCGATGAATTACTATCAAAAATGATCAAATGTCATGTTCAAACCATTGTGCGGCATCATATAACCGTAGCACATAGGTTTGCACGGCGATGAATATGTAGTGCAAGAGATTTAAAAAAAGGAATCAATAAGAAAATGTAGTATCAAATATAATGTATCATAGCTAAAATGAATCATTACATATTTGGAAAGCATATTCATAAATTGTATTTGTTCGGCCATATAAAGAAGTTACAGCTTATACTACTAGCTATAAATATTAGATTAGGCATTAAACGATGGTTATAAATGTACTAATTTATATTTAACAACATAAGATATTATACTAGCGAGCTATCAAAACATCATTTATAATGAAGATACTTTCATAACATGACATTCCATGTATTATCATGAGCTACAGAGCTAGGTAGAAGGAATACAATCAACATTAAGAAGTAATACTGACAACTTAATGCTAAAAATTTGGTAGTAGTAATGAGAAATTAAATCTAAGTCATTTAGAAGGGGAAAGGAGAACAAACATATGCTATGACTATCAACCTGTTTTACCGTGCCATAAAAAAAACTTATATTTCCAGACCATTTGTATATTTTTTAGAAATGAAAAGGAAAGCCATGCACTACGTAATAAAGATAACGGAAGGGAAGATTGTAAATTAAGTGTGAACCAAAAGAAAACAGTTTACAGTAGTCTTTGAATAAAAATCCAAATAGAACCACTATTTTTTTGCATAATAATTAATATATTAACAATCAATAACAAAAAAACATCAAAATAGTAATTTATTTCCTTAGGCTTCACTGAAAAACTGCAAGTTTGATCTTAAACAAGTAGTTTTAACATCAATTGTCCATAATATCAAAGTTCATAAATACGTACAGGCAGAAAAGAAAGAAGCCCTACGTTGACATTGCTCTTTTATGAATCATTATTAATCTTGCATTGTATCTTTGTGTTATTATAAATTTCTATAGGATAAATTTCTTCGCGCTAATATGTTAAACAATATCTTGTTTATTAAAGTTCTCATTACCAATTACTTTTCAAACACTCAATTAGCATGAAACTATGAACATTATATTGCAAACAAACAATCAAACTAATGGTTCATCTGCTATATAGAAACTTGTTGTAAGCAAAAAACATCAAAGGTGACTGAATTTAAAGATAACATGCTTAAGAGAAATTCTGTTTTAATCTCCTCACAATTTGAAAGTATTCAGTATTCTGGATATATTGCAGAACATGTTGTAACTGGTCTATTCTTAAAACTTCTGCATTTAAATAGACTATAACCTTGCCATGGAAATTTGTCTAATATTTCCAATTTTCTATTTCATTCTTATAAATACTGAAATTTCTATTTCCATAAACACTTCATACCGATAAACACAGAAACAAGAAAATTACACACATACAGTTGTCAACATCCACTTGTTAATAATTTTTACTAATGGTAATCTATCAATATATTGTCGTAAAAACATGGAGGATAATAAAAACAAGGAATAATCATTCGATTCGAATCAGGATCGAGTTCAACATATCAACCAGTAAAGCAAAAAGAATAATTCACATACCACTGTAGACAAACTCGATACAAATAGGAGAAGCCGTGTGCTAAAAGAAGAGAGCATCAGTCGACAAAGGAAGCACGTAAATCATCATTCGATCGAGCAATTGAAGACCGCAGCTTCAATTTTTCCCAAAGCCCTAATTTCGAGCAAAGAGGAACGAGCAAAGGAACAAGGTCAACATTTTTACAAAGCAAAGTAGAGGAACAAAATAAAAGAAGTAAAAGGACTGGCCTTCTTTTTTAATGAAGGCTTTAGTGAAATTGAAAATCAGGGTAATTTGTTACCGTTGTAATTTGGCACCTCTTACAACGAGCATTTTGTGACCATTGTAAAGTTGACATCTATTACAATGGGCCTGAATGGACCATTGTTATAGTCTTCTATTACGACGAGCAACCAATCCCGTTGTAAAAAGTGCGTTGTATATGACATCTTTTACAACGGGTCTGAATGGACCGTTGTAATAGCCATCTATTACAACGGGCAAACCAATGTCTGTTGTAAAAAGGACGTTTTAATAGGGTATTTTTGTTGTAGTGGTAACATTATAACCCAAAATTCAAATAAAAGAACCAACTTGGACACCCTGAATCCAATAAAAGGCGTACGACGGTGGGGACGTCTTCAGCATGGTGTTGCCTTTACTGCGTGGATGTAACTTCAACCTCGACTTGAATATGACTGACGATGTGTCTTACGACAGTGGCTCATCAAGGTTGTACAGTTGTAACTTGTACACAGATTTGAATTTGGAAAAGAAGAACAATCTATGAAATTCTGGTTGTCAATGGTGAAGATGAAGGCGGTTATGGGAGGAGCGTCATCAATCAGTCTGAAAGAAAGTGAAAAGGAACAAATTTCGAATCTGAATTTTCATGGTTGAAGAAGAATTGGTATAGTTGGTTACTGAGAATAGGAGTTAGGGTTTTTGGAATCAACAAAGCTACAGTGCCAGACAGTAGTAAAAAAATTACCCGAATATGGCCATATTATTTCGAACCTCTAACATGTCACTTTTGGAATGGAATGAAACGTGCTTTTACAAATAACTGAATTTTGTCCTTTGTCCGCATGTAGAAATAATAATAAAGGATGGCATGATGTTGCAGAATTTTAAAATACCTAGTTCATTGGCTTCATTTTGAGTTTTGTGTTTTGCGTCTTCAACCTTTATAACAAAATTGGAGGATAATAAAGAAAAATTTAAAATTTTAGATCATTACGACGACGATAGAGTAACGACGAAAGGGGTTGAAGGACGACGGATGGAATTGATTGTTTTCCATTCTTCTGCTATTTTTCAAAACACGAAAAACAAAATAAATATGTTTTCCATTGTATATGTAGCTTCATTTTCTAAATTTGTTGTTTTCTAAAAATACATGTGTCGTATGCACATTTTTTGTACCAAAACACAATTAAAAATGGCAAACCAAAAAGGGTCTTAATTTGTTTGTACAAGTAAGCAAACTTACTTTTCAGTTTTTTAGTTTAAGTAATAGAATTTTTGTTTGTACAGGTAAGCAAACTTACTTTACCGTTTTAAGTTTAAGTAATATAATAAAAATAGATAGATTATAAAACGTCACGTCGGCAATATCTTTCTGCTGTCTACTACCATGAACCCTTCTCCATTGCTATTGGCCTTTACTACCTTTTTGACATGGGGAAAACTTTCTCTTCTTCTCAGCTTGGGCCTTCTGCCCCCATACGCCGCCTTTCTACATATACCAATTCATACCTCCTTGTCATATCTACCACTTAATGAATGGAAGTGCTAGATATGCCATCATTTAGTCACTCAACCCCAACCTCAATCCCAGAATAAATTTATCAACCTTCTTTCTCGAGGTCCTAATCAATCAGCTCCATACATGGATAATGCATTAAACTATGCACACACTCCAACACAGTCAAACTTCCTTGCTGCAACTCTACAAACTCCCAGAACATCGCTGATAGTTCCGCTTCAGGAATATATGATTCTTCAAACATCTCTTGAATCTATACCATGTAATTCCTTACTCTGATATCTATGCCATTATAGTTCTCCACCAAGCACTCGCTAGTCTCTTGAATTGTCTTGATACAAGCTTCATTTTTTGAGCATCTCTTATCTCTAAGTCTTCATAAATCCATTTACATAGCCAATCACTAGCCTCCAATACTTGTTGATACCGTCGAACATTTGTCCTCCCAGACTTTTGAAATCCTTGTACATCTTGGAAAAATCTTCCCCGACTAGTTTCTTCGGGTTTCTATGTACATTTGGGGCCTACGACGGTACTTACTACTGCACTAAGTTGTCTAAGAACTGTTCAAAAGACGCATTCACATCCAAATTCCCAACAACCGGGGCAGGCATTTCAGTATTGACTTCAGCTTGAACTTCTGGAGTTGCTTCCCCTCCTTGGCTATTATTTTTCATACTGTTAGTTCCTCTACTAGAATTCGTTTTTTTACTTCTGAAGATCAAATGTCTATTCGTAGATCCATTAGTGCTTTCTGCATGAGAAAGTGTTCATAACAAACGTAAGTAAAGAGAGCAGGAGAAATAGTAGAGGGGTGGATATATCAATATATATATATACACACTAAAGCATGCAAGTATGTTATATACCCTCCCATGGTGTCCTTTTCCACTTCTTAGTTTATACTTAGCCTTGCTTACTTAAGTGTCGCTTAAGTTAAGCTCTAATACCATGTTGTAACATCCCCCACTTTGAGATCTAAAAATAAATACCATAATGCTGCAGTCCTCACTAGAATCATTTTCAGACGACAAAGTGAGTTTGGTATTTTAGCACAACATTAACTAAATAGAGCGGCTAAATAAACTTTTATTACATCAAATTGTTTATACATGATTTAGTACATTATTATTAATCCATCTCATTCACACGTAAGGATAAATATAGCAGTAAATAAACATAGTATTATGCTTGACATAGGATTTCAGAATGAGTACATCAAATTCATCTTTAGAGTTTTTATACATCCCTCCAAAAGATACATGTCTAAACTAAGCCTAGTATAATGAGTAGCCGTGAGTTTATGATGAATAATAAAAACATGAGTCTGATATAAAGCCTAATATGAGTAATACTTTACCCTTAGCAAACAAATACTAGTGAGACCACACTGCTAAAGCACAAAATGGGTTTACTCCCCACCATTCCAATCATCATCAATTGCATCACACTACGTAAAAGTATCACATCATAACTAAACATAAATCATCAATTAGTCGTTGGTATGAGATTTCTTACACATTGGTTCGACTAATTTCTATAGCTGGCTCATTTTAAAATGCCACTTAGGCCCTACTTATGACGATCGCTCTATGTCACTAGCACCAATAATATAAAAATAACGCACTGAAGTCGTGTTCGGCCAATATAGGACGATCATCAAAGATAAAAATGAACAAATGCGGTATGTAATATGTTGTATATCTCGCAGCGCATGGATAAAATATAATATCATGGATACAACAAAAGAGACAGTAATAATAATGTGAACTAAACATCGGAGTATACTATAAACAGAATTATACATCAAATGTCATAGAGTATATAAAAGATCAACTAAAATAAACCGTCTCAAAAAGTAGAAATAAGCAAGCACTGGCATAGGCTTCAAAGTTTTACCCGGTAGAAATGCATAGAAATTCATATATGTATATAATACGAAATAGCTCCATCTAATTCGTCCTCCGAACAGTATTGCATCACTTAGAACTATTATCTAGTCTACTCATTTAAAAGTATCTAAGATAATAAGAAACAAATCATAAGACTTTAGGCCAGAAAATAGTCTGGTGAGAGCGATAGATGAATCTCAAAATACTACACATGTAAATAAGGTAAAGAACTAGAGTACACGAACCTTACCTACTCTGTCTCTACAACCAAAAATTTAGCACATAACACTATAATATGCTACTCTACAATATCATAAAGGTACCATATAAAATACAATAGTGGATCTCCAAGTATCCATATCTCCAGTATCTACTCCCAATGATATTCACGAGTGATAGCCCACTAAAGAAAGCAATCAAAACAACAATAGCATCCATCATGCAATACTCAATATCACTCATCCTTATGTTTTGAATATATGATAGCTCGTATAGCCTCCTTATCGCCGGAGACTAATGGAAATCCTGGTTTCCATTGACTCTTGTATCACGCAGCCTAAAGCTCGATGTGTGCCTTATAGACCAAAGCTAAACACTAGACCCTAGACCCAAAGCAACTAGTCCAAGGTATGTAGCTCCCTACATGATCCATGGGCGTCTCTAATTACAATACCTATGCTTTGAGTACAACAGAAAAAACTCTAAGTATCAATGATTCCATTGTACATTCACATCCGAGCCCTCCTTTGCTCCATTCGGGTTCCAAGCCCTTCACCTGCTTAATCCAATTTCCATTATCCAAGAACCCACCACAATCCCCATTCTATTGTTCTCCCGTTTATCGAGCCACTTTCTTCGGTACACATTCCCACCACGAGTCACAAAACGAAGATATAAAGGTTTTATCATATTGTTACATCACCATCCAACCTTGATGCGTGCGAGCCAATACCTCCAGCACCATCTACAAGACCTCTACTTCACCCCAGGAGTTTCACGTCCATAGGACTTACCAAAACAACTCGGTACAGACTAAAATAGTTGACACCGGCTTGTTTTCTTAGCCAATCAATGTATAAGTTTCTTCCTCTCCTTCCTTGATTCTAGTATTCCATTCCTTGATGCTTTAACCTCGACCTATCCATCCAAAATAACTCAGTCCTCTCTTCAACGCACCCGCTTCAAGTTCTAGAGAACAACTCAGCATAAACTCAAACACTTAGCCAATTTCCTAAACCATGCCATGAACAAGCTCCTCTAGCCAAGCCTTATCCAACCATGCCAACCGCCATCCCATTGAACCAACCAAAATAACTTGGTACCGATGTAAAAAAGTCGATACCGACATATTTCCTTAATAAATTGGAACTAGCAACTTGAACCCCAAGCTCTTTCTATACTCCAGAGCCTCTCCTCCAAGTTTCATCCAATTTGGATCATCTTTGCCTCTGATTTGCCAAATTCACCAACCTACTTCCTAACATCCAAAACACTAGCAAACGACATCGAAGCACAACATAGGAACATAGAATTGCATGCAATTACGTTTACTCAAATAAGCAATACATAGAGTTATAGAAACCAAACAATCGCTAATCCAAATCTTAGCAATCAATGAAGAAGGTAGATTTCAAATCCATTTGTACAAATCAAATTAGAATTTCTCAATTTAAGTCATAAACATATGTTAACACATGACTAATATTATAATAGGATTTTTTAGATCAAAAATCATGTTAAAACCTATAATTCTACGATATGGACATGCATATGATAGTGAGAAGTCATAAATCACTCACCAATTACCAAATTCAGCCAATTTGATTATAGATCCTACATGGACAGTAATCAAAAGCAATGAAAATCAACCAAATCGATGATCTAATCATCGATCTATTTAATAATCTTCAATTCGGTTTGATTTAGAGAGTAATCTGTGTGATTTCTGGTGAATCTATGGTTAATGGGGGTTCAGATCTAATTTGGGGGAGAGGAAAAGTTTTAATTTGACTCTCCAGCCTTTTATTTATAGTGATTCTCGAACTAGACTAATAGGCATAATTAATTACACACTAACCCTAACCAACATTTGTTGAAATTTAAAATAGGCATAACTTACTAACTATAAGTCTGGTTTTGTACTATGACCACTCTACGGAATAAGAAACCATCATCGAGAAGTAATAGAACTAGTTTGAGACCCTAGTTCAACTCCTATCAAAAGTTATAGAACAAACAATATTTTTAGGGTCAAAATGGTCACATAGAAATTTGGAAAAAATCACAGGTTTGATAAATGTCTTTAAGAGTCATATCCTAAAATTATAGAATCGTACGATCTTATATGAATAAAATAAAATATTTTATGATTCTCCCATATGTAAGATATGGGTTGTTGCAATCTCCTCCTATCAAGATTTTTTCCCTCGAAATCCTTAAACAAGCCAAAGCATAAGCAAATATAGGTATCTTGCATGCCTACTAGTCATAATCAACCATCAAACATCTCAAACAAGCAGCCATGTAATCAATAGTATAGGTGAACTTACCCTAGCATGTGGAATACTATCTTATCAAATATAATATACAATAATGAAAGTAAATACGATAAACAGTGGATTTTACCATTCAAAGTGCTCGAGACACGTAGTCCTCATGCTCTCCTTAGTCTCTCACGTAATCATCAGGACTTTCGATCCATTGTACCTTCACTAGCTTCATCGATTTTCTCCTAAGTTGTTTCATATCGTACACAATAATACGAAGCGGCCTACGAGTTCTAGAATCTTCTGGTTCTACCTCAATATTTTCTAGCTGATTCGGTGCAATCATTATGCCTGAGTCATGCATAAACTTCTGTAGATAAGGACATGAAAAACGTTGTGCACGCCCTCCATCTTCTGAGGTAAGTCGACCCTATACGCTAGCTCCCAATCCTCTCTACTATCAAAAAATGACCTACAAATCTTGATGTCAACTTCCACTTTATACCAAATCGAACTACATTCTTTAGAGGAGAAACTTTTACGAATAACATATCACTAAAAGAAAACTCTATATCCCTTCTTCTCTTATCAACGTAGCTTTTATGTTGATCCTGAGCAGCTTTCATTCGTTGCCGAATGACCTCAATCTTTTTCAATGTCTGTCTAATCATATCTGGCCCAATTATTAGTTTCCCATCCGCTTCCCACTAACATGAAGGAGCACTACATGGCCGACCATACAATGCTTCATACGGAGCCATATCAATATTAGACTGATAAATATTATTGTATGCAAATTCTACCAGATGTAGATGGTCATCCCATGATCCTCTAAAATCTATAATGCATGCTCGCAAAAGGTCCTCTAATGTACGATCTACTCTTTCGGTTTCCATCCATTTGCAGGTGATAAGTTGTACTTAGATGCAGCTCAGTCCCTAACGCTTTTTGTAATCTCTTCCAAACCCCACTAGGGATTAGCGGGTCTCAGTTGCTCACAATGCTCTTTGGCACACCGTGAAATCGTATTATCCACTTTACATACAAGTCTATTAGTTTGGATGTTGTTCTACTTGACTTGATGGGTATAAATCTTGCACTCTAGCTAACCGATCAACTACAACCCAAACGTTATTGTACCCTGCTCGAGTCCTGGGCGGTACATCAATAAAATACATCGATACTTGCCCCCATTTCCATTTAGGAATTTCTAGCAGTTGCAACAGTCTAACAGGTTTCTTCTACTCTGCCTTTACTGACTGGCCGTTCATACACTTCGAGATGAATGCCCCAACATCCCTCTTCATAATTTCCCAGTAATAATTTTGCTTCATATTTCAGTACATCGTGTGACTACCGGGATGAATTGTCAACCTGGAATGATGACAGTCTCGTAACATTTCATCTCTTAATCCATCAACATCGTTCTATCTTTACAAACCCAACCTTCTATGTCGAGTTCGTAGTGCTTCATGTCTTCAGATTCTACCCTTTATACTATCTTCACTGTGATCTCCACCTGTCTAGTATCTCACTTTTGACTAGCACTAATCCTTTCAAATAGATTAGGTCTGATAGATAAATTAAACTTGCTAACATCTCTGGTTCCAACTTGCAATGAAGTTTGAGATCATGACCAACAATATACTCTATCGGTTTCCATTCCAAGAACATTTCTCCTAAGCTAACATCCTTCTACTCAATGCATTGGCGGCGACATTTTCTTTACCCGGTGCATAGGAATTATTAAAATCATAGAAGGCTAAGAACTCCAACCATCGTCGCTGACGAAGGTTGAGATCTTTCTGAGAGAAAAGGTACTTAAAGGATTAGTGGTCCGTAAACAGCTCAAACCTTTCTCCTAGCAGATAATGCTTCCATATTTTCAAAGCAAAAAACTATTGCTGCCAATTACAAATCGTGAGTGGGATAATTCCTTTCGTATGGCTTTAGTTGTTGATGAACATATGCAACAACTCTTCCCTTCCATATCAATACCACACCCAATCCTGCACCACAAACATTTGGATATATTGTCAACTCCTCATTTCCACTGGGAATGGTCAATACGGGTGCAATCGTCAACCTCTCTTTCAGACTGAAAAACGCATGCTCACACTTCGCGTCCCAAATAAAAGTATGATTCTAAATTTGTTGGTGTTGCTATCTTTGAAGTCCTTTATGAAGCATCTATAATATCTTACCAATTCTAGAAATCTCCTCACATCCATAGCATTCTTGGACTGGTTCCAATCTTAGACTGATTCCACCTTTGCATGATCCACTACTATGTCTTTTTCCAAAACAACATGACCCATGAATCTCACTTCTTCTCTTCCAAAGTGACACATAGAGACTTCGATCTCAACTTATCCTTCCTCCATGTCTCTAGCACAATCCTAAAGTGTATCTTGTGTTCCTCTTCAGTTCTAGAGTAGACTAGAATATCATACATGAACATAAACACAAAATTATCCAACTGGTATTTGAAAACACGATTCATGAGATCCACAAAGTATACCAAAGCATTGAATGGCATCACTAACCACTCATAAAAACTCGATGGTGTATGAAACGCAGTAATAGGCACATTCTTTTTTGGCACTCTCAACAAGTGAAATTCCATTGCCAAATCCATTTGAGAAAATACCTTAACACCATGAAGCTGATCAAACAAGTCATCAATATGTGGAAGTGGATACTTGTTCTTTCCACAAACAACCTCAAAGATCCATCCGCTTTAGTCATGAATACCATAGGTGAACCCCACTCAGATTTACTCCTTCGAATGAACCCTCTCTTTAATAGGTCATTCACTTGCACCTCTAATTTCTTTGGCTCTCTGGGTGCCATACGCCTCAAAGGAATAACTATATGCATGGCTTCCTTCATTAAGTCTGTCTAAAACTCAATATCTCTATGTGGCAGCAATCTGATCACTTCCTCAAAGACATTCGAATACTCTCTAGCGATCGGCACAGATGACAACCCCTCATGTGGGACCTCTAGCGGATATAGAAAGCTAAACATCACCCCCACTACCTGGTAGGCTGCTAATCACTACCACTTCCCATCCATATCTCCAATTGTCAGTAATAGTTTCTCATAATCCGCTACATCCTCATACCTCTTTAGTAAGTCCATTCCCAAGATAATTCTGAACCCAACAAAACCACTACAAACCATGAACTTGCTAGTAGAGCCTCCAACATGGTTTATCACGATAAAAGGTCGGTCTACTATCTTGAGTCTCAATCTTAATCTGTCAACTAAGTCACTACATATGAATGAATGTGAAGCCCCAGTATCAAACAAAACTAGAACAGGAACTTCACTAATAGAAAGCATACCTTGAATAATGAATCTCTTTCCCTTCTCTTTCGTTGAGGGAGCGCCCAATGAAGTTGGGACTGCATCCAAAGCATACACTTTCACACCCTGCTTATTCTTCACCAGTTTTGGATAATCCTTCTTCAAATGCCTAGGATTATCACAGTTGTAGCACTTCTTATTATCATTCATTTTGCAATCCTTGATCAAATGGCTTTTCTCCTTCCACCCATAGCAAGTAGGTTCCAACTTACCCTCCTTTTGGTCATTCTTCCCTTGAGATAGCTTTCTCTTTCCATTCCACTTCTTCTTGTCTCCACCACTTTGTTGTGGTTTTGGCTCTTCCTTCTTAGTGAAAACAACTATAGCAGTCCTAGCCTTAGGATATAGATTCTCATGATGAAATGCACTGTCCACAAGCTTCTTAAATGGTTCATCAATATGGTCTACCGATTTCTCTCCAAGATAGTCGTCCAGGCCAATGATGAACTTTTCATTTATCCCCAATGGAGCGTCGATGAATGACATCCCATAATATAACAAAGCATTAAACTCTACCACATACTCAAAAACTGACATCTCTCCCTGTCTAAGATTAGAAAACTTCCTGAACAATACCGACTTCTGGACAACGGTATGAACTTCTCCTTGAACCTTGTCTTAAACTGTTCCCAATTAAACTAATCTTTTGGCGTAGCAATAGTCACGATGTTCTTTCAATTCATACCCGCCTCTAAAGTTATCTAGAAGCCAACTTTCTCTTCATAGTACCATCCACTTCCATGTCACTAAAGATGCGCTCACAATTATCAATCTAATCTTGCACTTCTATGGCTAATTACATTTCGCAAAATGGCTTTAATCCCTAAGTAAAGTAATCTTTGATCAACTTAGCGAGATCAGCACTAGACACTTGCACGAGAGCACCTCTACCAATAGCCATATCGGTAGCATTCCTCGTCATCATTCTCATTTACAGTATTGAACATAGCTTGAAAATCAGGCGTAGCAGCTCTATATCCTACTCTTTCTTCAACTCCTAAAGCATATCTCATAGTATTTCCTGTATGCCAGCTCATTTGTAACAAGAACGGTCGGTCTCTCATAAAGAAAACTATATCTATAGTGCTCATGTGCATGCAACTTATACTATATAATATTATTATTGTTATCTCGCTTTTTGGAAAAACCATGATACCAAAAGATCGATCGAAAACAAAAGACAGTTCATCTCAAAGATTGGTTACACATTGCTTTGCTATGGATATCGATGAATTTTGTCCAAGCCCGGATCAGGCTACAACTGATAGGACATGACAAGCAAGATCATAAAAGCCAGCGTTTCAAATTTCAGGTTAATCGGAGTTCGTATGAACGAGATATGATCGATGCAAGTTAGCTAAAATACGATGTTCTGTCCATCAAATAGTTGAGGAGATGTCCATTTCGAATCCATCGGATTTGTATCCATCAATGTTTGTTTTGTTCGAATCCATCAGGTTCCACATACTTCGAATCGATCGAGTTCGAATCGATCAGTAACACGATATCGGTCTATTCGAATCGATCGGTTTCGAATCGATCAAATAGGCATCGCCTCACCATGTTCGTATCCATTGAGTTTAGAGCAGTTCTAACCCATCGTTCGCATCCATCAGGAAATCATGCATTGGTCTATTCGAATCCATCAAATTCGTATCCATCAGGTTTGCATCGATAACGTTCGCATCGATCAATCAAAACCGCTTCGCTTCCATCGGTGTACCCTACTTTGAGTCGGTCGGTCTCGTATCCACACCCAAGCGCTGCTTTGTATCGATCGTCCTCACATCCATCAATAGTGATAAGTCACTATTTCGTATCCATGAAATCTTCCCTGTTCGTATCCACTCGGTTCATCTCGATCCAGTTCGTATCGATCAATGAGCTGTATCCATCGATGCAAACTGGGTCATGGCACTTGATACGAACAAGGCGAAATTCGTGGATACGAAGCGGTCAACTCGGAGCAAAAGGCGGATCGATGTGATATGTGCGTGCCACGTCATCTCGAAGACACGTGCCTCCATCGATTCGAAGGCATGGATTCGAAGTGATCGACTCGAAGCGAACAGCCAACCCAGAAACTCCAACTCGTATCGATCATATCTCCTAAACCATAAGTCCAAATGCTATGAAATTTTCAGGGAAGCTTACGTACAAGGTAAAGAATGTTCCTGCCAAGTTTCAGCTCAATTGGATCAATTTTTGATGGATATGAAATCATTTCGTATCGATCGCGGATCGAGTCGAAACTTGGTGGGGTCGGTTGTGTGGGCCCACTCACGTGCCAGAAAAAATGTCCCGAAGTTTGAGCGCTATCTCAGCCTCCCACGCCTATAAATAGCACCCTGAAGCCTTCGAAAAAGGGGATCTTTTGGGCCATTCGACGTCCAGACTCTGCCGGATTCAATTCTACATCACTTTATCACTATTGTAATCAAGCATCAGAGCTATCGTCAACTGTAGTCCGCTGTAATCGATTGAAATCATCAAGTGAATCAGTAAAGTCACAAGCTTCAGAGTGGACGTAGGCAAGATCGTCGAACCACTATAAATCATGTGTTTGTAATTGTTATTTCTGAATTGTTGTGCTTGATTTTGCTAGATCTGAGTTTTGTGTTGAATATTGCTGATTTGTATTCATATACGAGTGCTTTCACGATATCGGGGTTTGTGGCCAATTTTGGTGCAAACACATTGGTGTTTTCACCTAGAAAAGCTGATTCAGGAGAAGTTGAATTTGAAGATTTAAGAGTTCAGATCTAAGAGCCATGACAAGACAAACAAGTAGAAGACAAAGGCCAGAGAGAAGTGAACATGAAGGAAGTCAAGAAGCTTCTTCAGGAGCGAATCAAGCATCGATCTTCATTACCAGGGATGAGATGGAGACGATGATGAAGAGGCAAGAAGAGCTGATCCAGAGTTTGTTTCAACAGATTGGGCAACTTGGAGCGCAGAATCGAGGAACTGATGGAGTTCAGAATGAAGCAGGACCATCCGGCGTAGCACCTGGATTAGGGGGCACACACTTGGAGCATGTTGATCCAATCCCGGAGAGAGAGAGGAGCATCTGCGCAACCTGGAGGTAGCAGAGGAATGAACGCTCAGTCAAGGGGGAAGATTCCAAAATTCCCTCGTGAACTCGGGGGGTAGGTCGAGAGCGAAGAACGAGGATTGCATCTTAGAGACAATGATAGATTGGCGGAGATGGTCAGACGAGCCATGAGAGGCGGATTAATAAACAGAGATCTTGAAGACGTGAACAGGATTTCTCCTGCAATTAGGATGGCTAGGAACCCGCCAAAGTTCAAGTTACCATCAGTGGAGATGTATGATGGGAGAACGGACCCTGCGGTCCATCTGACAAAGTATACGAGACATATGGAAGTGCTGGGGGCATGACAAGAAGTTATGGCCCGGTGCTTTCCATTATATCTGACGGATATCGCAGCATTATGGTTTAGGCAACTGGAGAGCGGCTCCATAGGAACATTGGAAGATTTAACTGAGAGATTCATGAGGAAATTTAGGGTTCACATTGCAAGACCCAAGAATGTGATGAGTTTGGCAATTTTGAAGCAGAAAGCTGGGGAGTCTTTGAGGAGTTTCCTGACGCGATTCAACGCGGCAGCAGCATCGGTGGATCGACCAGATCCATCCTTGGTTATGATGGAAGCTGTGCCCGGAATAGCTGACGACACAGAATTCAAAAATTCATTGATTAAAGATCCGCATATGGATCTAGGAGAATTCTATGACGAGGCAGAAAAGTTCTTGCGATTGGAAGATGCGAGTGCAGAAAGAGAAGAAAATGATGAACTCAATGTTTATGCGATCAAAGATGGAAATCCCCTTGAGAAAGGCACAGAAACTAGCAGGCTGAGAGTAGCTATAACAGATCAATGTGACCACGAAAGGAACCAAGGTTCACCACATACTCAGAGATGAATGATAGTTTAGAACGAATCTATCAGGATACCAGAGAGCAGGTTCCGTATCCTAGACCAATGCGAAGGGATCCAACTTTCGACGTGAGGAAATCAGATAAGTATTGCATATTTCATGAACTGAATGGTCATAGCACTAATGATTGTAGACATCTGAAGGATGAAGTGGAAGGGCATATCAGGAACGGTATGCAACTTCAATATGTGAGAAGGCGAACTCCAGCGGTGGAGTCAGAGCGACCACCATCTACATCAGCTAGAGGTGACCCTGAACCGGGACAACGTTTGATTATCAATTGATTGATTGATTGAAATAATGATGAACAAGTCGTAAACCTCTCACTAACACGGTTAAATCATTTACACATGTAAGAGATCGTGCACGATCCATATGCATGCTCTGAATGATTACTGACCGCACCATAGTGAGAATTTACACTTTGACATCCCTGCTTTGCTTTTGTTTCGCTTTGATTTGGACATTTACACTCTACTTGTTTGGACATTTCTGTTGTGGCATTCGTATGATTATTGCTTTGATATTTGCAATTCTGTGAAGAATTTACTTGTATGCCCGTTGGATCGCGAACGGTCCACGACCACCTCCTGTATGGCGATGAACCGCCAAAGTCTTTGAATCAGAAACTCCCTCGAACGTAGACATGGTATCGATAATACTAAGTTCCTCCCGGGCACACTCATTCGCCTCGAACGGCACACGATCGCGAATGATCACAATTCGCCTCGAACGGCACGCGATCGCACACGATCACAATTTGCCTAGAACGACACCCGACTGCGAACAGTCACGATTCACTTAGTATGATATCCGACCGCGAACGATCACATTCTGCCTTGCACGGCACCCGACCGCGAATGGTCGCAATTCACCGTATATGACAGTCGATCGCAAATGATCGACGTTTGCCACGAACGGCAACCGACCGCGAACGGTCCCATTTCATCTCCTGCCACGAACGGCATCCGACCGCGAACGGTATTATTCCACGATCCGCCGCGAACGGCACCCAACTGCGAACAGTCCCATGTCATCATTTTCCACGAACGGCATCGATCGCGAACGGTTCCATCTCATCATTCGCCACGAAGGGCATCGACGGAGAACGGTCCCATTCCATCCCTTGCCGCGAACGGCATCGACCGCGAACGGTCCCGATTCACCTCTAATGACATACGATCCCGAATAATCGTCATTTGAGGTCATATGAAATTATCAAGTTCTTTACAGGTTGTTGACAGGATTTGAACATCCGGCTTATGGCATTACAAAACACACCTTCCTATTGCAAGGCATGTTTTGGGGGGCAAATGTTATCCCGCTTTTTGGCAAAGCCGTGATACCAAAAGATCAATCGAAAACAAAAGACAATTCATCTCAAAGATTGGTTACACATTGCTTCGCTACGGATATCGATGAATTTTTTCCAAGCCCGGATCAGGCTACAACTAATAGGACATGACAAGCAAGATCATAAAAGCCAGTGTTTCAAATTTCAGGTTAATCGGAGTCGCGATATGATCGATGCAAGTTAGCTAAAATACGTTGTTCGTATTCATCAAATAGTTGAGGAGATGTCCATTTCGAATCCATCGGATTCGTATCCATCAATGTTTGTTTTGTTCGAATCCATCAGGTTCCACATACTTCGAATCGATCGAGTTCGAATCGATCAATAACACGATATCGGTCTGTTCGAATCGATCGGTTTCAAATCGATCAAATAGGCATCGCCTCACCATGTTTGTATCCATTGAGTTTGGAGCAGTTCGAACCCATCGTTCGCATCCATCAAGAAATCATGCATTGGTCTATTCGAATCCATCAGATTCGTATCCATCAGGTTCGAATCGATGACGTTCGCATCGATCAATCCACACCGCTTCGCATCCATCGGTGTACCCTACTTCGAGTCGGTCGGTCTCGTATCCACCCCCAAGCACTGCTTTGTATCTATCGTCCTCGCATCCATCAACAGTGACAAGTCACTATTTCGTATCCATGACATCTACCCTGTTCGTATCCACTCGGTTCGTCTCGATCCAGTTCGTATCGATCAATGATTCGTATCCATCGATGCAAACTGGGTCATGGCACTTGATACGAACAAGGCAAAATTCGTGGATACAAAACAGTCAACTCGGAGCAAAATGCGGATCGATGCGAGATGTGCATGCCACATCGTCTCGAAGGCACGTGCATCCATCGATTCGAAGGCATGGATTCGAAGTGATCGACTCGAAGCGAACAGCTAGTCCAGAAACTCCAACTCGTATCGATTATATCTCCCAAACCAGAAGTCCAAATTCTATGAAATTTTCAGGAGAGCTTATGTACAAGGTAAAGAATGTTCCTGCCAAGTTTCAGCTCGATTGGATCAATTTTTGATGGATATGAAATCATTTCGTATCGATCGCGGATCGAGTTGAAACTTGGTAGGGTCAGTCGCGTGGTCCCACTCACGTGCCAGAAAAAATATCCCGAAGTTTGAGCGCGATCTCAGCCTCCTACGCCTATAAAAAGCACCCTGAAGCCTTCAGAAAAGGGGATCTTTTGGGCCATTCGACGTCCAGACTTTGCCGGATTCAATTCTACATCACTTTATCACTATTGTAATCAAGCATCAGAGCTATCATCAACTGTAATCCGTTGTAATCGATTGAAATCATCAAGTGAATCAATAAAGTCATAAGCTTCAGAGTGGACGTAGGCAAGATCGCCGAACCACTATAAATCCTATGTTTGTGATTGTTATTTCTGAATTACCGTGCTTGATATTGTTAGATCTGAGTTTTGTGTTGAATATTGCTGATTTGTATTCATATACGGGTGCTTTCACGTTATCGGGGTTTGTGACCAATTTTGGTGCAAACAATTATATAGTTTTGAAAACTAAAGTACATAACAAGTATGCACTCTCTCATATATATACACACTCTCGATCCAATCTCAGGCGGAAAAAACTTGTCTATCTCAAATGGATCATGGTATCAACTCCAATTAATCTTGTAACCAAAGCTCTGATACCAAATATGATAACCGCCCTATACCACCGACACCAATAATATACACATAGTGCGCTAAAGTTATTGCTAGATCGATATAGGTTGACCAATAGGGTTTAAAATGAACAAATGCACAGAATATAACCTATCTTATATCTCACAATGTATGGATAAGATATAATATCATGGATACAACAAAAGTGATAGTAATGATAACAAGAACTAATCATCAGAGTATATCCGTAGAGTTACACATCAAATGTTATAGAGCATACAACAAGATCAACTCAAATAAACTATATAAATAACTAGAAATAATCATGCACTGCCATGGGCTCCATGGTGTTGCTCAGCAGAAAAGCATAGAAATCCATATATGTATATAATCGAGAGAGCTCCATCCGGCTCGTCCTCCAAATAGCTATTGCATCACCTATACCTATTATATAGTCTAATCATTTAAGAGTACCCAAGATAATAAGAAGGAAAATATAAAATTTTAGGTCAGACAACAGTCTGGTGAGAGAGATAAATGAATCACAAAATACTATATAGGTAAATAAGGCAAAAAACAAGAGTACATGAATCATACCTGCCATGTCCCTATAACCAAAGAGGTAGCACATAACACTATAATATCCTACTATACAATATCATAAAGGTACCATACAAAATACAATAGTGGATGTCTATATATCCCTATCTCCAGTACCTACTCCCAATGATGTTCACGAGTGATTGCCAACTATATAAAGCAACCTTACTCACTATCATTCATCTCTATGGTCTGATATATGATAACTCATATGGCCTCCTTATTGTCATGGACTAATGGAAATCCGGGTTCTGTTGTACTCTCTATCACACAGCCTAAATCTCGACACGTGTTTCGTAGCCCAAAGCTAGACATAAGACCCAAAGCAACTAGTCTTGGGTATATAGATCCATGGGGTCCCCACTTACTATACCCTTGCTTCGACTACAACAGAAAACACACCGAGTACCAAGGATTCCTTAGCACATTCACATCTGAGCCCTCCTTTTCTCCATTCGGATTCCAAGCCCTTGTCTTGCTCAATCTAGTTTCTATTATCCAGGAACCAACCATGTCCCTCATTCTATGACTCTTCCCTTTATCGAACCGCTATCTTCGGTACCTACTCCTACCATGAGTCATAAACAAAAGATACAAAGCTTTTATCATGCTGTTACATCGTTATCCGATCTTGATGTGAGCGACCCAATGCCTCCAGCATGATTTACAAAACCTTTACTCCATTCCTCGAAAATTTCACATCCATAGGACTTACCAAAATAACTCAGTACCGACTTAAATAAGTCGACACCGACTTGTATTCTTAGCCAATCTATAGCTAAGTTTTATTCCTTTCCTTCCTTGCATCTAGTACTCCATTCCTTGATGCTTTGACCTCGACATATCCATCCAAAATAACTCAGCCCTCTCTTTAAAATTCCACTTCAAGTTCTAAAAAACAATTTGGCATGAACTCAAACATTTAGCCACTTTCATACACCATGTCGTGAACAAGCACCTCTAGCCAAGCCCTATCTAAGCACACCAACCGCCGACCTATTTGACCAACCAAAATAACTCAACACCGACATAAGCAAGTCAGTATCAACTTATTTCATTAATAAATTGGAACCAGTGAGTTAAACTTCAAGCACTTCCCATACTCCAGAGTCTTCCCTCCAAGTATTGTCCAATTTTGATCGTTTTTGCCTTCACTTTGCCAAATTCACCAGCCTATCCTCCTAGCATCCAAGACACTAGCAAACAACATCTTGTAGAAACACATATTAATGTATATTTACATTCATTCAAACAAGTAGTACATAGAATTATAGAAATTAAACAATATCTAATTCAAATATATGCAGTCAATGAACAAGGTAGATTTCAAAGCCATTTCTTCAAACCAAATTAGAATTTATCAATTTAGGTCATAAACATATGTTAACATATGATTAAAGTTAGAAAAGAATTTCTAGATCAAAAATCATGTTAAAAACCTATAGTTCTACCACATGACATGCATAGGATAGTGAGAAGTCATAAATTACTCACCAATTACTAAATTCAACCAATTTAAATGTAAATCCAATATGGACAACGATCAAAAGCAATGCAACCAAATCGATGATCTCTATCTTTTAATCGATGATCTATTCACTAATCTTCAATTGGGCTTGATTTAGAGAGTACTTTGGGTGATTTTGGATGAATTTATGCATAATGGGGTTTTAGATCTGATTTGGGAGAGAGAAAAGAGTTTTAATTTGACTCTCTAGCCCTCTATATATAATGATTCTCAAAATAGACTAATGGGCTTGCTAATAGGCTAAATTAATTATATACTATTTCTGGCCAGAGTTGTTAAAACTTAAAACAAACACAATTTTCTAACCATAAATTCGTTTTTTCAATTATTAGCACCCTACAGAATGGGAAACCATCATCTTTAATCAACAAAACTAGTTTGAGATCCTAATTCAACTACTATCAAAAGTTATAGCCCAAACAAGATTTTTAGGGTCAAAATGAGCGTATAGAAATTCGAGAAAAATCATAGGTATGTAAAACGTCCCTAAAAGTCATATCTCAAAATTATAGAATCATACAACCTCATATGAATAAAATAAAAATATCTCACAATCCTTTGATATGTAAAATACCGATTGTTACATTACTGTTTCTAGTTTGATTCGGGTGCTTGATGCTTAAGGATTTCACTTAGGTATTTTATCTCAATTTCATCATAAACAGAAAACTAGGTAGACGTAAAGGCCTTAAACGCTAGTTCTCATACATTTTCATGAACATACAACTTGATGCTACAAAAGCCTTATACTACAGTTTTCACATATTATCGTGATCAGATAATTTAGCCTTATTCCATCATTCTCATATGTTATCATGAATAGACAATTGGATGCTATAAAATCCTTGTACCATCATTACTATATATTATCGTGAATAGACATAGGTTTGCCACAAAGGCCTTCCATTAAGGTTACCAGATATAACAGCATGCTAAGACATTTGGTAGCCACATAAGCCTTCCATCTAAATTATCAAAAATTATGTCATGTTAGATATGTTATTACCATTAAGGCTTTATATTCACATTTTCATTATATCTAATGATTCAACTTATCATCATATGGCTTAGTTAACCTCAGTCTCAACATTCATTCTTTGACTAAGTTTTCTCTCACTAACTTATTATTCTCTATGGTTATTTCATCTCTATGAAATTCTCATCCATCGCTTCAGAAGATGGCTTTCAATGTGCTACAAAGTTTATTTATATACTTAAAGATTATAAGCTATTGCATATGGGCATTTCTTAGTCATCCCATGATGATCTTATAAGTTATTGTGAGTTAACAACTTTTATCTGTCACATGTTGACACTTAGGTGTTATCGCTTATCGAGTGCCCTTTTAGCTGTCGCATATTGGTGCACTCTAGTGCTATCGTAGGTAGACATTTCTATGCTATCGCAAGTTGATGCTCAAAAGCCATCGTAAGTTGATAATACCTGGAAATCGCTAGTTGATATCCCCAGCTGTCGCAACTTGAGTATAGTTAAGCTGCTGCAAGTTGATGCGCCCTTAGGCTATTGCACGTTGATCATTGTTTAGCTATCGTATGTTATCCACCTAAAGAAGTCGCAAGTTGAATATACAGCTATTATAGGTTGAGTATTATAGGGGGTTGTCGCACATTGAAATAGCTATCGTAGGTTGAGTTATCTTTAGCTATTTCAAGTTAACACCAACTTAGCTATCGCAAATTAATACCAGCCTAGCTGTCGCAAGTTGATATTAGCTATATGGAATTTTGGTAATCAATCTTGAAAAATGTTTTATTTCCATTTAAAGAAATTACTTTTCACCTAAGTCGGATATATGTCAAATTATCATTGATTAACCAAAGCTGTAAGTTTTCTTTTTAGAAATTGTTAATTGCTTTCTCAATTAATAACAAATTACCCACTAGTAATTAACCCTTTTCTTTGTTGAATAATTCCTATTAATTCAAAAATGCAGGGGAAAAAATTCCTGAAAATTCACCCAAAATCCAATGTCATATTTTGCCTCTTTTAAAATTATTGGGCCAAAATAATTAATTTTAATATTTTTAATAACTAAATTTCCTAAATAAGACTTTTCTTAACTTAAAGATTTCATATAAATTTTAATAATCTAGAAAATCAAATACCCATTCCATGTAGTCATTTTACATATCCTATAAAAGTTTCAAGCAAGTTAAAGGGCGTTTGATTTATGTTTTTTCCCTAGCACATCAAAAATCATTATCCTTAAATCCCATAACATGAATAAACGTATCTTAACCTATTTCAATTAATTCGTTACCCTTCAAAACATCATAAAAACATGCAACCCTTACCCACATGGATTTAGAACGTTTTAAAGAAAGAATTACTCACCTTTTGATTAAATTTTTACTTTCTCTTATAGATGAATGCTCCTTTCTCTTTTATGGTTTTTCCTCTGTGAAATTATGGTCGGCCTAAATTTTCTTTTGCTTTATTCTTTGAGTAAGTAGAGCACGAATGAAAGGTGGATGGGTAAGGGATTAGGAATTTGGGTTTTAGACTAAACCTCATTCTAGCATATTCTTATTAATTCTTTAAACGCTTCATATTAAATTAATTCCCTCTTAATTAACTTGTCTTTGTTTTTTGTATGATACGTTAGTTTTACTAATTAATTATTTGATTAATTCCTCATTTTGTGATGCTTCAAAATATGAGGTGTTATAAGTAGCATACTCACCGACTAAACTAATTACGCGAAGCTATAAAAAAACAAGTAGCATCTAACCCAAGTCTATCGACAAATCCTTCAAAGTAAATAAATTGCATACCCCTGGTATCAAGCAAAACTCGAATCTAAATGGTGGAAATCAAAATCGTAACTTCAAGACTACACTCTTCCTTTTTTTCTTAACAAATGGTCTAACTATTGGAACTTCCAAAGCATTAACCTTTTCTTTTCTCTGGCCTGGACAATCATTCTTTTTATCACTAGCTTGTTGCAATTAAAGCGCTTAACCTTCTTCTTACTCTCTGGCATGGTACACAATCAAATAGTGCCCTTTCCACCAATATTTAAAGCGCATAACATCAAAAACGCTTGCCTTCTAAGCTCATCCACCGAGTTCTTTCCTCCTGTTTTAGGATTCTCATACCCTATTTGATATAGGTTGAACCTCTTCTTCTTCCTACTCTTGGGTCTAACATCGATCTTCCTTTCTCCTTGGAACAATCAGTGTCACCTTCTTGTTATCTTCACTACTAACTCGAAGGAAGCTAATAAATACCCCACCACTTTATGGTTCAGCTCCTTCCTTGGACCTTCACTAAACTTCCAATTCTTCTGTAGCGGAGTTTAAATAAGTTCCCTTCCGTACTTTGATAAAGCATTGAAGTGTTGAACATACTCTATCGACGTCATATCCCCTTGCTTTAATTCTAGAAACTTACGACACAATGCACTCTTCTACGATTTAGGAAGAAACCGACCTCGAATCACTCCTCAAATGGACCCCACGTAATTTCCTCCTTTGAAATCTTAATAGCCAATGCCTTCTACCAGTCTAAAACATCTTCTTGAAGCTGACGGGAAGCCAACCTCATTTTTGAGCATCATCATACCTTGTATCTTCAAAAATATGCTCACACACCTTAACCAATTTAGTATTTCCAATGTTGGTTCCTTCCAAGTAAAAACCTTTTCCCTACAATTTCAGTATTCCTAATTCATCTTAGAGAAATCTCCTCAAACCATTAGTCTCAGCTCAACAACTTCATCTAGCTATTTACTCATCACCTCTATCATAAACTGATGAAAGAGAGTGTTCATATCCACTGCTCCAACTAATGGGATAGGCGTTTGAGCATCAGCCACAACATAAACGTTCTATACCAATTACTTTCCTTGACCATTGATCATCGTACTCCTAGTTCCCCTATGAATGTTTCCCCTATCCCTCATAGCATTAATCATTTGCTTCTATGTTACATTCTTTCTTTATGCATAAGTAAGCTCTTATTAGAAATGGAAGTAAAGAGAGTGAAAGCAGTAGCAGAGTGATAATTATATCAACCTATATATCTATGCCAAAGAAAGAAGCAAATTATATGTTATAACCCTTTATGAAATGAGCCTAATTTTTGGTCCATAAAATCCCATCGAACCTTAGGTCCATTCCAGAGCTGTTTGTTGGATGGTGTAATTGAATAAAACAATTGCAGAGCTATCTATCTATGTTTACAGAATCTAATAGTGGAAGGGATACATATAATAATCAAATAAGTACCCATTTAAAAATATCCAAATCCCAGAATTATAATCTATCAAAACACATAAACCAAGTTAAATACATTGTATGGGTACATTTAAAACATAATTAAATAATAATATTTCCACCCGATCTTTACCGTCTCCTCCTCCACTTCCATTGTCAAATTTAACATGTAAGTTGTAATAAAGATGGAGTCATAACAACAATGTTTGGTGAATGGAGATCTTAAGCTTCACAATAATAACATACGTGCAGTTGTTATTTGGCCTTTTGACCTGGCTATATCCAAATTATTGAGCAAGTTGGACTCGATGGTGGACAAGGCAAGTAGCTAGAGAGTTGATAATAGGGTCTACAGATTAAGCACAAACATAAATATGAAGCAACCATCAAGTGAGATCAAGAGATAGGCTCTCCGGAATGATAGGGGATTATATCATATCACTATGGCTATGAACAACTTGAATCCACATTTCAGCTCAACGAGAATCGATCGATATCTCCAAAAAAATGCAACTATGCAAAAAACTTTGGAAACATGAAGCTAGTAGGAGGGGAACCACATAACCTATCGCATGACACCACATGGCTCCTAGGACTGATCAACACCGATTGTCCAGTATTAGGAATTAGACCAAGAAACTTCTTGGGTGACCACGTCTACATCATGAGATTCTGCCATTGAAATTTCAAGAAGATGCTCGGTCATCTATCCCTATAAATACAGAGTTCATTGTCTATTTAAGGGATCTCTACTCTGCTATTTTACTTGCACTCCTTTGTAATCAAGGATCAATCCGATCTAAACCCCCATACTTAGGGAAAAAGTAATTAATAAAGAAATTTCACCAAAGCGGACGTAGGTTATCAATGCCGAACTACTATAAATCTGTGTGTTCTTGTTTTGTGATTCTTTCCTCGATTTTAGTTTTAGTTCTTCACTTTATTTCTCTATATAAAATCTATTTGGTGTTTGTGCCAACTTTGGCGCTTTCATTAAGAAAGAATACTCAGGTTGATTAGATCTCATCATATACTTATGGATTTTCATATTCGAGAGATAGATCCAAATTTTTGTTGATAATTTTATATTTAGATTTGAAGAAGATCTAAAAGGAAGCATTAGCCATGGCCAGAGGAAAGTTACTACTTCGTATGTTGTTGAAGGCAATGAAGATACCGACTTTTAATAGGTTGACCAAATTGTACAACCGCCGGCTGCTGATACCCAAAATCCTCCTGATTACATCACTAAAGCCTACTTTGGAGTCCTAATGAAGGAATTATTAGATAGCCGTCAGTAGCTCAATCAGCAAATTTGAACTAATATCGACCTAATGAACCAGTTGAAAGACCAACATGGAAAGAAAAGGAGGGAGCCTACTCCATACTCAGGATCAGAAAGCTTCTCTTTATACCATGACTATCACAGAAGTAGATGGTGCAAGCCAGATTCGTATGATGCTGGAACGTCATGGGAAAACTACATGATTGACTATCATTATTGGTACCGAACCCCCTCCCCCGGGATCGACACCAAACCCTCTAACTAAGGGGGGAACTTACTTGATGTCGGAGGAGCTAACTCCGGGCGTGCCATGATCGACCAAGGCATTGGGGCTTAGTTGAATGTCATTGAACCCAAGCTAAGACGACGATAGGACTACTACTTAAGAGGAACATCAAGAGCACGCTGAGCAAGACAACATAATGCTGCCCAAAGGCGTGATCGAGCCATTCACATAAGGTGGAACACGACCAATACCAAGCACTGGCTCTCCTAACGTCAGACCTAACGATTATGGTGAGACGGCTGGTGACCGAAAGTCAAGGCCTGACCAACGATGATCGAGGGCTTTTTAGAAGTCATACTCTACTCACTGACAACATCCTACGCATAAAGTATCCGTGGAGGTTTAGTATGCCTATGATGCCTACTTATGTGGGACAAACTGACCAGGCATCATCTCATGAAGTACGAGTGGCACATGGACTCCGCATAAGCTACCGATGCAGCCAAGTGCAGATGTTTTCCCATTTTCTACAAGGGGTTGCGACCATGTGGTTTACCAAGCTACCACAATGGTCAATTTCTTCGTTTGATGAGTTAACAAGAAATTTCGTGGAGCAATTCCACATGCACTTAGCTCGCCCCAAAGATGTCATGTCCCTCTCCAACTTGATCCAGGCACTGGGGGAGTCATTGAAAGTTTATCTGGAAAGATTTAATACAGATGTTACAGAAGTCAGTAATCCAAAATATGATGTAATACCGATGGCACTGACTAAGGGAGTTCGCCCTAATTCTAATTTTGGCGATTGGCTACAGGAAAGCCTCCTTCTACGTTGGATCATTTTTATATGAAGGTTGCTCGGTACCAGAGGAAGGAAGGGGTGAAGCGAACCAGGAAGAGAGATGTTGCAGGATAAAGCGCCGAGGAGTTACAAAGTAACATGGCAGCGAAACAGTCTGGAGATATTTCAGGAAAAGTTGAAGTTAATATTCAAAATAATGCAAATGAGCATAAGAGAGGCAGCGATAGAAACTACGATCGAAGACGGGATTCTAAAAGAGGGAAGCCAAGGATCCCAACATTTGACACTTATCACCATTGAACACATCATTAGAGAACGTCTACCAATCAACTTTTATATGCAGTATAAAGCCACCTTTGAAAGAACCAATGGAAATGTAGAAACAAATAAGGAAGTACTATATGTTCCATGAAAATTATGTCCATACCACAGATGAGTGTCGGCACCTACGTGATGTTATTAAAAATTTAATCCGTGAAAGAAAATTATAGTTGTTTGTCAAACCGAATAGGATGGTGGGCAGGGGATATCCGACCCCAACAAAGGACAAGCTCCACCTAGTGTTAAGGAACCTAAGTGGACAGAGGGAAGATTAGTCATTAACGCAATTGTAGAGGACCACATATGATCGATAAATGCTAGAACGAAATGGAATGCTACGTGAACACTATAAGACATGTTGATATTGAGTGCTACACTGACACGGAGGACGATACTCCAGCAAAGCAATAGAGAACCATGACTGATGATATCGTGTTTCAAAGTAGAGATTCAAACAAGGTGGATGCCCCTACTATAGACCCGTTGGTGATCTCAGCCATGATCGTCCTACCTTTATTAGAAAGATTCTGATTGATTATGGAAGTTCTATTAATATCATTTTCAAGAAGGCATACGACCAGATGTTACTGGAAGCCAAAGACTTGAAATCTCATGCAAAGCTCGTATTCATGGAATTAACGATATTGCTACCGAGTTGGTAGGCTACATCGAGCTACTGGTGGAGTTAGGAGACGATAATAGTAGGAGAGTGCGTGTGACGCCATTTGTTGTGATGGATGCGAACTCTTCGCACAATGCTTTTTTTGGTCGACCGACCCTTGCTGAAATTCAGGGCAGCTATCGCCCCTTGGTGTTTAACACTCAAATTCCCGATATAAAACAACATAGGAATTATGCATGGATATCTGACGAATGGCCATGCCTGCTATGTTGCTGAGTTGAGGGATGTTCAGTGAAAGAAAAAGGAAAGGATATGGAGATGTCTCTCTACGTCAAAACTAATGAAGATTAGAAATCAGTGTTCAAGCCTTGGCTCGGGAACTATAGTCAGTTCTACAAAGATATAGATCCAATAGATGAGGAGGAGAAGCCCAAAGGCCTTAAGGTTGCACCCGCTTAGTTGATAATTGACATCACAGTCGGTCACGACGACCCATCGTGGGTCCTAAATATCGGATCATATCTCAACGCAACAGTGGTGAAAGAATTAGTCAGCTTTCTTTGAATGAATCTTGATGTGTTCGCTTAGACCTTTTCTGAAATGTGTGGGATATCGCCAACCATTGCGAGCTATGCATTGAATATCGACCCGAGGCATGTCCTTATGAAATAAAAGTGAGATAGCATGGATTTAGAGAGATCTGCTATGCTTAAGAAGGAAGTAGATAAACCAAAAAATAGGTTTACCCGCGACGTACTCTACGCGAGATGGCTATCTAATCCTTTACTTGTGAAAAAAGTTAATGGAAAGTGGAGGACGTGCGTTGACTATTCAGACCTTAAAAAATCATGCTCGAAGGACAGCTTTCCACTTTCAAGGATCGACCAGCTGGTAGACTCGGTAGATGTACATAAATCGCTTTCATTTATGGATGTGTACTCTAGATACAACCATATCCTGATGCATGTCCTAGATTAGGAACATAGCAACTTCATTACCGGCCTGGGATTGCATTTCTATATTGTGATGCTATTTAGGCTGAAGGGTGCTGGTGCAACTTATCGAAGATTGGTCAACCGGATGTTCAAAGATCAGATCGGGCGATCGACGAAAGTATATGTAGATGATATGCTCGAGAATTCACCACAATCAAATGAGCACACCAATGATTTAGAGAAGATGTTCAGTATTCTCCAAAAATATAGAATGAAACCCAACCTCTTGAGATGCTCTTTCGGCGTTACATCAGGGAAGTTCTTGGGTTTCATCGTTAACTCTTATAGAATTGAGGCCAATCCCGAGAAGATTCCGGTGATGAGAGATATTCAAACACCAAAAACGATTAAGCAAGCGCAATGCCTAAATGGAAAGGCCACTCCCTTGAGTTGGTTCATTTCCAGAGCCACGGATAAGTGCATTCATTTCTTTGACTTGATCAGAAGAGGGAAGAGGAACTTTGCATTGACATAGGATTGGGTTGACATGTTTGTTCCTCTTCTATTGACGTAGGATTGGGTTGACATGTTTCAAGCTCTAGTACACCAATTAGAGAGAACCCCCATCTTCTCTAAGCCACTGGATCATGAAGACTTATACATCTATTTAGCGGTGTCGGTACATGCCATAAGTGTTGCGCTGCTGTGCGAAGAGAATCAGATCTAGGGGCCAGTATACTATGTTAGCAAGCGATTGACCAAAGCTGAAAGAAATTACCCGAAATTGGAGAGGCTTTCATACTGGCTGTTGATTGTGTCAAGGAAGCTCGACCCTTATTTTCAAGCTTACAATATCAATGTCTTCACTGACCAGCCATGACGACAGGTCCTATGGTGACCTGATACATTTGGAAGGTTACTGAATTGGAACATCGAATTGAGTCATTTTGATATCACTTATCTCCCACAAAAATCCATCCAGGGACAGGTGTTAGTGGACTTCATAGCTTCACAAGATGATTCTCCTAAGACTAGTAAAGAACCTACCATCTAATGGAAAATATACAAGGATGGAGCATCCAACGATCGGTGTTCGGTGTTTGGTGTTCTGTCACTGGAGTAGTGCTAGTGACTCCTAAGGAACACTCGATATGCCGCACCTTGAAACTCGACATCTCCGCAACAAATAACAAAGCTAAATATGAAGCCTTGATCGTCGGGGTAAAACTTGCTAAGAAGATGGGAGTGTAAGCTTTGAAAATTTTATGTGATTCCCAACTAGTCGTACGCCAAGTCAAAGGTGAATATCATGCCAAGGGATTGTGAATTGCTCCTTACCTTTACCGGGTCCAAGAGCTGCTAACCAATTTTGAGCATTACACTACTACACAACCATAGAGAATAGAATGAGAAAGCCAACTCACTGGCCAAACCGGCTAGTTCCGGGGATGTATGCAAGTAGGCCTAGTCCCAGTTGAAATAATGCTCTGAGTATTGACCAGATAGAGACTATTGGGTCTTCGAGATGGAGCCCGAGAAGGGGTCATGGATGACTCTGATAATAGATTATTTGCGGAAGGGAATCCTTCATGAACGGAAGAATGAGAAATGACAGGTCCTCCGTAAAGCTTCACGATACGTCCTTTAAGAAGGAGTTATGTATAGAAAAGGTTTTTCGGTCCCCCTACTTTGGTGTATTACCAACGATGAAATCAAGTGAGTATTAATAGAAGTCCATGAAGGAGAATGTGGTGTTCACTCCATGGGGCAACCTTGGTGAAAAAGATACTTCGTTATGTTTATTACTGGTCAACTATAAAGCAAGACGCGGTTGATTATGCTAAATGATGTGACAAGTGCTAGGTATTCACAAATATTTCGAGAGCTCCACCGACAGAGATTTCTTGGATATTCAGTCCATGGCTGTTTGCTATATGGGGCATCAATATCATCGGCACCTTATTGAGTTCCAAAGGTGGAGCAAAGTACGCCATCATAGTAGTCGATCCTAAATGGGCTGAAGCTGAACCTCTAGCCACAATCACTACGAAGAAAGTAACCAAATTTATTGTTCGAAACATCATCTGTCATTTTGGTCTCCTCCCAATTATCATAACTGACAATGGGACCTAATTTGACGGTACCGAATTCAAAGACTTCTACCATCGGCACCGTATTGAGAAAAGTTTAGTTGCAGTCGCTCACCTTCAGATTAATGGACAGGTCGAAGCTATAGTAAAATCATAAAGCCTAGTCTAAAGGAGAATTTGGAAAAGACTAGAGGCAGGTTGGTTGACGAATTCCCATCAGCATTATGAGCATATAGAGCCTCCCACAAGTCCGTAATTGACCACACTCCATTCGCTCTTGCCTATGCGCTGTAGCCATATTCTTGCAAAACTTGAAGTCTCTTCTCATCAAATGACTTACTATGGCCCCTGAACAAATAGAGATCCCCTTTTGGAATCTCTAGACATGGTCGATGAGAAGCGTGAAGAAGCTGACTTGAGGGTAGCTACACACCGACACCAAGTTGCCTGGTACTACAATATTAAACACTGATCTAGAACCTTCAAAATTGGCGATCTCATCCTAAAATGGGTCTTTCCTAACCCCCCAACATGGATCCAAGATATGAAGGACCGTATGTCATCAATCAATAGCTTGGAGATGGAAATTTCAAGCTAACGACTGTCGATTACATTGCACTCCCTAAAGCATAGAAGAGCGAGCATCTACGACGCTAATTCACTTGATTTTGTTCCAATCATTCGTATTTCATTTAGAATTTTGCTTTTCATTTTAGAGCCACATAATAAGATCGATTCTGTGGCTTTCTCTTTCAATTGGCAATAAAACTCGAAGCTTCTTCTATATCTATGAATTGTTTATGCGTAGTATAAAAGTTGTGATTTGTGACCGACGTACATATACATATGCCAAATATAGACCAGCGAGTACCCTAAATTTGGTGCCAACCAAGTTCTTGAGTCCATGATCGAATTGATCAAAATGAATATGACTCAATCGTTCATCCATTAACTCTCGCCCACGATCCGTTGGGCTAAGTATAAAACATAGAATGGATATGACTCGACCGTCCATTAACTAGTTCCATTCCTCTACCGATTCAATGCGAGGGATATAAAGTAGAAGTGGACATGATATGACCGACCACTCACGAACTTTTTCTCTAGACTTGGGGGCAAAGGAATTAAGCAAGGAAATTGTGGTTCAAAGCTTTACCAGAACAACTCCAGTCTCTAAAACATAGGCTAGAGTAATAAACATCCAATGGGTGCGATGAACCACCAGTCAACTAACTCTAGTCCCATGGCGTGGATAAGAATATAAACAAATAAATGAGTGCGACTCGATCATTGGTTCGTCAACTTTGACCTGAGCCTGGCAGGAGGTGTATAAACTCATAATGGATGGAAACCGACCATCCATGAGCTTACTCCGCCAACTCGAGACTGGGGGCAGGAGTAAAATCACTTAACCATTGAATATGATAGCGCAACACTATAGCACACACCTTGTGTTTGAAATGACTTAAGGCCACGATCGAAAGAAGGCCTCGAGATGAACTTATCGGATCAATAACCATAAAAATGGGCGACTGAATTACATTACACTTAAATGACAAGCGATAAATTACAAGTACATTAAATGGGAAACATAATGACTCGAACATTTAAATAAATTTACACAAATGCTAAACTAAAACGAAAGAATATTTTATTCACAAGAAAAAACTTGGAAAGTTAAGTACAAGTTTATTCCTAGAACTAGAGACCAAAATCGAGGGTCGTACCTACACAATCACGGCCAACAAAAGAAACTAGCAGCCTAGCTATCGATGACCCAAGCCGACTCGATAGCAATTTCTTGTCCTTCTTAGGCTTCTTCAGGGTAGACTCACTGGAGCTCTCACCTTTGTCTTTCCTCTTCGACCTTCCTCTACCTTTCCACCCTTAGGTGAAATACTTTTAGAGATAGAAATGGAAGCAGACTCATTTTAGGATACGAAGGGGTCAACCTTTTTAGGGACGACACCCTCGGGTAGTATAACTTGGAATAGAGTGACATCCACCTTGGCATGCTCCCTTTTGGCTTGCTTGTATGACTCTTCCTTCTCAATGCTCTCCTTCAAGCTATGCTTGTCCATATACTCAAAGGAATAAGTCACGACGACATTCTTTGCTTCATCCTAGGCATGTTGATCATCGGTATTTTCTTTATTCAAATCCCTTATAACTTCAGAATTTGGGCTAGAGTCTCAGTGGATTGGATGACTGGAACCATCTGTGCAATGGTGACCGCTGTAGACACCGTGGTGCCTGCTATCCCAGGATGGCTTCACTGCCAGGAGCATGTACTAGAGAAGATAGACCTACAATTCCATAAATTTTAATAGGCAAGCCCATGAATTTTGAGTGAAAGATCTAAACTTTGTTGAATGCTGGGGAGGTTAGAGATACACCTTCCCTAGATTGGCCTTCGAATGAAGCTAGAGTGCCGCCTTCAAGAATCGGAGATTGCCCAAATGACTTATGGATTTCATGATGACCTGGATCGTAGCCTATCTCCTTTTCAGGGGCATGAGGAGCTAAGGTGCCAGTTGCCTAACTTGTGAGAGGGTCTTGAGAGCTAGACCCGAAGTCTTCGTCGCCATCCTTTTCCTTGTCGGTGATCACTGGGTCACAGAGTAAACTAATTCGAGCAGCCTTGAGTTCGTCAGTCTTTTCAACGTGTAAGATTTCACGTGTAAGTTTCTCTTCATAAACCTCAGCACCACTAAAGGATTTGTTCTTTAGCTCAACAATATAGTCCCAAGCTTTGACTAGCGTCTCAAGATATCCCTCTCCGAGGAAGTAAAAGTTGAGGTTTATGTGGACATTTGCATTGTAGTATATCAAAAGAGGATTAAAGTCATCTTTTATCTTTGTTCGACTAGCCTCCCTAGCTTCCTCTTTTAGGATCCCTATTTGCGCAAGTTGTTTATCAGCCTCAATCTTGGTCAGGCGAGCCTCGATGGTTTCCTCACAATATCTTTGGGACTCCAATTAAGCCTTAAGTTTCTCTTGTTTCTCCCTCCTCATGCTATCGAATAAAGAGGGCCGAAGCATCATTATCTTTTTTTAGCACATCCTTTTCTTTTTGCAAAACGTCTTTCTCAAGGGTTAAAGTTCCACTGCGGTGAAAATCGGTGTCCAGTTCAATTTGATGCACTTTCATCAAATGTTCCACTGCTTTTGAAGATTTTCTAGCTCTTTTCTCAACATCGGACATCTTTGTATTCAACTCCTTTACTTTTCATCCAAGTGTTTGATGATGCCTTTATCATGTGCTTCGAGAGTTAAGCAATCGATCTCGTGCTTCCTTTTAATCGACGCATCGAAAATCCTCTTGGCCACACGAATAGATGTGCCATGCTGGACATAGACATGGTTAACATAAGATAGCACCGTGTCTTTGGTCTCTGGAGTAATCGAATGCAAAACAAGAACAAATTTGAACTCATCAAAGCATAACTTAGGAAATGTGGCCTTGAGCTTGGCTATCTTTTCTACAGTAGTGGCATCGAGAGAAGTTGGAGCTAAGAGGGGCCATTTCCATGCCTAAGAGAAGAAGTGTCAAGACTTCCTGCACTAGTCTGGCGCTCAAAAGATCGCCAAATGCCGAAAGAATCCAAATGTTGCTCGGTTAGTGTAGTCAAAGAAGGGGAATGAGATAATGACTTGTTACTACTATGGACGGTAGGGTATGGATCGCCACCATTGTGACGAGAAGACCAGGACTTTGAATTATGCCTGGATGAAGAATCCTTCGATTGATGACTTCTATCCTGGTCCTCTCTTCCATCATCGCCTTTTCTTTCCTGTCTAAGCTGTTGAGTAAAGTTCGAACCTCGACTGGATCTGAAATAAGATAGCTAAGAGTAAGATAATTTCTTAAAGGATCATAGTTGTGAAAGCGCCCTATGGAACCTGCGAACAAAACAATGGTATATAAGAATCACCGAAATTAAAGATGGATATGTGTTGTGCGGTGAAGTGCACATGATCGTGAGTGTCCTAATATCCCCCGATGGACCACGTGTTGGAGCTTTACTAGCTAGAGTAAGCTCTCCCATGCTAGTTGGAGCAACATCTGCATCAATTTGGATAGGAGAATTAGACCTCCTGATAATTATGTTAGCAAAATCATAACTTCTGACATCCTCTGGTATCGGGATGTTCGATAATCCCTTGAATAAATTTTCTAAGGGCAAGGAAGTGGATTGATCAACAATAGTAGTGGCTGGCTTGGGCTGGTTGGCAATTTTCATTTTGTGAAGCTTGTAGACGAGCTTTTTCCCTTTTCTCTTCTCTAATGCGAGGAGTTGTGTGTCTTGAGATGATCCGAGTACATGCTCGTGACTTGAACCTGCGTTGTCGCGGCCAGGCTCATTAGCATCGCCCCTTATTTCGCCTTCTTCGGCATCATCTTGATCCCCTCGATTTGGGGAATGATAGGATTAACATTACAACCTCCCTACTGAGCAGCACCTCTTCTTCCTCTCAATTCCTCGTCAACTTTCCCTGTCAACCTGATGTTATGACCCTCTTCTAACAAGCCAAAGTCAAAGCGACGCTCATCGATATTAAGGGTTGTGTAGTTAATGCCCCGCTATGACCCCGCTATAACCCCACAACATCTCATAGTGGATTTCTACCGCAATGATTTTTCCATATAGCCCCAAAATATAGCATTTCCGCTTTAATCCCCGCTATTTCCGCTATATCCCGTTATTCCCGCTATATTTTGCTATTTCCGCTATATCTTCTTTAATAAAATGAATCAAAAATTGCATTTATACATCACAAAAATTATGAAACTATTTTATTTGATTTAATTTTTAAATATTTTTAGAAATGAAAATACTCTAATATTCTACTAAATTCAATTATGTTATACAATAGTTTTACGTTTATTTAAAGTATATTCGCACATGTTTTTTGTTTAAAATCATTTATGTATCAATTATAATTCAATTGAATGATAATTTTTCATTTAATTACCATTTATATATTTGTAAAAACATTAAGTACGAGTTGTATATGCTATTTTAGAGTTATCCGCTATATCCCGCTATATCCTCGCTGTATCCCCGCTATGACTTTTTGCACCTCCACTGCTTTGAATCTACCGAGCGCTTTAACTGCACAGATTAAGGGATCTAACATTTCTATCTTTTGAAGGTATAGTCTTGAGCTTAGTGACTGCCTCTGAATAATTATCACCGATGGGACATGGATATCAACATGCAAGATTCAAATAACCGCTTAATTCAAGGTATAACTAGAATACACGCACAAAAGGTTGATTAAAATGACATTTATATCCTTCTAGCTGTAAGCCAGGTGGGCAACGCGCATAATTGAAAGCATTTAGCTTATTCCAAGCACCATTCATGACTTGATAATTACTGATTGACTTAAGAAATGTATACAAGAGACCTCCCTTTCATTGCTTGAAATTTAAAATAAAATGAGTGTCCTTCGAAGTAAGTTCATGGTATAAGAATTCAAGAAATATCATATATGTGCAATGCAAGAATGCGTAGCTGTTTGGATGCAGCTAGGTTAGAGCCAGTCTTAAATGATGCAACATCTTCTAAATGAATGGATTAAAAGGTGGAACACATCCTACCCAGCACGTATACCAGTTACAGGCAGTATATCGTTCTAAAGGTGAGCGAGCTCTGTCATTATGAGACGAGATTCATACATCCTCATACAAAATCCTATATTTGATGCAAAGTCTATAGAGAAAAGCCTCATCGACTCTAAGATAGAAGTCATCCGAATCTTCTAAAATATAACATCTTCTATACTGTAAGATGCTGATTCATCTTATGCTTCTAGGTTCGTAAGAATTTCAGGCACTTGTTGAGAACTTTCGGGTTGTTCTGATTGATTGTCCAGAGTGTGTCGAGCAGATATTATTGCAGAGCTTGACTCAACGTCAAAATCATTGTGCATAGCAATCTATTCAATAGCATAGCTGCTAAATGGTTCGAACGTCTAGAACCCATAGCTATCAAACCTAGTAGATAGTTGTTAGAAAAATAAACATGTTCCTCTCGTGTAAAGTGCGAACTAATATATTGTAGGACAGTGTTGTGCATTGCAGTGACAAACAATTCAGAATTAGAACAACAACCGTGATGAGACTCTAGGATTCGACCGGAGTGGCTATCATCGCTAACTATCCCAACGGGCTTTCACATCGATGGTTGTGGATCTCATATAAGTTTCGAGATCGATTATTGGCATATTGGAGTACGTTATTCGCATTCGAGTCCATATGTTATGCTATTTAAGTTCAAATCTTAATTCATAGTTCCAAGTATTATGGCTCATTTCTTGTGTATAGTCCGATCAAATTTCAAGTTATATGCAATTGATCTAAAGTTCAAGTGTGTTCACTCAAGAAAAAAATCGCCTAAGTCCCTATAGGTAAAGGGATCATACTTAATCCCATGCCTAGGCAGCATTGCATTGTGCAATTTCAAACTCCTTAAGCCCATAACCAATCCCTCCATCACAACTAACAATTTATCCCTCCTTCCTCACGATACCATCTCCATTCCTAGCCTAAAATTAATCCCATATCCATGTCGATCTCCTAAACTTCACCACTCCATATCAACTTCTCCAACTTAGCACAGAACCTTCTGCTAATCCCCACTCCATTTCACTTTTCTCTAACTCACACTGTTCCGCTCCTCCACAACCACTAGCAAAATCCCAAACATCCCAACGTCTCCTTGAATTTTCAGTCACATACAGCTAATTTAAAAACCCACTCATAAAAAGACGTGACTTGATCAAAGAGGAAGAACTCGAAATTGTAAGGAATGGCTCGAGGTTTTTGAGTTCGGTCTAATACAGGATAAGACCGAATAGAGTTGGATGCTTGGGTTAGATGGAAGGTGGTGGTAAAGGTTATAGAGAATGGGGAAGGACTGGATTGGCAACGAGATTGAAGGGATTGGTGAATTCCTTAACTTAAGTTTTCTAATAGAAATAACAAGGGGGCAAAGGTTTAGTTTGAATGAAGTACAAAATGAATCAAGTGAAGAGAAAGAAATCCACGTGATTAGCTTATATATTGGTACGGATCGCTCCTCTTTGGACCGAAAAATTGACCAAGTCCACAAAAATAGAGGGATCGGATTCGATCACCCACATAGGGGATTTACACAGATCCCTTACTAATCTAAAAAAAAGACAAAAAGAATGAAATTGATGATGATCCATAAGCATACATATGCGTTCGGGAATCTATTATCATGGTGTGTACGTGAGCGTGCAAACTTGTGCACACACTCAACATCTAATTTCTTGAATCGACGAAAATTGAAATACTACCTTAGGATTCTTTAAAGATAAGACTAGTTCAATTAACCGAGATCTACTAACTTGGTCGACAAGCTCAATAGAACCGAGCATAGATAATGACCGAGGATGACACTTTCAGATTTATATTGACTAATATCGACCAAGCGTCGTGACAAACGGAGAGGGATACAATTCTTTGAAAGGAAAACTCAATGGAAGGATAACGACTATTTATGAAGCTTAATTGAATCCTTTTTGGCAACTCTAACTTGCTTCGATTCGATGCATATCATGTTTGAAACATGACGTACTTTGGAGGAACAAGTGTTATCCAGCATATACAGACTACTGGACAAGTTAGACTCGATGGTGGACAAGGCAAGCAGCCCAAAGAAGTGATTATAGGGTCTAGAGATCAAGCATAGACAACAATATGAAGCAACGATAAAGCAAGACCAAGAGACAGGCTCTTCGGAATGATAGGGGATCAGATATATCACTTTGGCTATGAACATCTTGAATCCGTAGTTCAAATCAATAAGAATCGATCGATATCTCCAAAAACATGTATGCAACTATGCAAACAACTTTGGAAATATGAAGCTAGCATGGAGAGGGACCCATGGGACCGACCGCAAGATGCTACATGGCTCCTATGACCGATCGGTACCTATCGCCCAATATTGGGAATTGGACTACGAAACCTTTTAGGTGACCTCGTCTACATCATCTGCCATCATAATTTAAGGAAGATATTCGGTCGTCTACCCCTATAAATACAGAGTTCATTGTTCATTTGAGAGATCTATATGCTGCTATTTTACTTGTACTCTATTGTAATCAAGGATCAATCCGAACCAATCCCCATGTACTTGAAAAAATAAGTAGTTAATAAAGAAATTTCATCAAAGCGGACATAGGCAATCAATGTCAAACCACCATAAATCCATTTGTTCTTGTTTTCTACATGTTTCCTCTGTTTTAATTTTAGTTCTTCATCTTATTACTGTACATAAAATCTATTGGGCGTTTGTGCCAACTTTTGGTGCAAATTGTAGTAAACATTCAAACAGGTATTCTGTCTTAGGTATTTATTATATTTTTCCATGTATACCTCCAACTATGGGCTAGTGGCCCTATGAGTCCTACTCTATGACTATAAAAGAGGGTGCGGGTATATTGGGTTTGGCAACCCATCTCCCATCCAATCATATACTAACAATGTAAGAGAATGTACATGGGCTACTTAATGCCCTTAAAATTAGAAATAGGCAGACCCTCCAATGACCATTTAGCACCTAACCCTAGGCAAACCCATCCTAGTACTACCTAGTTATCATCATAAAAAATTTCTTCTAGGCCACTTAATACTTCTTAGTTAGGAGTGAGGCAAACCCTTCAATAGTGATGTAATGCCTTAATCCCTAAGCAGACCTCCTTAAGAGATTTTCCTTTAAAGCGCTTAGAAGATAAACCCATCTATTTAATACATGCCTAAAAGATAATCTTGACCATTTAATACTTCTTAAATAAGGAGGAAGACCCTAACAAAACCATTTAATGCCTTAACCCCGAAGCAAGCCCATCCCAGAATATTCGTCATTATGACCCACAATCTAACTGTGACATCCTATATTTACCCGACTAATTATAGGTGCTGGTAGCCAAATTAGCTGGACAGACTTATCCTATAAAATTGTAACTAACCTCACGTCCCCATTGATACTTATTATAGGTGGTGTCTTACATCAGTAGCAAAAGTCACATTGCTGGTAGCCAGATTAGTTGGACAAACATCTATGTGCTTTCTACCGACCTTGCGTCTCTATAACCTAGCCATATTTTCCACTCTCCAATATTTAATATAAAATTACATCAACACACACAGATATTATATATATATAGACATATATATACATACACACGCACCTCGCTCACCCGTATTTATGCATTAAAGGCCTTATAAGGGGAACTCCTTATTTCGCCCTTTATTTATGGATTAAATTTTATAATTGTTCTTAACATATTCATTTGATTCTTGGTTAATTATTACATACATTACAAGTTTAACATTATAGCTACCAATTTTAAGGTTTTAAAGGAATATGTTATTATACTTATACCTAATATTAATTTATGCCTAATTACTCTTATCTGTTGCTTATTCAAGGTATTGTATTACATTATTTTAATGTTTGCAACTATAATTACTATACAATTCCTAAATTTAAAGCACTAGTCACATAAATGCCAATATCATAAATAAACTAATTACATAGAAATAAATTTTTATGCATATCCAAAGATGGAATCCAAAATATAAAATTATTTTTATGTTAATATAGTAGAATTATGGTCCTTTTTTAATAAGTAGATTTACAATACAAATATTTTATATTATTTCAACTTTTAAACAAATAGCATTGAAATGACAAAGAAATCGTTCTTATTTTAAAATAGACGGTGCAGACTACGGTTAAGAAAAAAACATCTTTTTCCCTACTTTGCACACACTTTTCCATTTCCTTGCTTTGGAATCCTTTTTCATTATAATCACAAACTGGAAAATGGAATCAAACAGAATAAAAATTATTTATATTGTAAACATTAATTAGTCCAATTCTGCTAAATTAAGATAAAACTACTAGGATTTAACAACTCAAGATTTACATAGGGGAGATTTTGGGGTTATAAGCCGATATATTTATGCATATAAAATCTCCCAAGGCATTGTACAAATCCAAACATCAACTACACAATACACTCTTAAGGAAAAATTAAGATTTTCACTCACAGATAATTCCCAATGAACAACCTTGGATTTGCTTTATGCTATAACTTTTCCCTTTCTTCGAGTTATCTCTTGTTATTATATAATAAATTTGTTTACACATATCAAATTCAGCAATTATAAAGTAGGGGAAGAAGGGAGATATAAATAAATACAAACACACATACACATACATACATATATGTAATTACCTTTCTCTTTCGCTAGATTTATTTAAATCTTCCTATAAACCTTTGACATATACATTTGTTTTTTTTTAATTTTGATTTTAAGAAGTTTTATTATAGAAAAAGAGAATGATAAAGTGGCGTTCATGTCTTAATATCTATAATGAGTGGGCCAACTCTTACTTATAGTAGTTTGGATGTTGGAATTGTTGGATAGAGAATATCTTAATAATTTTAAATTTGGGCCATTCGGGCTGCTCAAAACCCTAACTGAAGTTCATGACCGATTGACTAGTCCACTATATGGGAAACGATGTAGTACTAATGCGAATGGATTTAAGGCTACTTTAACACTAGAGGGGATGAATAATATTTTATAACTTATATAGAACTTTTCTAAATTATTTCAAGATTTAAATTGAAACATAAATATCCAACACAGATATACATTAACAGGCAGTTACATATATATATATATACACATATATATAAATGTAGCAAAAGTAAAGTAAAAGTAAGAGAGATGGCACTAGGAGTTTTATACTAGTTCGAATTAAGCAATCCTACATCCAATTATGTACAGTGTATGTGAAGATTCCTTTTCAATGCCCATTTAAAAAGGTAGCAACCAAACCAGAATGCAGTCTTAATTTCAAGGCAAAGAAATACACCCTCCTAACTTTTCGAGCTCAGGGTAGACTCTCTTGATTTAATCGGGCAACAAGGTCATCCACTTGATTTGAACGAGAAATCAGCACACTAATTTGATTTGAACAGGAAACAAGCACACCCATATGATTTGAACGAGCAACAAGCTCACCTAATCAAATAATAGTAGAGAGCTGTTGATTTCAAATACAAATAGTTGTACTTTGATACAGAATGTCCTATAGTCCTTTGATAGCGCTTTCATCTTTAAATTGAGCAGAGAATACACTCAAATCAATTAATAGATTATAGAAAATGAATGTAGTAAATAAAAGATTGAATCTAGTGAATTTAAGAGTATAGAAAGTGAATTTTGTAAAATATATAAAGAGAATTTAGACTAAGAAGAAAGCAGAAAAGTAGTTTTTTGAAAATTCGTTTTTCAGTCCTTTTTATGTAGTGTTTGAAGAGACGTGTCTATTCTCGAAGAGATGTAACCAAAAATCACATGTATTCAAAATTCAAAAGATACATCTTCAACAGTACATATGTCAACATACCTATGTAGCTTATGTCGGCATACCCTTGTTAAATTTGAAAAACAATAATATATTTAAAGTGTTTATAAAATTCTAATAATTTGTAAAAAAATCAAACATAGTTTTAAATATTTTTAATATATAAAACTCTAATAAAATATTTGTAGAAATATATTTTAAAAATAAATAAATATTTAGATAATAAAATAAATAATTTGACAAGAGAAAGAAGAGAAAGTTGTTATTCAAGGACTTTAACAAGTTATTGTACTGTCAATTAACTATAAATTATAGTCTTGAACTCTTCAGGCCTTTGTCTCTAAACTCGTGAGTCTTCAAATATCTTGATTA